>OZ024732.1:16424166-17024166 GCA_964016875.1 Fallopia convolvulus
TTATATTGGATGACACATTATCTTGCATTATAATGCATCATATAAAATCTTGCATTGTCTTTTATCAAAAAAAAAAAATCTTGCATTGTCCAGTAATATAATGAATTTAGTACAAGGTTGAAACTAATGGTTTGCTCACATCCTCGATTATCGAGCAAATGCCATATATCTTCTCAAGATACTCGAGTGCTACATACTCTCCCTGGGAAAGTTTGATCAGATTCTTCTTCCTATCTATTATCTTAACAATCCCATTCGGGAGCATCTCGCCAATGTCACCTATATGCAAGTACTCAGAATTAGAATGTTCAATCAACCAAGATTCATGGATGAGTAAGAAATGAAAGTACCGGTGTGGAACCACCCATCTCGAAAGGCGTCTTTGGTGAGTTCCGGGTTCTTGTAGTATTCAGAAAACACGCTCTTGCCTCTAACGCATATCTCACCGCGTGGTGGGTCATCGAGTGGGTGGTAACCCATTTCTGGTACTTCTTCCAAACGAAACTCCGTGTATACGGATACGGCCCCTACTGTAGCGAGCATACACATCTCGTCTGGGTGCCCATAGGTAACCAATCCACATGTCTCTGTCAATCCTTTGTACACAAATTATGGCTTAAAAAATTAGACAAGATTGTCTTTAAACCTGTGAGAGACTCCAATACAAAGTGGCATGAAATTTTGCTTACCATAACCTTGGAGTACGAAGCAACAGCAAGTAACCCGTAAGAATTCTTCAACTTCTCTGCTCAAGGGTGCAGCTCCGGACACTATAAGGCGAACACGGCCGCCTAAGTTATTCTTCACCTTAATGATGTGTGGGTTGGAAAAGAAACGATATCAGATTGGTAACAATTTCTTGCAGATATATCCAAGGGAAAGCAAGATTGGATCTACCTTCCTGAATGCTATGAGATCAGCTAACGGTGAAGCGTTCTTTTGTTTGAACCCCATGTTCATCCACGCGAGTTTGCTGTATACACAGAGAAGGGACTCATCGTCTTGTTTCACTCCCCTTTGCTAACATTTTGTTTTTGTTTGCTATTGTCTTAGGAGACTCGCATATCTTCGTTAAAGATGCTCTAATGTAGCTAAACTCTAATAGATTGAGAGTAATTATTTTTCAAGGTTGTTAAAGAGCTTACTAGTTGTAAAGAAGGCTAAAGATCATCCTTCTCCTTGGATTGAGTTCTTGTACTGTCTTTTGAATCCCTAACCAACAATGAAAAAAAATGAGAATAAGAGGCAGAAATGGCTACTCTGTAGAACAATATGAAATGAGTCTTAATGATGGAAGTTTAGAAATCAGTTTCGTGCCTTCGTACACTCTTTCAAAGACCCGAGGCACGCCTGCAAAGAATGTCGGCTTCAACTCCATCAAATCATCTCTTATTTCGTTTATGTTCTACGGAAAAAAAAACAATAATGGTTAGACAAAGAAGATACTGATAAATTAGCGTTTGTGAGGTATGAGTTGAATACCCCATGGTAGTAGCCAACTGAAGCACCTTTCCTGAAGAAGTACTCCTCAATAGCACGATCAAGTATGTGCGCGAGTGGTAGGAACGACAAGTATACATCGCTCACTGTCATCTATCCAAGAAGACAAGTTTCTCATAATAAGGCTTAAAAGCATAATGGAGAAAGATTAAGCTTTTCAAATAATCTTACTTTGTCTTCAAATTGATCCATGAAAATGTCCAATCCCCTGATGAGCAATGCAATGTTCTCATGCGTGATCACAACACCTTTCGGCTCTCCACTTGTGCCGCTTGTGTACATGATTGTGCATATGTGGAATGGCTGAGGAGCGGTAGACTCGAAGAAATGTTGCTTCCCCTGTTAAATAAACACATTGCATATAGTCATTTAGATGATTAAATTGATTTCTATAACATTTCACATTTTCACAGGACCAAACAGAAGCTTCTCTTTACCATTTTGACGAAATCTGCCCATGAGAATGCTCTTATTCCTGCATTTTCTGCTCTAGTCTTATCGTCGTCCTCAAAATATGTCAAGCAAACCATTGCTGTTCAAGAATACATGAAGACTTATGACTTGGGATCATAGATATATAGTCAGGTATTGAATTTAGTAGTGTATGGTTTCTTCAGTTCTCACATTTAAGGCGTCTAGATGCTGAGCAATCAGGGCTGAGAACCTGCAACGACAAGTAGGAATACACAATATAAACATGATCTTGAAACAAAGTCTTGATGATCAACATTGACATGACAAGGAGTTTGACAAGAGCTGTTTGGATTTCTTACTTCTTTCACTTTCTTGTCTTGCACAAAAACATAATCAATCTCCGCGTGTTCTATGATAAAGTTCACAGCTCCTGGTCCTGCAATCAGAACGGAGTTTACATTACCATAAAATCAACTAGTTTAACAATTAATCAGGAGTCAAGATCTATACCTAGTGTATCATAAAGAGGTACACAAATCAAACTATGAGCAGCACAAGCCTGCAGGGAAAATTTCACACAAACTAATCAACTTCAGGCAAAGTATTCAAATTATGCAACAAGAACTGGAGTTTTTTTTTAAGTGTTCAATTGAAGGGAGGAATGAGAAACAAAGTGAAACCTCCATTGCAGCAACCCATTGAGGGCAATTGGCGCCATAAATCCCAATCCTGGCACCCTGTATACGATACGAGCTTCGCATAGTAAGCAAATTTTGAACTGAAATAATATAATGCTTAGAAGGCGAGTGTTTTTTTTTTTTGTTTATAGAAGAAAATCATGCTTACGGGCTCAGCACCGCACTCTCTCAATGCAGATCCGATGCATATAACTTCGTCGTATGCTTGTTTGTAGGTTTTCCACACATACGGCCCAAACTATAATAGAGAAAGGAGCCCTATATAGAGTTAGCAACATAGATGTTATGTGAAGCATGCATGTGATGATCTTAGAATTTTGTAGGAGTGAAATTTTACCTTGCCATTAACAAGTTCTCTCCAACCAAGCATGTTATTGTCTGGGTACTTTTCAACTGACAATCTGTACGCATATGAAGAATAAGTGTACAGCATGGTTACCAAACAAATTAAATTGTTGCAAATTCTTCTTTATATTTGCAGGAATCTCAAGTTGAAATTATGTACATGGTATGGAAAAAGGTAAGAATCCTCTCCAAGGCTGAAATTCAGTTGAAATTTTTTAAGAACACTCTTCATTACTAGTTGTATTGGATTTGGGACCACCAGACTTGATTACTTGGGCAAACTCGACCCCAGCTACAGACTACAGCTACCTAACGCCCAGCTGCTGGACAATTGAAATTGAAATGAATGAAAAGCCAATATGAAGCTAACTCAAGAACCACCATTCTGAAATCTACCAGGTGTTTTTCTCTAAAACCAATCCAAAACATACTCGTAGATGCAATTGCACATCCACAAACTGTGAGGACCCATAATATAACAGCCAAACCATGAAACATGTTGAACCTAACTGAATGGCAAAAATAATAAACAAATGGCCCAACCGAAATGTGTTGGTTCAAAGATGTGATGAAAGTAAGGAGGAATGAAAGTATGACCTGAAAGAATCCCAAGCCGTGGAGATTTGAGGGTCGGGTGGCGGAAAACCATGCTCTGAGATCGGATTCCGGTAGACGGGCCCCACCGCCGGCTGCCCACCTTGCCCTTCCCTTGCCCTCTCTACCTCCACTGAGAATCTCTTCATCTTTCCCTTCCTTATTCAATCAAGCAAAAGGGTAAGAATGATCTCAACAACAACTAAAATATCAACTGTAAAGCAACCCACAGCAACTTGTTGTTTTATAGAGCTAATGTATCTGTGCCCTCAAGTAAAAAAAGACTCTGGCATGCAGAGGCAATCACACGGTCCAGCATGAAGAAAATGAACCGTGTAAGAAATACGTTTCTCCATTTTTAATTTCCCCCAAATTTCATAGGGTTGTTTAAGCATTAATAGCTCTGCAGGGTACAGCTACCAACATTTACTACTATCAACCATGAAATTTAGCAAACAATCCTTTTTTTCCCCATCCTGTGCTACTACTGCTTTGCTGAAATCAAAAAGACCATTAAGAAATTATTATCTGCATAATTATCTTTTCTTGTTCGATCAAATCTATATAGGAAGACCCTCACAAGAACAACTTCTTTTTTACCTTTTCTTTTCCTTCCGTTTGAGAAACTAATAACCCTTGTAAGAATTCAAATACCCTCTGTAAAAACTCTGCTTAGAAAACCCACAATCTCTTCCTTTTTTAATCTAATTGTTCTACTTGGTTGTGTGCAGGGCCGTCTCAATGATTTTGGAGGCCCTATTCTCAATTTAATATTTAATTTTAATAATAAACAAAGTTGATATTATTGGGGTAAATCATAATTTCACGTATTAATTTGTTCAGTAATATAACTAATTTGTCAACAAATTAATATTCAATTGATCAAGTTTTATGGTTGGACCTTAATTAAATCTTATAGTAGTTAACTATTAATTCAAAGAGTTAAAATAAGGGGGTAATTTTTTTTTCAAACAATTAGAAAGTGGACCCATCATTCTTAGAGAAATTGAAAAAAAATGAGAAAGGTCAACTTGCAGGGATCGAACCATGCACTAACAGGAACATAGAAAAAGGCCAAAGTCTGCATACTACTGGGACAAAGTAATTTTCTAAGCTTCCCATACACTTTTACTATATATTGAGGTCCTCTGTATTTAAAGGCCCTGTTCCAATGAACCACATGAACCGCCCAAGAGACGGGCCTGGTTGTGTGCAGATATTTTATGTCATTATACTTGTCTTTCTTCAGACAAAAAGTAGATGGGAAGGAATCATATTTTTTTTAAAAAAAAATCGGCATAAAACACGTGAAACCTTCAAATCAGGGAAGCAAAAAGGTGAGCTATATACTCCAAAAAAAAAAAGATGAATTTTTTTCGGACATAGGCTCTTTTAAAACAAAAATTCTGCAAATAGGCTTATTTTTTTAAAAATTCCGGATATAGGCTGGCTTGAGAGGTTCGGATCAGGCACAACGACTTTCAATATCAAAGTCGCTACCCCGTACAGCGACTTTCATAAAACAATTAAAACATTGTCGTTGCTTCGTCTGAGATGATGGGTCGAAACATTTTTATGCAATAATATATTGTATGAGTACTCCATTATTTATACATTACTTAGTAATCCTGTGTGAAAATATTGGATGAGAAACAATTCCGCACAATTGAAAGCTCAAAGCGTTCTACCATTTTTTGACTCATTCCATTATTAAGATATTGATCATTCAATATTTTTTTAAACATGGGCAAAAACGTACGTATATTTTGTTTTTATATGAAAAATACGGTAATTTTTTTTAAATGGGTCTTTTTTGATCTCATCAAATCTCATACTCCTTTTTTTTATATAAAAATGGGTCAAGAAGATCTCTACAGGTGTAATACTTATGTTTTTTATTATTATAAAAATGGATCATAAATTTGTATTATTATTATAAAGATGGCTTTTTGTGTGCAGATCTCAGCTAAAGTCGCTGATCCTAGCAGCGACTTTGGGCTTTTTGTTTTGTTACGATAAACAAATAAAGTCGTTTGTAACAACGACTTTTGTATAAAAAGTCGTTGTTTCTTTCAGCGACTTTGGTCCGAACCATCTTAACCAGCCTATGTTCGGAATTTTTTTTAAAATGAGCATATTTCCGGAAATTTTTTATTAAAAGAGCATAGAACTGAAAAAAATTCGAAAAAGATGGAATAAAAAAAAAACAATTGTGTCACCCTAACAAGATCGCAAAACTCGGCAGATTAAACAAATGAATGCTAATTGAAATATACAGATACCAGGATATGAAAGATACCAGGAGAAGAGCAATTAATGGAGTTGGTTGAGAAATTTAAGCCATTGTCCAATGAATACGTCTGTTACTACCAAGTTCTCCATAGTAATTAATGAGGACTGATTTCAGGATATGGCGTTTTATCATCAAAATAAACGAGTTAAAAAAAATATGTTCATATCCTTAAACAAGACTATTATTAGGGCATGCAATAGTAAATCTAAAGTCAAATTCTCTAAAAAAATATCCACTCTAACAGTTTTTATATTTTTAGAAACCTAGTATTTATTTTTTTTATTTTTTTTATATAAAATATTTTCAAAAATACTATAAATTTAATATGACCAATTGCAAGTTAACATGTATAAACATCTACATTTATTTCATTCTCCAAATGCATTTGGGAAATTCCCTAAATTTAGAGAAAACACTTCACCTTTCCCCATCCATCCCTATTTTAAAGAATGTGTTAGAAAATCTGTTGAGCTAAAAAAAGTCTAACATTCTCCAAAAACACAAATATCAATGTATATGGAGAATCTCTTGGGGTTGCTCTTAGGCTTTATTAAATCATTAATAGAATTAATTCCTGAAGTTAAAAAGCCCTATTTATAGGTCACTATAGACCTATTAGCCAATGCAGTGGCGGAAGGAGGGGGCGGGTGGGGGCTGCTGCCGGAAGAGCGGGACTAGGGGTGTCAAACGGGCGGGTTGGGTCGGGTTTGGATCGGGTCAAGTCAGTTTCAGGTAAGTTCAGATTCGGGTCAAATTCAGATATTTTGAAAATCGGATCAAATTGAGTTAGATCATTTCGGGTTGGGTGCTCAATTAATCAGACAATGTCGGGTTTTGGGTCAATTTCAGTCGCGTTATTCGTTTTTCGGTCCAACTTGATTTCGGATAAGTCCAGTTTCGGGTTTAGTTAGATTTCGAATTTAGTCGAATTTCGGGTGAGTTGGGTTTCAGGTTTTTTGGGTTTAGGGTGAATCGGATTTCGAGTTTGGCCGAATTTCGGGTTAATCTGATATCGAGTAAGCCAGATTTTGATTCAAACAATATATCGAATGATTATTTTTTGTATTTGAACTACTCTAGGGTCTTAATATTTAATGTAATATTTAAATTAAAAAACATAATTATAATAAATATTCACTACTATTTATATTTTAAAACATAAATGTAATTTTCGGATGGTTTCGGGTCTGGTAACTTCGGATTTTCGGATGGTTTCAGACTTCGGATTTTCGGATGACTTCGGATCGGGTAGCATCAGATATTGGGTTGCATCGGGCTAGTCCATTCGGATATAATCGTTTTTGATTAATCTCGGGTTCTTTTTCGATTCGGGTCAAATCAGTTCAGGTTAAACATGTCTCGGGTATAAAACTTTTTAATTTTTTCTCGGGTCGTATCAGGTTCGGAGTCGGACCGATCGAACAGATTTTTCAAATCGGGTCAAATTTTAACAGCCCTACCAGTACTATATCGGCACCACCCCCAATGTGAGAACATAGTAACATTGCCAATTAACTACCTTTTTCAATTCGATCAACAAAACTAATTATTTAAATGAACTTTTTTTTCTAGATAATGACTGATTAGTTTTTTATTCTTTTTTTTTTTTCAAATTGCACTATTATAACTTATGGACTTGTCAAGTCATTTCTAAATTTAATTTTTCAATGGTGGTAATATTGATGCATTTTCAATTGTAGGTTTTTTTAGGAATGTAGTGTTTATATATATATGACAATTGTAATTATTATGTTTTGATTTTTTTTATTTATTTATAATTTTAAGGTGATAGGTTATTAACTTATTATTGATCAAATTAAAATGGAAAGGTACTTTTATAAAAGGTTACAAAATTTAATTGATTCATATGGTGCTGACCGATCACTACGATCTTTCAATGTGTATATTTTGAATAGGATGATTTAAATAAATAGCAAAAAAAAAGAGGCTAATTAGGTGGATATTAATGAGGGTGTGAAAATTAGGTAACACTGTTGGAAAACGCGTCTGTAGCCAGAAAATATTTAGCCACGAATTTTGGCAAGGGTAAATTGGGTGGCAACGGCCATAAATTTAGCCACAAATATTTCAGTTTGCGGTAATATGGCCATGAAATATAGCGTTGTGGCTAATATTGGGGCTGAATAGCTCCGAAAAGTGAGCGCGGCTAGATTTGTTTGTAGATTTCTGGCCATATTGTCATGAATAAAATCTCGTGGCTAACATTAAGGCCCAATGGACGCGAATTTTTTGCGCGGCTAGATTCATTTCTAGAGTAGTAGCTAATTAGCCACGAAAAAAGATTCATGTGCATATTCAGGACAAAGTATGGATCTAAGTACCCACATACTAGTCGTGGCTAGGTTTGTGGATATTTGTGTGGGTAATTTGAATCATTGACTCATAAGTGGTCCTTCATTTTGTTAGAATTTTTAGGAATAACCATAAAACTAGCCACGAGTTCTTATTTTCGTGTCTAACATAGTTTGTTTGGAAACATTTGCGATAACAGTCACGAGATTAGCCACGAGTTCTTTATTTCGTGAGAAATCTGCAGAAATAACCACGAGACTAGTCTCGAGTTCTTCGTTTCGTGCCTAACTTTGTTTATGTGGAAAAATTTGCAGAAACAGTCACGATATTAGCCACGAGTTCTTCGTTTCGTGAGAAATCTGCAGAAATAACCACGACATTATCCACGAGTTCTTCATTTCGAGACAAATATGCAAAAATAGTCACAAGACTAGCCCAATTACTTTTCATTCATGAAAACCTGCTCAAAATGCACTTAATATCTATTCTAAACACCATCTTGCACAAACATGCCTCAAATGTACCAAACACCATAGACCTTAATTATACATAGTGCACTTAAAGAGGTCCAAACATGCATTTGGGCAAACACATAAAATGTTCACAATTGAATGTCATAACTCTGCTGAAAATACACATAAAATTTGGGCAGATCCTCCCCAAAATGCACATAAACCTGCCAAAACCTGCCCAAACTTACATAAACCTGCTTATCCCAACATAATTGTCAATGTCAACATTCATCCAACATTGTTTGCTACATAAAATCCATAGAAAAGATCACATAAAACCCTAAAGGTCAATTCTCCTACTCCTACTCTTAACACTTACCATTACACTTACACTTACACTTACTCTTCCTCTTCCTCTTCCTCTTCCTCTTCCTCCTCTTCCTCTTCCTCTTCCTCCTCTTCTTCCTCTTCCTCTTCCTCTTCCTCTTCCTCTTCCGCTTGTTTGCTACAACCCACGTCTTCCTCCTCTTCCTCATCGTCACTACTCAGGTAGAACACCATCCCTTCATCATCCATGAGTCGACAATTCCAAATACCGTCCAAAAGACGACTCATATTGGGGTCCATGCCATGCGTTCTGAAATGCTTGTAATAGCGGCATTCCTAACAAACAAGAGAAGTGCAAAGCTTAAATAATAAAAACAAAACATAAGCAGTGAAGGAAAAGGTGTTATGCGAACAAAAGTGATAGAAATCATGAATTTCTATTATATGGTGAAAATTTATAAGTTAGGTACCCCTAGAATATTATGTAATGATGTTCTTAAATAACAACATGATCTTCTCTGAGGCAGAAAACGCGTAATGATGACATGATGTTTTCTAATTAACAATGTTGGGTGTTTTAGAAATTAGAATGAATACATGACAACAAAAACGAGGAAATCAGATTAATTAACTAAGCAAGCACTCTCACATTGTAGTATTGTACAATAGAAATAAAACACTTACTTTGAGCTTCCCCGCCCACCACCCTTCATGACCAATAATTTGCCAAGTAGTTGAATCCCACATAACGCCCCGTTGGTGTTGCGGAAATCCCGCCATATCTTCCAAAGCCTGTAAAAGTGATAGTACCTTGATCGCGCAGTGATTCTTGTACACGGGCACCTACACTCAGCCCGAAAACGCTCATTCACATCAACCCAGTTAGGGCACTGGGTATCATCCAAGGGAGGACTAAGCTCTCGAACAATCTTGAGGAAGATCAACTCTTCCTCATGTGTCCACTTCCTTGGCATTTCCACAAACTGGGAAGAAAAGAAATGCACCAGTTTAAGTAGAGCAATCAAATAGAGCATTGAAGTATTTGACAAATAGAAAAAGTGTTTTGAGAAAATAAGTAGAGCAATCAAATAAATTGTTACTAAAAGACATGAATGCACCCATTCTCATTTAAACAATCATGATCCAAACCTCAAGTGACATAAACAATCTTATCTTACCAAACCTGCTCAAAATGCACTTTAAAACATTCTTATCCTATTTATGTTGCAACACACACATCAACCTACTTAAAAAAAAACTACTTCTACTTTTGCTATTCCAAATAAATGCATGCCAGACATTTGTAATTCTGTTACGAATCAGTTATAAGCCAATGAGATTGATTGTCAATTTGCTATACCCAATTAATGTAAACATGTACTCAGCAACACTTAGATTTGTTAAAAGCCAATCAGTTTCAGAATATTCATGATTCTTTGAGATGTTTATTCTAAGTGAACATGTAGACAAAAATAAACCTTAGATCCAAAAGACATGCAGATCTAAATGCAAATACATTTTTAGGGTTTTAAGACATTGAAATCATTCAAAAGACATGTAAACCATGCCAATCAGTTTCAGTTTCAGATTGACATGCACAAACCATCGAGAAAAAGGGTGGAGAGAGATGGAGGCAAGAGACATGCAAATCTAATCCAAAGACATGCAAATCTAATTTCATGGATGGTGGAGATTTTTGCAACCTAAATGAATCAAATGAGATTGACAAAGAGAAAAGGTAAGTCGATTCAAAAATTCGAAAAATTCCAGGAATGGAGGCAGCCAAGCCGGCGGGGGGAAATGGGAGCAAGCTAAGTCGATTCGGGGGCTTACCTGGAGGATCAGAGAAGCTGGTCGACACCGACGGGGGGAAATGGGCAAACCAAGCCGACGAACTCACGAACACGGGGGAATGGAGGGAGTAGCTGTGGAGGCAAGAAGGAATGGAGGCAAGAGGCAAAATGGGGGGAATGGAGGGAGTAGTTCGGTCTTGTGGTCCCAAAACCCTAAAAGAATGCTCAAAGAACCGCCTCATGAGATGGAGTTCGGTCGTGGGCCTGAAGCCAAATAACGCCCAATAAGGCTCATAAGCCCAAATGTTTTTTGAAATAGCCCGTTAATGGCGCCCAATGTTCAAGTCGTCTCCTACATTGATGACTCGTGGCTATTTTCGTGGTTAAATTTGTGGGTAACAAAAAGGTGATTCAGCATCTCATTAAATGATCCATACCAACCTTCATTCAATAATCTACACCAACAATCGTACGAACTCGATCTCTTTACCCTACCTTTCTTCACATTCCCTTACAATATCACTTTCATCACACATTTTTGTCTCTTATTCCATCCCATTTGAATTTGTCTCAAGTAAACAAAACACATGAAACCAAGTTTAATTGATTTCTTCTTTTGAATCTGGTACATTCTTGTTCAAGTGGTCAATTTCTCTTCCATTGTTGGTGCAAGAAAGGTTCTTGCTTTTGTTGGTGCAAGAAAGGTTCTTGCTTTTGTTGGTGCAAGAAAGGTTCTTGCTTTTGGGAAATTTTTCAGAAGTAGCCACGAGAGTAGCCACAAAGTTTGGCACAAGTTCTTCGTTTTGGGGCTAACGGAGTGGGTCTTGAGAGTTGAAACCGATCTGTCGTTTGCCTATCACCCATTGTTGCTTGAATCTAGTACATATGTTATGCTTATGTTCATAATTTTTTATAATAACAACATACATTGGTGATTGTAACCTATTTTAGTGCCAAAATATTCAGCCTTAACCACAAAATTAGCCACCTGTTCTTTAATTCGTTCCTAATGTTTTTCTTGTTTTTGATCTAGTCATTATTACTTATTTGAATATAGGTACCATATATGACATGGACAATCGTGAGTGGATGTATGATAGATGGCTTCCTAATGGTGAAGGTTTGAGAAGCGAATTTTATGATGGTGTTGAAACATTCATTACCTTTGCAAAAGCTCAACCGAATTTCATGGATGGGGAGAAGATCAAATGTCCTTGTTTCCATTGTAAGAATGGCAAATTTCAAGATAAAGACATTGTTCACCTTCATCTATTCAGAAAAGGTTTTGTTGACAGTTATTATTGGTGGACTGCACACGGAGAATCACCTTTTGTCAACTCATCACCTCCCTTGGAAGACTTGAATCCTACTTCAAATCCCAATGATATGGATTTCTTTGGGATTGGGATGCATTTATTTGATAACTTGAATCCTACTCAAAGAATGGTTTTTGATGCAGCTGGTCCAAGTTTTGTTCCACCTTCGTGGTTTGACCCTAACAATTATGTGAATGAGCCAAACATGTAGTCGTCATGTAGAGTTCGAAAACCCTATTCATGATGAAGAAGAAATTAACATGGACCAACCGTTCAACCATGTTCAAGAAGAAGAGATTAGCATGGAACAACCGATCAACCATGTTCATGAGGAAATGTCCTTCTTATCTGAGTGCTTCAATGATGTTTTGAGGGCGGCAGATCAACCATTATATCACGGTTCTCATGTGTCCCAGTTAGCTGCAGTTGGTTCTTTTTTGGAGTTAAAGACCAAATACAATATGTCACAGGCTGGATATAGTGCACTACTCCAGAAAGTCAATGATGTGTTGCCAAAAGACAACAACTTTCCAAAAAGTTTCTATGAACAAAAGAGGTTGACTAAAGAGTTGGGGTTGCCCCAGCAAAAGATACACCTTTGCCCCCAAGGTTGTATGTTGTTTTGGAAGGATGACGCTGATGCCACTGAGTGTAAGTTTTGCAATAGTCCAAGGTATCGACCTTGTTTGTCTAAAAAAGGAAAGCCAATACCTAATAAGGTGTTGCGGTACTTGCCATTGATCCCACGTTTGCAGCGATTGTATGCTATGGAGGAAACAGCTTCAAAGATGCGTTGGCATGCTGAACACCAAACAAATGAAGGGTATATGACTCACCCATCGGATGCTGAGGCTTGGAAGCATTTTGATAGAACCTTTCCAAGGTTTGCATCAGAGATTCGTAATGTGAGATTATGTTTGTGTTCAGATGGATTTTCTCCATTTGGTAAGTTTGGCAAGATATATTCGACTTGGCCAGTGATTGTCACCCCCTACAACCTACCTCCAGATATGTGCATGAAATCTCCTTAGTTGTTCTTAAGTACCATTGTTCCAGGTCCACAGAATCCAAAGAAGCTAATAGATATTTGTATGCAACCATTGATTGATGAGTTGCTTTTGTTGTGGAGAGAGGGTGTGCCAACATTTGATGTTTCTACTGGAAAAAAATTTAGAATGCGTGCAGCTCTTATGTGGACAGTGAATGATTTCCCTGCGTATGGCATGTTATCTGGGTGGAGTACTGCTGATATTTATTCTTGTTCTCATTGCATGGAGAACACAAAAGCCTTTCGTTTACAAAATGGACGGAAGGCTTCATGGTTTGATTGTCATCGTTGCTTGTTGGAATTAGATCACCCATTCAGGAACGATAGGAGAAACTTTTACAAAGGGAAAACTGAGGATGATCCTCCTATTCCGTATTTATCAAGTCGAGAGATGTGGGAACGTGTTCAAGGTTTGCCGACCGCCATGGAGTCTCCATGTGAATATCCAGATGGCTATGCTGTAACTCATAAGTTCACAAAGAAAAGCATTTTCTGGATGCTTCTTTATTGGAAGCATAATTTGCTTCGTCACAACCTTGATGTCATGCATATTGAGAAAAATGTGTTTGAGAACTTGATTAATACTGTAATGGATGTTAAGGGGAAGACAAAAGACAACATCAGCTCAAGGAAGGACTTGCGCCTATATTGTAATCACCCAGAGCTTCAGGTGGAGGATAACCATAAGGGCCCTAAACCAAAAGCAGTGTATGCATTAGATAGAGATAAAAAGACAACCTTGCTTAATTGGTTAAGGCGCTTGAGATTTCCGGATGGGTATGTCTCCAATATTGGTCGATGTACGCAATTGCAAGAGGGTAGACTAATCGGAATGAAAAGTCATGATTGTCATGTGTTCATGCAAAGACTTCTACCAATTGCTTTCAAGGAACTTCTACCCGTGGGTGTGTGGGGGCCATTGACAGAATTGAGCTTATTTTTCCAATCATTATGTTCATCCACACTTGAGATGAAATGTCTTGAGGATTTAGAACGTGCCGCACCTCTTATATTGTGCCAATTGGAAAGGATATTTCCACCATCTTTCTTTGATTGTATGGAGCATGTCATTGTACATTTAGCATATGAGGCAAAATTAGGAGGTCCAGTACAATACCGATGGATGTATCCACCTGAGCGCTTCTTATGCAAGTTGAAAGGGAACATGATGAATCCACAAAAGGTGGAGGCATCCATAGTGGAATCATATTTGTTTGAGGAGATAACGACATTCACTCGACATTATCCCCAACCTCAAGACTTGTATAAGAGAAAGAAAACTACCATGGAGGAGGAAACCAATGCCACTCATCCTCAAATTTCCATTTTTAACCATCCAGGGCGTGCAATCGGAAAATGTAAGGTTGTATGGATGACCAAGGGGAGAGATTTTCACGTGGCATGGACGTATATCCTACTTAATTGTAGAGAGGTTGACTCTTACGTCGAGTAAGTGACTTTAACTTATAATATATAAATACATGTCAATCCGATTAATATTCCACTATTAATTAATTGTTGTTCATTTTCACATGCAGAGAGTTTCAAAATACGGTAGGACAAGGAGATCCGACTGCTATTGCCAATTGCTTTTGTGATTGGTTTCATGATTATGTAAGTTTAAATGCACATTGAATATGTTTGGGATGTTATTATGCATTACATATATATACAAATAAAGGTTTCATTAACAATATTACAGGTTTTGAATAGAAAAGTCCTACACCCCCCAGAAGAGGATCATGTGTTGATACATAGTTTGGCTTGGGGCCCATCCAAAAAGGTTGTGTCATGGCCCGTATATTTCATCAATAGTTATAAATTTGAAACTTTGGAACTTGGTGAAGGCAAATTAACCATGAATAGCGGTGTGTGTGTACAAGCTTGCAACGGTGATACACAATCTGATTTCTTCGGGTTAATAGAACAAATTATTGAGTTTGAGTTCACCGGATTGCCATGTAAGAAGATTGTCATGTTCAAGTGTTTGTGGTTTGACCCTTCTGCGAGAGGGACGAAAGTCCATCCAGAATACCATTTTCAGGAGATTAATGTGAAGAGGCGATATAACAACCACGATCATTTTGTCTTTGCGCAACAATGCATCCAAGTTTACTACGCAGACTTCCCCGGCGCACCTCGGAGTCGTGCAGATTGGAGATATGTGTGTAAGACAAAGCCTCGAGCTAGAGTTGAGCAACGATGGACAGAGAGAAAGGAGGACGAGCCAAATGATTTAGATCCATTACAACCAGAGGAATTTGAGATTGATGGATTTGCAGGGTCGTCAATTCACTCATTACCGTTACATCTTAATGATCCACTTTCTCAGCATGAAGAAGCATACGATGTTCAAATCGACGAGGATAACTCGGACATTGCAAATGATGACGAAGAAGATGATTTTCCTTTAGATTCAAGTTCCGAAAATTATGAGTGGTAATTCATCTTATCATAGTTTATTTATTTTATATCAACATGATTATCCTTTTGCAAAATATGCTTTATAATTTATTTTCTACCAATTTTATTTTTCTATTTTATTTTTCTATTAGAAATGAAAATCATATTAGAATGGACAATTTATCTAGGAGGGAAAGTTATCTAAGGAGGGAGGGAAAGTTCATTAAGGTGGAAAATAGAAGATCTCGGTTGAAATTAAGGAGGGAAAATTTGAGTGATTTGGCGGGCTAGAAATTTAGGGAAAATTTAGTGAGTTTGGGCCAAAATACACCCAAGCCCATCAATTTTCTCTCATTTGGAAGCACGCTTGCTAATCCTATCCCTCATTTGCATGTCTCATTTGCTTTAGGGTTCCCTCATTTGCTAACTTGAATCCCCTCTCTTTCCAGACGCCTCCCCTCTTTGGTTCACGAAGGATCTGCTAACTTGAATCCTCTCAAGAAGGATCTGGTTAGAGCTCAAGAAGGATCTGGTTCGAGATCTCTCAGGTTCTCTCTCCCTCCCTTGATGTATGTTATTGGGCTGGAATTTTGAGAATGAATGGTGATTTTGCTTCTCCTTATGTGAAACAGCTTCTCTTTGAACTTGTTTTTGAGTGTTTAATTGGTTGGTGTGTGGCTATTTGTTTAGGGTTTTGAGATTGAATGGTGTGATTCTTCTTACTTCTCTTTCAACTCGATTTGGAGACTTCTACCAATTTGCATGTCTTTCTTCTTGCTTCTCCTTGCTTGTATTTCATTTTCTTAGACTCAAAGTTTAATTTGTTGGTGTGTGTCAATTACAACAGATTTTCATGCTATAGGGTTCGAAATGGTGTTGCTTGTCTTGCATGTGCTCAACTCATATGAAATCGGTGTTGCTTGTCTTGCTTCTCCTTGCTTCTTCTTGCTTTTCCTTGCTTGTCATTCGTTTTTAGTTTCATGATTAATTTGTTGGTGTATGTCTAGAAGCATACGATTTTCATGCTTTATGGATCGAAATGGTGTTGCTTGTGTTGCTTATCCCCATATCATATGAAATTGGTGTTGCTTGTCTTGATTCTCCTTGCTTGCCTTTACTTCTCCTTGCTACTTCTTGCTTCTCCTTGCTTGTCATTCATTTTTTAGTTTCATGATTAATTTGTTGGTGTGTGGCTATTAAAACAGCTTTGGTTGTTGTTTTTGGTATGTTGTTTTGCAAGGTTTGGTTGAATCATGCGTCACCTTAGAAGCACAGCACGAGGGCGAGCCCAAATTCTCAATTGCAACTTCGCTCGTGCTCCTCGTACTTCTTCGGAGCAGCAGCTTCAAAGTCCTAAGAGACCTCCTCGGTTACAACCAACCCTCCCGGTTCGTAGTAGCCCAAGATTTAAAAAAGTTGCCAACCAACAAGTTGCTCCAATACAAGCTCCCCGTGCTCCTTTGAAGAAAACCAAGCCTAACCTTACTCTAGCATCTTCTTCACAACAAGTTCTTGACCCTTCAAGAACTCCTAGCCCTACTAATAGTCCAACACTTCGTCCACAACAAGTTCTCTCTAAGGAAAGGGTTCCTTCAAGAAATCCCAGCCCTAAACTCACTCAAGCACCTCATTCAAAACAAGTTCTCTCTAAGAAAAGGGTTCTTTCAAGAAATCCCAGCCCTAAGCTCACTCAAGAACCTCAATCACTCCAAGTTTCCTCAAAACAAAGTGCTCTTGCAAACAATCCAAGTCTTACTCCCATTCTCACACCCTCACAAGTGAATGAAGCAAACACTGAGGCATACATGGAAGAGGGATTTGAAGAAGAAGTGGAGGAAGAGCACGAGGAAGAGCTTGAGGAAGAGCACGTGGAAGATGATGAGGAAGATGATGAGGAAGGTGAAGAACAAGTGGAAGGTGAAGAAGAAGAAGAGGAAGGTGAAGAAGAACAAGAGGAAGGTGAAGAAGAACAAGAGGAAGGTGAAGATGACGAAGAAGATGAGTCTACTCAACCAAAGCTGCTTATATGGATTAAAGGAGATGGAATCCGGTTGGTAACCTTTCAAACTTTTTTTATTAATGTGATTTACATTGTAAATTTACTAATTATATCCATTTCCTTGTAGTGATTTTGAACCACGCAAAGCTGCCTACTCCAAGACAAAGGAAATCGTGCATGGCCACTACAATGGTCCATGGACAAGTATTTCTAAAGTGTCGGGGCCAGTTAAGACGTTGTGGTTTGAAGAGTTTAAGGTGATGCTGTTTTTTACATTTACTAATTCTATACATGAGTATTTCTATACATGTTGCTAAGATTAGCTAAAAGTTCATGTTGTTGTTTTTTGTGAACAAGTTCATGTTGTTGTTTTTTGTCTAAGTACCAATATAAGGTTGCTGATTTTTTTAAAGAACCATTGATGGATCTTTTTTTTCAAGTACCATTTGTTAGAAATGGTTGTTATAAATGAACTGCATTTTTAAATACCGTTTGATGTTGCTATTTTTGTTGGATTGCTAGACCTTGCTTCAATATGAGTGTCTTTTTGTAAACAATGCATAAATTTTTTTATTGGAGGGAATCTGATGAACTGATGCAAAAGGTCTTTTTACACCAAGCCGGAAAACACATCACCAATGTCTTTAAGAAGCATCGTGAAAAAAAGACCAAGCCTTTCTTTGTTTCCGAGAAGAATTGGGAGAGGATGAACACCATAAGGAAAACGGATCCCAATTATGTGAGACAAGCTCAGGTGAATGCGCAAAATCGGTCATCAAAGAGGTTATTAGAGGCTGGAAATTATTGAGGAGGTTCTCGAAAGTTTACAAAATGGATGGAAGTTATGGTAAGTACATTCACTTTTCAAAATTTAAGTACAAATCTGTTTGTTTTAAAAAGAAGTATATGTTTAACTTGACTTTACTCTTTTTTTTTGCAAGGAAAAGGAGTCTGGGAGCATGCCGCTTATTTCTGAGGTGGTCAAAAAATTGTGGTCAAAGGAGGATGTGACTGGACTAGGGGAACGACCATCTGCAATCATTGTAAGTTCATTCAAGTATTTTGTTCTTTTTGTTCTTGTGGTTTTGGATTCATGTTTGATTGAATTTGAGTTTTTTTTGTATGATATTATGTGATTTTGATTGTTGATGTGTACAAAGATATAGCTACTTTAAATAGGAAATTAAATTCAAGTATTTTGCATGTTCAAAATTCAGACAAATGAATCAAATACACATGAACCTCCTAGATGAATTTTGTGCTTATGGTTCTCTCTCTCTCTCTCTCTCTCTCTCTCTCTCTCTCTCTCTCTCTCTCTCTCTCTCTCTCTCTCTCTCTCTCTCTCAATCTCTCTCTCCCCCTTGATGGCTCTCCCTCTTTGGCTTTATTTGGTTCTTCTCCTCTCTATGTTATGTGTTTTGGATTTTTAAGATTGACAACTTGAAAGTTTGGTTCGAGATGTGTGTTTGAGAACTTGAATGGTGATGATCTGGATTTGTTGATATTTAGGATTCTCTTTTGCTTCTCCTTATGTGAATTTGCATCTCTTTGGTTCCTTGTGAATCAATAGACATGAAAACTTCAATTTCCATTTGCTAAATCCCATAAAAAATATGCACCAGTGCATTGACTCTTGCCATTGCTGTTTTTGTTGATGTTGTTGTTTGGTGAATTTGCTTCTCTTTGCTTCATGTTTTTGCATTAATATGCACCACAACACCAGTCCCTATTATTCTTGCTTCATGTTTTTGCATTGATATGCACCAATACCTATTATTCTTGCTTCATGTTTTTGTTGCTGTTTTGCATTGTTTTTAGGCTCAATTTGAACGCCTTGTGGCTGCTGAGCATGGGGATGGACCAATCTCAAGTGCTAGGGCAACCGAGCTATGGATTAAAGCTTCTGACGGATTTGCTAGCCGTAGGATTTTTGCATTGGCTGATGAAGGTGTCGCCCTCTTTCGCACGGGAAAGCTTGAATCTTGGACTCCTTCCCGCTCCTCCAGCCTTCTCCAAACCCATCAAGTTGTTGAGCCTCTAAAGGATGAGATCAAGGAGATGCGAGAGGAGATGAAGACTCTTCAAACTCAAAATGTGGAAATTCAAACCCAGAACAAGGCACTCAAAGGTATGCTTGAGCAGTTGGTTAAACACATTGGAGGCAACATGGATAATGTCACTCTCTGAATTGTTTTTACCCCTCTATGAATTGTATGGATATTGTGGTGTTTTTGGATAGTTTGTTTGGCTGGATACTTTGGATGGTTGCTTTGTGGATATTTTGATGGTTATGTGTGGATATTTTGGATGTTAAGGGCAAGATATTAAATGGTTGTTGTGCTATTTTATCCATTTGCAGGTTATAGCTAATTGCATTATGATAATGCAATTAGCATATATTAGCAGGTTATAGCTAATTATGATAATGCAATTAGCATATATTAGCAGGTTTATGGTGCATTATCATAATGCAATTAGTGCATATATTATGGCTTATTTCGTAATTTTTTTTTATTAATGCTTATTTATTTGACCACAAAATTTGTAACCAAATGTTTTCAAAGCCAATTTCAAGGTTAACTACCAATAGCTTTTGCAACCAAATAGATTCGATGCAAATGTCAAGGCTAAATGGCCACAGTTTTCCTACCAAATGCGTTCGGTGCAAATGTTAAGGCCAAATGACCACGGTTTTTCCCCTAAATAGATTCATGGCAAATTTCAAGGCTAATGCCCACGAAATGGGTGCGATTATGAGTTCAAATTCGACTCGACTTTAGATACAAAATACATTCGTGGCTAAAATTTGATGGTGATGCACTCAAAACCAACCACGAAATTCAATTCTGGCTAATATGGTTGAACGTGACTTTCGTGGCCAATAGCCACACATTTAGCAATGAACTAATTCGCGGCTATTATTTGCAGCTAAATAGCCACAGAACTAGAATTCTGTGGTTCTTTTTCAGAGGGGTAAAATGCATTTATAATCCTCAACCTTTCAAAGTGGTCACTTAATAGTCCCTAACCTTTTTTTTACTTTATTAAAGTCCTTAATGTTTGTAAATCACAGCAAACACATCCCTTCGTTTAATATCTGTTAAATTCAACGTTATCTTGCAAACGTGTAAGCTGACTTGGATTTTTTTTCCCAATAGGCAATTACTACCTACACAAATAAATAAATAAATTTAAGAGGGCTATATTTAAGGAACAAAAAAATTAATTTAAGAGGGTTAGGGTTTGATGTTATGGGGCAAGCTTCTTCCAATCGATAAAGGAAAGCTAATTTGGGCGAAATTTGTGGCGATTTAGGAGTGTGTTCTTATGGTAAATTGAATGATCGAAAAAATGAAGAGCATTAAGAAGTGGCATGAGAGAGATGCTTTAAGTGAAAAATCACATTACGGTAACTTTCTCTTTGCTCTTTGCTTTGCCTAGTAGATGTACATAATATTTGAGCTTTATTCGAAATTTCTTGAAGCTTTTTTTCAATTTGTTGTGAAATAGCTTATTACTTTACTAGTCAAGAAGCTTTTAGAATGTTGGGTTTATATTAATGTTTGAGTCGGCAAGTTTTGGCTACTGTTGGACATTTATGAGAAAGTGTGTGTGTGTGGCATTAAAATAAGTTTTTTAATTTATTGGTGGGTCTTTTGGTATATGAATCTCGTATGTGCTTGAACAAGTGACCATTGGGTCATTGCTTTGTTTTTGCCAATGGTGTAGAGCTTCTAAACAAATCAATAATGAAGAAAGAAACTTTTTTCCTTCTTGTTTACATGTGTGTAGAGTTATCAAATGAATCAAGTTCTGATGTTGAGCTAGAAGAGGAAGACAATGAAATTCAAGGAGATGATGAGTTGCAAGAGAAAGATATTGAACTTGAAGAGATTGAGCTGGAAGAGGAAGATAATGAAATTCATGGGGGTGATGAAGATCTTAATTTTAGTGTGAATGTAGAACCATCAATAGGAGAAGTTAATGATGAGAGGAGGCAAAAGCATGCTGTGATTGATGAACCAACGAGAGAAGCTAATAATGAGAGGAGGCAAAATCATGTTGTGATTGATGAAGCTTTGAATAAATTAGAGGTGATGGGCTATGCTTTTGAGGTGGACAGTGAATATGAAAATTCAGACCAACCAGATAGCTTGGAAGAAGACAGTGATGAAGAGAAGGAAAGATTTCCTCGGTTTAATTCGAAAACTGATATGAGTGATCCTAAGTTTAGGATAGGTATGTTATTTCCTTCATTTCAGGAATTGAAGCAAGCAGTGAGGATATATTCTTTGAAGAATAGATACCCTTTACACATAAAGAAGAATGATCTAAAAAGGGTGAGAGTATGTTGCAAAGATGGGTGTCCTTGGACATTGTATGCTGCTCGGTTTAAAAGTAGTGACAAAGTTCAGATAAAGACATTGATTGATGAGCATAGGTGCAGCAGGCAGTTTAGAAACAAATTCGCTACTTATGTATGGATAGCTGAAACTTATTTGGAGACAATCAGGGCAAACCCAGAAATAAAAATAGAAACATTGCGAAATCGAATAAGGGATGATTTCAACATTTATGTGAAAGATTGCAAAGTTCAAAGAGGAAAACAAGAGGCATTGAAGAGATTAAGGGGAGAGGTTGCACATCAATTCTTGAAGCTTGCAGACTATGGAGGAGAATTGCGAAGTACAAATCCTGGCACCACGTTCATCCTGTCTTTAGATAATTTAATATTTCAAAGAATGTTTGTGTGCATAGCTGGATGCAAAAAGGGATTCATGTCAGGTTGCAGGCCCATCATAAGCATTGACGGTTGTTTCTTAAAGGGAAGATTTGGCGGCCAGTTGTTATGCGCTACAACAATTGATCCAAATGATTGTATATGGCCTATTGCATATGCTGTTGCTGAGGTTGAGAATAGAGATAGTTGGACGTGGTTTTTACACCTACTTAGAGAAGAGTTGCATATTGAAAATAGTCACACATTAACTATTATTTCAGATAGGCAAAAGGTAAGCATTTCACTTTTTTATTTGCCATTTAGTTGGGTCATTATTACTAATCATTAGATTTGTTTCATGCAGGGGTTAGTTCAAGCTGTTGAGACATTATTTCCAAATTCTGAGCACAGGTTTTGTGTTAGACACTTGATTGCCAATTTCAAGAAAAGTTTTTCTGGTGAAACAATGAAAAACACCGTGTGGGCAGCTGCTACAAGTACTTATATGGGAGATTACAAGAAGCATATGGAGAAGCTTAAGGGATTGAGTGTAGATGCATGGTCATGGATGAATAAAATTCCAGTTGAATATTGGTCACGGTCTCATTTTAGGGAGGGAAGTAAGTGTGACATATTGTTGAATAACATATCTGAGTGTTTCAATAGGTTTATTTTAGATGCAAGAGATAAACCTATTCTAACTATGATGGAGGTGATAAGGTGCAAGATCATGGTAAGAATAGCAAGAAAAAGGGAAAGAATGAGTACATGGACAGGTAATATTTGTCCTAAAATTTTGAAGAAGGTGGAGAAAATTAAGGATGACTCAAGACATTGTTGGCCCTCACCATCTGGAGGAACTCAATTTCAAGTTAGTTATCATGCAAGTCAGTTTGTTGTTGATATTGCAGTTTCTACTTGCTCATGTAGGAAATGGCAGTTGACTGGTATTCCTTGTACCCACGCATGTGCTGCATTAGCATATAATGCAAATCAAGTAGAAGATTTCGTTGCTGAGTTCTATAGTGTTTCAACTTGTAAGAAAGTTTATGAAAATATTATCAATCCTATTAGGAGTGGTGATCAGTGGGAGGACATGCAACATGATCCTATTCAAGCTCCAAATAATATCCCACCTAAGCCAGGTAGACGAAAGAAAAAGAGAAGAAGAGGTGCAGATGAAGGTGCGTCAACTAGTAGACTGAGAAGAGACGGAATGATCATGCATTGTCGAAAGTGTGGTGCAGCTGGTCACAACAAGAGAGGTTGCAAAAATCCTCCATTGCAACATCAGGTGAGCCATATATATTCTATACTTTAATTTGCAATAGCAGATTTAATATTGTGATGTCTTATATTAATGTTTAATTAATTTTGCAATAAAATGAGTTACCTTATTGTACAGCCTAATGCATCTACAAGTTCTGGGCAAGCATCGAGAGGTCGAGGAAGAGGGACGGTGAGGTCAATGCCAGGGAACTAGCGATGCCCAAGAACTTGGTGACCATGTTACTAGTGGTTCTACTTTCTGATGTTTGGATCAACTTTTGATAGTTAATATAACTTTTAGACGTGTCTAGTCCTTTTGGTGAATGTTCTAAGAACTATATATTGTAAACCTCGTTGTAGACTTTTTAGTTTATGGACACAAAATTTGTTCAGTAACAACAAAGCTCTAATGAGATCTTGTCTTCATTTTTTTGGTTGAAAGAGATCTTGTCTTCTTTACTATGAGCAAGACACAAAATTGCTCTTTCGTTTACCCTTCGTTTACCCAGGTAGATGAGAATGCATATGAATCTTGTCCAAATATCACGTTTACAATCCTCTGAAATTTATTTCTTTTATTTTTTTCTAAAAATAAAGCTTTTTAAATTTACTTATTTATTTGTCTTTGTATTAATTGCCCAATAGTAAAAAAAAAAGCCAAGTCAGCATACACGTTTACAAGATAACGTTGAATTTAACGGAAATTAAACGGAGGGTCGTTATTATTGTAATTTACAAACGTTGGGGACTTTAATGAAGTGAAAAAAAGGTTAGGGACTATTAAGTGATCACTTTAAAAGGTTGGGGATTACAAACGCATTTTACCCTTTTCAGAGTGATATTTAGCCTCGCGCCTTTTAGCCCCAGGGCACCTTTCGTAGGGCAATCCGTTGGGGATGTCGTGGCTAACGTGATTTCGTGGTTATTGTTGTGGCGGAAGTCGTGTCTATTTTCCTGGCTACAGACGTTTTTTCCAGCAGTGTAAATAGCAAAATTCCCCATCACCCACCCCCACCCCCACTCCCACCGAGTTGACTCGGTCATTGAATGGGTTGACTCGCCCGTTGACCGGCATTGACCGACCATTGATCGGCGTTGGCCGGTCGTTGACTGTCCGTTGACCAGTGTTGACCATCATCACAATCATCACTATCATCATTTTCAAAACCGTCATCACAATTTTTTCACCGTCATCACAATTTATTTCATTATCACAATTTTTTGATGACAAAAAGTATAATGAAAGGTAAAAAAGTTTCATCAAAATGTCTTGACGATATTTTTTGATGACAAAAAGTATCATTAAAGATATTCAACCACATAAAAAAATCGTCATCCCTCGTCATCACAATTGTTTTCACCATCATCACAATTTTCTGATGACAAAAAGTGTAATAAAAGGTAAAAAGTGTCATCAAAATGTCTTAATGACACTTTTTGATGACAAAAAATATCATCAAAGGCATTCAACTACATGAAAACAACCGTCATCACTGTCATCACAATTTTTTTCACCGTCATCACTATTTTTTTCAGCGTCATCACAATTTTTTGATGACAAAAAGTGTAATAAAAGGCAAAAAGTGTCATCAAAATGTCTTGATGACAATTTTTTGATGACAAAAAGTATCATCAAAGGCACTAAACCATATAAAAACAACCATCATCACACGATTCGAACCGTCATCAGCTGTCATCACTTGTCATCATTACTTGATGACGGTTTGATTGTCATCAACTATCATCTCTACTTGATGACGGTTCAATTAATTTGTCATCAAAAGGGCCTTGATGACAAACAAATGTCATCAAACTGTCATCACTACTTGATGACGGTTTGATCGTCGTCAACTATTTGATGACGGTTCGATTGTCATCAATTATCATCACTATTTGATGACGGTTCGATTAATTTGTCATCAAAAGGGCCTTGATGACAATGGCCTTTAAGACAAACAACCGTCATCACTCAAAGTTTGTTCGTTTTTATCATCGTCACAAAAAATAGTTGGCATCACCGCATATATAAAAAACGATTGTCATCACAAATAAAAAATAAAGTTGTCATCAAATATTTATCATCATGTTTAATTTTTTAGTGTCATCAAATATCATCACGTTTAATTTTTAGTGTCATCACATATAACTTTTAATATCATTATTCAAAGTGTCATCAAATATGTGTCATCACGTACGATTTTTTCATAAACTATCATCACTAATTGATGACAGTTTGATGTCATCAACTATCATCACAAATGTCATCTCTACTTGATGACGGTTCGATTGTCATCAATCTTCATCGCTATTTGATGACAATTTGATTGATTTATTTGTCATCAAAAGGGCCTTGATGACAAACAAGTGTCATCAAAGGACCTTGATGACTTTGATTTGTTTGTCATCAAAAGGATCTTGATGACAAATAATCGTCATCAAGTGTCATCACTTAAAGTTTGTTTGTTTTTTATCATCATCACAAAAAATAATTATAATCAAATGTCATCATTATGTAAAAATAGTTATCATCACCACATAAAAAACAACTGTCATCACTAAAAAAACAAGTTGTCATAAGAAATCATCACTTGTCATCACTAAATATAAACTTGTCATCAATAAAAATAGTGTTATCAAAGAACATTAATAAACCTATGTGGGATTTGAACCCACATCATTATTTTTTAAGAAAAATGCTCTATCATTTGAACTAATAGGCTAAACACATATTAAAAAAAAGAGATAAATCAATAAGGAGCAAAAGCTTCATTGGAAAAATAATAATAGAGGTTAAATTTAGAAGATGAACTTATTGTTTTTGATGTAGATCCATTCAACTGCCTGATCTCAAATTGAGCAGCCATTAACCAAATTTTTGCAAAGGAAAATTTGTCACATAGAATCAGCTTTAGACACTCCCTGAAAATACACATTTTTAAGATGCTATTGCTGTTAGAATCCACTTCCATAAACAACAATCTAATTAGCCTAAAGAAAAAAAATGATCACATAATTCTCAAGGTATCTACACGAATCAGCATAGACTGTATAGTATAAACAATTTTATAAAGTTAGCCATCAAGTTCCACTTACCAAACCTTCGCCCACCCTTTTTGAAACTTCTGTTTAGTATTTTTTGGTAGAAGTAGAACTAGCTAGAGTTTACTATTCTATAGTAATATGGTCCATTGACAAGTGACAGATCACACTAGAACGTAGACGAGTGACCCAAAAATTAGATTAATGTATAACTAGTTCATTAAGTTAAGTTGCAGGCATACAGGGTTTTGGTTTGCAGTAAGAGAAAAGATAAAAAAAAAAATTCCATAAAACTGATTCAAGATTAATCATTGAATAGTTTGTAGCAAGGAAAAAAGTTGTTTGCTCTCAACACCAGAAAGTAGCAGGGAAAATAGCTACTACCAGGTAAAACAAATGAGAAATCTTGCAGGTAATTACTCAATCAGTGAAATCCTGAGATTTAAACTGGCGAGGTCTACACCCGTGATTAATAAAAAGATAAAAAGATTCGAGAGGATTAAGATTGGAAGAAGCCTACACCAGCAACAAGTGAACAATCACAGATTCACAACAACAACAAACAACTCCACTACCAAATTGATACTATTGTCATTACTTTCATGTGAGATTATATAAATCAATCAGTCAACGGAGAGAAAGTAAACAAAAACTGAAGAATCAAAAGAGTGAACAAAAATTGAACTAAGAAAAACTAACTCACTCACATATTTCTTACGGCCATAGCGAGGCATGTCTTCATCGTCATTATCATCCCTCTTGTAGCCTGGCTTTCCATCGCTTTATTGCTTCTCTTATGCGTACAATAATAACCTAGAGTGAAATTAAAAAACCTAAAATATTCAATTAGGGAGAAATTGAAAACGCGAACAATAAAAGTAGTAGTAAACCCTATATTCCAATTATCTGCTCAAATCACAAACAAGAGATCAAAACCTTGTCATTAAAGTTGAGAATCAAACCAAAAACCCTAAGACCACACTTTGTGATTGCCCTTTTCAGTTGGAAGTTCGAAATTGGGTCTCACCAGCCTTCTTTTCCATCTCCTGTTACAGGTATATAAACTAGAGTAGAACCACCCCCAAAAGCTAGCCAATCGGGGTGGGGAACTTCCTACTTATATACCACACATTGGAGGTCATTACATTCCAATGTGGGATATCCCCCATAAGGATTTCCTATAACAAAGCACCCCCACTGAGTGCCGATTCATTTGTAATAAAAAATAACAGAAATATAGAAATAACAGATTTTAGATGGATGGTGTGGGAATTGCCATGTGTAAATCTGTTATGAGAGAGCAGCTTAAATAGCTCTCAACTACCTGTGTAATCATTCATTCTGAAAATTCAATCAAAGCTCAATTCTCTCAGATTCTCTTTTGCTCTTCCCGACTACTGTGTGATTGTGATTCTTCATTCGATCAATCATCACGTTGGTAGTGAGTTGTTGTTCATTAATTGAACATTAGCTCAATCAAATTCTATCTTTCTCTTCATTAATACAGATTCACTGTATTAAAGGTATGTTATAGGAAATCCTTACGGGGGGATATCCCACATTGGAAAGTAATGACCTCCAATGTGTGGTATATAAGTAGGAAGTTCCCCACCCCTATTGGCTAGCTTTTGGGGGTGGTTCTACTCTAGCTTATATACCTGTAACATCTCCGTGTGTCCCGATTTCTTTCATGGTAGTGGAGGAGATAGAGGTATGAAAAACCGCTTTAAATCGATTCGGCGGAGGCCTTATCAATGAGATGGAGGGAGTGCACAACCTTGGCTTCGGAGATCCTGGGGAACAAAATTGCAGCGGAAGAGAGAGTTGGGGCAGAGAAGCGGGGGAGAGAGGAGGAAGGAGGAGAAACCGAGAGAGTGCATGAAACGAAAGAGAAAAAAATGGAAAAAAATGGATCTAGGGTTAAATACTTAACAGATAGCTAATTAATAAGGGAGTTTAACAAACACCTAAATAGGGTGGCCCAAAATGCTTTTGGGCTAAATTTGTTCTTTTGAATATGGATTTTGAATTGAAAGTGACTCGAATGAGGTTGATATTGTAACTTAATTTAATTTTTTTTTATGTTAAACTATCTTGAATTTAGGATTTATATAAATTATATATTTCATATTATATATATCGATATGTTAAAGTAGTTTAATTTGATTTGTTCGAAGTTCGGTATGCAAGGTTCGCCCCCTTTCCGAACAATCCCGGCTCCACCACTGAGCCTATGTAGTACAATTTATAAACTTATTACTAAAATTCTTTCTTGTAGAATGATTGGAATTCTTCCTTTGTTAATTCATCCATCACAAGGAGCTTTTGTACAAGGTTGCCTTATTTAAGATAATATTCTTATAGATAATGAAATATTTCATTTTTTTAATAAGAAAAAAAAGAGATTGAAGGGATAAATAACTATAAAATTGACATGGAAAAAGCTTATGACAAGATTGATTGGCAATTTATTCGACAAATATTATTCAAATTCGGCTTTTGCTCTCATTGGGTTCACCTAATTATGACCTGTATCACCACCTCATCTTCTTCTGTTTTGGTCAATAATGAGTCTGGTCCGAAATTTTCTTCTCAATGTGGTATTAGGCACGCTGACCCAATGTCTCCATTCATATTTGTGATAGTAATGGAATATTTTGCTCGTACTTTGCAAGCTGAATCTTCTCTCAATTCTTCTCAGGTGGGAATCCGTTAGTTGAGAATGAAACTTGTATTCCATGTTTAAGCTTTGCGGATGACACTATATTTTTTGCAAATGCAACACATTCGAATATGAACTTTATTAAACTTTTCTTGCAAAAGCTTAGTAAGGGTTCAAGTCTGTCTATAAATTATAATAAAAGTTCTTTCTAGACATCTTCTAACATTTCACGTCCTTTGGCTATATCTTTGACAAGTATTTTAAATATACAAATTACAACATCAATGAAAAAATATTTAGGAATCTCAATTTTAAAGGGTCGAATTCAGAATTCAATGTTTTGTGATATAATATCTAAGATGAAACAACAATGATCCCAATGAAAGGCGAATACGATTTCACAAGCCTGAAGGGATGTCTTAATTCAGTCAAATCTTATAGGACAGGTCAGTTACTTAATGCAATGTTTATTACTTCCTAAAGGAATTTGTGATGAAATAGATAAGGTTAATAAAACTTTCTTTGTAACAAATATACCCCTAATCACCATCCCTTATAAGTTGGGATAAAATTTATTCTCCCAAAGAAAATGAAGGTATTGGTTTGCGTACTGCTTATAATAATAATATTGTGCTTCAGATGAAATTACTGTGGAAACTTTTAATTGATCCTTCTAACTATTGGGTAAAAATAATTAATGAGAAATATCTACGAGGTCAATATATTTTTAATTATAAACATAAATTGCCATCTTGGCAGTTTTGACGTTTATTAAATATAAGTGAGTTTTTTGCCAAAGGAATTAAATGGCTAGTAGGTAACGGATTAAATATAAAATTTTGGTCTGATGTGTGGATAGGAACTTCAAACTTTGGGAATACTTTGATAACATAGATTATAATTTTATAAGTAGCCCACTTTATTTTTCCAAATAAAACATGGGATATTCAGGTGCTAAATCGTATTTTGCTATCTTGGATTTTAATCAAAATTTCGGCTATATTCATTCCGTTTTCTGATAAACAAGATCTAAATATTTGGACCGCCTCTTCTGATGATTCTTTTTTTGTCAAGTCTGCTTTAGAATTAATTACTTAAAAGATATATTTACCTTTAACATGTTTTTCATGGATTTGGAAATTAAATATCCCGCCTAAGATACAAAATTTCATTTGGAAAGCTTGTGCAGATTGTCTGCCAACAACAGAAAGATTTAATAGATTTTATAATTCTATGCCACCTACTTGTTCGCTTTGTAATTCACATAATGAAACTTTAAATCATATTTTTAATGCCCTTTTTTCCTCAAAATGATAGCAAGTCTAGTAGAGTCAAAGTTACACGTTAGCTTTAATATTTGTTTTTTGGATTGCTTTATTGATAATTTAATTTCAACATTAAAATAAAATGGTAATGGGGATATTCGATCTATTCTACCTTTGGTGGTATATATGGAACCATAGAAATGCAATTATATTTAATCATTCAACAAATGGTTCGAATTTATTTCCTTGTAAATTGGTTGTTAGAGAGTACTCGTTCGTTGTGGGTCTAAATTGAATTTTGATGAATCAAAACAAACTAATTCTAACACGTTTATAGGATTTATTATTATAAATCATGATAGTAATATTTTAAGTATTTGACCGTAAAAATATTAACCATATGTATGTCCTTCAAGCTGAGGTTGTTGTCTTGCTAGAAGGTCTCAATCGAAGGAGATAATCTAGTTCTAATTAATTCTTTAAAAAAATACTTGGAAAGTGCCTTAGGAAATTAATTGTTTAGTTAAGGAGATTAGAGATATGGTGTTGGGGTTTTAGGAAGTGGTTTTTTTCCCATTGTTTTAGGAAAAGTAATGCAACAACTGATTTTGTAGCCACAAGACATGTCAACGTTTCTCATTGCCGTCAAGTGGCTTCGTCCTATCTTCAAGTTTCTTCTACTCAAGATTCTAGTGTTGTAATGTTAGGGAGATTATTTTTTATTATCCTCTATTGTTGCATTTTTTAAAGATCATCCGCTTTGATGATTAAGACTGACCTTATTTTTCATTATCCTCTATTGTTGCATTTTTCATTATGCTCTATTCTAGTGTTTGTAATGCTGCTAGCTCATTGTGTATATAAAAAAAAACCTTTTTGACAGAACCCACGTGAAATAGAAAGCTTAAATTATCTCATAAAAAGAAAAGTATTTTTCTAATGTGTGTCCATAGGCACACAATAATAATTCTAATCTTGGTAAATTTGGATATCTATCCTAATACATTATAAAGCAGAACTCAAGTTTGTTGTAAAATTTGCGCCACGTGGAATTTTGGAATAAATTAATATGAAATTATATTTTAATAAATTTTGTAACAACTTATGACATTCTTGCTATATATACTAACTAGATAACATGTTTATATAATTTTTTTATATATAATTTTCTATCAATGGATTTCTTATTTGTTTACTATAATAGATAACATATTTATATACTTTTTATATACATAAATTACTATGAGATGATATTTTCCATATTAATTTAATATTTTTATCTCTTAACAAGATTTAGGGTCTTAATATATTTTTTTTTATCTTTGAACAAGGCTTGAGCTCCAAGTATAAAATTTATATCTATATAATGATATAATTTTAAATAATAAATTTTGTTATCTTGATATATTTTTATTTTGAGAAAAAGCTATAATTTTATGTCGATGACTAAGATTATATGTAAATGTCAAAAAATAAATAAAAATTTTAATTTTAATTTAAATTAATAAAATTAGATTTTCGTATATCAAGTATTTTGATGACTAAGATTTTATGTTGATGACTAAGATTATGCATTTATATTAAAGATTTTTTCTTAAATCAAAGTTTGATTAAAAGAAATAGATAAATTTGCAAATCTTGATGAATACTTGGTTAAATTTAATTTTGATAAAAATGTACATTACATTTTCTTAATTTCTTTTTTATTTTATTTACATAAATATAGAATTTTGTTATGGACCCCCACCTTACATTTAAAGTTTTTTATCTTTATGTTTTTTTTGTAATTTAATATGGATGATATGTTGATTAATACATTGAATTTTGTAAATTTTCATATACATTAATTTCCTTTATATTTTATATCTTCGTTATGTAAATTTAGTATGGCAAATAACTTTATAGGTGGATTGAATTTTGCTATACATAGACAATTTTCTCTATATTTTATCTCTTAAATCAATAAAAATGTTGATGTGACTCTGCCCTAACTTGGACCCAGCTCCGACGGACCTGAGACGGCCTAGACCTTGTAGACCCCCTTGGCTTAGGACTTAGTCTATTTATGTATTATTTATATTATTATTTCTCTTTCCGTCATTTACATTCCGTCTTTACTATTTTAGGCGTGTTCTCTCTTATGCTTAAGAGGTCGGCCCATTATGGTAGAATAAAGCTCATTAGGGTTTGTTGCATCATTCCATTTTTAGTAGTTACTATTAGTAGTATTATGAGCTTAGATGTTGGGCCTAACATGTTACTAACCCTAATCCAACCCATTTAGAACTAGGGTTTTGTGTGACCTCCTCTATATAAAGGAGCCACGCCCCCTTGTATTATTGACGTCAATATGAATTAAGCCAAAGTTATAGTCGAGTGTGAATCCTCCTAGCCTTGGCCCGACGTCACCCCGGTTCCTTTTGTCGAGTCCTTCTTTGGATCGCCGTTCTAGTCCTTTACCTCGCCCCACCCTCGTTCCGACGAGCATTAGAGGCCCGCGAGTCCACTTTGTGGTCTCGTATTTATTCCGGTTACGATTGTCGGAGAAGATCCGGACGTTTCAAGCCTAGATTCGTCCCTTGCCATTCTAGGGTCGCATCAAATGTTCTCTTCTATGCTAATCTTTATATTGTATTTTTTATATTTACAAACATTCTTATTATAATAGAGTAAAAGATAAGAACCCTAATATATAATTTTAATAAATTAACTTTAAAAAAATATTTTAATAAATTATATTATGTTTTGTAGATAACCTATCCTAATTATTATTATCTTTATAAAAAACCAAGTATTTTATACATATTAGTGTCTAAAACATTAGAAAATATTGTTTAAAAATATTCAATAAAAACTACAATCAATATTTTAATAATTTCAATATAAATTTGGACAAGATCTCCACAAATAATAGAAAAATATTTAAAATATATTCAATTAAAATATGGAATACAATCTAAAAAAATAATTTGTCCATTGCATAATTTTTTATAATATTATATAAGAATATTTAGTATTTTAAATTAATATCATAGAATTTTAGAATTTTTTTATTAAAACTATCTTGTGAATATCATGCTACTTCAACTAGTTGTTTGTTAATTTTGATCTATAACTATATATTAAAGCTATACCTTTTCGAGTCACCAGAACGATTCTGGCCCCACCTCATATTTAAAAAAAATAATATCAATTTCTATTATTATAACTTCTATCTATTAGATTATTTTTTAACTAATTACATTCATCTCTAACATCAAATAAATATCTATTCAGTATAACAATATCTTTTGAAAGCTTCCTTATATAAATATCTAAACTTAAAGATAAAATATTTAAAATAAATATAAATATTTTAGCATATATCTTTTGACGAATTTATTTATAGATATATATTAATTTTCTATTATAATAAAAAAAAATCAATGATAAATATATATAATGTTTAAAATTAATAAAATAAAAAATTAAATATTTAATAGATATATTAAAATATTTGATAATTTCTACATTTATATACATCGAAAGTAATAAAATATAAATAATATAATATTTAATCTGATTTAATCTTTACTTTATCGATCGACAAAATGAGTTTGGTCCCATCTTAAATTAAATTAATTAAATTTTATATTTTATATGATTAAATTATCTTTATCTTTGAAACTTTATTATATCTTATTTATTAAGTTAACTATTATTTTTTAAATTTTCATCTCTTTCTTATTTGAATATATAAATTTTTTTATTTATATTTTATCTTCCTTTTTTAATTAAATATCTATGAAATATCATCAAGGAAAAGGAGAAATGTGATTATTTTATCTTAATAATATATCTACATTCTCAATTTTAAATTTAATCTTTTATTTTGATTAAAAATTTATACATTTTATAAGGAATAAATTAATTATATTATATATTGATTTATCAATATTCTATATAATATTAATAAAATATGGGTATAACTAGTTTTTTTAAAAGGGTTCATTAATTTTAATTTAAGAAATAATTTTAAAATAATTTCTCAAATTAACAATTATATTTTGTGTATATATTGGGTAGACATTAGCCAAATCGAAAAGAAAAAGGGGAAAAAATAGTCACCATAAAATGCGGTTCGGTAATATCACAAACGCAGACGCAGGTCCAACAATGGCGATCGCGAGAGCTCCAACAAATTTAGCGTCTTCTCTATCTCAAACACGGTTATTCTCAAGCCGCCATGTCAATTCTCAAAGGCTTACAGGTTCTCCCGGTCTATTTTATCGTAGAAGATGCGATTCAAAGAGACGGTTCGAATTGAGAACATCCAATTCAACTGCAAGTGAGTCTTCGCCGGGGCTCTACTCCGCCAAGCAGTTCGAGCTCACCCCTAAAAACGTCGATTTGGTACTCGAAGACGTCAGGCCTTACCTCATCGCCGACGGCGGGAACGTGGACGTTGTCTCTGTCGAAGACGGCGTCGTTTCTCTTAAGCTTCAAGGTCGTCTCTATTTCCCTGTCCTCGCCCTTGTTGTATACATCGTGCTATTGAATTCTCTCGCTACAATTATCGATTTTGGTGATTATCTTTCGTGTTATATCAGAAAATCTTTCTATTGGTGGATTTAGGTTTCGGATTTCAATTGTTAGTTTATAGAACGCTGTAATTTTGTTTGATTGATTTTGTTTGCAATTTTCATTCTCCACTCAATCGGCCATACTAATTCAAAACTTTGTCGATTGATTTCAAGATAAGCATAGTGTGCTTCGGAATTTTCTGGATGTAAAGAACCATAATTTCTGCCACTGACATGATACATAGCTATTGAAATGAAGTTTTGAGGCGGAGCTTCCCAATATAGCAAGATAAAAAAAAAAATCAATTTTCAGTAGTAATGTTGGCGAAACATCAGATGTTTATAGAAGTTGTGCAGTATTGGATTCCTACATCGGAATTGTGGGTCAAAAGACCAATATCATACCCATTGATTTAAGCTTTTGATCTAGAAGGTAGATCCCAACTTTATATGTGAAATGGTAAAACCCTTGACACGTTACTAGTTTATTTCGGTCCGAATCTAACATAGAAGGGGAACCCCACCCTTATGTGCTGCGAAATGGCAAAACCCCAATACATCACCCGTTTATATCAGCCCTAGCTAGTTTATTTCGGCCTGGAATCTAACATAAAAGGTGAATCCCGGCCTCTTATGTGGGAAATGATGGTAAAACCCCGACACATTACCCGGTTATGTTGGCCCGCCAGAATCTTACATGGTATTAAAACAGAAAATAAAAGGAGTATATAGCTAAGAGAATGGTATTGCTAATACATGTCCTGGAAAAAAAAATATACAGACTAGCTATAAAGAGATTGAGATGCAAGACCTGTTGGAAAAAGACTAGGCTAGTTTAGTTACCATTTGAGAGGGTGTGTTGGATTCCCACATCGGAATTTTGGGGGCTGAAACCCCTACTCATTGGCTTAAGCTTTTGGGTTGAAAGGTGAATCCCAAACATATGTGCAAAATGTTAAAACTCCCTGACATGTCATCCGTTATAATGCCCCCGGAATCTAACATGCAGTGTGTTTTTGTAGAGTGCTTTTATTTGATCTTAGATTTGAGCAGAAGTTAATATAATAGTAGAAGGATTTCCTTCTTGACACAATCTTTGGGGACAACTAAGAACAAAGACTGATGATTGTATTTGTTCATCTAATGAGCTTCTAATGGATCAATAGATGCTTGAGTATTTAACTGCATTCTTGTTGCTTATTGCTGTCAAGCACTGCTGGTTTGCATTCAGTTATTACAGTTGAGCAGCCAGCCAATCAGTTAAGTCAAGTTACCATCTGAGAGGTGTCTTTGCTTTTACATAGGATTTGTGATAGTAACTTCTGTGCTCATTAGCCGATGCCAAGAATGTGCTTAGTATTTGATGTTTATGTGAATTGATATTCTCCTTTTCAATCCCTCATCCTGCTGGAAAGCTATGTTGAGTTTTTAATGGCTGGTCTTATGATGTCTAGATGATGGTTCAGTGTTTGCAACTGCAACATACACATGAGTTGATAATTCAGACAAGGCAGATTATACACAAAATCTACCATCTTTAAAATTTGAAATCTAATGTTATATCTATGTCTTTTGTTAGCAACTCAACATCCAAAATGTTTGCCTTGTGTGATACAAATGCTAAAGTGTCCTAGGACAGATGTGATTATTTTGTAGATACTTTGCATGTTATTGGATCAAATCAAGGATGTTTAAAATACATGAATGTCAATCATCGATATGTATGGTACATAAAGTTCATATTTCATAACATATATAGGGTTGAATTTCAAGAAATAATCCTTGTCAACACTACGGTTTCATGCATAGGCTGAATTGGAAATGATGGTAATTATCTTATCAAGTTGTTTATTTATTTTTATTCCAACTGTAATGCAGAGATGGGCGGATAACTGGATATTGTTTTTTTATACCAACATTTTCCCTTTCATCATTTGGTGTACCATTCTTATTTTTTTTAATTGCTTGCACAGGAGCTTGTGAAAGCTGCCCAAGCTCAAATACTACTATGAAAATGGGGATTGAACGTGTTCTAAAAGAGAAATTTGGCGACGCTGTTAAGGATATTCGCCAAATCTATGATGAACAAATCAGCGAAACAACTGCTGAGGTCATATCATCTTAAAAAAAAGCTTCAGAGATAGTTAGATTTTGTGTGTAATCTGCCTTATCTGAATTATCGATTCCCGTGTGTTTTGCAGGCAGTGAATCGTCATCTAGACATCTTAAGACCAGCCATTAAAAACTTTGGAGGAACTGTTGAAGTGTTAGCTGTAGATGGTACGGATTGCACCGTCAAGTACGAGGGACCAGAGTCAATTGGTTCCGGAATTAAAGCAGCCATCAAGGAGAAGTTCCCGGATATAGTTAATGTCGTTTTCACCGCCTAGATTCAGCTCAAGTATCAACTCTCATCAAGTGAGCAGTTTCTGAACATTTTATCCTTTGCCCTTCTTTTATTAGAAGGTATGTATTCCAGTCAGAGAGATACTCAGACCACTTTTGCTGCCATTTGCCAATACAGAAAAGAATGTTTTGAATGTAGAGACGTCTTGGTACATAATTTGGAAGTTATCATTTGCCATTAGCAAGTTCGGTTAAGCTGTGAATTGACCTGCCCATAAATTTTAATGTTTGGTTTTAGATTAATCGTATTTTATTTTAAATGGAGGGAGTATACGACATAACAAGTCAGTGGACGTAATCATCAAAGAGAATGTTCATCGGGTGTTATGTACGAGTGTACGACTAAGTTTTTTTTTTTTTTTTTTTTTTTTTTTTTTTTTTTTTTTTTTGTTTCATAGGAGACATTTAGGCCATGACAACGGGGGAGGGGGATTCGAACTCATAACCTAATGGTCACAGACGCCATCTAGACTGGAGAGGCTTGGCAGTGTACGACTAAAGTAGTACCATGTTACTGGAGTATTAGGTAAGGGTGTCCAAACCCGGTTAATTGTAATTTCATTTAACTAATGTTCAGTTATTTGTAATTTCGGTTACTCTAAATTATGAACCATAATCGAACGGTTAATCTCGGTTGCTGGTAGTTTCGTTAATCAATTTTCCAGTTTGGTTTTCTCGGTAACCAAATATCTATTTATTTAATATTATTTTAAATAATTAAACGGAAAATCTTTATGCACACAATTTTTTGGCAAGGCGCACAAGAAGTGAGACGCTTCATGAAGCGTCTCGCTATTTGAAGCGTTTACATATTGGGTACCCATTAGACGGTATAGGGTACCCAATAACGGGTTAGTCGCTTCATGAAGCGGTTCGATGCAAAAATCGTATAGATTAAACGCCATATCCAGCGACGCGCTTCATTTACGCCTAAACCTCCTCTGAGAGAATCCATCCTCACTCTCGCGCTCGTAATTGTTCTCCTTCTTCCCCGTCATTCTTCTCTAACGGCTAAATCTAAGTATAGCAAATGGTCCGTTTTCGAGGTCTCAAGCATCTTCTTCGTGGCAGAGGGCATGGTGTGGCGGATAGAGGCGTCGGCGGCGTGGATGGGACCAGTGGTGAAGGCGTCTCCTTGGATGATTCAGGTATGCAAATTGATTAAAGTGTATACATGAAGCTGTGGTTACCGGAATTTGATTTGAAACCCTAAAAAACAACAACTTTCAGAGAATTCGACAATGCCTAGTTGGTGTTTGGTGCTGGAAAAGTTGACATTGATCTGATTCGGTTGTGTTTGATTGACTAGAAATTTGATGCTACTTTCTTACTGTGGAATGTTATATTTGATTCATGTGATTTATTTTTTTGACATGTTGTGATGGTTAGCTTAGATGAAGTGCATAAGTATGTTTTTTTGACATGTTTTGATACTTGCTTAATGCAGCAAGTAGTTTGACTGAGTGCTCTTGTTGAGTGCTATTGTTGAGTGATCAGAGTAGGTTCTAGTAAATTTGAGAAAGAAAGAGGGTTGTCAAAGGAGGTCAAGTAAATTTGGCCTTTTGTGTCCAACACACCAGTCTTTTGTTGAGTTATCTTGTTGAGTAATAACAAATACATGTTCATCTGAACTCATTTTTCTATAACTCCAACATTACATGTTGCTGGTTGAGGAGAAATCATTCATGATCACCAATTTCTTTGTTTGTTGTGACCTCATGTCCATCTGAACGCAGCTCTGCTGCTTAGTAGAATTGAAAAGATGCATTTTCAGGAAAGGAGGGAATGCTCTGTATTATTGTCCTGATGTGCTGGGTTATAAAAGTGAGATTAGATCCCAAAAACTAACAATGAATTAGTATGCAGAATATGTGCTTTAATGGTCGCTAAGTCTAGGAAAACAGGTCAATTTTAAAATCCCACAGTAGCTACCAAATTTGGGATTGACAAGGATTGATATTTAAAGTACATGATGAGGCACTGATTTATCACCCAAAATTTTATACTCTAATCATCAGGAGATCACATCTCAAGGTTCCAGTTAGTTCCAACAATCAGTTTTGGCTTCCTCAGACAAATAGAGTATAAACATGAGGCAAATTCACAAGTACTGCTTTTAACTTCCTCGAGCAAATTCACAATAGCAGAAACTTGTGCAAAAGAAAGAAAACAAGATCAAAAGAATAGGAAAAAAAGGAAAAAAAAAAGAGCAACAATAGGTGGTCAAGAGATGATGATCACAAAATATGTGAATTGGGAGTTTTGCACAAATTCAAATGTCAATTGTAAGTTGTTGGGGGTAGGGGAGCTAGTTGACAACTTTGGTAAAACCAAATTACCAATTCAATTCACCAAATTTTAAAAAAAAACTAATTGATAGAAGAATTTCATATCTCGGAATGCAACTATGAACAACAGCAACAACAAGGTTCCACTTTAAAGTAGTGCCCTCTGAAGATTCTGATTTTAGTGATGATGATTAGAGCAAAAGAACACCATTCTGATGTTGCTGCTGAAGTGTATGGTCTGTAAGAATTTCATGCAATGACTTGGGCTTTGTTTGACTCTATGAATTGAACTTGTGGTTGCACAAAGGCAATTCATTCACTGGGTAGTCAGTAACTACAGACAGCATATTCTGATGCTTGTGCTGAAGTGTGTTCTGTAAGAATTTCAAGCTATGACTTGACTTTGTTCGACTCTATGAAATGAAATGAACTCTTAGTGGTGGTAACATCACCATATTACTTCACAATTTCCCTGCCTAACGCACTAAAACTAATAATTATATGCTAAGAATTTCATATATCGGAATGCAACTATGAACAACAGCAACAACAAGGTTCCACTTTAAAGTAGTGCCCTCTGAAGATTCTGATTTTAGTGATGATGATTAGAGCAAAAGAACACCATTCTGATGTTGCTGCTGAAATGTATGGTCTGTAAGAATTTCATGCAATGACTTGGGCTTTGTTTGACTCTATGAATTGAACTTGTGGTTGCACAAAGGCAATTCATTCACTGGGTAGTCAGTAACTACAGACAGCATATTCTGATGCTTGTGCTGAAGTGTGTTCTGTAAGAATTTCAAGCTATGACTTGACTTTGTTCGACTCTATGAAATGAAATGAACTCTTAGTGGTGGTAACATCACCATATTACTTCATAATTTCCCTGCCTAACGCACTAAAACTAATAATTATATGCTAAGAATTTCATATCTCGGAATGCAACTATGAACAACAACAACAACAAACTAATTGATAGAAGAATTTCACTTTAAATTAGACTGAGCTTTGTAGAATGCTACTTCAAATTATAATATATAGTTATTCTCTTCTTGAACAGCGGTTGACGCCCGTAATGTAGTGGCGGCTGGTGGTGGCGATGGCGGTACTTGTATTGGAGAGAGGCGGGAGGATGGTGTTGGGACTGATGGGGGACCCACCAGTGCGGTTGGTGATCTGATGGGTGAAGATGTTCATGTGGGTGAAGTAGGAATTTCTACCACTGAGGTTATGGAAACTGCTGGGGATTCATTACCTCATATGGCTACATGCACAGACTTTAGAGCGGATTGGTGGGGCAAGTTAGGCATGTCGGTACGTATTTAAATTGCATACATGAAATTAATATTTAAATTTTTATATATATTGTTCATATATCGTATGCATATGAAAATAGTGAATTTAAAGAAATTTTGTAGAATGAAATGAAAAGTAATGAAGATAGAATTGTAAATTAAAAATATAAAAGTAAAAGAAATGAATGAAAAGATAAATGAATTAGAATACGAATAATTATAGGTGTAAAACAGTTGAGTAAAAAACGATTAGTGGGAATTATAACATAAATTGTGAAAATTAAAAAATCTAAAATTAATGGAACAAATAAATAGATGTTTCAGGAGAGGCGTCATGCCTTGCCTAGTTCCGTCCCGCTGAAGAAGCCGAGGACGAGGTCGGCGAAGCGTCGACGTATACTGTAGTCGGAGCGTGTTGAGGCTGTGGCCCCGAAGAAGAGGGCTAGGAAGCCAAAAGTGGCAGACACTCTTATTTCAGAGCTTCAGAGAGATGACCTGGCCCCTCATATTGGAGATAGTCAGGTTTGTGAGGACATCGGGATGTCTGCCCCCGTGGAGACGGTTGAGGATCTTGTGATTGATATGACCCCTCGGGTCGAAGACCCTCCATTATCACAGGCTTCGGACCCGCTTAAGGAGGGTGACCCGACCCCACCTTCTGCTTCACAGCTTGTAGATGATCTAGTTTCCGACCCCATTCAGGAGGGTGACCCGACCCCACCTTCTGCTTCACAGCCTGTAGGTGATATAGTTTCCGACCCCATTAACGAGCGTGTCCCGACCCCACCTTCTGCTTCACAACTTGTAGGTGATCTTGTTTCCGACCCCATTCAGGAGGGTGACCCGACCCCACCTTCTGCTTCACAGCTTGTAGGTCATATAGTTTCCGACCCCATTAATGAGCGTGTCTCGACCCCACCTTCTGATTCACATCCTGTAGGTGATCTTGTTTCCGACCCCTTTCAGGAGCGCGTACTGACCCCTCCTCCCACTTCACAGATGCCAGTCGATGACATTTCCGATCCCCGTCATGAGGATGTCTCGACCCCTATTTTACCTTCACACCCTTCAGATCCATGTTCTTCACAGCCTCCGGATGACCACGTTTCCGACCCCATTCAGGAGCGCGGACCCACCCATCCTCCACCCGGACCTCAAGATAGTCATCCCCCGGCTAGACAGGAGCCTGCACCAGTTGCTCATGAGGAAGACATGTGGCAGCCTGGAGGGCCACGTTTGCCTGAACTCCTTCGAGACTATCCTTCTCATGTTGCAGCATCGATCTGGAGGTGGACACAAGATGCTGTATCGGGGGTTGAAGGAGTCGTCATTGAGGATAAGTTGGTAAGCTTAATTAAAATGAATGTAATTCATTATGAATTATGATTGATTTGAAGTGATACGATTGATTTAGTATTACATATTTATTTTAATGTAGTGGCGGAAGGTTGTGAAGGCTTATTCACGTCCTGTGGTATGGCGTGAGATCCAGCCTTATATGGTTGATGGGGCAGGTACGTGGTGGGCCCTTGCACAACAGACCGGACTTGCTCGTCTTGCAAATCCTGATTATCGAGGCAGCGACCATGTCATCATCACAGCATTTATTGAGCGTTGGTATCCAGAGACCAACAGATTTCACTTCCCTTGGGGCGAGATGACGATCACGCTCCACGATATTGAGCACATTATGCGCTTGCCGATCGATGGAGTGCAGCTTGCCACGCATATACCTGCTGACGATTTCATGCCTTGCGTTATGCATGTGTTAGGGATTACTGCTGAGGCATACGCTTAGTACAGTGGCGGTGGTATACTTATTACTGAGTTGAAGGCGCTTGTGATGAGGATGATCGCAGAGAGAGCGGACAGTGGTCATATAGCCTCTGCTTATTTATTGTGGGTCGTTGGTCAGACAGTGTTCTGTGACAAGAGCACAAACAAGGTGAAGTTGCATTATTTACACGCACTGCTAGACCTCAACCTCACAACTGGATATGCATGGGGGGTTGCAACATTGGCATTTTTATACCGGCAGCTGGGAATGACATCTCGAGCCGACATCACGACTGTAGGAGGTTGTATCATCATTCTCAGGGTACGACATGTATATAAGTATATTTATTTGATTATGTGTTGATATGTTTAAAATGTATGTATTAATTTTAATTGAATTGTTGCAGACTTGGATATGGAATTACTTCCGTTAGTTTCGAGGGCATGCAGTGCTCAATGTTGACCTTCTTATGGATGATCGAGCGGGTGTCCGAGATCAGACGGCTCCGCGTTCGGCGCCCAAGTGTCCTTTGCGCCTAGTTGAGGTTCGTAGGGTTTTGGACCGTGTTCGCGCTGATGAGGTAAAATGATGTAATAGAACGGAATTGTCATGTATGAAATTGTAATAATTGCATCCTTAACTAGTTCGTTTATTGATTATAGGTTTTATGGTCGTCGTGGGGCTTGGAATTGGATTTTGAGACGACGTACCGAATGTCGAGGTATCGCGGCGTTATTCTGTGCTTCGATATAAGGGAGGTGTACTTGCCAGAGAGATGCCTTCGACAGTATAGACGTGTGCAAGTCCGACCCCCCGATCCCATTGTACCGAGTAGAGTGAGGCGGGGCACTGGCTCGCGGAGTTATGTGGTCGAGTTCAACGAGGATGACTTGTATTGGAACGAGCGTTATGACCACCTCATCGACCTGCAGCAGTACACATTGGCACGGTATCCATGGCAGGCAGAGGTTGCTTATTTTGAATGGTTCGACGGAGTTACACATCCTTATGTAGACCCCCGATCACCTAGTCAGGATCGTCCGCGCGAGCCATTCACTCACCCCGCAGTTGTGGTTGATATTACTGTGGTACGTTGATTTTTTTTTTAAATTCCATTAATTGTTAATCGTTAGCGTTGTATTGTAGCTAATTGTTGTTCTAATATGTGCAACGACATCAGCAGATGATTGGTTATGTACTAGAAGCTCTGGAAGGACTGCCTGCTGATCACAATGCTCGTCCGTACCTCGAGGACATGTTTAGCATTTTAGGGAACGACCATCCACCGTTACCTCCTCCTGTAAGCAGACCATTTAGGGATTCTCAATATGAGACAGGACAGGGGAGTGGTAGTGCTGTTAGGGGTGATGATGTGGTTGAGGAGAGAGAGACTGATATTGCTGCTGGTGACGGAAGTGGTAACGAGGAGAGAGACACCGGTAATGGTGGTGGTGATGAGAGAGTTCCCGATGGTGCCGATGGTGTAGCATAGGAGTTATGCTAGAGCCAGTTACGTTGATGTATATGATTATGTGTTGTTTTGATATAGCTAGTTTATCGTGTTATGTTGATGCATTAGATGCTGAAATCTTCTTAGACACTGTTATTGTCTAATCCTGATAACTGGTTTAGATGTTGGTTGTGTTAATTTTTTGGACCAGTTCTCCACTTATCTCATTTCGTTGGATGTGGTCATTTTAATGTTTTGGACTAATTGATATCCTCATGATGTTAATGCATGCTTTTGATATATGAAGAACAATTTGATGCTAGTCTAAACTCAAATTTATTTATATTCACGGCTTGTCAATCAAGAAAGAGATTGTCCTCTCTTTTTAATTTGTGTGATAGTACTCTCTGTATGAATATACCATTAGCTCACAGGTCTGGTCTTGTATTTACCAAGTACCTCAAAATTCCAATAACACTCCTAAATTCAGTTGCATCTACTGACTTATCATTCTTATGCAGTTTTGCTCAATTTGACTCAAGGCTCAATTGGTGTAGCACATGGATTGCAATCTGTCATCCTAAGCTTGCTCAATATGTTTCTTGCAAACCCTTCCTGACAAATGGTAATAGCTGTCTCAGTCTGCATTACTTCTAAGTCTAGATAGTAACTTAATAGACCAAGATACTCATATCAAACTCCTGCTGCATTTCTTTTTTAAATGATTTGATTGCACATCTGCTTGGTCCTGTTATGACAAGATCATCAACATATACACCTAAGATCAGGACTTCATTCTTGCCAAACCGAGTGTAAAGAGCATGTTCACATTTGCATCTTGAAAAGCCCAACAATTTCAAGCATTTATCTAACTTGAAATTCCACGCTCTTGGAGCCTGTTTCAGGCCTTAAAGAGCTTTGTAGAGTTTGAACACCTTCTGTGGACTTTCTGAATCAATAATACATTCTGGTTGTTTGACATATACCTCCTCACTGATATCTCCTTTTAAGAATGCTGTTTTTACATCCATATGATGTATCTCATAATTCCTAAATGCAGCAAATGCTTAGGTAGGTCCTGTTATGACCAAGATACTCATATCAAACTCCTGCTGCATTTCTTTCTTAAATGATTTGATTGCACATCTGCTTGGTCCTGTTATGACAAGATCATCAACATATACACCTAAGATCAGGACTTCATTCTTGCCAAACCGAGTGTAAAGAGCATGTTCACATTTGCATCTTGAAAAGCCCAACAATTTCAAGCATTTATCTAACTTGAAATTCCACGCTCTTGGAGCCTGTTTCAGGCCTTAAAGAGCTTTGTAGAGTTTGAACACCTTCTGTGGACTTTCTGAATCAATAATACATTCCACGCTCTTGCCACCAGACAGTACCGCCGGTAATGCTTCTCTTATAGTTACCTTTTAGATAGTATATGAATCAAAAGCTTACTGATCAAACAAATACAGGGAGAAGCAGTGCTTCCTCATCAAGTGCCACTCAGCAGAGCCATCAAATATTTTGCTGCGCTTTTAATGCTAGTGGAACTGTGTTTGTCACGGGTAGCTCTGACTCTCTTGCAAGGGTATGATCATTCATATTTTTTCTTCCAGAAAAGTAAACCTGAATAACATATGTACAAAAGGGGTAATAAATGAGATCTGCAAACTATGCTAAATGACATTGAACAGAATATACTGATGGGGTTGTTATTTTATGATCCCAACACTACTGATCACTAATTTTTGCATATGTATTTCAAAAGAGGATAACTTGATTTTAAGGAAGATATCAAAATATATCCCGTGCTCCCAATTTTAGAAAATGCACCAAATATCATCAACTTTTGGGTCGTAGCACTCAATCGCACAGTGCTCACGACTGGGACTATTACATGACTCATGGGCATATAATGTGGCAGAGGAAGCTTATTATGTGGTTGACCTGTTGATAAGTCGCATGAAATCATGACTCAAATTCTGCCCTGCCAATAAGCACTATTCCACTGAGAGCAACCACTCCGAAAGCTGCTGATCTTTTGTGCAATTTCTGAAGTTCAGGCTAGAAAGTGCAACTGACCCAAATTTCGTGATATATTTTGCAAATTTTCCTTTTTTTAAGTTAAAAAAATTACATGTTGCTTTCCTTACTTTGCATTTAATTTTCACTTCCCCATTCCTATTTCTATTATCTTGTCCATCTCACTAACCTTATTACTATGTTTGGTTGAGCAATAGATATTTTACTCTGTATGATGACCCTCTTAAGTGTCCTATATCATGTGCAGGTCTGGAATGCTTGTAAATTTAATACAGATGATTCAGAACAACTAAATTATGAGATGGATGTTTTGTCAGGCCATGAAAATGATGTAAATTATGTTCAGTTCAGGTCAGGAACTAAAATGAATTTGTATTGAGCTTTTTTTTTTAATCATTGCTTTATGCTTCACAATTTTGCATTCTGGATTCTTCTTTAACTTAAATATCCATCGAAGTCCTATTGCCTTGTGATGCTTAGGTAGGTCCACTAGTTTCCAAGTTTTGTTCTTGTTGATTGATGCAATCTAGCTCCATTGCCTTCTTCCATTCCTTATCTGCTGCAGCTTGCTTATATCATATGGTTCTTCACTTGACAGGAAACACAATCCTACCTCATCATCTATTTCATGAGTTTCATTGTAGATATCCTGTAAAGATCTGAACCTCTGTGGAGTACTCTCTGAATTACTGTCTTCTGTTCTTGATGAAGAACCAGATTCAATTTGAGAGTGGCTAGTAGAGGGAGTATTAATACCAGGAAGAATGGATTCTTCATCTTGGTTCTGAAAGTTGTTTGATCCAGCCTCATGTTCAGTTCCAGTGCAGACAATGAAGGTCTGAAACTGGCCATTCTGGTTGTCGATTTCAGTATCCCACTTCACAGCTCCAATTTCATCAAATTGCACATCTCTACTTATCACAATTCTCCTCTTTTCTGGATAAAAAAATCTGTAGGCCTTTGAACCATCTTCATACCCAGTGAGCATCATCTTGTTGGAACTAATTCTCATGCAAGAAAATTCTCTAAACTGTAGGCCTTGGAACTAATTCTCATAAAAAAATCTGGCTGTCAGGAATCTCTTTTTTTCTTCTTTTTCACAAAATTCTCTAAATTGGCTTTAGGTAAACTCTCCTCCTCTATCAGTCCTCAATGCCTTGATTTTGTTGGAACTAATTCTCATGCAAGAAAGAGCTCTGATATGAAATCTTAAGGAAAACAATCTGTCAGAACTAGTATGTTACATGATGTATAATAACTGAGCATAACTAGACAAAGTGATTGATGCTTGGACTGTTGTAGTGAATATTCTATCAAAGATTACTTATAGCATATATGAGCAATGAGCAATCAATGTTGCACCAACAAACTTATGTATATGAGTTTCTTTTGACAGTATTGCCTTCAATTGGAATTGGTGCTCTTTGTGCCAGAGAAGTTGAAGGTAGATCTAACATAACTGTTGGTGAGAAGGTACATTATAATTTTATTGAGTTGCTTTTGTTCATGTTTGACTTGTGAATGAAAAAAGCTTTCATTTTACCTTTTACCCTAACCAGCTATACCCTTATACTATGTGAAGCTTGTTCTTGTTTGATGGTTTTCAGGATGCAAATAAGTTACTCCAACCTCAAGATAAGACCACTGGAGGACAGGTGAGGAATCTAACTACTAGAAACACATGGCTTTTGAACTGGTAGTCATAGTCTAGTTCTCTGCATCAGTGATGCTGAATCAAAATCTCTTGTTTTTAAATAGATTAGAAACAATAAATTGGTAGCTGAATTTGTATCACAAATGTCAAGATTATACTCAATTGTATCTAAAGAACTGGCTACTGCAAAGAAAGAAGTAATGGAGGCATTAAATTCAGGACCATTCATTTATGTTCCTTGCACTGTTGGAGTCAGTCAAGAGGATGTTGTGGCTGGTTTATTAGCAGCTGGTTGAGGGCCAGAGTATTCATACCTTGATCAAGAAAACCAACAACAAAGGTTTGGTAGCCCCAACTTGGTAAATGATTTTGTTGCCTGATACTGAACAGATTCAAAAAAAGAAATTTTGAGCTTATGATTTGAGTACTGAAAGGATCCAAGTATTTTGTAAGAGATACAGTTGTTGATTTATTGAACATGATACATAAGATGATGTTGTTGTAGTATTTTTGTCTTCATTACAAGGTCTATAGTAGGTCACTCATGTGTTGGAAAAATTGGTTAAGTATATGCTGAATGTACATCAATTAATTGTGGGTCATTGGTTATGCAAGATATCAGCAAAGATGGAGTGCAGATGTTTGAATCTGGTTACCGCGCTGAAGATGGTTTCCCTTTGACGCTTCATGAATTCATAAAACGCGACGCTTTAAGAAGCGTCTAAGGCGCCTCTCCCAACTGGCAAGGGAGGCACGGGACCATTTTAAAACACACTTCTTAAAGCGGCACGCTCCCTGAATCGTGTGATCCCTGGGAAAAAAGTTGGACCAATTTAGACCCCATCCAATATCGAACTCGAGACCCCTTAACTTAAGGCGTGTACCTGTACCATGTGTGCCGCATTGGCAATCAATTTCAAATGCCACAAATTATCTTATAACATAACCCTAAAACCCTAAACCCTAAATCCTAAACCCTTAGGGTTTAGGGTAGGGTTTATGGGCTTACGGTATGTCATTTTGTAAATTAAAATTTTTATAACATTTACGGTTTAGGGCTTAGGGTTTAGGGCTTATGGTTTAGGGCTTAGGGTTGAGGGTTTATTGTTTAGGGTTTATGGGTTTACGGTATGTCATTTTGAACTATTTAAATTTTTATAACATTTAGGGTTTAGGGCATAGGGTTAATGGTTTAGGGCTTAGGGTTTAGGGCTTAGGGTTTAGGGTTTAGGGTTTATGGGCTTACGGTATGTCATTTTAAACTATTTAAAATTTTATAACATTTAGGGTTTAGGGCATAGGGTTAAGGGTTTAGGGCTTAGGGTTTAGGGTTTAGGGTTTATGGGCTTACGATATGTCATTTTGTAAATTAAATTTTTTATAACATTTACGATTTAGGGCTTAGGGTTTAAGGCTTAGGGTTTAGGGTTTAGGGCTTTTGGCTTAAACCCTAAACCCTAAATGTTATAAACCATAAACTATGAATCAAACCCATGAAACCCTAAAACCTCGAAACACTAAACTATAAACCATAAATTTACAAAATTCATTAATGTAACCCTAAACCCTTATTAATAAACGTAATAACCCTAAATATTATAACATGGAAATTCACATGATGTTGTCCCTAAACATCAGGCCCTAAACATAGTACATAAATAGCCTAAACCTATATTACTAATCGTAATCGTGTTTAGTGTCCATAAACTAAAACCCTAAACACTAAAAGCAAGTTGATCACTAACACTCACAAACCTACACGTCAAAGCTTTTAAACACTAGAAACCCTAAACCCTACATTAGGGCTAACCCTAAATTAGGGTTAGGGTTTAGGGTGACGCTTCATGAAGCGTCTTCGTTCCAAACGGTGTTCCCCAAGCGGGGCTTCTCTAGGCGTAAACACGCTTCATGAAGCGTTACGCTTCATAAAGCGTGAAATCTGTGTGCAGAAAACGAAAAGATTTCCATCCAGATTTAGATAAGTAGTAGTTGAAACTGGCATTCGATTGCGATCCTATAATTACGGAAGTAATCTGCACTTCCCATACATGTAACTGATGTGGATTGGATTTGGCGCTAACATTCCCCGCCAAAATCAATCAATGCTAAAAAAATTCACACCTTCAATTTCATCTATAAAAGCAGGATATGTGTGCAGTTTTTTTTTACGGCAAACCCACATATATTTCATAAAACTACAGTGTTCATCATCCCTTTCTCATAATCCATCTTGCACAATGGTTTCAAGGGCTCATGCTAGGGATCTACTAGCCTTTCGCCTCTTTATGCGAGAACTGATGCAAAGTAAGGACGTCAGTTTTAAGAAGGTTGGCAAACATCTTGGTCGTTTAGGGTATTTCAAGACCCTCGAAACGATTTTTGAGGAGGAGATGAATGGAATTAAGATTGAACCCGATAATCGACTTGTGAAGAGAGAGCCATTGGAGAACGATGTTGAAGGTTCAAACGAAGCAAATGCCATTATAATAGATTAGTTTAGTGTTTATTTATATTAATGCAACATATGCTTGTTTAGGATTTAGGTATGTTTACAACTTAGGAAGTCTATGTTAGTGTTTATGGTGATGTTCAAGTTTCTTTCTTTCTACTTAATTTTCAACTTAAAAGGTCTATGTTAGTGTTTACAATGAAATAGTGGGATTGAACTGTTCTTGTTAGCATAGTTGTGTGATTTGTGATCTTGCCTTTTTTCAGATTTTAAGTACATATTTCCCTTCAATTAATCACTCATATCATAACCCATAACATCCAGAAAATGAAGCCTAGCAATACTCGCCAGTTTAACACGATCCGTCCATGCCTTGGAAATTTCCAATCCTCGCCTTTAACGCTTCATGAAGCGGGACGATTTTAACGCTTCATGAAGCGTGTAGCCCCTCCAGCTGCCAAGGGAAACACGAGGGTAAGGCATGTAAAATACACGCCTCATGAAGCGGGACGCTTCATGAAGCGCCTCAAAATCTCAGAATCCTAACCCCTTTAAGGAGACGCTTCATTAGGGTTAGGGTTTAGGGGGACGCTTTATATCTCGATGAAATTTCACATCCAACAAAAGATTCACCATAAAGTCTATTCTCTTACTCACAAATTCGCAACATCAGTAGGCAAAATAGAAAACCGTCTCAATGTTTTTGACAAAGGAGAAAAGTTCTGGTTTCATTGGTCACTTCTTTCAAACTAACCAAACTTGTTACAAAACTAGAACCAATAAGATAAATGATGATTCACAAGATGATATGTCAATAAAAAGTCATAATACTACTAATGTTGTATTACATAAGTAAAAATTAACCCTAACATGCTACTTTTGGGGTTAGACCATTGCGAATCCGTTTTTGGCACCACGTTTCCATCCTCGGCCTAAACGGCTCATCCCAATCCTTGACGCTTGTGTCATGCCTCATTGTCCAATCCGTAGGAGGTGGAGGAAGAGGCGCGTCATCACTCAACCAAACCTACATAAAAAATTCGTAAATAATTGACAGAAAATTAAGTACAAAAATTTATATAGAAAGGATAATTACCGGGATGAAGTGGTTTCCTTGTGCTACCAAGGCTATGGCATAAATCCTTGTGGGAGGGTGCGGGTTGTCCCCTCTCGCCTTCATCGGCAAGCAGGTGTGAGATACGTTCTTCGAAATCAGAACAAGAACAACATGATGTAATGTCGCAAATATCAACCCGACCATGGGCATCTCAAGCCAATATTGTCGCGTGCAAGGGCTAACATCATATGGTAGATTCTCCAAGAGTTCATCAATAGGGGGTGCGTTCCCCACACGCTCATATATGACTCGGTTTTGCCTCAATTCGGCAGCCAACTCCCATCGAACTCTACGATATTCTCTCTCTCCATGCCCCAACAACTCGGCCATGGATCGATAACCACAATGCCCGTCTCCCTTTACATCCTTAGCCCTCACAATATATGGAAACATGAAATGGTCAACGTTGTCAACTCCAAAGTTCACACCCAACCACCTCACGTCGTCACTCGACCCTTTTGCACAAACACTTGCTGCAATTATTTTTTAGGCCTTGTTGGTTGAGCCCTTTGGCCTTCCACGCTTTCTCTTAGTGGACGGGAATGCATCAGTGTTCCTCTTACCCTCCTTCTCTTCCATCTCCTTATCTTCTTTTTCTTTCTTCTTCTCCTTCTCGTATACATCCATCCTATGCTCAAGCAAAGTTTTACTACTCTTGTTAGACCACTTGGTGGAGCCCTTTGGACGCCCCCTTTTCATAGCTCCTACCGCCTCAGCCAAAGAAGATTCTTGTGGCCTCACCAAGAACATATTCAACAAGATTTTAATGCAATGTGTTGACACTCTATAAAATAGCCGAACAAATATCGCCTTCACTTCCTTAGGGATACATTCCAACTCTGTTGGAAGCTTTGTACGTGCCAACTCCAAATCGCCCCTCAAACTATCAACTTGGTACTCAATTTGATCATGGATTCTTCCAATCACCGTGTTGAAGCCTCCCCGAGAACTATCAAGTATTCTTTTCAACACATGGTGCATGCCCTCGACCCTGTAATGAGCATATAATTATATGATGAAGTTACTCCAATTGTTTAATTCAACATGCTTATATGAGACTATATTTACCTGTTTGTTGTTCTCGTATTGAAGTGAATATAGTGGTCGGTCCATGCTTTGACTATGCACTGCTTGTAAGGCCCAAGCCACGACCTCTCGACGTAGTTCATCAACCCTCCCCAACGCTCTCTTACTTTTTGGAGTCTCTCCTCGTATTTTTCCTCTGTCGTTGACATAAATATCCCCCAACATCTATTAGCAAATTTTTCTGCACGTTCCAAGTCCCTAAGCAAACAAATAGCATATGCTTTAATGTTCATCTTCACATGCACCCAGCATAGTAGATGTTTCACATTCTCTCCGAAAACAACGTCCTTTGCATTCATTATTGCCTTCTCTCGATCTGTTACAATTGCATTTGGCATTGTACCCACTTCCTCAAACAAACTCCTCAAATGCTCCAACACCCATGTATAACTAATCGTGTCTTCTTTAGAGAGAAATGCAAAACCGATGTTGAAAGATTTGTTGGTGCACGTAAAACCAACCATCTCAAGCAACGCCATGTCGTACCTAACACAAAAAGAATTTGTTAAACACCTTATACAAATCTTCAATGTCTACATACTCATCTTATAAAAAGAGTTTACCTATTGGTTTTATATGTGCTGTCCATAATGATGACATACGGAAACAACCCCATCAAATGCAAGGACATCGGGTGGACAAAAAATAGGATATCGATATGATATGATCCATGTATCCTTTTAGGGAATACTCGGTACTTGTGTTGTTGCAAAAACTCCAGCGCATATTGGGTCACAGTCAAATTTTTACGATCCTCTTCTAGAAACTTCGCCCTTAGATTTGCAACTTGTTTTGCCGACGTCACATTACCAGGGTAAAGATTTCTCAACTGCTCCACTATGCGACTTGGGGGGACATATATATAGCTCAAATTCCTGACAAGCTCCTTCTGTGCTACTGTCATTCGACCCATAAATGCATAACCAAGTAGACTAGTTGGCATGTCGTGGTTGTGGACTCCGCAAACAACAGTTAGGGCCCATTTTCCAGTTGATTTACTCCGCATCCCAAGCAACTCAAATTTGCAATTACACTTTCTATGTAGTGTGCGCACACTAGGCGGTCTAACAATTGGGATTATTTGACCCTTCTTTCCTGACCTATACTTACCATGCCTATTACATGCCAGTATAACCACATTTGCATTTGAGGTTTTTATTGGTAATACCATCTTAAATTCAGTACCAACATTCCTTGCCCAAGCAATCATTTCATCTCGATTGTCCCACACAGTATCGTTATGAAATTCAGCAGAAAAATCTTTCCTATGTACCTATGTATATAAAGTCACAATTAATTTTAAATTCTACAAACAACTGTTTATGAACAAGAATTTTCATTACGTATACTCCATCGTTAATAAAAACTGAAAACATGAAATCAACACTTACCTCAGATTCAAAAATTGCATCTTCGTGTTCATCTTCTTCTTCAAAAGAAGATGATTCTTCTTCTTCAAAAGAAGATGATTCTTCTTCTTCAAAAGAAGATGATTCTTCTTCTTCAAAAGAAGATGATTCTTCTTCTTCCTCTTCATAAGTTGAATCTGAAAAGGGCGAATCAGTGGATGACATTGTATTTGCAACTTTGAAAACGGAAAACTATTTGTATTGCTCCTGAAATTTTTTTCTTCTTCTCCAAATCCCTTCTCGCGGCCGTCGACGAAACCCTATTGCGATTTTCGGAATAATAACTGATTCACGCACACAGGGTTTTGTCGCTGAAATCAACTTGCAGCTCCATGAAGCGGACCGCTTCATGAAGCGTGCCGCTTGATGGAGCGTGCACAGGAGAACCAAAATTGTTTTTTCCTGTAGGCGGGTACCCATAATGTACCCGATTTATGGAACGGGACGCTTCATGAAGCGTGTACATTTCCTGTGCGCCTGTACAAAAAATTGTGTGCATACAGCCTCAGCCTAATTAAAACTAAAATAATAAATTTGAATAAAAAACTTGTTTTATAAAGTGGGGCATGTGGCACAACTATTTCTATTTAAAAACCCATACTATTAAAAAAACTTGGTCAAGGAGGGACAAAGGCCCCCTCATGTCCATGCGTCTGTCCGTCTTTGCTTATTTATCATGGGAATCCCGTGTATCAAGTGCGTGGAAATGTTAGGAATTTAATTCATAGGAAACTAGTACACCTGTTGTCCCGTGCTGACACATCCAGAACTGAATTTTCTCAACCGATTAGCTAAAGACTCATCCAGAACTGAATGCTCTCATCCGAAAGAATGCGCTAGGCTAAATCTCTCCGATTTTGCCTAAATCTTTCCTCATAAAAAAAAAGAAAAGAATTGGTCTTCGAAAGTTTACAAGAGGTTCAAGTAGCCATTGTAATTAGATGTAAACCAATTAAGTGAACGAACAAACAATTTGTATCCATTGACTAATACCGGTTGGCAACCTAATTCGTTATAAAGAGCTCTAACCCAGCTTCTTCTTCCTTTTTTTTTTGTTACCACTTTTATTAAGTACATATGACAGATAAAAACGTGAGAACTGATGAGCTAAATGGGACAAATGATGTCTGACGAATGACCAAAGTAACTAAAGCAAAGAATTAAGCACAAAGACCTATACTTGATTAAATTTTAATCAGAATTTGTACATCAATGGTCATGCACATTTTCTTTGCTGCAGTTTTGCCAGTTGCTGTGCAGGTCAATGGTTGTCCAACGCTTCTTGAACCAACTAATTAAAGACCTTATCATGCAAGAAATGCATGCCTTGCAATATATTGCTGCAACAACTTATAAGATGTTCAAAGTCGATCATTCAAGAAATCTGCTGGGAAATTTATCAAAGACAGAGCCTCAGCGTCAGTCAAGTCTTCTCTCATCTGGCCATAATGGCTTCACTTGTTTTGCTCGCGCAAGCTCTAGCGAGCTGCTGCCTCTGGAGCCATTCTGACTCTGTGCAGGAGGCTTGTTACTTATTGGAGAAGCCACAGGAGACTAAATCATCATGTGGGAATGGAAAGAAGAGTGAGAATGACTTATGGGTGTCAAGCCTTGTCAAGGAAGACGAGCTCTTGCTGATCAAGCAGACTTGCAACATAGCCGAGTCTCTTGTCTGGCCTTAGACTAAGATCAGTATATAAAAATATATATGATCTTGCTTTGTCCATGTCGATCTAGCTGCTTGAATAATTAATAGATCGACTTTGATTTCCTGCCTAATCATGTAATCTTCGATAATCGATCAGTATGTGTTGTTCATGATCCAATAAATTAAGTCTTGAGTAAGACTGATCAATTGATTTCAAATAAATCTTTTTTATAAAACAAACAAAAAAACCACTAGATATCATGCAACAAGACCAAACACACTAATTATCGTGATTTTCATATAGAGTTGTAACTATCACATTAATTCCCATGATAGTAAGAAATCTGATGATTTTGAGTTAGTACATGATGAAATATTAATATGCATATATCTCTAATGTTTATTGAATTTGCAACTATTGCTCTTCTTCTTTCTCTATGAATGTATGCTACCTCTTCTTCAAGCCTTGTCAAAAAGCAGGTTCTGCAAGTACAGAATATCATCTTCATTGAAGAAGCTCCCCCCCAGGGACTGATCATCACCGCACTCATATGATGATGGGCTGGGGTCACCCTCCGCAGCCCAAAGCGCAGGCCCATTATCATTCCCCAGGCCCAAAGGGTCAGAGACTGGAATAAATGATCCGCTATTGACAGGAACGGGTCCCACGGATGATCCGGATCCAATGTTGACCCGATTGAGCAGATGAGGGATCCAACTCCAAGTGTGGTGGTGGATGGCTTGCTTGAAGATGGAACTGTCGACGTGGCAGTTGAGACGCTTAGTGTGTTTAAGAACCCGGCTTCTCCAATAGTTCTTTTTTTTTGGTAGAAGGAGAGGCGGTACTCTCTGGCCCCTCAAGGGGGCATTTTATTAATGAATAAGAAAATGGGCTAAGTAGTCAGCAAACGGGGGATAACCCGGCCCCTAACATCATCAAGCAAAAAGTTTATAATCCCCTCCGGCGGGGCAAGCAATACATGCAAACCAATAGGAAAAAGAAAAGCGAGGGTCGCGGTGCGATCGGCAATTGGCCTCACGAAAGACATGTCGGGATTGGATAGTCCAATCCCTACGAAGAAAACCCTGGCATTGCGATACCAGGCTATAAAGCGGGTGACAACTACTCACCCTAGTGCCAATCAATTGAATGGCTAGTTGAGAATCTGATTCCAGGATGACCTTGCAGAAGCCCATCTCCTACGCAAGCTTGAGTCCGTTGAAAATGCCCCATAGCTCAGCCATCGGAATCGTACACGCACCAATATGATGGACAAAACCTCCAATCCAATCACCATTTGAATTCCTCAACACGCCTCCTGCTGTCGCAATTGTCATCCCGCACCGCTCCGTCCGTGTTGATCTTGATCCATCCTTCTTCCGGTTTCTCCCAAGCAATCGGCTGCATAATTTTAATACTATTCTTCCTCAAAGAAACAAGCTTACCTGCAGTTGCACGAACCTCTTTAGCTTGGCTAATAACAAAGGCCCGCTTGTCCACCGCCATCACTTCATCCTTGTAAATGCGGTTATTTCTCCATTTCCAACACCACCAAATCGAGATTGCAAACAGCGAGTTCCATTCAACGCCTTCAATCAGCCTGTCCTCGATAATATTGCGGTGTCACCACACCGCAAAAGGATCCTGAAAAAAGGTTGAATAAAAATCAGTAACTTTCAAGCTTATCCAAACATTTCTAACCTGTGGGCAATCGCGAAAAAGGTGTTCGTAAGATTCATCCATCCCACAATTGTGTGGACATTTAGCGCTTGAGGCAATGTGTCTTCGGCACCGTTCCCCATTCGATAGCACGCCGCCTTTGCTGGCCAGCCAAGCGAAGCCCCAGACTCTTTCCTGAGCTGTCAACCTCCACAGTTTGCTGAAGAAAATCGTGTCCATGTCTGCTCTTTCAGTGTTGCCTTGAATCATGTTGTAGCCAGACGAAACTGAGTACGATCCATCAGCCGAAAAACGCCAACACAGCTCGTCTTCCTCGTCGGAAACGTTCGACAGGATGGCAATGGCAGCCAGCTTCATGATCACTGATATCGGTAAGAATGGCGAGATTAACTCCCAGCGCCATCCTCTCTGAACTTGCCAAAAATCCCTAACAACCCACTGAAGCTGATTAACATCCACGCTAGCCGTCGTCCAGTTCAACAGGGGCGAGTCCATTAACCACACATCAGTCCAAAATCTCGTCGCTTTGCCGTCTCTGATAAGCCACTTCGAACCCGGGATCACAACCTCTGAAATTCCCGATCTAATAGTTCTTTATATCATTGTCGATTCTGCCTGGCAACTGTTGTGCTATTTTGGACCACCTATACAATAATTATTGTACAAATAAAATCATCATGAAGTCAACAACAGTAATTAATCACACACGCGTACTACTAGGAGTATTATTTAATTACCTGTTGCCCCAACGGAAATGGAGTTGAAGGATGAGAATCTGCTCTTCAAGGGTAAATCCGCCGTGGCGAATGTCAGGACGCAGGTAGTTTAGCCATCTCAATCTACAGCTTTTACCCGATCGCTGGAGACCTTTAATTTGTTTCCATGCATGAATTAGTTGCTGACCTTATTAGTACTTAATTTAACAATAAAATACTTGATTAGCATTAATTACAATGTAAAACTAGTTGAAGTCCCGTGATATTCACGAGATAATTTTACTAAAAACTATATAATTCTACGATATTAATTTAAAATAATAAATATATTTATATAATATCATAATAAATTATGCAATAGACAAATTAGTTTTTTAGATTGTACTCCATATTTTAATTGAACATATTTTTCCATTATTTGTGTAGATCTTGTCCAAATTTAGATTGAAATTATTAAAGTATTGATTTTTCTTTTTATTGAATCTTTTTAAAAAATATTTTCTTATTTTTTAGCCACTAATATGTATAAAATACTTAATTTTTTTATAAAGGTAATAATAATTAGGATATGTTATCTACAAAGCATAATATAATTTATTACAATATTTCTTTAAATTTAATTTATTAAAATTATATATTAGGGTTTTTATCTTTTACTTTATAATAATAAGAATGTTTGGGAATATGAAAAATACAATACTGTATAAGGATTAGTATAGAAGAGAACATTTTCCTTGATTTAAGAGATAAAATATAGAGAAAATTATTTATGTATTATTTTGCAAAATTCAATCCATCTATAAAGTTGTTTTCCATACTAAATTTACATAGAGAAGAAATAAAATATAAAGGAAATTAATGTATATGAAAATTTACAAAATTCAATGTATTAATCAACCTTATCATCCATATTAAATTATAAAAAAAACATAGAGAAAAAAAAATGTTGGGTGGGGCCTAGATAAAAAAAAATTCATAAATAAAATAAAAAGGAGATTTAAAAAATGCAATGTAAATTTTTATCAAAATTCAATTCAAGCAAGTATTCATCAAGATTTGTAAATTTTCTGTTTTTTTAATCAAACTTTGATTTAACAAAAAAAACTGTAGTATAAATGCATAAAAACATAAAGAAAAACTAATTTTATTAATTGAAATTAAAATTCGAATTTTTATTTATTTCTTGACATTTACATATAATCTTAGACATCAACAAAAATTATATCTTTTTCTCAAAGTAAAAATATATCAACATAACAAAATTTATTATTTAAAATTATATCATTATATAGATATAAGTTTTATACTTGGAGCTCAAGCCTTGTTAAAAGATAAAAAAAATATATTAAGACCCTAAATCTTGTGAAGAGATAAAAATATTAAGTTAATATGGAAAATATCATCTCTTAGGAATTTATGTATATAAAAATTATATAAATACGTTATCCATTGTAATAAACTAATACATAATCTAAAGATAGAAAATTGTATACATAAAAGTTATATAAACATGTTATCTATTTAGTATACTAGCAATTAGGCCGCGCGTTGCGCGACGATTATAAGAAGTAGACTTCATTAGTGTAGAGACATGAAAATGGCATTTTCGTAAATTTATTTAAAGGGGCATGGCTTTTCTGGAAGAGGAATATGGAATTGGCATTTACGTAAATTTATTTAAAGGAGCATGGCTTATTTGATATTAATTTATTTGACTTCACGCCATCCAATGTATTAAAACTTGTTTTATTACGTATACGAGCTTTCTTCAAAACTAAGAAACAAACTTATCCGAGCTTGCTTACAAGCGAAGTAACTTGGACACATTTTTCGAGACATGTCAAAATTACTCGTTCACATCCAAATATCACATAAGTCGATCACGCTTTTCCAAGAATATATATCCTGAGATTACTTAAGAGCTAAGCAAAACCTTTTGGTATTAATTTAAGTGACTTCACGCCATCCAATGTCTTAAAACTTGTTTTATTACGTATACGAGATTTCTTCAAAACTAAGAAATAAACTTATCCGAGCTTGCTTACGAGCGAAGTAACTTGGACACGTTTTTCGAGACATGTCAAGATTACCCGTTCACATAATTCGATCACGCTTTTCCAAGAATATATATCCCGAGATTACTTAAGAGTTAAGTAATACCAATACGAATTTCGAGGAAAATTAAAACAACAAAATTATTATTGAGGGATCAGATTTTGCACGGATTTCAAAGAACATTAAAATAAAAAAATTACTCTTGAGAAATATAGAATAATAAATTAATAACAGCCGCACGATAGTATTTATGAAATTGGATGGTCGTGATTAAAAGCTATGAACTAATAACAGCCGCACGATAGTTTTAGCAAAATCATCTCAATTTTATAAAAATGGATGACCCTGATACAAAGTTACGTACGCTTTTATATTAGAATAGAAATAGATATAGCAAGAACACTATAAGTTGTTACAAAATTTATTAAAATATAATTTCAGATTAATTTATTGAAAAATGCCACATGGTGTAAATTTTACAACAGACTTGGGTTCTGCTTTATAATGTATTAGGGTAGATTGACCTTATGGTCGAAGAGCATAATTTGACTAATTTAGCTATAGCATTACATGACACGCCTGACGCTAATTAAATAACCATAAAATGATATATACGGTTTAAAACTGAAATCTATAACTATATATTAAAGCTGTACTTTTTGGAGTCGCCACGATGATTCTTACTCCACTTTAAATTTAAAAATTAAATTTTATTTAAATTAATTTAGTTTTTTCAATTAATTTTTTTCTATCTATTGATGTGAAAAATATTTTTAAATTAAAAATTTAATTAATAACAATTAAAAAGATTCTATCTTTATCTTTTTATCTATTTATGAAAAAAATTTATCTTAAATAAAATTTTGATTAAAAAATAGAACTTTCAATATCTAGATAATTACTTGTCTAAATTGAATTTTGATAAAAAAATATACACTATCTTTTCCTTAACTTTCTTTTTGACTTATTTATTTAAATATAATAGATTTTTTATCTTTATAAAATTCAATCATCATTCATATTTTTTATTCTTTCTTAACAAGTATATTTTTTTATTTTTATGTAATTTTTCTAAAGAATCGAATTTCATAAAAAATATTTTTAAGAATTTACATTATTCTTTCCTTTTTATCTATTTTTGAAAAATATTTTAAAAATGCAATGATTCTAATTCAAATAATTTTTATTTATATATTTCATAAATAAATTATTATTAAGCCATCAATTATAATGGACTCACCTTAATGATTTTGGTTCCATTTTACATGACAATAATTGTAAAAAGTTATATATTTTTTCAAATAAATAAGTGTTTTTATATTTTTTACATTAAATTAAAATACCAAGTATTTAATCTATGCAGTCGTGCATGGAACGACGGGTAAAAATAGTTTCACATAATAACATTGGCATTATTTATGAGATGTATCAAAATTTGGAGTTTGGTTTAAATGAAACGAACTCTTATCTTGAAACAAATGCACTTTTCATATATCGTAGTACACTTTTTATGGGATATAACATTGGCATTATTTAAAGAAGTTGTAAAATTTATGGATAACAAATTAATATAAATAATCCCTAAGATAGATCCTGATCGCCTCTCGGTGCGAGGGTCTAGAGATACAATTTATAACCCGACCCCGTTGTAGCACGTGGTGGGTGTCGAACACTCGGGAAGTCTACTCGATCGATGTGCCTAGATACTAGAAAGCTAGAAAGGAGGGTTTAAAACAAAGGAAAACAAAGAAAACAATCGGGACTGACACTGAGGTCACGTCGGGCCCGAGGTTGGCGACAAGAGGAAGTCGGGACCGACACTGGGTAAGTCGGGCCCGAGGTAGCTGGGTTTGTCGAACTTCAAAGATTAAAAGTAGATCTTGGGCTTTTGGGTTCCTTCCCTAGTAGATTAAGGCTTTTCCACCCCAATTCAAGCAAAGAGTGATGATCGGACTAGGATCGAGTGCTTTCGCCCTCGTTCCAACCACTTCTACACCTCGATCATTGGGGAAATCCCCTTCGAATCAAGGTCTTGAGATTGACACATGTTCATTTTTGCTACTTTGCCAATCTCAAGTCTTGATTCCCAACTTTCGCAAGGAATTGTAGCTCTATGTAGAGTGGGTTCCTTAGATCAAACACTCAAGGCTATGGAATTGGGGTTTCTAGCCCAAACCTAGCTAGGGTTTTCCCCCATAACCCAAGATCAAGGATATCTACTCCATGTGGCAAGTAAACAAATCAAAAGGGAAAGCAAACAACATCATCAATCTCAAAACAAAGCAAAGTTTCATTCAAATCAAAAGCAATCCACAAATTCCAATCAAGTGTTTCCAAATCCACAAGATCAAAACAAAGCAAAGCTAAACAATCAACAAAACCTATCAAGACTTCCTCCCTCTTGGCCGATTCTCTCTCTCTTCCTTCTCCTCTCCTTCCTCCTTGCTCTCCAAGTATCCTCTTGGTTCCTTCTCCAAGTGTGGGAACCCTTTCCCCCCTTTTGTGTGTATGAGAGCGAACCCCAAATTAGAAGACAAGAGGACCTTTTATAGATTAGATGAGGGGCAAAAGTGGAAGTCCACAATTTCGGGCCTTGGAGCCCAAGTAGTCCGGTGACCGACTCGGACCAACACGGAGGACCTCGGGCCCGAGTTACTGTGCATCTCGGTCCGAGGTGGGAAACTTCAAAGTCGGGCCCGACGTGGTTGCAACTCGGTCGGGACCTCGTTCCACCTTCTTCTTGTTGGCTTCTCTTGTTCTTCTTCATGGCTTGCTCCTCTCTTTCCCGCTTTAGCTCAGCCTTTGCTCCATGCCTCGACCCTCCTTCAAATAGATCCTTGATTCACGCCAAATTGCCTACAAAACACACAAAATGCGCATAGTCTCCGAATCTCATAGAAATACGGGAACTAAGCTAAAAAGGAACAAAACACACAAGAAAACGGGAAAAAGAGACATATTTACAAAGGAAACTACATATGAAAACACCACCAAATAAAGAGACATCAAAATACCCCATACTTAAACTTGCTTGTCCTCAAGCAATAACAATGTAAGCAAGACCGAAACATAATCTTCAAATAAAGCCTCGTATGAAAACACATTTTAAGCACAAGTGATTGATATTCAAGCAAGATTACATCATCACACATGATTAAATGTTCCAAGGAATAGAGTCAATGCAACTAAGCCTCACTTTAGGGATATGTGAATGTGTATCACTCATCATGTGTTTGGGTTTAGCAATGAACACTCAAGCTCAAAATTCATGCAAGTAAGGACTTTACTATTGAAGCTAATATCACCAATTCCTCCACCTAGAGATGCCTAATACAAAGTACACAAAGAATTTTGAACTTGGCTCAATGGAGGTCCTCAAAGAGGTTCCATTCGGCCGGGTTGTAATGGGGCTTTTGGTATTTCTCAAGGTGGGAATTATTTGGTCTTGTGGTGCTTACAATGGGGATTGAACAACCTAAACTCTCACCAACTTCACCAAAATTCCACATTTACTTTCACACTCACCCAAAAGACTTAACATTTTTCCTTTCAACCCAAAATTTCACTTAACATTCCACTTCATCTTTGCTCTTAGGCTTTTTGTTGGATTTTCCATACTTTCTACATTTTGGACCGACTTTCTTATGACATCGGGCCCGATGTTGCTTGTAACTCGGTCGGACCATTTTTCTTCACTTAGGCCCTTTGCTTTCATTCCACTTTACATTTCCAACAATTTTCTTTCTTTATTTTCTTTCTTTTTTCATTTTTGTACAACAAAGATGCACTACCCACATGATTCATAACACCATTCTTTGCCCTTAAACCCAAGAGAACCTCAACTCTTCGAATACAATCCAAACCTCTCTTCTAAAGTCCAATCCCATAAGGGTCAAGTCATATAAGGCTAGGAATAATATTTTTGAGGAGTTTCAAACAAAGGCTTAGGCTAGAACGGGGCTACAAACAAAGGATTAACTTCATGGTAGGATATGGAACATTTATGTGACTAGAAGAATAAAGTTCAAAATCAATGTGACAATGCTAGGACAATTCTCATGACGGTCTTGGAAAATAGATAAACACCGCAATAGCAAGTTTTACTAAGCATGAATGAGCTAATCACACAAGGAACATGAGGGATATGCAAATATGAACAAGCATCCCTAAAATGGCCAAAAATCAATCTCACAAGGGTCACTCATACTTAGTTGCATAAGAACTCATCCTAGAACTCACATCTTCAATAAAACAAGCAAGATATCATGATCACATCAAAAGCAACATCATTTTAGAGGCTAAACTATCAAAAAATATGCAAAGGAATTTACATGCTCACATCATCATTAGCTTTTATTTTGGCAATCTAAGATGGGAATTTCTAGTCCAAAACCTACAAAACACAAAATCTTTTTGTTGTTTTTAACACAAAATTTTTTTCAATTTTTTTTATGGATTTTTGCAAAAATTTCTCTAAAACCAAAAAACTCATCCATTCAAGACCAAATTAATCATCCATGTCTTTCATCAAACCAGAAACCAAGAAGCAAACATCCCAAATACAAACTAGAAACAAATATCTTCAAAATAACAAACAAACATAAGCAAGTGAAATCATGAACACACTTACCCCCACCCCATACTTAAAATTTTGATGTCCCCATCAAACAAGGAAACCAAAACTTAAAAGCAAGAGAGAAGAGTATGAAGAGCTCACAATTTCTTATTCTTCAATGGCATGTATAGGATCAATCGAAGGGGTTGTCACGTCTACGTCCTCTTTGGAGCCTTGCTTGCCGCTCCCTCTCATACACTTGTTCTTGGTAGAAGTCTTGTGGTGGTGGTTGGAGTTGAGGATCCGGGCGTGTCCATTGGTCCTCACGGGAAGGGAAGTTCCCGCTCATCCACGTGTTGAAGCTATCTTGGACCCGCCACCTTTGGTCTTCCACCTCCCTAAGCTCCTCCACCTCTCGTCTAGTGTAGCCGAGGGCTCGGTTCATCTCTTGTTGGCTAGCTTGGAAAGAACTTTGTTGTTGAAGCATTTGTTGTTGTTGTTGGTACATTTGTTGTTGATGTTGGTACATTTGTTGTTGATGTTGGTACATTTGTTGTTGTTGGAGATTCACTTGATGGAGTTCTTGGAGAACGTTCTCTTGTTGAAGTTGGAGATGGGCCATTTGGTTGGCCAAGAAGGACATGTCCACCGGTTGTTGTTGCTCGGGAAACACCATTCCCGGACCGTACCATTGGGCATAGCCTTCATAGTCGCCTCTTTGAGCTTGTTCTCGCCTTGCACCGCTCCCTTCTCCACTCTCATAATGCCTCGGGACCTCATCACCATAGAATGAACTGGACCGACGTTGGGGAAAGTCGGGCCCGACTTGGTGTGTACCTCGGTCCGCCAGTGTTGGAGCTTGGTGCGTGGCTTGGAGGTTGGCCATCAAGCCTTGGAAGCGCTCATCTTCTTCATTTAGCTCTTGATCGACATCCATGTCTTCCCCACGAGGTGCAAACACAAAGTTGTCTTGGTCGGAATCCGGTGAAGATGGAGGGGAGGTAAACCGAATGTGTTGAGGTTGTCGTCCCCGCCCCTCTCTTGCACCTTCGGGGTCACCAAATGAGTGTGGCTTGCCGGCCCACACTTGGTACCAATTTTGATACCGAGAAAGATCGTAGAGATTGTGCACTAACCGGATCGACACACCATCATAGTTTGAGTGAGGGGCCAAGGAAATCATGTAGAGCTTCTCCTTGATGATGTTGGCTTTCTTGAAATACTTCATGTTCATGTACTCAACACCATTCGGAGCCGGAGAATACTTGTCAAGATCAACTCCTAGATGCATGGCGAGCCTTGCTATCATCCCGCCGAAGTAGATCCAAGAGGAGCTTTGGAAGTCTCGCACCATCTTGACCCACTCCCATGCAAGGTGCATGGGCTTCTCGGTGTTGAAGAGCATCTCATGGAGCAACATAATCTCTTCCTTCATTGGCTTGCTCAACTCATGGCGAGCATGGATTGCACACCCCAAAACTCGCACCATGACCCGAAAAAGAGGGCTAGCAATCTCGGTCGTGGAGGCGCCCTTTCTCATCTCGCTCTTCCCGGCCACATGACGCCACACTTGGTTCACCTTCTCATTGTTGACGCCGGTCTCTTCTCTTGGGCATGGAAACCCGAAGTAGGTTTCCAAATCCCTAAGAGTGAGATTGTGGTCCTCATTGCCCAATCGGAAAGTGATCGCCCCTTCCTCATCCTCCACATTATCATAAGTGCATTCGAACGTGGCCATGAATTCCGAGGTGAGGGCGGGGTAGTGGGTGTTGTCCCACCTTAGCATCCCATTGAGACCGATGTGGGAGTAGCATCGTGGAAGAGCTTGATCCATGTCCATCTTCCTCACGGCTTCCCAATCAAGCCATCTTGTGTGATGCTCAAGTGCCATTTATCTTTCATAACTCTCCACTTGCTCATCATCCTCCAAATAGACATCATCCAACTTTGGCTCTTTCCTTGACTTCTTGGACTTCTTCCTTGGCCTTTCCACATGAGATGATGAAGCTCTTGTCTCCATGGTACCTACACACATCCAACCAAACAAAAGAGTCCAAGATAAACTCCATACAACTCAACAAAAGCACTCATCAACACACAACAACACGTCAACACAAAGGGACCCCATACTTAGTCTCTAAATACACATGCATCTCAATCCAACATGAACCATCATGGATATCATCTAACAATGGCTAAGCAAATGGTCATACTACATCATGATTGGGCTATAGCCAACAATTAAACACATGAATCCACATGATATCACAAGAAGAGAGCAAAAACAACAAGGATCGACTTCCAACCTATGTCGGGCCCGACTTACTCAACCTCGGTCCGACTTGTTGGACCGACTTCCACAACTCGGGCCCGACTCTCCTGGGCACGTCGATCTCGACCTAGGTCATGCTTCGACTCCAACCTCAAATCAACCCAAATCACTCTATCATGCACTTAAATTCCAAATTCAACCATCAAACATCCCTAATCGAAGTTCTAAATGGATCTAAGCATGCATAAACAACCTTAAAGCTCAATGTCACAAATCATGCAAATCCACCATTGATGCTCAAGCTCAAGCTCTCAATCAAACATGTCATTACTCAATCTATGCAATGAAAGCACAAAATTTTCAAAGAAATAAGTAGAGATCGAGTAACACATACCGGATTCGAAGAGTATTGAACTTTTAAACAAACAAGCAACTTAGAACTCAAATTTCCTCAATCTAGATCTAGATGGGGGATGAAGGACTATATTGAACTCAAAATTTCTACTCGGAATCGGGTTAGGGAGGTCTTTTTGTGGTTGGATCGGGATGAAGAAAGGAAGGGTGTGGATCGAGTATGGTGATGAAGGGCGGCCGACTTTGTGTTTGAGGGGGATGGGTTGTGTTTTGGGAATGGTGGTTGATATGGAGATGATAGGTAGGTGGGGGGTGGTATTTAATGGGGGAAGGGACAAATTAGGTCAAGGGCAAAATTGGCATTCCAACTAGTCAAATCGGATCAGACCGACTTTATGGACCGACGTCCCTATGTCGGGCTCGACTTACCTGGGCTCGATGTGGGAGTATTCGGGTCACCAATTTTACTCCATCCTCTTGCAACTTATTTCCCATATTTCCATTTATATATTTCACCTCAAATCCTACACAACCTTGAAGAATGCACAACACCATAAATCCACAAAACACTAGATAGAGATTGGTTAGAGAAAAGCTAGGCTAAACTAAGAAAAATCAAACTAAAATTACGAAAAGAAAGCTACTAGCTCGGGTTGCCTCCCGAGAAGCGCTCGTTTAGAGTCACTAGCTTGACTTCCTAACCTCAACCTTATGGCGGGTGAAACACGGTGAATTGCTCGCCATTGTTATGCCCATTCCCATTGCCTTCATACCCATAAAACCACCAACGATGGTCTATATAGGCATGGCTCTCCGATCTCGGGCCTCTCTCATCATACTCCTCCAACGGATGAGATTTCTCCTCCTTACTTGCTCCATCATGTTTTTCTTTTCCTACACCAAAGTTGTCCAAAGAATTCCTAGGGGATTCTACCAATTCATCTTTCAAATCACTAAGGCAAATGTAGGAATCTCCTAAGTCATCGTTCAAATCACTTAAACAAATATAGGAATCAAAAGTTTGGGAAGAATTGTGGTCATCACCAACATTAAAAGGATATGAGTAAGGATACTCTTCATTTCTCCTTGGGCTAGCATCGATCCTTGACTCATCTTGATCCTTAAGTTGCTCCAACAACTCCCTTACTTGTATTTGTTCATTGAAGCTTTCATCACTCCTTAATACAACGACCTCTCTAGCAACTTCCACTTCTTCACTTTTTCTCTTGGCACTCTCTTCAAGTTTGAGGATGGCCAAGGCGTCCGGCTCATTCAAAGCCTTGTTGAAGTGAAAATCGACCTTTTCCTCACCAATCTCAAAGGAAACCTTGCCGTTTTTGACATCAAACCTTGCCCCCGCCGTAGCTAAGAATGGTCTTCCTAAGATTATTGGGACCAAGGGGTCCTCGTGCATGTCCAAGATCACGAAATCATCGGGGACAAAGTACTTTCCAACTCGTACCGGCACGTCATCCAATATTCCCTTAGCCTTGATGATGGAACCGTCGGCCATAGTTAGGGACATATCGGCCGGCTCCATTTCACCCAAATTTGCTCTTCTCCAAATGCTAGCGGGCATCACCGAAACACTTGCCCCAAGGTCACATAAGGCTTGGAAATTTTGAGACCCCACGCCAATAGTTATAGCAAAGCGACCGGGATCTCCTAGCTTTTGTGGTAACTCCAAGGTCTTGATCTCATCTTGCATTTCAACTATGGATCTCTTCTTGCTCAAAATCTCCTTCAAGAACTTGGCATAAGATGGCATCTCGCTCAATGCATCGGTGAACGGGATGGAGATGTTCAAACCTTGCAAGAGTTTAAGAAACCTCTTGAACTTGTTCTCGACAACATCTTTTGGCTTCTTCGAGGGATATGGGAGAATTGTTGCACCTTGAATCTTGTTTGGATCAACCTCCTTGGACCTCCCCACTTCACTTGCAACATTTCCTGGTTGGACCGACTTTTGCACCATGTCGGGCCCGATGTTGTGGATCTCGGTCCGAGGTAGAGGAATCGGATCGAGGTCTGGGTACGTCGGTCCCGAGTTGCTCTCAACCTCGGTCCGGGGTAAAGGAGTCGATCTTCTTGCTGGGTCGACTTCGGGGAACGTTGGACCCGACTTGCTGGGTAAGTTGGTCTGACTCTCTTCACTCTTCTTAGGCATGTGTGGCTCGGGTAGGTTTCGGCCACTTCTCAATCCAATTGCCCGGACTTCATTTTGATTGTTTTGAGCTCGAGGATTCTCCTCGGGTCGGCCCAGAAGTCTCCCATTCTCTCTCGGGGCTTGAGTTGCGATTTGGGCAAATTGGTTTTCGACTTGCCTCCTCCATGCACCAAACTCATTGAATTGGGTCCTCATCTCCTTGAACCCGTCTCTCATCTCTTGAGCAAATGATTGTAACTCATTGAATCCCGGTGGTCTATATGGTGGTGGTGGCACCCTTGGCTCATTTTGGTTGAAGTTGTTGTTGTAACCTTGAGCTTGACCGTTGTTCCACCGGCCATTGCCACCATTGTTGAAATTGCCTCTTCCACCGAAATTTCCTCGAACATAGTTTGCCTCCTCAATTCGCTCGGCCAAGCGCACTTGGCTCTCATTCGGACAAACTTGTGTAGCATGTGCAAAGGATCCACACTCCTCACAAGCTCTAGCATTTTGCTTGTAGTAGTGGACTTGCCTCTTAAGCTTGCTCACTTCACCTTCAAGGAATTGGAGCTTCACATCCCTATCAATGTCTTCTCCCTTTGAATCATATAACTTCCTTGCACCTTCACCTTGAACTTTCACCTCTTTGCTAGCTTGACTCACCCCATACATGGCCTCATAATCGGATAGCTTGTCAAGTAGCTCCCAAGCTTGATCCGGTGTCAAGTCTATGAACCCACAATCGGTGTGGAGATTGAGCTTGTCCTTCGTTACCGGATTGATGCCTTGGAAAAAGATGTCTTGAAGCACATATGGTTGTTGGACATGAGTAGGACATTGGCGCAACATCTCCTTGAAACGGTCCCATGCTTCGAAGAGAGGCTCATTCGGACCTTGTTGAAAGCTTGCAATCTTCCTTCTTAGCTCGATTGTCTTTGAGGGCGGGAAGAACTTCATCAAGAAAGCATCATAGAGTGTCTTCCAAGTTGTGATTGACCTAGGAGCTTGGCTCTCGAGCCAATGTGTGGCCTTGCCCCCAAGTGACCATTTGAACGCCTTTAGAAGCACTCCAATGTCTCCTCGTCGGTAGAGATCGTCTCACACATGTCCACAAAGCGTTTGACATGCTCTATGGGACACTCATGTGGTCGACCCTCGAATTGATCACGCTTGATGAGGGAGATGAATTGCGTCTTGATCTCAAAATTCTTTGCAACCTCGGGAAGCACAATAGCCGGTTCGGGTACCCTCAACTCCGGATGCATGTATTGGCGTGCATTCCGGGGTAGAGCGTTGAGTTGAGCCTCGGCTCTCCTCCATTGCTCCCGTTCTCTTCTTGCCACCTCCTCTTGATTGTCCTTCTCAAGTTGCAATCTAGCCATTTCGGCCCTAAGTTGAGCCAACTCCTCATCAACATGGAGAGCTTGATTCGCCATCCTTTTCCTTCTTCGGGCTTCTTTGAGAATACTTTCCGGATCACTCACAAACTCAAGCTCAAGTGTTCCTCGGGAGGAACGAGCTAGCATACACCTACGAAACAAAGACACAAACCAAAACAAATAAAAAACAAACAAAGGGTTTGGGCTATTCCCTCACCCAAATCACTACCAAAACACAAGAAACTCACCAAATTGGCACTCAATGCACTTAGACCTTTTGATCGCCTCTCGGTGCGAGGGTCTAGAGATACAATTTATAACCCGACCCCGTTGTAGCACGTGGTGGGTGTCGAACACTCGGGAAGTCTACTCGATCGATGTGCCTAGATACTAGAAAGCTAGAAAGGAGGGTTTAAAACATAGGAAAACAAAGAAAACAATCGGGACCGACACTGAGGTCACGTCGGGCCCGAGGTTGGCGACAAGAGGAAGTCGGGACCGACACTGGGTAAGTCGGGCCCGAGGTAGCTGGGTTTGTCGAACTTCAAAGATTAAAAGTAGATCTTGGGCTTTTGGGTTCCTTCCCTAGTAGATTAAGGCTTTTCCACCCCAATTCAAGCAAAGAGTGATGATCGGACTAGGATCGAGTGCTTTCGCCCTCGTTCCAACCACTTCTACACCTCGATCATTGGGGAAATCCCCTTCGAAGCAAGGTCTTGAGATTGACACATGTTCACTTTCACTACTTTGCCAATCTCAAGCCTTGATTCTCAACTTTCGCAAGGAATTGTAGCTCTATGTAGAGTGGGTTCCTTAGATCAAACACTCAAGGCTATGGAATTGGGGTTTCTAGCCCAAACCTAGCTAGGGTTTTCCTCCATAACCCAAGATCAAGGAGATCTACTCCATGTGGCAAGCAAACAAATCAAACAAATCAAAAGGGAAAGCAAACAACATCATCAATCTCAAAATAAAGCAAAGTTTCATTCAAATCAAAAGCAATCCTCCCTCTTGGCCGATTCTCTCTCTCTTCCTTCTTCTCTCCTTCCTCCTTGCTCTCCAAGTATCCTCTTGGTTCCTTCTCCAAGTGTGGGAACCCTTTCCCCCCTTTTGTGTGTATGAGAGCGAACCCCAAATTAGAAGACAAGAGGGCCTTTTATAGATTAGATGAGGGGCAAAAGTGGAAGTCCACAATTTCGGGCCTTGGAGCCCAAGTAGTCCGGTGACCGACTCGGACCAACACGGAGGACCTCGGGCCCGAGTTACTGTGCATCTCGGTCCGAGGTGGGAAACTTCAATTTATCATATCAAAAAAAAAAGATTATTTTTTTGAAAGAGTACGGGGTTTAACGCATCTATCTAAAAATAAAATAAATGTTCTAGAATTAGTATGATATCACAAAAAAATATCCTAATGATCTTCCTATTTATCATATCCAAAAATAAAAGATTTTTTAATAATGGGATTTTCTATCCTATATTCTAAAAACATGAATAAAAATTTATCATATCAAAAAAAAAAGATTATTTTTTTAAAAAAGAGTGGTGTGGTCCAATCTAAAAGTTACATGTTTCGTTTAATAATTTTTTTAACCTCCGTTTTAGGTTATAGTTATGATATTGATATATTAATTAATTAGAAAATATATTTTCATTTAAATGAGTTAAACAATTTCTTTATTTTTTTTCCTTGTTCATCATTGTCTTTAATTCCTAGTTTTACCTTTTTTTTCAATCTATTATTTCCAACCTTTTTGTTTTATGAAAGATACAGATGTATTAATATTTTTAATAATTAAATATATTTCAAGAAACTAGTTACTTAAGTAAAACTATTTTTAGAAAAATAGGAATTAAATCCATTGACGAACATGAAAATTTTAAAAATTACTTAACTGAAATTAAATAAAAAATTTATACGGTTAAACTATGATAATGATTGGATAAAATGATCAAACTTCAATATTTGATAGCAAGATAATGGATAAAATTTCTGTTTTAGGGATCGAATTTTAAAACTTTTTAATTTTTTTTAACAAACTTTGTTGATTAAATTTAATTTAAACCTTTTTAGGCATGGGGTGAATTTTCAATTAACCTCAATATTATTACATGAATTTTATATAACTTTTAGGGTTACCAGGTGAGTTATGTCAAATTTTGGTACACTTGATAAATATTTTTAAATTTTAGGGTTATCATGTGAAATATCCGTAATTAGTTAAAATAAAAGATTGCCTATAAGCCATAGCTTGGCCCTAACGTACCCCCTCAATTTTATGTCGGAGAATTAATTAAAAAAGGCGCGTATATAGCTTGGCCTCCAAATCCTATCCGACGCCGTGGAGGGAGATGGTAGCGATGAGCTTGAAGTCTTCTTTGGCGCTCCATAAGCCTTTCTTCAACTGATCCTGCGCCGAGCTACTCATTATCATATCCATTGACCGACACATGCATTTATTAGCTCGATCTGTCGCTGGCTTGCAGGTAGGGGCGGCCCATAGCAGGTGCAAGCTGTGCACCTGCACAGGGCCCCTAAATATTAAAAGGCCCAAATGTTTTTAAGGCCCATGTATATTATTATAATTTAGAAAAAAATATTACCCAACAAAATAAAGACCTAATAAACTTCTTCTTGGAACTTGGAACTCGTTCGAATAAAGGCCGTATCTTTTTTTGGTTGGAATAAAGACCACGTAACTGATCGCTAAATCTTTTTATCTTCCCAAAACCATAATTACCACCAATTAGGTAGATGAATATGCCTTTTTACATTGTTTTTTTTTCACTTTTTCTATATAAAATATGCCCTTTTATATTGAGTATTTTGCTCTTAATTAGGGCCTTGTTAGTTTTAGAGCAGGGCCCTAAACTATAATTGACTGCCCCTGCTTGCAGGTATTCTCCGCCGAGGGCTTCCTTGCGTATTTATAGTACTTGAGATGTATATATGATGTTATCGACCAGGTGCAAGGAATGCAAGGGATAATTTAAGTGGACCTAAAACAACACTTTCTATTTTAAATAAGGGATTTTCTATTGTGTGCCCAAGGGCACACAATAAACATTAAGATATTCCATCTTTTTTCTAAACCAGCGTGACTATTAATTACTATGTTTATTTTCAAGGCACTATTAAATAGGGGAGAAAGAGAAATTATTAGGTAAGGATTTTCTATTTTACTCTCTTTCCAAAAAAGCAACTCATTAATTACTCTACTTCTTCCCTTCTATCATTATGTATTTTTCACCTTCCATGGACTTGTTAACTGTTCAACCTCTATCAAATTTTCTTTCAAAGGCTGATTGAAATCAATAAAATGTACCAAGTTTGCTTCAGTTGTCCCATCCATTTCTTTTTCTTCAGCGGCAGCAAGTTCATTCAAATCAAAGGCATTTTGTCTTGCCTTTTCCAATCAGATTCACCTAAAAAACCAATATTATTATGTGTTTTGAGAAGATGGAAATATGGCTTGAATTTGTGTACGTGGACAATGGGAAATTTTTGTATATATTGATGAAGTTTTTAACAAGTCAGTATGACAGTAGATTTTTTCGATTTTGAAAGATAAAGGGAAGTACTTAGGGAAGGGAATAGTTTTTGGTGGGAGTAATTACTGATTTGATTTTTTGGAAAGTGTTTAAAGTAATTGGTATTCTATCGGATAATTAATACTCCTGTACATTCTTCTTATTTTTGCTCAAAGTAAATGTTGAAAATAAACATTGTAATTAATACTCAAGTTGATTTAGTAAAAAGATAGAATTTCTTAATTTTTATTGTGTGCCTTGAGCACACAATAAAAAATCCCTTTAAATAATACTATCGATTTATCTTAATGTAGATCAAAGTGCCACCTTTAGTCACACATTCATTTAGCTAGAAAATGATAAAGTATCCTCTAGCTAATGCTTACTTCATACCAACGTACGCACATATTTCATCAATTTTAAAACACGTGTTTGATACTATAATCTGTTTCCTTTTTTAACCATCTTCATGCCTTGATGATTGTACGTAACGTAACGCGTGCAAAAAAAAAATAATCGTGTAACACCTACGATATATATATGTATGTATGTCAATATTTATTAATTAAAGTATGTGGGTCGTTAACGAATATGGATATAATTGTCTGTATACATATGTATGTTGGATTCAACACATAAGTTAAATAGGATTTTATTTTTAAATAATCTACCTAATACATTATAGAGTTTGGTTCAAATAAAACGAACTCTTGTCCTCAAATGAACTCTTATCCTGAAACGAATGCACTTTTCCTAGTTCATACTGTACTTTTATTACTTCAGAGTGCACTTTTTCGCATTTGTATTTTTCGTACTTTGTAGTGCATTTTTCGTACTTTTTGTAGTGCATTTCTTCATACTGCACTTTTTGTATTTTGCAGTGCACTTTTGTATGAAAAGTGCACTACTAACTAGAAAAAGTGCATTCGTTTCACGTTTTAGGATAAGAGTTTGTTTCATTTGAACCAAACTCATACATTATAAAGTAGAAAACAAGTCTGTTGTAAAAATTGCACCACGTGACATTACTTGAATAAAATAATGTCAAAATTTCTATTAATAAATATTATAATAATTTACATTACTATTCTGTACATCCAAAATTTTTTATATTATAATATCTTGATCTATTTGTTGGTATTGTTATGCATATTTTTTATCCTGTAACAAGATTTGATTTTCAAGTATTTAATCTCGAGTAAGATTCTCGTGCATATAACTAATAAAGTGAAAAATGAGGACTTATTTGGACCGTCGGATTAACCTATTGAAGGCCTTAGATTGATATACAAATTTTGTGTAAAAAAGAGAGAAATAGTGGGAAGGTGGCATATGTAATAACCCTCTCTTTTAGGAGGGATATTATTGTAATTTTTCTTCCCATTAATATATTTTAATAAACGATAGTTTTATTTTCTTAAAAAGATAAGAAAATATAAATAATAACTTATAATGGTTATTATATCATTTTGGACCTTACCCAAAAGGTCATGATTCTAAATAATAAACTTTTATTTTGTTTTAAAGGATAGCATATCTTATAAATAAATTTATTTTAGAATTTATAAGATTTTAATATCTCTAAGATACTATCTTTCAAGAGAATAATTTTAATGATAACAATGTGATTTGTGAAGATATGTGTGAGAATAAAATAGTAAAGTAATTAAAAGAGATTTGCATGAAAATTTATTTATTTATTTTTGGGAAAAGATTTTTCTAAAAGATAGGTGTGGAGTTTTGGAAATGGTAAAATATAAAGGATAAATCCAAATCTAATCAAAATTATCTTATCTTTCTTCCTTAACCCAATCCAAATCTGATTTCGGATCTTTTTAGGCTACGATTGTGGATAAGTTCTAAATGGAAGTTGAAGATCTTCCGTTTCTTAAGCTGCACGAAAAAAAAGCCCTATAAATTTGCTCGAATTTCTCACATGCTCAACCGAAAAGCTAGAACTCGCCTCTCTCGTTCAAACGCAAATATCTCCATAACCATGAATGCAATCCGAAATTTAAAACCATATTCGGAATCCTCATGAAAAATCCTTCGAAAATACTATACACCCATTAATTTTCTAGTGACCTAAGCCTTCCAAAATCCCGATTGAAGGTCATGAATCTGCCCAGGAAAACAGAGCACAACGTTGCTTGCGAGGCGCTGGTTACAGCCTCCGTTCGCTGTTGTAGGACCACCTACGCCTCCGCCACTGCCAACAGCACAAAGAGGGGGTTGCATCTTCTAACTGTCGCCGGTCCCGTCCCGATCCGTCGCCAGAGTCGCCCGTACTGAGCCGCCAAACTTCCTTGTTCGACCACTTTCTTTCCTCTGTTTTAACTTCTGTACAACCCTATAATTAGTGTTTTTTAATTTCATTTTTACGGTTTTAATTTTGGTTTAAGCTTAAATAAATTATTCCTAATTGAAATGAAAATAAGTATGGATTTGTAAGGTTTTCTTACAATTTTATAAAAATTATAGATATTTTATAATATAAAGTATTATTTTTATGAAAGAGTAATCTATTTTCATACAATGGTTTTGAAAATAATAACAATTATGATAATAAGGGATCATTATTGTTAAAGAAAAATTAGAATATTAATTAGTCATTCCTTCTCATAAGAATATGATTTTAATAAAATATAGTTATGAAGTTTTTAACACTTCTTTTAGGAATGCTTAAACCATGAATATAAAATAATGGAAATCTATGAGATTTCGGTTTTTAAACTTATACTCATGTTGTGTCATCTCCTATTATAGGTTTGCCATCCAAGTTTATATGGTTGAATATAATCTTTCCGAGTTTCCGAGGTGGTCAATAAGGCAAGTTCCCATACTTGCTCAGCTAGGTCACTTGTTTGATTTGTGTGAAGAGTCTAATAAACATGTTTGTTTTCTCAACTGATGTGATTATGCGTAATACAATTCATGCATAAATATATTAAGTGTTTTAGAAATATAATCATGAATGAACTTGCATAAGCATTTAGTTATACTCTCTCATAAAAATAGAATTAAGAATAATTGTGTTATTAGGTTACTACGACTAAGTAAGTCATGCTCTCATCTGAACTCATGCTTGGGCTTGTCAAATGCGCCTGTAAAAATGGCAAGGAGGGCTTGGTGTTGCCCATTTTGTGACTATCCTCCCCCTTCTTGGAGCTCCGAGTATGATATAGTGGGTCAAGACCAAAATCAATAATTAAAGACATAATATAGGTTCTTGATGTGGTGAAAATGATGACATTGTTTTGTTTAGGTCTTGATGACTGTGGATTTTTCTATTTATCATCTCGATTGAGACTTGTTTTGGATTAGCATAGGATCCACGGTGGTGAGCCATAATTGCTCTGGACTCCTCTTTATAACATTTTCGCACTAGATAGAATTATTCCTAGTGTTTGGTTATGACCGGACCCGCTCTGTCACATTGAGGGGTGTTGCACTCTAGCTAAGTGCCTTTGGGACTTAAGAACCCACTCTTATCTTTTGGGACATATGAGCCCACTCATGAGGACGTAAGAGCCTCAATGGTTTAAAAATCGCAACCCTATGTGTGGTCATTAACAAGATAAGTGTGAGTAAGCATCATAAAGAACCTAGCCTAGTGTTGACTACTGTTATTAATATCTTGGATTAAATCTCTGTGCTTGTTGCTATGTTCTTTCTAGTCTTAGTTTAACAATTCATGGAGTTTGTATGATGTTGTCTAGGAAAGATTCGACGCAAGGTAAATTGCATTAGACATTTAAAATGTGCATTCACAATATTAATAATCTTGGTTTAATTATTTACTTTGACCTAATAATAAATGTTGGAGTCGACCTAACTGGCCCCGTTGAGGGCTGGCCACTTGTGGTACCAAGTATTAGCAAATAACTAGCGTCAATCCGAAAGCACTCAAGGTGATGATGAATGGAGCCCATGATACTATACAAGAAGGTTTTATAAGTAGTTTTGCTTCATTTTCATTAAAGAAGTTTGACTATCATACAATGAAGTTCTAGTTACTTTTCCGCTAAATTTATATTGTTAAGGAAATTTTTATTTGTAATAGTAAATTTGAATACAAATTGAGTTTGCCTTCAAAAGTCTTCCGCTATTGTTCATTTAATTTAATACATGTCTTTACAAAAATTTTAACTGATGCAAAGCCTTGGGTGGCTTCGGACATTTAAAATCCGAGGTCATTAGCGTGTACATTCCCGAGATAATTTGGGGGTGTTACAGCATAATCGTAAATATATTAAAAATCCTACCCTTGTTATACTTTAACCTTGAGAACACAGGTTCACTCGTTCGAACACATTTTACAATCGAAATCTCGCTCTTCGATTTCTCAATTTGATTGAAATACTCTTGGTCAAACATTATCAAGCTCTAAGAGTTAAGATCCTAGCATTTACAAGCATCGAACATATATTTTTGAGCACTTCTAAAGAAATAAGGCCGATTTCAATCGTTGATTTGTTGCGATTGTGTCTTCTTTATCGACCGAAGTTGATACGGTGATTCAGAGAAGGAATCGAGTGTTTTTCCCGAGGAAAAAAGAGTTAGAGAAGAAGAAGAAGCATGAAGATGATGCAAGGGAAAAAATGGATTGATTTGGAAGACTAGAGATGAGACTAAAGTTGCATACAAGATGTTTGAAAAAATGCCAAGGAATTTATTGTCTTTCATTACTGTATATTGTTGTGATTGATGCCTAAATGGACGCTTATAAAAGTTGCCTGTTTGCATTTCATTCGTACCTAGGTGATGTTTCTTAATCCAAGTTGTCATTTGATGCATGACTTTCTTCCTTTTTACACAATTGCATCTACAAAACTGAGTGCTCAATCTCCATGATTATCGCTTGTATTTCCTCTGATTTATATAAAGAAGCACTTCTAATCCTCCTTCTAAAGATACTATGTATGATTCAATCACATTGCTGGATAAAAATGTGTTATGTATATCTATAATCTATAATACTATAAAAGGGAGGATCTTGCATGAACAATGATCACACATTCAACGCTAATTAATTTGTCTTTTGTGTACGTGTTTGGCTATAGTTGCTTATGTTGTTGATTTATTATCTGAAAAACATGATTTATGACAATTCAGCGAAGGCCGGCCACATATGTTGGCTTTTACTTTTTTTTAAAAAAAATTTATTAATATATTATTGCGGCTACTTTTGCTAAAAAAACGGCCGCACACCTAATCCAAAAAAAAAAAACGGCATTCAATTTTGTTTTGAATACACATGTACTTCTATTTGAGTCCTCCTATGCCAACATGCTTTTGTTGAATTTGAAAAAAAAAATGGTTGCACACTAATTTTGTTAAACAATATAATTTTGTACAAATTAAAAAATAGTTAAACAATAAATGTTGTTATTAGGATTTGTTTTTTTTAAGAAATAATCTATACAAGATTATTTAAACTATAATGTTATTTTTAAGTGACTTAATACTTAATCTACATGTGTTCAATTTCTATAATCATTGCAGCTTCTCTTTTTGACTTCTAACTAACCATATCTTTCTATTTCTGTGTACAAAAAATGGCTGCAACTATAATAGCCAATGATTGCAATTGCGGCCTTCAACTCTCAATGATTGCATTTATGGTTAATGATTACAATGACGTAAACATAAGAGGAGATATTGGTTTGCTCTTATTACAATTGTATTTGTTGACCTTTGTATTTTATATATATTATATAATTTGTGGTTTTGATTATTTTTAGTGCTAAGTAAATGTATATATTTTTCTTTGTTAGGCATCTGTGTCATTTTTTTATCCTTGTTAGGCTGCTTATAGCTTGCATATAGGAGTAGTTTAGATGCATGATTTATATTTGTTTTAGTTAGTTTTAGGTTAGTTTTTATGTAGTTTTTAGATGTTTGTGTTGTCGGGTATTATGCGCTGGTTTGCTCGGTTTTACAGGTTTTTAGGTTCAGGAGCAACAGCGGGGCGAGTACATATGGACCATGGTGGTGATGGGCGAGTCAAGGGAGCTAAGGCTCTGGAGGTATTGGTAGAATAAAGCTACTGTAGTCGATATGGTTAACTCCTCCCGTAATTATAAGAGCCTTTGTCGACCCCTTAAAACCAGCCTTGTCCTCAAGGCTGTGTAATGAATCAAAAACAATAGTTGATGACGAGATTGGGTGAAACCGAGAGTCCCCGGGGTTGTCGCCGGCGGCATCCACCTTTCCGCTTAAGACAGTGGAGGGGGCAGAAAGAGGAAATGTTGAAATAAATTTTACCCTCGAGTGTTTAGGAATGACGTCTGGTGGTTGTGGCGGTATTTCGGACGGTGGTGGTGAAGAATTGGGTGGTACAGTCGGTGGAATAAAACCAGGACTAACTTGAGGTTGAAGACCCAAGATCGAATCTCCGGACATTTGGGTTGTCTCCTTAATTCCCACCTTAGGCCCATGTTTGCTTTGTAAAATATCAAGCCCATTTTCTTTTTGTAAGAGAATCAACCCAGCCTGATTATTTACTACTTTAAAATATCCTGAACTACTTGACTTAATTATGGGCCAAGGTGGTGGCCCATGGGGTTTCGGATCTGGTTTGAGTTCAGATCCAAACTCACCCTTATCCATCTCCAGAAAGAAAACGGGTTCCTGCCCATCAAACCCTACAACCCACGCAGTTTCTTGCGACTTCTCTTCACGCGCCACCTTCTTCACCATCTTCTCAAAACTTCTTTCCAGTTCTTCCCCTTGCAACCGCCGGTCAATCGTGGCCTCACTCTCAATCCTGATCTGAAGAGATTCATCGCCGTTGAGTCTTGTCTTGCTCTTATCGGTCGCAGGGTCATCTTTCCCGGTTACTGGTTTGCCAACACTCGACACAACAGTTTCAGCGCCGATTGAAGCCGGTCCTCTCCCCTTCAAGCCGCCATCAGAGTCGGCCTTCTCTTTCATCTCTTCTCTCGTGTCGATCCCAGTCTCGAATTCATCTTCCTCTTTAACATCAGACTCAGGCTCCAGTTTGATGACACCACTGTAATTTTCCCCGTCGATCTCCTCCAAATACTCTCTCACAATCGATGTCCAAAACTCCACTTTGTACTTGTAGTTAGCAATTTCTCTCGCTTGCTTCCCATACTTGTCACTTCCTTCTTCCTGAATTTCTTCCTTCACTACTTCCAAACATGAACTTAGCACCCCCATTTGGACTTCAATCTCCTCCCCTGTAGACTTTGATTTGCTCCCACTCTTTGAAATCCATGAAATTACTGCCCCTCTTACTTCCTCAACCCAATCTCGGATGTAGGATAGAATCTCTTCCCGATTTTCCTCTATCTCCATTGTTAATCTCAATAAGAGCACCTATTGATAGAGTAGAAATCGGGAAACACTCAAACACACACAAATACTTTGATTAAAAATGAGAAAACAAGGTAAATCTCAATGGAAACAAGTTTCCAAAGAGCCAATCTCAAGGAGATGCTTCTCCAAGAGCCCAAGGCACAATGGCCTGATCCTCACAGTACTTTCTGGATGCCTTTTCTATTGGCCTAATGCCCTTATTTATACTACGAACAAAAGGCACGTAAGTGCTCACAATAGCATAACTGTTTTCTACTAACTTTCTGACCCTTTTGCCCTTGCTAGAAGTCTCTAGGCTTTGCTTGGTTGATCCCTTTTCCTTAATACGTATAAATGATGAAAGATGGATTCTCCATGCTTAACAGATGTCAAGGGCCCGGTTAGAGTTAAAAATAAGGCCCTAGTAGTTATTGAGGAATCTGAAGAGGAGGAGATGGATGAGGATTTCACTATGACTGAAGAAGAAGAGGAAGAAGAGGAAGAATCTGCTGAGTATGTAGACAATGATGAGGATGATGAGTCTGAAGAGGATAACCAGCAGCGACAGTTTGATCCGTCTGTACCTACTGGAGGTGATCACCAGTATTCTGATACACAGTACAGTCAGATGATGGAGAGACGGATGCAGCTGGAGAACACGCAGCGCTACAACAGTATGACGTCTCACATTGATCAAAGCTTCCAGAACATGCAAGGTTATGTGGATCAGAGGTTCACATCGTATCAAACTCATCAAGATCAGCAGCTTCTGCTTTTCAGGCCTGCCAAGATGAGTAGTTCAGACTGCTCAACACTAGATTGGATGGATGGAGTTCAGCGGGCTATCCTCCTCATCAGTCTTACCCTCAGTATGCCTTTCCAGATCCGTCGTACCCTCAGTTTCCGCCATACCAGCCACCACCACAACAAGAGATTCCACAGTACCATCCACCGCAGCCAGAGTTTCATCCGGAGTACCAGCCACCGCCACCATAAGATTTTCCGTCTTATTACCCGCCAAACAATTAGGTTCTGTGAGTTTTTCTCTTTCCTTTACTTTTTTACTATACTTTGGGGGACAAAGTATGTTTTAAGCATGGGGGAAGAGAATTACTTGTTTGCATAACATATAGTTTGCATTAGATTAGGTCATGTTTAAAATTTTTGCATGCATTGATAAAAATCCTGAAAAATGAAAAAAAAAATTGAAAAATTTGAAAAAATACAAAAATATATTGTATTTAGGTTCTTATTTCCCCATTATTTGATTCCGCTTGTTTTTCTAAGTTAAGTATGAATTCTAATCCATGATTTGCATGATTTACTGAAGTTGATATGATATGAGCATGATCATTGATTAAATGACTTGATTATAGGATGAAACATGTATTTAGTTTGAGTATTTGATTCATTCTGAAGTTCTACCCAACAACTAGCCTGGTGAGATTTGATTTTTGGCCTTTCATGATATATTTGTTCTTTACATTCTTGAGTGTATCACCATGATTATCTAGCTCTAGAACTTGCGTTAATACTCTATTTCGAGGCATTTTTATATGATTAAATGCATGACATTAAAGTGATTGAGGCAATGTTTATTGTTAGCCTATTATTTCCCTTTCTACCTTACAAGATCCATGTTCTTGACACCCCATTTCTTTTAAGTTTTAAGCCTATTTTTGATAGTTCCACAAAATTTTCCTAGCCTAATAAGCTTGATCCAGGATCCGGGATTTAGGACTTTGGGTTGTGTTTTTGTTTTGTGTGAGTTATGTATAAGTATGGGAGAGTTGGAAAAAAGGTGGAAAAAGAGGAAATAAAACTCTTGGTTTCAAAGTGAAAAAAAAAATGAAGATGAAATTTGATGCAAAATAAGCAAAAGAAAAAGTGCTTAAATGTTATTAGTCTTCATTAGTGGCAAAGAAAGAGTTGAAAAAAGGCAAAAGAAAGAAAAAAAGAGAGAAAAAAAGTGTTTAAATGTGGTTATGGAATTGGTGAAAGAAGTTGGGATAAGTAAAGAAAAGAAAGTGTTGAATTTTGGGTTTAGGATTAGTTCTTTATCCCGGATTTAGCACCACAGGCCAAATATGATCCATTCCTAATTTCTCTTTACCTTGGGCCCATTACAACCCTTAAAAAGACTTCTTGATTTTTGTCATGTGTTTGATCCCCAGCGGTGGAGATTTAGAACTCTGATGCAAGCTTATGGTAGTCTAGTTTTCATGATTGATTTTGAGTGAAACACATAACCTTAAACACTTGAGAGTTGAGTGAAAACACAATTTCCTTGGTGAGGACTAGAATGAATGAATAATCTTTACTTATTGCTTACCATAATGCACGTTGAGAAGTATTGGTCGAGTTTTTAATTATATGTGAAATGCTTGTTTGACTTGAGATGGATATAAGATTGCATTTCTATGGTGTGATTTGGATTTATGTCTTGCTTGAGGACAAGCAAGGGTTAAGCATGGGGAATTTGATAGCTTGCATATAGAAGTAGTTTAGATGCATGTTTTATATTTGTTTTAGTTAGTTTTAGGTTAGATTTTATGTAGGTTTTAGATGTTTGTGTTGTCGGGCATTATGCGCTGGTTTGCTCGGTTTTACAGGTTTTTAGGTTCAGGAGCTACAACGGGGCGAGTACAGATGGACCATGGTGGTGATGGGCGAGTCAAGGGAGCTAAAGAATGCTAGGATGATGGATGAAGAAGAGCTAAAGCAAGAGCAAGAACGAGCCAAGCCAAGCCAAAAGCTCGAGTTGATCCCGAGCAACCAAGCCGCGCAATGCCTGTTGCGCGGGGAGGATATTTCGCGGCCGCGCAATGAGGGCCGAAGCCACGCAATCTGGCGCTTTTCACGGACGATTGATTTGGGCCAAGTTTTGGATTGGGCTTTGGTATTTGTTCTTATGGGCTTATGTCATCCGAGTATATGGGGTTTAATGTATCTTTTGAGGGATACTTTTAGAAGACATATATATATATATACTTTATGTTAGTTTTATTTTCATAACTTTTGATCAACTTTTGGAGGCTAGGGTTTTCTCTCAAGGAAGAACCTTTGAACCTTTATAAGTTTGATTTGAATTTAATTATGCATTGTTAATTTCTCTTGTGTTTGACTAATTATTGAAGTCATGATTTGTGTATAGTTGTGAGATTTAAATGATTCTCAACAAACTTTAATAGAAATTATTCCTTGTGCTTAATTGAATCTAAATTAGGATTTTGTTCGATTGATTACCTAATAGAATTTTTAATTATAACTGAATTTGATTAATTATCGGTTGGAGTTAATTCGATCAAGAGTAGACTTTAATTAATTTAGTACCGGTTGGACAAGTAGATTAAAGTAGGGAATAAATTCACAAGTCACTTAGATGTCTGATTGCTCTAAGTGTTTGTTTCTATTGATAACTTGAATCATCATGTTGTTATTTAATTGAATCTAGAAGGTCTTCTAGGTTGTTAAATAATTAGGGTTGTTAAACTAGTAGTTCTATCAACTAAATATGAAGTTTGGGTTTTATTCCTTAGTAGGGTCATTATCCACAATAGATTATTCAAGTGAGAAGAGAATTAATAGAATCGGTGATCAATAAAGCAATATCATGATGAATCTAATTAGTTGAACACGTTTTTTCTCATATTTGTTAAAGTTAGTTTTATTCTTACATAGTAGGTTAGAATTCAAAATTACAAACCCCCATATTAGTTACTTGGCACTAAAGCAATAACACAAATACACGAGTCTCTGTGGGATCGACTCTTACTTGCCGCTCTACTGAGTTGGTTAAGTTAAGTTTTTTTGATAGGTATAACGACCACCGAAAATACCTCATCAACTGCCTAATATGTCAAAAAACAATGATTTGTAGGCATTTTCTTTACAGATTTAGCAATATATTATTAATCACTTGTATTAGTTTTGTGTTTGTTTATTTATGTAACCATGTAAATCAATGCTAAACAAGTATGATAATGTGAGATTTTAGCTTCTCATTGGTTCAATTTCATGTGTTAAATTAATTCTTGTGGTTTTGATTATTTTTAGTACTAAGTAAATGTCTATTTTTGTCCTTGTTAAACATGTGTTTGTTTAAAGGCTATGCTAAGCTGTGAAAAAATAATTAATTGGTGTTCTTAGCATGTAATAAAATATATTTAATAACGTTATAATCTATACATCCCTAAATAAGAGACGAGTAAAAGTGAACAGTAAATAATCTTGACCGTTCAATATTTTGCTAAAACATAAAAGTTATCGTACGGTGTAAGTGTTCTTGCTTTTCTGATCCTCTATTTCCTTTTCCGCTTCAATATTTCACTGTCGCCTTCTTTATTTTTCCCGTTTTCTCTCTCCTCTCTGCTATAGCCTTCTACCGCCTCTCACTCTTTCTCTCCTACAATTCCTCTCTCCTCTCGTGCTTCTCTTTTCATCGTTGGACGACGATATCTTGGTGGCCTGGTGAATGGGAGAGTGGCAATTGGGTTGGCTGTTAGATTGGGCTGATGAAGATGCCGACTCAGTACAGGGGGCGGAGCGCGGTCATCGTCTTCACCATCAATTTCTACTTCTCTTCTTCAATTTCAAGTTAGGGTTTCACTTTGCTTCTTCAATTTGTCTTTGGTGTTTTTTTGTGTGAATTCGAAGCTTTAAAATTTAATTGATCTTGGTGCTTTATTGTGAATCTATAAATCTTAATCTGTATTGATTTTGTAATGTTAATAGGAATAAGGAATAGCCAAAGAGGGAGAGGGCGATATGGGAGGCCGGCGAGGAGGGTCGAGCAATTCCTCAAAAATGCCTTCGTCTCTCTCGTTCTTCTTCTTCTCTGATTCGCCTTTTGTTATCTTTTTGCCACTTCACAGCCATCGCTTGGCCCTTTACGAAATGGGAGAAGACTCTGCTGGTGGTTGGAAAAATACGTTGTTGGTGTTGTTCTTATTGTGAGTTTGTTAGTTTGCCTTTGTTTATGTTTTATTCTTATGATTCTTGTCTAATAGTCTCGTTTTTTGTGTTAGCACCTTAATTCTGGCCATTGCAGGGAGATGAGGATGATTAGGCGAAGATGGCATCTTTGGTGGTGTCACTTGAAAGGTTTGGGCTCATCTTCTTAAATGCTGAAATTAAAGATTAGGGTTTCAATTTGTACATAGAAGAGGAATCCCAATTTCTCTTTGATATGTCTTTCCCTAATTATATCTTCTTCTTACCAGTTAAATTCTTTCTAATGGTGTATTAAGTTTTCTAATTTCATGTGATTTTTCGCTTTTACGGTTCTTGTTTGCTACAGACATGTTCGCCCAACTACAATTCAAAGCAAGTACAAACCCTCCTTCTTATTTTACCTTTTCTGGTGGATGTGATTGTTGGCATACACCTTGATTTTTCTTATCAAAGGAAGGCTAACTTGGCAGGGTTATCAAGTGAGTTCTTACTCTCAATCTATTATATCTGTTGAAACACATGCCTTGTCTAATTATCTCCTTTTGTTTCTCTACACGTTAAGAGCTTTCTGGTTTGCAAAAAGAAATTTGCAATGCTTTATTTCCTTTTGTTCCTCTCATGAATTGATGTGTTGCTTCTGTCCTCCATTCAAACAGTTCCTTGAATCAGTGATGAATATTAAGTTTAATGAGGAACCAAATTATTCTAGACTGATTTCATTTTTTGAATGCTTGATTGAACCTTGTGCACCACTAAAACCAATCAAAATGATGGAGCTCTCAAGGTTGCAAGTTTTGGCTTCCATGTGTCTCTTTAAACCATTTGGTTTGCGTATTTTGTTAATGACTTATGTGGCTTCACCCCTCTCTAATTCTCATTGTTTTTCAACATCCATAGGTTGGGCGAAAAAGAGTAAGCTTATCAACTGGAAGAAGATGAGCAGCCAAAGGAGAAAATACGATTAATTAGGTAGTCCTGCAACACGGTGGAATTCAATCTATAATACACATCTAATGAAGCAGAGGTGATTTTTTTATTTCATTTATATTTGATGGTAGACTTGATAAGCAAGTTGGCTATCTCTATATGAATGCATTTTCCATTTTATCATCAATTTATTCAATGTACTAATTTGATCGTGTATTATTTGCTTTGAAAATTTTCACAGGAACCTGTTAATAGGTGCAATAAATACATTACTTTAGGATGGATTATATGTAGGAGAAGGTGATGATCCAAATGCGTCTAAGTGGGTTACTTTCTTTAAAGCCTCTTTAAATTAATGAAGTCCACATTTAGTCACGAGGAGCAGCTTCAGCTATGCCTTCCTCTCTAGGCTCTTGTTACTCTTTTTATTGCCAGCTGTTGAACAATGGCTTCCATCATTGCTTGGTGCACTTAAAAGGTCGGTTCCTTTGTTTATTTGTCCCTCTAGGCTTTACTGAGTATGTATTCTCATTGTTAGTTGATGAGCTTTGGGGTTCTGTTAGTAAAATTTTATTCAACTCCCTCTCTCTTTTGTTGTTGAATGAGTCGGCTACAACTACCTCATAACGATACAATGAAAAGGTGACCTTTGTTTGACATGAACAGTTCCAAGAAGCTTTATTCTTCATTGGAACCATGTTAGATTTTTGGAAGTTAGGGACGGTTATGTATCTTACACCAATATCCTTAGTTTGATATTGGTTTTTGGACTTGGTGAATTTATCTACAATGCACCTTCTATAATTTTTTTGCTCAAACAATATATCATTAAAAATTCCACATTTTCTAGCCTCTAATTATTTGAATAATAAAAGGCTTACAATCATATTAAGTACCTAAAATACAAATTTTATCCCTTACAAACACATTCATATGCTTCCCCGTGCGAAGCACAGGGCACAAATCTAGTATCTTAAACAAATGAATGACATGCATTTTCTTTGCGGATATAACAATATATTATTAATTATTTGAGTGCATGTACAACCCCAATTTGTTTGTGTGCAATCATTTGCATTTATGGTATGCATTCATTTCCATGTACAGTCGCAATTTCATTGTGTGCAATCATTTACATTTTTTTGGTGTGCAATGATTTATTTTAGTGCACTTTTTTTATTAGCATACACTAACTTTTATGTTACTCATGGGAGTAGTCTACAAATGGAATTTCTTAACTTATTACTTTTGTTTTCGTTCGTCAATGTCTACGGTTCCTATTTAGTATACAATTTCAATTCAAATTCCTTGCGTCAGTATATATTATCATACGCCATACAATTACGGCGACCTACTACGTGAGGCCCAAGGACATTTCACTATAAATATACAACTCCTTTCTCATTTTTTCCTAGACAAGTCAAATTCCAAGGGGCTCCACCTTTTCTCTGTCTTCGTTAATTCTTCTTCTCAGCCTCGTTCACCTTCATTCGTGAACATCTTCCATTATCTATCGTCACCTTCACTTGCCAACCACCTCTCGCATGGTTAGCCGCCTACCTTGTCGGTCGCCTCACCTTAGCCACCGAGCCATTTGTCGGCCTACCTAGCCGTGAACCCGTCTTCATTCGTTGCATCTCATTTTTTATTTGTATATTGAGCTCATTTGCTTTTTTTTGTGGTACTTTCGTTTAGCTTGGACATGTTTTCATTATGATATTGTTTTCATTGTTATTTGTGATTTGTACGTGTTGAGATGTGCGCTCCTTTACTAATGTTTTTCTTTTGTTCGTTTTTTTGCCTTTTTATATGTAGTTGTTGTACGTAGATTTGAGAATTTAAATTTTGAGGTATCAATATTGTGATAGAAAAGAACTTGTCAAATTGTAATTTGCTACTCATTAAAGTTCATCCATGACACAAGGTAGTTCTTCTGTGTGTGACAAGTTATTGGTATATCAACTTATCAATATTCGTGTGGATACATCCGATATTTAGTATTTCTATGATTTCATGTTTCCATCTATGAGAAATTTATAAATTTTTTAAATAAATCTAACAAGATATTTCGTGTCTTTACTTATCGAAGTTCGTCTCTGGGACAAGGTAGTTGATTTCGCATACATAGTTTCGCAATGATTGTAGTATATTTTTAATCAAATTTCATGTTAGGTTATAATATATGAATATATGCATATGTTTTAATGATTTTAACGTGATTTGACTTTGGAATTATGCACGTTAATCAATTTCTTCATCGAAGTTCAATATCTTGAGCTTATTCAACAATGATTAACAAAAGGAAGTTCAAGTTCAGTAGGAAATGGGCATGATTTAGAAGTGATATATGATGGCAATTTTGGATAACTTTTGTATACATTTCTGGTATGATTTTAGGGTTGTGTAAAATTAGGTTATTAATGAAGTCGATGTATATGTTTTGTGTTCTTTTTCTAATTTTATATTCAATAAAAAAAGTAATGTTTCCACCTTCAGTTTCATTTTATGGCTTACTCTTTATTAATTTTAGTTTTGTTTGAATTTTGAATGATGTAGTCCATCAAAACTCTTCATTGAGCACTGAAGTTGATTTTTTGAGTTTATTCATCAATGATTAAAAAATACAAATTTTAATACAGGCAACAAAGTGTAATAACTCTAGCATTTGTTCAATTTTTTATTCATACCACAAATCAATTTGTTCCCTATATAATATGAATAGTAAAACAAACTCCTCAATTTAATTTTTTTTACAATTAAATTTATGCTTGTGTACAGCTGTCATCTAAATTTAGTTTCACTTTCTCTAAGTTTGCTACGTGTTACTCCCCTACATCTATGTTCTCTCTCCTCTATTTAGCTTTTTAACACACGTGTTCCTTGACAATATATATAATTGTGACCAATTCAATTCCAAATTCGTCGTTTCTTCTAAAATTACAATTTTTTTTTTTTATCTTTTTTGCACCATTTGGGTTTAGTCTTCATGTAGATGGCATTGCGGTGTGTATAATTTAACATTTCTATTTTGTCTTTTTTGTCTTTTTCCTTGCAGGTGGTGTATATAATTACAACTACATCATTAATTTGAAAATGCGACAAAAAATATTGGAGTTTGGGCTCTTGCTATGTATTTAGGTGCTCGTGTTGTGCTAAGCTGATTTCCTTATTGCTCATACCATCTGAAGAGCTTACACTTACAAATATTAGGGTGAGTTCTTATGATTGTAATAATGCTTTTAGAATTGTTATTGTTGATATCTTTAGAGGTTGCAATTATGTATTTGCTAGAGGCCAATTGTTCTAAATTTTAAAAATATAATTATGAAATTATATATGGTTTCTTAAATGTGTTCTTACATATTTAATCTATATATTTTCATAATACTTTGTGTTCATTTAAATTTTATTGATTATTTACAACATGAACATACTACTTTTTTTGTATCCAATATTGTTTATATATATGTTATATTAGTTATTTTATAACTAAAATTTATTTCCCATGCCCATTTTTCAATTTAGTATCAATTTTTTTCTTCCTCTGTATCAGTTCAAATAATTTTGTTTCCGCGCAATTTTGGTAATGGTGTATTGTGTACTTGAGGTCGGCATCTTACCTGCCCATCAAAGGCTACAAGAAGTTTTACTGATATCTTCCATGATCTCCTATAAGTTAAAGCTCTTTAAATACTCTCTCCCTTCGACTGCCTTGATTTTTTTATTTTATATCTTTCAAATAGATTGCTTTGTATTTTTTTAATTTCTTTTTTCACAGGGCTTTTGCTTGCTCTTTTTTGTTAATGGATATACGTATGTGCCCGACGATCAAGCAACAAGAGGGGACTAAATATGTGCAGGGAGGTGCTTAAGCCTTGAAAAAGGTTTCATCTTGTATAAAGTTTCTGGTTCAGGATGATTTTTTTTAGAACTTTGGCTATGAATTTATAAATTTCACTTATTTTTTTAATGTCTAGAGAGGATGCAACTGAAATGATTAAAAAAAAGACGATAATAGTATTGATTGGAAATCTTGTGCATGATTAAGTATGCAGTTTAATCACTTAAGGTTTCAGTGTAAGCATTTTATGTGTATGTGTTTTCACTTAATGTGCTAAAAGAACTATTGGGATCTACTCACCAAGGAATGGTCAACAAGTATGAATTTTTGAGAAGAATATGATGCCAAGGGAAATGGGACCATGATTTCATGATTTATATGTTGCAACATACAAAGATCTTTTTTACAAAGAAAAATAATTTACTAAGTAAATAAAGTAGATAAATATATTCTCTAATCCCTTTCCGGCTTCCCCTATATGGATTTAAAGTTTAAAAAGATTTATTTCTCTTTTTGTTTAATATTCAAGGCTTTTAAGATTTTCATTTCATAGTTGTGTTTAATTATTTGGGTGTAGATATAGTTGATCAAATCTCAAAACTACAAAAAATGTAGCTGAGCAAATGTAATTGAACATTAATAGTGCAGTGATTTTAAGATAGAATAACTAATTAATTAATGTTCAAGTTTTTATTGGATGTTTGATTGATGATGAATTGATCATCCTTTTCAATATTTAAAAACTTCTGCAAATGTGCATATAGTCATAGAGAAGTTTGTCCGTATCTTTCAAGCTTTTATCCCATGTGCATTCTTAAAATTTCTCATTTGAGATGCGCCCTTAAAAAATAGTTTAACGCCGAAATTTAGTCCGTTGGAACAGTTAAATTCCTGTTTTTGTTAGCTTATCATCTTAATTATGCATATGTATGTGAGATGCTTTGTTTTCTATGCTACATATATTTTACATGGGAGATTTTTATGAAACCGCATACTGTTTGATTTATATAGTTAATTACTTGATCAACATCAATGAAACTATTCATCTGAGATTTATTTTGTATGTGAAAAAATGTCAATTCCCAAGACTGAAGTGAGTAAAAATACAATACCTCCTCAGTAGCATTGAAATACCAATGCTCGAGTTCAGACAAGCCCACCTTCACATATTCCCCGTAGCTAAATGAACAACATTCACGCCTCAACAGAAGACTACACCAAGAGACATCATTATCAGATTCTAAGGGACAAACAAGAGAATTATATATAGCAACTATAACAACATAAAATCTGAGGAATACCTGTTGAATAGCTGAAAGTTGATAAAAGAGTATCTGAGTAAAGATCTTACGAACCAAAAATGGAGGTACCTGTATTGACATAAGGATTAATCTAGAAATCAAATCTAAGGGAAAAAAAGCTTGATATTCCTTGACAAGCTGCATGTTCAAAATAACCATGTAAGTAAAAGAAGTTTCACTAATATGCTTTGTCAATATGCTCAAGAAACTTTCAAGATTCTTCACAATTCCTTGACAGTAAGCAATCAAGGCTTGTTGGGCTGCATCATTAGCAATTGAACGAGACAACCCCTTAACTAAGCTTGCTCTTGATGTTCTAGGCACCTATTTGAGCCAAAAAAATCATGTACAATTTTCCTGTTTGATCTTACTAAAGATGGGTTTTAAGTACCTGGATGCACAATCCAAGCAATGGATAAATGCTTTTGCTTCAGGAGCTATAATTTTGAAAGAGAGAAATTATTCGAAAACCCTCGGTAAATCATTCAAGATAACCAACGAATATATCCCTGCTCGCAGGAAGTTTTCAACATACTACACTGGTATATGATGTGGAGTCAAATACAAAATCAAATATTTATAGGCACCATCATACATAGATGAGCTGCATTATAGTTTTTCAACAAACCTGTGTTACAACTGGTGCCCCAATACGACCAAGGCCTAGAGGACGCAAAGATGATAACCCTGACTCTTGATTATATGCTGAAAGTGGGGGAGGAGCAAGTCGAGACTCCAGTTGAGTCTCTCAATCAAGAAATAAAGGCTCACTGCCACCTCCAGTTTGTTAAGCTGGGAGAATAAATGATTTGTCAGGCCATGTGTCTGCTTGGCGATCCTGTGATACATTTGAGTTCTGCTGATGAAAGACATGATGAAATTGTGAGACATTAAGAACAACATGGGTCTAATAAAAAGAACCAGATATTGACTGTAGTCAAACTTACAGTCTTCTCAAACAGGGGAATAATCGTTTGATCAACCAAGAACTTCCTTAGCTATTGAGCTACTGCTTCTAAGGCTTTAGCAACCTTCAAAGCTTCTCCATGCAATTCAACAATCTTCTCATCTGATCCTGCAGATAATAGTGTCTCATCTAGAAAAGACAAAAAAAAAGAAGTCATGCTCTCAGCTTCAACAAAATAATGAATACCAAGGGATACAGAAGTTGGGAAGTAAAAGCAAAACCAGATAGATAGTAATAAAGCACAAAGAAAAGATCATCCTACAGTTACTCCTTACTCCCTAAAGGAGACTACCAATTTGAGAACAAATTAAATGCTAGGTTTTCAAGTACTCAAAAGGCTCTGAATTTGAGGTTGAAAAAGACTTTTAATAAACCAGATGCTTTTTACATATATAAACTTCATCATCATCATCATCATCATCATTGACCCAGTGAAGCTCCGCTACAACGGAATCTGGGGGGTCAAGATGGGGGTACCCCTGCCCAAGGGAAAGGGGGTACACCCGATAGACCCAAGAAACTGAAATTCAGCTATGTGACAATAATAACTGAATTTAGTTAGAATGCACCAAAATTGATATAGGGAGTAAATACATATATAAACTTCATTATCCAAAAAGACCCCCTTGTGCTTCTACAACTTGCACATCACAAACAATAATTTGTTCTCAGTACAACTCAGCACTATAAGCAGTGACTACATAAAGTGTGAGCATCAAAGGAATAAAAAGGCTTTTATGATGTATGCACAATGCTAGATGTGCACACATCATGGGTTCAAGGCACAATAGATGGGATGGGTGCCACTTGCCAGGAGGGATGGTGACTTAGCAGAAGAAAACGAGCAGGTTAGATGGTGTCTAAATTGTCCCAAAATCCACATATAATCAACGGCTCGTAAAAATTATTGATTTTTTCTCAGAATGCTGGCATTTCTTAACTTAACATTTCAGTTTCCTTGCAAAACTATTATCTTATTTTTTTCCAATACACAGAATGTCGCACGGTAAAGATAATTTCACATGAAATGATAGTATAATCCTAATTTATAAAATTTCCTTTGTATTCAAATCCCTTAAACAATGAATCTTTACACTTAAATACATCAAATTCAATAGAGATAGGACATATGTTTCAGCTTCTCACATAATCCCATTAGTCCCCTTACTGATGTTATCCATTTTATAATTGAGTGACTTGAGTCACATAATCACATTCACATTAGTATCCCTACTGATGTTATCCTACAAATAAAGCAAAGAAAAGAACATACAAGGATGAAGGATATATATAAAAATAAATAACATGCTACATTTAAATAAATTAATATACCTCCAGGAAGAACTCTCACAGATGCACCAGTACTCTCCTGTAGAGACTTGATCACAAAGCCTTGCTTTCCTATCAAGTTAATAGCCTGTGAAGATGCAATTACTAACTGTCGAACAAAATGCTGATCCTGCTGTTCCAGATGAATCTCCTTCAGCACCATTCTCAGTTAACCCATTAATATGTTTGAAAACTCTAACAACAGCATCCATAGCAGGAGGCAATGGTGCCTCTGGCTCTTCTTTCCCTGAAATTAATACCTAAAAAATGGAGAACAAGTGGGTTATTAGACAAAGCCATCATCATGACTTAAAGTAGATAAACCAAGGAAGAATAACAAGAACCAAAATATTTCTAGAGTCACCAACAATCCAGTAGTTTACAAAGCATACTATTAGGTTAGATTTTGGCGGTAAGAATTTCAATAATTATGTTTTATTGAATGGGTTGGTGAATTTAGTAGTCTAAAAAGTACAAAGCATACAATTGGTTAAATCTTGGCAATAAATATTTCAATAATTATGTTTTAGTGAAGGAGCTTCAAAATTTCAACAGAATCTCATTTTCAAAGCATATCTCATACGAGAGTTGCTTTTATATATTTTGCTTTGCAAACATTTTCTATTGATGGATAACAAACTCCAATATTGAGCAGATGATTATAAGTTATTTGAGTGGAGAAAATTGAAATAAAAAAAAAATAGGTTTATTTTTGCCGGTACGCTTGCATTTCCTGGACCATTTAGTCATTTACAAGCACATCCCATTGCACTTCCACAACCATACATCAATATATTTTTTGGAGAGGTTATTGCCTAGGCCACAGGCTTGCGACGGGGAACCCGATTCTTTGATTCCAGATTGATAAGCTTCTCTTCTAACCTGATTTAATTTGAAACTACATATAGTGTATCAATTACGTGCTAAACTAATGTTGTTTTCTAGAAATGTAATTAGTGTGTTCTAATCTTTTCTCCTAATAGGATAGTGATCAGGTTAACATGAACTCACTATCCTGCTAAAAGTTTTCGATTAATGCATAGATTGACAGTGCATCATGCCTACAATTTATATCATGAAATGATAGGAAAGACTTTTTAACAAAAAATGCCCTCAACTTCAAAATAATAAGTATCATATAGAATTGGCCCTCTCAATCCACTATACCTTTTTTTTTGGTAGAACAATCCACTATACCTTTGTAGAGACTCCTGAAGATGCTAAATCTTTTTATCTGAATCCTCTAACTTTTGACGCCTTTCTTCACTCAACTTTTCTGCTTCAGAAAGTTTGCTATCACATCCATTAGCTCTCTCCTTTTCTGATTGTAATGAGATCTGAGTATCAACAACACAACAGTGAAAACCACATAAGAAGATCAAGATTCATGTACAAGAAATGCAACAGCAAACTGAATTCCATTATTCTTGTAAAGTTGTAATGTTCAGCATACAATATTACCTTCAAAATCTCCACTTCCTAATTCAAAGAAACAATCTTTTTAGTATCTTCAACAATTATTTGAATTTCTTTGATAACTGGAGGTGCTTGTCTAATTGCCTCTTAGCCGCTTCCCGTTCCTTTGAAACAAGGAGAACTCTAAAATACACATTCCACTCTCCCAAAGGATGTTGTTGAGCCGCAATCGAAGCCATGATCACCGGAGGAGGTGAAGAGAACATCAACGACGACATTGACGAGGACGGTGAAGGATTTTTGAGAGCGGAGGGAGAAGATCCCATGGGAGCGCCGAGAGGGGCGAAAAACAGCCATTGGCTCTAGAACGACCCATGGGAGTCCAAAACCCTGGCCTTTTTCGTCTTGTACTTCTTCTTCGAAGTGTCGATTCGGTTCTTGCGCTGGACGTCTGTGCGATGAGTCTTCTTGTTCAGATGCGAGTGGGGATTGTTGACGATGTCGGCGACCTCCAGCCAGTGCTTCTGCTGGCGGCCGTGGCTCGTTCGAGATAGCATTGGCCCTAGGTTTCGATCAGGGTGAAGGTTGCGTCCTCGCTCCAGCAATCGTCCCTCACCGGCATAACGCGGAGCTGGTGGCTGTAGAGAACAACGATTTACCAAATCAGAGTGCTCTCTTTTTCCAAACACTTTCACAATTGAACTATTAGAAGAAGAATTGGGGATCATTCAATTGAATTTGTTGAGTCTCTCGACTTCGAGAAGATCAAGGGCAGGAGGTAAGAAATGGGCTTTATCTCTCTCTGGTTCTTGGGTTCTTGCGAGTAGACGAAGAAGGAAAACAAGAGGCGCCCTCGATACTTCCTTTGTGTGCCCTTGCTGAACAAATGGGCACTCGTGCGGGTAGGAATGACCATGGCCCCATTGGTTTTTCCGGCGTGAAAGGTAAAGAGCAGGTTGAGGATGAAGAGATTCGATCGATCTCTGGTTCGAGTCTGGATTCATACCCCAGAATCCAAGTAGAAGAAGGATCCATCACTTGGTTTGGTTCTAATGAGAGACTAAATCCAAGTGGAGGTTAGATTTCATGCATGAATGCCACCTATGATGCCCCACTGATTCTCGATCTCTCTATCTCCCTTACACCGCGAACATAGGCGTTTGTGTCGAGAAGAATTGGGTTTGCTAGCATTCAAAAAAAAGGAAATGGGTTGCTCGTTAGGTGCTCAACTAGGGTATACGATGTGGCTTTGGGCTTATTGACCCAATTGCAAGAAAGCAGGTTTAATGGTTCTTTTGAAAGAAAACAATAAAGGATTGTTCGGCCCAATAAGTGAGGCAAGCTAATGGGCTACTAGGCCCATTACAAGGAAAATATGAATTAATTTAAATAAAACTCTTTTAACGTAGAAAAACTTAGGCTAATGATCCATGGAAGACAAAAGAAATTTTATGTTATCGGTTTACTTGTAAAAAAATTATTCTTAACAAATTTTGATTTGTTGAAAGAAAAAATTTAACATTAGTTTGTCTTAATCGAGAATATTACACCAAGAAGTATTCGACTTGTGTTTTCTAGCATATTTTTTCCGCATTACTATAGCATTAGAAAAGGTCGATTGAAAATGTTGAGTAAATACGTGATCGGAAAGCTAAAGATTAGAACTTAATTTGGCAGGGTTAAAGATAAGAGTATTTCTATGCCACCAAATATACCACCATAGAAAGTATAAATTATCATAATTAGAATGAATATTTCACATAGAAATAAAATTGTTTTTTAGAGTCAAGGTTTCCTTTACAATTTGGCATAGAAAGCACCAGAGTTGAGGACTCTATTATGAAACATAATTGTTGTACTTCACACCAAAATCGCTTACACTTTACACTTTTTAAATTTTTTCACCATAAAGCCCATTATTTAATTTTAAACATTCAGTGATCGGAAGATAATCAATATCAGACTTTTAAAGGAAAGTTTCTACACACCAGCTAGCAAATCAAATATATGTATTTACTAAACATTATACTCACTTTATTAAAAGTTAATTAGTTTAATTAGAATTGTTGTTAAATATATCATATACTTGGTATATATTGATGTATTTGTAGAGTATATAAGATGGAGTTTAAACTCTAGAGCAAAATAAGTCTTTATGAAGTCTGAACTACACCCTTTAAAGGTAAGGTAATTGATGAATCTATAATAACTATATCGATTTTCAATGCACATAGATTAGCTCTTAAACTGCTTTTTCATGTTTATATGAAGCATGTGAAAACTCATTAGCAATGAAACAGATTTTGGTTCAACAGCTCTTTTCTTTTATATTCACTGGAACTGGACTGAAATACAAAGTAATACAACATATGGGCTGGCCCAATATACGTTTTCAAATAAAAATAATTGAAATCTCTTTTGTCTAAACGCATATAAATAATGACATTGAACATATGGGATGACCCACAAATTTTGCGTGCAAATTTATCCACGGCGCGACATTGATTAGTCATCTCAACACCGTGTATTTTCTCTTTGTTGTTCCTTCATTTGGTCGTTTATCAGATGAATGAACTTTCCTTTAAATAAAGCAAATCGGGTGATTAACTTACCTTGAATATTATTCCCTAGGCTTCAATACTCGGTGTATATACCCTAAACATTATACCTCGAACGTCAATGACCGGTGTATTTTGCTACTAAATATCCAGGATATAGTTTTTTCTATAGTGTATTATATCCACAATATTTAATATTACAAATACACTCGATAAGTTGATTGGAGAAAAAATCAAAGGAAAGTATATAATTAGGATTTAATCTGGTGTATTAGGCTACTGACCAAATAGCCTTGCAACCTTTACCACGGACGTGATACGATGTATTTGAGGATAAATGTTCGGGGTATTTGGATCTTTTTGTAGTAGTGATACATGATCTAGCTCTAGATGTCTCAGGGTTAAAAAAATACGTTGATATGTGACAGAGCACAGTTCAGATCAGCAACCATCCAACATAGTTGTTATCAACAAAGTTTTGTCGATTCTAAATGAAGCACAATTCGATGTACAAAATAATTCATCTGATTTCAAATGACTTGTCTTACAAAAACACCCATTTGAGGTCTGGTTCTTTCCATAGTTTCATCCCTAAAGCTTCATTCTTCACACTCTATTGACCAATTGTTTTATTGATGCCCTCTTGTGTACATTGATAAAAATTTCAGTAATGTTTTGTTAAATTGTATTTATTTAAATTTTAGTTATTTTTTAAAAGGGTTTATTAGTTTCCTAATAGGGTTTTAGTTCTCTTGAATGGAATGTTTAACCTATGTCCTAAGGGCATATGTTAGAAAAACCGTTTATATATAGTTTTTTACTAAAACATGTACAAACACCCTTTTTTAACTTACAAAACGTTGTACGCGGCTCTTGTCTAGTAATACATAAAAGTGCACTATATAAGAGTAAAAGTGCATCCATAATTAAAAAAAGTGCATTAAAAAGGACAAAATTGCATTATGTTAACACATAAAAGTGCACTGTATAAAACTAAAAGTCCACGCGTAATAGAGAAAAGTGCATTATGAGAGGTAAGAAGTGCATTATGTATAATATAGAAATGTATATTATATAAGAGTAAAATTGTATGCATAGTATTAAAAAGTGCTAAGGTATAATGGTAAAAGTGCATGCATAATATATAAATGTGCATTATATAACGGGGATTTATAAAAGTGCATTATAAAAGGGTAAATATTAGATGAAAATTCTAGAGCCTAACTTACTACTAATTAGCCTTTAGTATAGAATTGGTTAATCTTAATATAGTTTGTGTGCATAAAAGAGTTGTGAATATGATCGATTGTGAGTTGTACTATAAAACTAATTTTCTATGTTGTATTTTAGATTAGTAAAAGTGCACTTCAAGTTACTAAAAGTGTATTCTAATTATATTTTTTTTGTAAGAGTACATTTAATTTTCATCTTTGTTTTCGTTCCTTTTGAAATCTTAACTTTTTGCAATTGCATTCTAGTGATTTGCCATTAACAAATATAGTTCGTGTATAGTGCATATTTAAGGGTACATGGTACAATTATACTCGTATATAGTGCATGCCTAATGGCATAGAGTGCTTGTCTAAGGGCCTAAAGTGCATGTATAGGAGCATAATATAAGAAATGCCTATTAGTTCAAAAGGAAGAGCAATGTGCTAACACACACAGATGTGAGTTCGAATCCCACATATGCTATTTAATCAAGACTTTCTTTGAAAAACAGGGATTGATTAGTTGTTTGTCGCACATGGGTCAATAGTAATTTGTTTTAGCACCTAGCTAGTTATGTTGAAAGTGAATGCTTTAAAAAAGTTGTTGTGTAAGATAATATATTATTAGCCTATGCAAGAGTCGAACCTACAACTTTGTGTAAAAACACATCGCTCTCCCATTTGAGCTAATAGGCTACTTATAATGCATGTCAAATCTTATAAAGTGCATGTTTAAGCCAACAAGAGCATGTCTAAAACAACCATAACAAAAGCAGGATTTATTTTTGCTACCAAGATAATATGTTGTTCATGCCCTTGAATAACCAAATTGTCAATCAATCAAACCTTCCACAAACTAATAATATCTTGAAATTCAATCATATATAGTTTTAAGATTGAATTTCAAAGATGGGAAATTATCAATTTCCTTCAAGAAAATCTTATTGTTTTCCTTCTTTTTACTCAACAAATTATCTCAAATAGCTCTTTACATCATAATTGTGCTCATCAGAATTTCACAACAAAAATAGCACCAAGAAATTGGATAAAAAATACTTTAGTTTGAACTCTAAAGTCACTTAAGCAATTGAAATATAAGAAATAAGATCATCATATATATTTTCAACCAAAAAACAAACAACACACCATTTACAGTTTAGAAAGAGAAAAAAAACAAATAACTACATATTTTCCAATTCTATAATATAAAAGTGCATCATATAAGAGTAAAAGTGCACTATAAAAGAGTAAAAGTGCACTATATAAGAGTAAAAGTGCATCCATAAAAGTGCACATTCAATAATATAAAAGTGCACTATATACAAGTAAAAGTGCATCCATAATATAAAAAAGTGCATTAAAAAGGATAAAATTGCATTATGCTATGTGAAAATAACTACATATTTTCACATTCTATAATATTAAAGTGCACTATATAAGAGTAAAAGTGCATCCATAATATAAAAAAGTGCATTAAAAAGGATATAATTGTATTATGTTAACACAGAAAAATGCATTCTGAATTGAAGACAATTCATCGAACACCTTATGTTCAAACTCCAATAACTCAATCAAACTTGATTTGCAACTCTAGAACACAACGCATGAAAATACAATGCTTAGTTTCATCCAAATGAAGTGGATGATGATCGCAACAGTAGCAAGCTCGCAATAGTGGTCAGTAAAGAAGTCGACGCTAAGGGTAATCACACTCATCCCCATCGTCTGTTGCATTTGCTTCCTCTTAATTAGATATGCCATTGTATTCAACTCTATTGACATATCTGAACCCTAAGATCACCTTCATGTTCCATACTCTTTCGTTTTTAAGGCAAAAAAAATTGAAATTTATGGATTTATGGCAGAAGATGATTTAATTTCATACATTCACATTGAGTTATTGTAGGTATGTAGATGACAATTACCTTTGAATTAGGAGAGAGAAACTTCCAACAAAGGCTTCGATTTTGATCGAGAAGACAATTTCTTTGATTTCGATCGAGAAAATCCCTTGTGATGCCAAGAACGAAGAGCTTGGCATATGCGAGATCGAGAGGCTCTTGATGAACAAGGAAGGCGCATATGGATTTACAAAAATGAAAAATGACTATAATACCCCCGTTTTAAGTATAAAAGTTAAAACATTAGCCGTTAGATTAGAGTGATCCAATGGTCCTCATTAATCCTTATTTTTCACTCTAAGCAATCTCCTCATATGATCCATACTCTATAATCTCTTATCTATATTTTGATATTTTCTAATATAATAAATTGCTTATGATATATTTTAGCATGCATTGATATAATTTTATATCAATCAAAATGCTTGAATAAATTAATTTCAATTTTTAATAAATATTTTAATATTTTAATTTTAATAAATATTATAATAATTTATATTATTATTCTTATATATACATCCCATAGATTTTATAACATAGGTAACATGTTATATAATTTTCTATCCATATAACTTTCTATCTATATGTTGATACTTTCTATATTAACTTTATACATATCTCTTAATAAAACTTGATCTATATGCTAATATTTTTATATTAATTTTATATATAATAATTTTTTTATATTTTACAAGACTTGGACTTCAAGTATATAATTTATATATATTGATATTTTATAATATAATAAATTATTTATAGAATATAGAATATATATTAGTATACATTGATATATCTACACAAATTTCAATAAATTAACATTAAAAAATATTTTAATAAGCTATATTGTCCTTCTTAGATATCCTACAGTAATTATCTTCAAGTTATAGTATTATATTATATTGTTTTCATTTTTTCTCTAAGTTAAAACCTTCGAACAAGTCACGGAGAATGTTAAGGATAGAAGATGGAAGAAGAAAATTACCTTGGAAAAGAAGAAGTTGCAGAGGCCTTGTGTGGTAAAAACCCTCGATGGGTAATTAAAGGGAACATGCAGGCTTTCTGTCTTCACAAAGAGAAGATGTATGCAGCTTAATGATAACCAAAAGAAGACATTGAAATTCCTATACGAGAATAGGCCATGACCACCAAGGAAGAGAATAAAGTCAATGGAATGTCGTATAGAAATCTCGAAAGTTTGTGTTCACGCTGAATTCTGGACAAGTGACAGAAGATCAAATCAAGTTGAGAGCTTTTCAATTCTCTTTGGAAGGCAATGCAAAAGAATGGCTTCTCTATCTTATTCCAGGGTCCATTACTACATGGGCTCAGATGAAAGCTGTGTTTCTTGAGAAGTATTTCCCTCCCACCAAGCAAACTAGCCTCAATAAGAGTTTGAGTAATCTTGAGCAACAACAAGAAGAAAGCATGTATGATTACTATGAGCGCTACAAGAGACTAGTTGCTAGCTGTCCATACCACGGTTACAATGACAAGGATCTCATATGTTTTATCTATGATGGTCTTTGTGATGACGATAGAAGGATGGTTAATGCTACTTGTGGTGGAAGTATAATGAACAAAACTAAAAGGGAAGCTTTCGATATCATTGGTGCACTTGCTGAAGAATCAAGGAGTTTTAGCAAGAGGACTACCACTCGTTCCACTAGATCAGCCAATGCTGTTGAGTCTAGAAGTTCTAATAACGCTGAACTCAAGGAACTAAAAGAGATGATGAGGCAGATGATGTTGAAAAGTGAGATCCAACAGGTGAAGGCGTGTGGGATTTGTGCTAAAATTACTCATACTACTGATACATGTCCCATTATGCATGAGCCCGCTGAGGTTAACGTTGTAGGTGGATTTGGTCAACCACGGCCTCGGTTTGATCCTTATTCGAACACCTATAACCCAGGATGGGCAGCCCACCCTAATTTTAGGTGGAATCGAAACCCACCTCAACCAGAAGGTCAACAACAACTCAGACCTCAGAATCCACAAAGACAACAAGGGCAAGGTTCTTATAACTCAAATCCTCTTGAAGATGCAAATAGGAATGCGGACATCAATCAACTTATCAAAGAAAATCAAGAGACCAAGGTTGCAGTGAAAAATCTTGAAAATCAATTGTGCCAATTTGCAACCATGCTTGGTCGCTTAGAAGCAAGAGACTCAGGGAAACTTCCATCTCCGACTATTAACCCGAGAGAGAATGTGAGCGCCATCACATTGAGAAGCGGGAAGGTACTGAATATCGACGTTCCAGCCTGCAGAAACCAGCCGCGCTTGTAGGTAGACAACCCCGACCGTAGTGAAAAACACGAAGTTGAAGCTGAACATCAACCAGGGACCGCGACCGCGGAACCAGATCACGACCGTGGTGACGCCCGCGCCCTGATGTCTCTTTATTTGGTGGTGTTTTCATATGTGATTTCCTTTGTAAATATGTTTCTTTTTCCCCTTTTCTTGCGTGTTTTGTTCCTTTTTAGCTTAATTCCCGTATTTCTATGAGATTCGGAGACTATGCGCATTTTATGTGTTTTGTAGGTAATTTGGCGTGAATCGAGGATCAATTTGAAGGAGGATCGGAGCATGGAGCAAGGCCCGAGCTAAAGCGGGAAAGAGAGGAGAAAGCCATGAAGAAGAACAAGAGAAGCCAACAAGAAGAAGGTGGAACGAGGTTCGGACCGAGTTGCAACAACACCGGGCCCGACTCGGGAGCTTTCAACCTCGGACCGACATGCACAGTAACTCGGGCCCGAGGTCCTCCGTGTCGGTCCGAGTCGGTCACCGGACTACTTGGGCTCCAAGGCACGAAAATGTGGACTTCCACTTTTGCCCCTCATCTAATCTATAAAAGGCCCTCTTGTCTTCTAATTTGGGGTTCGCTCTCATACACACAAAAGGGGGGATAGGGTTCCCACACTTGGAGAAGGAACCAAGAGGATACTTGGAGAGCAAGGAGGAAGGAGAGAAGAAGGAAGAGAGAGAGAATCGGCCAAGAGGGAGGAAGTCTTGATAGGTTTTGTTGATTGTTTAGCTTTGCTTTGTTTTGATCTTGTGGATTTGGAAACACTTGATTGGAATTTGTGGATTGCTTTTGATTTGAATGAAACTTTGCTCTGTTTTGAGATTGATGATGTTGATTGCTTTCCCTTTTAATTGTTTGCTTTCTTTGCTTGCCACATGGAGTAGATCTCCTTGATCTTGGGTTATGGGGGAAAACCCTAGCTAGGTTTGGGCTAGAAACCCCAATTCCATAGCCTTGAGTGTTTGATCTAAGGAACCCACTCTACATAGAGCTACAATTCCTTGCGAAAGTTGGGAATCAAGGCTTGAGATTGGCAAAGTAGCGAAAGTGAACATGTGTCAATCTCAAGACCTTGCTTCGAAGGGGATTTCCCCAAGGATCCAGGTGTAGAAGTGGTTGGAACGAGGGGGAAAGCACTCGATCCTAGTCCGATCATCACTCATTGCTTGAATTGGGGTGGAAAAGCCTGAATCTACTAGAGAAGGAACCCAAAAGCCCAAGATCTACTTTCAATCCTTAAAGTTCGACAAACCCAGATACCTCGGGCCCGACTTACCCAGTGTCGGTCCCGACTTCCTCTTGTCGCCAACCTCGGGCCCGACGTGACCTCAGTGTCGGTCCCGACTGTTTTCTTTGTTTTCCTTTGTTTTAATCTCTCCTTTCTAGCTTTCTAGTGTCTAGGCACATCGATCGAGTAGACTTCCCGAGTGTTCGACACCCATCACGTGCTACAATGGGGTCGGGTTATAAATTGTATCTCTAGACCCTCGCACCACCGAGAGATGATCAAAAGATTAACGCCGTTGTCGGGGAAGTCTAAGTGCATTGAGTGCCAATTTGGTGAGTTTCTTGTGTTTTTGTAGTGATTTGGGTGAGGGAATAGCCCAAACCCTTTGTTTGTTTTTGATTTGTTTTGGTTTGTGTCTTTGTTTCGTAGGTGTATGCTAGCTCGTTCCTCCCGAGGAACACTTGAGCTTGAGTTTATGAGTGATCCGGAAAGTATCCTCATAGAAGCCCGATGAAGGAAAAGGATGGCGAATCAAGCTCTCCATGTTGATGAGGAGTTGGCTCAACTTAGAGCCGAAATGGTTAGATTGCAACTTGAGAAGGACAATCAAGAGGAGGTGGCAAGAAGAGAACGGGAGCAACGGATGAGAGCCGAGGCTCAACTCAACGCTCTACCCCGGAATGCACGCCAATACATGCACCCAGAGTTGAGGGTACCCGAACCGGCTATTGTGCTTCCCGAGGTTGCCAAGAATTTTGAGATCAAGACGCAATTCATCTCCCTCATCAAGCGTGATCAATTCGAGGGCCGTCCACATGAGTGTCCCATAGAGCACGTCAAACGCTTTGTGGACATGTGTGAGATGATCTCTACCGACGAGGAGACGTTGGAGTATGTGCTTCTAAAGGCGTTCAAATGGTCACTTAGGGGCAAGGGCACACATTGGCTCGAGAGCCAAGCTCCTAGGTCAATCACAACTTGGAAGACACTCTATGATGCTTTCTTGATGAAGTTCTTCCCGCCCTCAAAGACAACCGAGATAAGAAGGAAGATTGCAAGCTTTCAACAAGGTTCGAATGAGCCTCTCTTCGAAGCATGGGACCGTTTCAAGGAGATGTTGTGCCAATGTCCTACTCATGGCCAACAACCATATGTGCTTCAAGACATCTTTTTCCAAGGCATCAATCCGGTAATGAAGAACAAGCTCAATCTCCACACCGATTGTGGGTTCATAGACTTGACACCGGATCAAGCTTGGAAGCTACTTGACAAGCTATCCGATTATGAGGCCATGTATGGGGTGAGTCAAGCTAGCAAAGAGGCGAAAGTTCAAGGTGAAGGTGCAAGGAAGTTATATGATCCGAAGGGAGAAGACATTGACAAGGATGTGAAGCTCCAATTCCTTGAAGGTGAAGTGAGCAAGCTTAAGAGGCAAGTCCACTACTAGAAGCAAAATGCTAGAGCTTGTGAGGAGTGTGGATCCTTTGCACATGCTACACAAGTTTGTCCGAATGAGAGCCAAGTGCGCTTGGACGAGCGAATTGAGGAGGCAAACTATGTTCGAGGAAATTTCGGTGGAAGAGGCAATTTCAACAATGGTGGCAATGGCCGGTGGAACAACGGTCGAGCTCAAGGTTACAACAACAACTTCAACCAAAACGAGCCAAGGGCGCCACCACCACCATATAGACCACCGGGATTCAATGAGCTACAATCATTCGCTCAAGAGATGAGAGACGGGTTCAAGGAGATAAGGACCCAATTCAATGAGTTTGGTGCATGGAGGAGGCAAGTCGACAATCAATTTGCCCAAATTACGACTCAAGCCCCGAGAGAGAATGGGAGACTTCCGGGCCGACCCGAGGAGAACCCTCGAGCTCAAAACAATCAAAATGAAGTCCGGGCAATTGGATTGAGAAGTGGCCGAAACCTACCCGAGCCACACATGCCAAAGAATAATGAAGAGAGTCGGACCAACTTACCCAGCAAGTCGGGTCCGACGTTCCCCGAAGTCGACCCAGCAAGAAGATCGACCACTTTACCCCGGACCGAGGTTGAGAGCAACTCGGGACCGACATACCCAGACCTCGATCCGACTCCTCTGCCCAGGACCGAGATTCACAACATCAGGCCCGACATGGTGCCTAAGTAGGTCCAACCAGGAAATGTTGCAAGTGAAGTGGGGAAGTCCAAAGAGGTTGATCCAAGCAAGATTCAAGGTGCAACAACTCTTCCATATCCCTCGAAGAAGCCGAAAGATGTTGTCGAGAACAAGTTCAAGAGGTTTCTCAAGCTTTTGCAAGGCTTGAACATCTCTATCCCATTCACCGATGCATTGAGCGAGATGCCATCTTATGCCAAGTTTTTAAAGGAGACTTTGAGCAAGAAGAGGTCGATAGTTGAAATGCAAGATGAGGTCAAGACCTTGGAGTTACGACAAAAGCTAGGAGATCCCGGTCGCTTTGCTATAACCATTGGTGTGGGGACTCAAAATTTCCAAGCCTTGTGTGATCTTGGAGCAAGTACGAGCATCATTCCTTACACCATATGGAAATCCACCTCCATGGGTCTCATAGCTCCGGTCAACATGAGGTTAACGATAGCGGATGGGTCGTCCATCGAGCCAATTGGTATCGTCGAGGATTATCCCGTTTGCATTGAAGGCCACTATGTCTCAATCGACTTTGTTGTGGTGGACATGATAGAAGTGCCGGGTGAACCGATTATACTAGGGAGACCTTTCCTTGCTACAGTTGGGGCAATCATTGATGTAAAAAAGGGCCACTTGTCTCTTGACATTGGAGGAAGAGAGATTGAGTTTTTCTTTAGGCCAACTTCAAAAGGGACCGTACATAAGGAAGCTAAGATGATCCAAGTTCCTCTTGGATTGCAATGGGAAGCCGTTTCTAAGAAGTCAAGGTCAAGGGAGCTTAGGTTGAAAGCCACCCCACCACCTAGAGAAATTGAGATAGAGCGCCAAGGTCTAGCCCTCAATATGATTGAGCAGGAGCAATTGGAGGAAAGGATGTCTTATTTGGAGGTGTTCAAGGCCGAGAAAGAAGAAGTTCAAGCACCACCAGAACCATCTCAAGAACTCAAGGAGCTTCCAAAAGATTTGAGGTACGCATTTCTTGGTCCCAACTCTTCTTTACCCGTAATCATAAATGCCAACTTGAATGATGAGGAGGAGTCTAAGTTGTTAGAGGTTCTAAGAAAACATAGAGGAGCTTTAGGGTATTCACTAGAGGAACTAAAGGGAATCTCTCCCTCAATTTGCATGCATAGGATTTATATGGAGGATAACCATAAACCCACTATTGAACCCCAAAGAAGATTAAATCCTAACATGAAAGAAGTGGTAAAGAGTGAAATACTTAGGATGTTGGATGCGGGAATCATCTTCCCAATTTCCGATAGCAAGTATGTGAGTCCCGTGCATGTAGTTCCTAAGAAAGGAGGTCTCACCGTTGTGCAAAATGAAAAGGGAGAAATGATACCTATGAGAACCACAACAAAATGGCGTATGTGTATTGATTACCGTAAGCTTAATAGTGGCACTCACAAAGACCATTTTCTTCTTCCTTTCATAGACCAAGTCCTAGAAAGATTAGCACAACATGAATATTTTTGCTACCTTGACGGGTATAGCGGGTTTTGGCAAATCCCTATTCATCCCGATGATCAAGAGAAGACGACATTCACATGTCCTTATGGGACTTTTGCCTATAGACGCATGCCTTTTGGTTTATGTAATGCGCCGACAACGTTTCAAAGATGCATGATGTCCATCTTCTCCGATATGGTTGAGGATATAGTAGAAGTGTTTATGGATGATTTCTCCGTCTATGGTTCCTCATTTGATGTTTGCTTAGCTAACTTAGACAAGGTTTTGACTAGATGTGAGGAGACTAGCTTGGTGCTTAATTGGGAAAAATGCCACTTCTTGGTGAAGGAGGGCATAGTACTAGGACACCTCGTTTCTAGTAGGGGGATAGAAGTAGATAAAGCTAAAGTTGAAATAATTGAAAAACTACCTCCTCCCTCTTGTGTTCGTGATGTTAGGAGTTTCTTAGGTCATGCGGGATTTTATAGACGGTTCATCAAGGATTTTTCTAAGATTGCAAAACCATTGTCTAACCTCTTGATGAAGGAGGTGCCCTTTGAATTTTCCGAGGATTGCATGAGTTCTTTTTGTAGGTTGAGAGATGCCTTGATCTCGGCTCCAATAATGGCGGCACCCGATTGGAATCTTCCATTCGAGGTGATGTGTGATGCTAGTGATTTCGCCGTAGGGGCCGTCCTTGGGCAAAGGAAGGATGAAAAGTTGCATGCCATCTACTACGCAAGCAAAACTTTGGATGAAACTCAGTGCAATTACACAACGACGGAGAAAGAGTTTCTTGCGATAGTGTTTGCATTTGAGAAATTCCGTTCATATCTTGTGGGATCAAAGGTGGTAGTCTTCACGGACCATGCGACAATCAAATACCTCATAAAGAAGAAAGATGCGAAGCCGAGGCTTCTAAGGTGGATGCTCCTTCTCCAAGAGTTTGACCATGAGATCAAGGACAAAACCGGTGCGGAAAATGTGGTAGCTGATCATCTATCCCGTTTGCCCATTGAGTACATGTTGGAGATGGAGGATGGTTTGACTATAGATGATTCAAGTGCAGATGAAGTTCTCATGAGTGGAAAGGAGGAAAGGAAAGGAGGATCGACGAACCAAGTAAGTCGGGCCCGAGGTCCAGAACATTGGATCGAAGTCAGAACAGGTACCAGTGAGTCGGGACCGAGGTCTTCAGAGTCGGGCCCGAGTTACCTGTGTGTCTGCGAAGCTAGACCGGCGTCCAACCATGTCGGGCTCGGTACACTTCAATGTCGATCCGTGGAAGAAAGTGAGTTTCCTAACTCGATTTCCATTCCTTCTCGTTATCAATTGATTAATTCTTTCTCCCCCACTTGCCTTCTTTCTATTAGTGCCGTAAGACGAGGGGTTTCCCCTTGGTTTGCGGATTTTGCTAACTTTGCCGTAGGGGGAGTGATCCCTCCAAATTTGTCTTATCAAGCTAGGAAGAAATTCTTACATGATGCTAGACAATATTTTTGGGATGATCCATATCTCTACAAGGAAGGGCGTGATCAAATCTATAGATGGTGTGTGTCAAGTGAAGAGGTTGAGAGCATAATTCACCATTGCCATTCCTTGCCTACGGGGGGTCACACTAAGAGTTCCAAAACCACTTCAAAAATTCTTGAATGTGGTTATTATTGGCCAACCATGTTCAAGGATGTGCACCATTATGTGAGGAAGTGTGAGGAGTGCCAAAGAGAGGGGAATCTATCAAGGAGAAATGAGACTCCTCAAACTGGCATTCTAGAAGTTGAGTTATTTGATGTGTGGGGTATTGATTTCATGGGACCATTTCCCACATCGGGGCTTTACAAGTACATCTTGGTAGCCGTGGACTATGTCTCAAAATGGGTGGAGGCAATACCAACAAGAACGAATGATGCTAGGGTGGTGATGAAGTTCTTGAAAAACAACATTTTTGCAAGGTTTGGTGTGCCTAGGGTTCTCATAAGTGATGGCGGACCTCATTTCATTGAGAGGTGCTTCGAGAATGTGTTGATCAAGTATGGGGTGTCTCATCGAGTTGCTACTCCTTATCATCCTCAAACAAGCGGGCAAGTCGAGGTGTCAAACCGTCAAATCAAGGCTATCTTGGAGAAGACCGTATCTCGATCAAGGAAAGATTGGGCCTCTAAGCTCAATGATGCACTTTGGGCTTATAGGACCGCCTTTAAGACACCTCTAGGAACTAAACCCTTCAATCTAGTTTATGGCAAGGCATGCCATCTTCCGGTAGAGCTTGAGCACAAGGAGAAATGGGCACTCAAAGAGATGAATTGGGATATCAACTTGGCCGGTGAGAAAAGGTTTCTAGAGCTTCATGAGTTGGGGGAATTGAGTCTGAAAGCCTATGAGAACTCCAAGTTGTACAAGGAGAAGACCAAGAAGTGGCATGATAGGAAGTTGATCCCAAAGACTTATCAAACCGGTGACAAGGTTCTCCTTTTCAATTCAAGGCTTAAACTTTTCCCGGGGAAGTTAAGGACTTGGTGGAGCGGACCATTTGTGGTCCACCGTAACTATGCTCATGGTGCGGTGGACTTGGTTGATGAACGAGGTCATATTTTCAAAGTGAATGGTCATCGAGTGAAGAAGTTCTATGGCAAGGCCGGTCCAAGCGAAGAAGTTAGAGCCTCATGGGCTCTCGTCCTCTCCAATTGATCCTAAACAAGCCATTGAAGAATAAGAAATTGTGAGCTCTTCATACTCTTCTCTCTTGCTTTTAAAGTTTTGGTTTCCTTGTTTGATGGGGACATCAAAATTTTAAGTATGGGGTGGGGGTAAGTGTGTTCATGATTTCACTTGTTTATGTTTGTTTGTTATTTTGAGGATATTTGTTTTTTGTTTTTAGTTTGTGTTTGGGATGTTTGTTCCTTGGTTTGTGGTTTGATGAAAGACATGGATGATTAATTTGGTCTTAAATGGATGAGTTTTTGGTTTTAGAGAAATTTTTGCAAAAATCCATAAAAATTGAAAAATTGTGTTAAAAACAACAAAAAGATTTTGTGTTTTGTAGGTTTTGGACTAGAAATTCCCATCTTAGATTGCCAAAATAAAAGCTAATGATGATGTGAGCATGTAAATTCCTTTGCATATTTTTGGATAGTTTAGCCTCTAAAATGATGTTGCTTTTGATGTGATCATGATATCTTGCTTGTTTTATTGAACATGTGAGTTTTAGGATGAGTTCTTATGCAACTAAGTATGAGTGACCCTTGTGAGATTGATTTTTGGCCATTTTAGGGATGCTTGTTCATATTTGCATATCCCTCATGTTTCTTGTGTGATTAGCTCATTCATGCTTAGTAAAACTTGCTATTGCGGTGTTTATCTATTTTCCAAGACCGTCATGAGATTTGTCCTAGCATTGTCACATTGATTTTGAACTTTATTCTTCTAGTCACATAAATGTTCCATATCCTACCATGAAGTTAATTCTTTGTTTGTAGCCCCGTTCTAGCCTAAGCCTTTGTTTGAAACTCCTCAAAAATATTATTCCTAGCCTTATATGACTTGACCCTTATGGGATTGGACTTTAGAAGAGAGGTTTGGATTGTATTTGAAGAGTTGAGATTCTCTTGGGTTTAAGGGCAAATAATGGTGTTATGAAACGTGTGGGTAGTGCATCTTTGTTGTACAAAAATAAAAAAAAGAAAGAAAGAGAATGTTGGAAATGTAAAGTGGAATAAAGGAAAAGGGCCTAAGTGAAGAAAAATGGTCCGACCGAGTTACAAGCCACATCGGGCCCGATGTCATAAGAAAGTCGGTCCAAATGTAGAAAGTGTGGAAAATCCAACAAAAAACCTAAGAGCAAAGATGAAGTGGAATGTTAAGTGAAATTTTGGGTTGAAAGGAAAAATGTTAAGTCTTTTGGGTGAGTGTGAAAGTAATTGTGGAAATTTTGGTGAAGTTGGTGAGAGTTTAGGTTGTTCAATCCCCATTGTAAGCACCACAAGACCAAATAATTCCCACCTTGAGAAATACCAAAAGCCCCATTACAACCCGGCCGAATGGAACCACTTTGAGGACCTCCATTGAGCCAAGTTCGAAATTCTTTGTGTACTTTGTATTAGGCATCTCTAGGTGGAGGAATTGGTGATATTAGCTTCAATAGTAAAGTCCTTACTTGCATGAATTTTGAGCTCGAGTGTTCATTGCTAAACCCAAACACATGATGAGTGATACACATTCACATATCCCTAAAGTGAGGCTTAGTTGCATTGACTCTATTCCTTGGAACACTTAATCATGTGTGATGATGTAATCTTGCTTGAATATCAATCACTTGTGCTTAAAATGTGTTTTTATACGAGGCTTTACTTGAAGATTATGTTTCGGTCTTGCTTACATTGTTATTGCTTGAGGACAAGCAAGTTTAAGTATGGGGTATTTTGATGTCTCTTTATTTGGTGGTGTTTTCATATGTGATTTCCTTTGTAAATATGTTTCTTTTTCCCCTTTTCTTGAGTGTTTTGTTCCTTTTTAGCTTAGTTCCCGTATTTCTATGAGATTCGGAGACTATGCGCATTTTATGTGTTTTGTAGGTAATTTGGCGTGAATCGAGGATCAATTTGAAGGAGGATCGGAGCATGGAGCAAGGCCCGAGCTAAAGCGGGAAAGAGAGGAGCAAGCCATGAAGAAGAACAAGAGAAGCCAACAAGAAGAAGGTGGAACGAGGTTCTGACCGAGTTGCAACAACGCCGGGCCCGACTTGGGAGCTTTCAACCTCGGACCGACATGCACAGTAACTCGGGCCCGAGGTCCTCCGTGTCGGTCCGAGTCGGTCACCGGACTACTTGGGCTCCAAGGCACGAAAATGTGGACTTCCACTTTTTCCCCTCATCTAATCTATAAAAGGCCCTCTTGTCTTCTAATTTGGGGTTCCCACACTTGGCAAGGAACCAAGAGGATACTTGGAGAGCAAGGAGGAAGGAGAGGAGGAGGAAGAGAGAGAGAATCGGCCAAGGGAGAGGAAGTCTTGATAGGTTTTGTTGGTAGATTTGCTTTGCTTTGTTTTGATCTTGTGGATTTGGAAACCCTTGATTAGAATTTGTGGATTGCTTTTGATTTGAATGAAACTTTGCTTTGTTTTGAAATTGATGATGTTGATTGCTTTCCCTTTTGATTTGTTTGCTTTCTTTGCTTGCCACATGGAGTAGATCTCCTTGATCTTGGTTATGGGGGAAAACCCTAGCTAGGTTTGGGCTAGAAACCCCAATTCCATAGCCTTGAGTGTTTGATCTAAGGAACCCACTCTACATAGAGCTACAATTCCTTGCGAAAGTTGGGAATCAAGGCTTGAGATTGGCAAAGTAGCGAAAGTGAACATGTGTCAATCTCAAGACCTTGCTTCGAAGGGGATTTCCCCAAGGATCGAGGTGTAGAAGTGGTTGGAACGAGGGGGAAAGCACTCGATCCTAGTCCGATCATCACTCATTGCTTGAATTGGGGTGGAAAAGCCTGAATCTACTAGAGAAGGAACCCAAAAGCCCAAGATCTACTTTCAATCCTTGAAGTTCGACAAACCCAGATACCTCGGGCCCGACTTACCCAGTGTCGGTCCCGACTTCCTCTTGTCGCCAACCTCGGGCCCGACGTGACCTCAGTGTCGGTCCCGACTATTTTCTTTGTTTTCCTTTGTTTTAAGCTCTCCTTTCTAGCTTTCTAGTGTCTAGGCACATCGATCGAGTAGACTTCCCGAGTGTTCGACACCCACCACGTGCTACAACGGGGTCGGGTTATAAATTGTATCTCTAGACCCTCGCACCACCGAGAGGCGATCACGCCCGCGGTGCCCCTCTCCTGCCGATACAGATGATTATGTTCGGTCTTCGTTTCCTCCTCTAGGGTTGCAAAAGCTCGTTCCACCATTTCCAGTTTCACTCAAGGATATTCGGAAGCCAGTCAACGATAAGGAAATCTTCGAAACATTCTCAAAGTGTGAGGTAAATATCCCTTTACTTAAACTCGTTCAAAGTGTGCCTAGATTTGCTAAATTCTTAAAAGATCTTTGCATAATTAGAAGGAACCAAAAGATAAAAGGGAAACAAAAGATAACAGTAAGTGAACATGTCTCCGTTGTATTTCAAATGCGTATGCCTAAGAAATGCGGGGATCCAGGTATGCTCACTATACCTTGTGTGATAGGTGACACTAGGATTGAGAAAGCAATGCTTGATCTTGGTGATTCTACTAATGTGTTGCCTTATTCTTTATATGAATCTTTGGGGTTGGGACCTTTGCATGAAACAGGAATTATTGTCCAATTAGCTGATATGTCTACTGTTCGCCCTAGAGGGATTATTGAGGATGTTCTTATCATGGTTGATTCCTTAATTTTTCCTACTGATTTTGTTGTCATTGACATGGATCATGATGTGAATGCTGCTCCTATTTTGCTTGGTCGTCCATTCATGAAAACAACTAAAACAAACATGAATATGGAGAACAACACTCTTACTATGGAATTTGATGGAGAAAAAGTCGAATTTAATGTTGGTAATTCCATAAAATATCCTCTTGATGATCATTCTGTTCTGTATGTTGATGTTATAGACCCTTTAGTCCAGGATGTCTTTGAGCTTAATTTTTCTGTTGAGCTAAAATATGCTCTAGAATGTGATATTGCTGAGTCTGATGTTGTGTATGCTTTGTCAGCTAAATTGCATGATGTTCTGAATGAATTGAATAATGTTGACAATGATCACTCTCATGCTTTGATGGAGGTGGTAAAACAGGAAGTGTTGAAACTGCATCAAGCTGGTATGATTTTCCCTATTTCTGATAGTAATTGGGTTAGTCCTACTAGAGTCCAAACGAGCTGGCGTGTCTATATTGATTACAGGAAACTAAACTCTGTTACTAGGAAAGATCACTTCCCATTGCCATTCATTGACCAAATGCTTGAGCGACTTTTCGGTCGTTCCTACTATTGCTTTTTAGATGGCTATTCAAGTTATTTTCAAATTGCTATTGCACCAGAGGACCAGAAAAAGACGACATTTACATGTCCTTTTAGCACTTTTGCATACCGCAGAATGCCATTTGGATTATGTAACACCCCAGGTACATTCCAAAGGTGTATGGTAAGCATTTTTTTTTGAATATATGGAGAATTTCATTGAAGTATTTATGGATGACTTTACTGTCCATGGTGATGATTTTGATTCTTGCTTATCCCATTTGACTCTTGTGCTTGATAGATGTGTTGAGACCAATTTGGTCCTCAATTCAGAAAAATGTCATTTTATGGTAGAGCAAGACATTGTTTTAGGACATGTAGTTTCATCTAAAGTATTGAGGTCGATATGGCAAAGATTGATATCATTCAGTCTCTGCCTTATCCTACTAATGTTCGTGAAGTGCGTTCTTTTCTTGGTCATGCAGGCTTTTATCGCAGATTCATTAGGATTTCTCAAAGATCGCATCGCCTTTGTGTGAGCTCTTTAAAAAGGATATAGTTTATGTCTTTGATGAAGAATGCAAAAGAGCCTTCGATGATTTAAAAGTTCGCCTCACTAGTGCGCCTATCATTCAGGCCCTGGATTGGTTTCGCCCCTTTGAAATCATGTGCGACGCCAGTGATTACGCAGTAGGGGCGGTTTGGGTCAAAGAGAAGCTAGAGCACCCCATGTCATCTACTACACTTCTATGACCTTAAATTATGCCCAAAGAAACTACTCCACCACTGAAAAGGAGATGCTAACTGTGGTGTTTGCCTTGGACAAGTTTAGGGAATATCTCCTTGGAACCTGAGTCATCGTATACACGGATCACGCTGCCCTTCGGTACTTGATGACAAAGAAGGACGCCAAGCCAAGATTGATTCGGTGGATTTTATTACTCAATGAGTTCGATATTAAGGTTCGGGATAAGAAGGGAGCAGAGAACCTCGTGGCTGACCATTTGAGTCGAATAGTGCGTGAAGAAGGTAATCCTGGGCCCATCAAACCAGCTTCAAGAGAAATTTCCAGACGAAACGTTACTTCAAATCGAATCAGCAAGAGCCACCGCGCCCTCGGTGAGCAACCGCACTCGCGGGTCGCCGCGCCTGTAGTCCGGTGGCCACGCTCGCGGGTCCTTTCCTGGAGCAGAAATTTTCGAGACCGAGGAACATTTGCTCGGGGTTCACTCGTTTAAGCCATGGTATGCCAATTGGTGAACTTTCTTGTTTCGGGAGAGTTTCCACCTAACTTTACCAAGCCCTAGAAGAATAAGGTACGTCATGAGGCTTGATTCTACGTGTGGGATGATCCGTACTTATGGAAACACTACATAGATCAGGTTATCCGATGATGTGTCCCGGATAATGAGGTACAATCCGTTCTTACTTTTTGCCACTCCTATGCATGCGGGGGGCACTTTGGTGCAAATAAAGCTGCTAGGAAAGTGCTAGAAGCGGGTTTTTATTGGCCTCATGTTTTATGGGATTCTTATGTTTTTTGCAAAACCTGTGATCGGTGCCAAAGGATGGGAAATATTTCTAAGAAAAATGAGATGCCCCAATCTCGTATGATATTTTGTGAAATTTTCGATGTTTAGGGTATTGATTTCATGGGACCTTTTCTATCCTCCTTTAGGAATTTGTATATTTTACTTGCAGTGGACTACGTTTCCAAATGGGTGGAAGGGAAGGCCACCGAGACTAATGATTCCAAAGTGGTTGCAGATTTCCTCCGGGATTATATATTTTCCAGGTTCGGGATCTGTTGAGAGGGTTTCTTGACAACAAATAAATTTATAATCAAGACTCCACTGAGTACAGGGGAGTCAGGTTCGTCCACGGGAGATAGTCAGTATCAAGTTTTGTTACTTTTCACACAAGAAATGAATCAAAAGCAAGGAGTTTTTATCAAGGAAGAGAAATTCTAAGGTTTAGGGTATCCCCACAACAACAATCATGCATACACACGCTCATTAAACACATAGATCATGCTTTTATCACATAAAGGTGCTAACTTTCGTCAACTAAAGCAAGTAAATCAACTAACTATCGTCCAATAATAAACTTACTATCTAATCTCTTCTACTTCAACTAGGATAGATCCGCTTTCGCTTCAAAACCCTAAATTGACTATTCTGGTTCAAAGTTTCCGCTTCCACTTCATCTATGAATGAGAAATTCCCTTCAACTTTCGTTTTAAGGATTAAGAACAAGAGAGAAGATTCATGCAATAAAAACAATCAAAACATGATCATAAACAAGCATGCACAACCATTGTTGGGTTTAACCCCAACCTTAGAGAGGAAGACTACTCACAAATCATAATTAAAAACAAACAACTATATTAAATAAAAGGGAAAGCTTACAACTTGAATCCAAAACAATAGTTCTTCTCCACAAATCCCACTCATCTTCTTCTCTCGCCTCTCCTCCTCCTCCTCCTCTAACTTGAATGATTGTGGAATCCCCCCCAAAACTAAAGAGAGGACAAGTGTATATATAGAGAAACTAATCTATCTTAAATCTATCTACAAGGAAATAATATCTTCTAATAAAATATATCTCTTCTATCTATCTAATAACATAAAAGCAAATAGGATAAAAGCCCATTAAATGCACCGACTCGGTCTTCCGCTACGACACGGGGTGGCTCGGTACCGACCCAAAATGGGTCGTCACCGACCATGTTCAGCACTTCGAACAACCTTGAATAAAACTTGCATAGAAGATTCGTTACAACTCCGTTTGACTCGATTCTTTATCCTATGTTCTTGTAACGAAATCTTCTATCTCTTTCCAAGCTCAAACTTGATCTTCAATAACTTCACTAACTTCATTCCTTGAGCTTTTCCTTAAGTGCTTCTCTTCGGTTTTGCTCTTTTCCTCAAAAGTGCTCTACATAGCTTCTAAAAACCTACAAAACACCACCAAACCTTATGTAGACTCCATATCTTAAGAAAATACGAAAACCTACACAAACGACTCAAAACAAAACACAAAACTAAAGAAAAAGACTCAAACACACTAAAAGCACACCCTAAAAACATGACTAAAAATGCGGACATCAAAATACCCCATACTTAGACTTGCTTGTCCTCAAGCAATCAACAAGACATCAACCAAAACCATCAACACATATATCAAGTCAATGCCCTTATCAAAAAGTAACATCAAAACTCAAGTAGAAAATAGACAAGTGAATCTAACATCATCACACATATATAAGCAACCTATAGCAAAAGCAACCAAAAATCCAACCTCACAAGGGGAAATGTGTTTCACTCAACTCTCAAGTGTTTAGGCTTATAATAACAACTCTCAACTCAATCCATTATGCAAAAAATCATAGTCATTGTTACTTATATCACCAAACTCTCCACCCGAGATGTCAAAACAAGCAAAAATCATCAAGAGAAACTTAGGCTCAATGAAAAACTTCATAGAAGCTTCCATTCGGCCGGGTTGTAATAGGGCTTGGTAAAGACAATAAGACGTGGAAAATTTTGGCTATGTGGTGCTAATAATATCCGGGAATCAAAGACTCCTAAAAACTCACATATCTTCAAAACTCTCATAAAAGAACATTTCCAAACTCTCTCAAACATTATGCAGACACTCTCACTCACCCATTAATATCCCAACTAATCTTGCTTCTAATTTTTAAGGAAATTTGGCTCATGCACATTATTCACTATTCAACTCTTCTTCTTTTTATCTTTTTCTTCCTCCCTTTTGATTTTCATTTTTTATTCTATGGGAGGTTGGTATCAATCTTTTTTTTTCTTTCTTTGCAAGTGCATTCAGGGAACCAAACTCCTTTTTACAAAACAAACTGCAAGATTTCAAATACCCAACCCATATCACTTGAACCAATACATCTCACTCAACAAAACCATCATAATAACCAACACTAAGTCCTAATCCTCGGATAGGGTCAAGCTAATATTGGCTAGGGAATATTTTTGTGGAGCTAAAAATAAAAGGCTTAAGGCTCAACTTGGTTTCAAAAAGAGGATAATGTAAGGTAGGATAGGATCAATAGGGCTTATGAAAAATAAGTTCTCTATCATATGATTCACATGAATTGAACTAATATCTCATATAGGTCTCAAGTAATAGATAACCATATAAATGACAAGAGATAATATGCATAAGGAGAGTAAATCACACAAGAAAAGAAGAGGGATTCTTAATGTTTTCCCTATAAGGCCAAAAACAACTCACAAGGTAGCAATTTTGTTGGAATCAAGTCACTTCTACCTAAGATCATATGTGCTCAATTTCGTCACATGCTAAATATCCACATAAAAACAAAATTTTCAAACATGATTTAGGCAAAGCTCTCCAAACATGATATGGAATTACATGATCAAGAAAGTTATAGCATATCATAGGACATCTAAGTGGAATATTATCAATCCTAAAAACACAAACAAAGACACAAACTGACACAAAACTGAGTTTCCTTTTCCCATACCCCATACATAAATCAAACAGTGTCCTAACTGTTTAAAGCAAAGACAAGAAAAGATAAAGAGGATAAGGAAAAAGATAATCACAAAGACAAAATGAAGCTATTTGGAACCATTGATCACGGAGGAGTTTTGAATTTTCTCGGTTCTGTAGAGGTCGGCACCGAACCCATCCGGGTCGTCACCGAGCTAACTGTGCTTGTCCACCGATTGTCTTGAATTGTAGCACTTCTTAACTTCTTATACCTGAGTCACTTTAGGAAAACTTCTATCCTACTACACTAATCTAATCTAAAAACAAGTCAAAAGAAGCTAGCAAAAAAATCTAGGGAAGCAAAAACTAAAACAAAAACAAAACTCGGGTTGCCTCCCGTAAGCGCTATTTTTAACGTCGTTAGCCCGACGAATTTACCTTAGCAGATCAAGGCGGTTTCCATCCAAATATGTTGGGATCAAGAGGAACCCCATACTTAGCCGAAACAACATTCTCCAAGATATTTGGCCCTCTATCATCCACAGGCATACTTGGTAATCCTACAACAGGGTTAGTAAAATACAAAAACCAAGGAGGTTTTGGCTCCTTCATAGGACTAACAGTAGGATATAATATAGAGCAAGAATAGAAGAAGGGATCATGACCATAATTAATAGGATAAGAACAAGAAGACTCACATATGCCACTTAGAAAAGGGTTCGTTACCAAGGCAAAATGGGTCGTTACCGACCCCACTGGGTTAGGAAAGGCCTCGATACCGTGCTTGAATTCATCTTCTTCCTCGGACTCCTTCGGAAAGGGGTCGGTACCAACCCATGGTGGGTCGGTAGGCTCCACAGTATATGTGTCTCCATTGAATTTGCCCGTTGTGGAATCCTTAGCCTTCTTGGATGGGAAAGGAAGAGCCTTTGTAGGAACGAATGTAGGAACTCCGGGAAAAGGGTCGTTCACGACCTGGGGAGGGTCGGTGACGACCTTGTCTGTAGTGGGGAGAGGGCTGGTGACGACCTGGGATGGGTCAGTTACGACCTCTCTTGAGCTAAGCTGATCCTCCTCGTCCTCTGTCTGTGTGCCTGTTTCTCGCTCCGACAACTTCTTTCTGCTCCTTAGATGGACCGCAACAATTTGACCTCTCGGATTCTCATCGGGATGGTCCAATAATCGCCTTAGGGGTCTTGGAATTCGAGCCGCTAGGTCACCAAGTTGGGAGTTCACATTCTTCCTCCATGCTTCAAAGTCTCCCAATTGGTTTTGAACTCCTTTAAGATCGGTGCGGACGCCATTGATTCACTCGAGGAGACCTTGCGCCCAAGCTGGTGGATCTTGGTGACCGGGGGGTCTATAAGGAGGGACTCGCTGTTCTTGCTGAGGAAGTTGGCTCCCTTGGTCATATGCATAAGTGCCCCAGGTGGGCTGATTGTAATTCCCCCATGCATAAAAAGTATCACCTTGGTTCCTATATGGACCCCACATGTAATTAGCTTTCTCATATGCCTCAGCAGCTATGGTTTCCCTTTCTCTCTGGATCTCCTCTATCTCTAAACAGAGTTCAGCAATCTGCTTAGCTAGTTCTTCATATGTTGCCATGGCTTTGCGTACTTCCTAATCTCCAGTGGCGGGAACGCTCGAGTTCAGGGTCTACTTTTTAGATTAGAGACAACTCGACGTCCTTTAGCTGTCCTACGCTGTAAGAAAAAAAAAAAAAAAAATCAAAAAGCAAAACGGGGTCTCAAAGAGGGTCGGTACCGAGGCCTAGAGGGTCGGACCGAGCCTAGAGTGATCCCGTGAAATAGAAACGGAAAAGAAAGAAGCAACTACCTGTCGACACGGTCGGTGTCGACCTGGGTAGGGTCGGGGACGACCTGGTGTGGATCGGGGTCGACCTGGTGTGGGTCGGGGCCGACCTGGGTAGGGTCGGTACCGACTTGACAGTGACCTAGAAATTTAATAGAAAAAGCATAGAAATCCGGGTTGCCCAGCAGGGTCGGTACCGACCCTGAGGGGGTCGTTACCGACTCGGCAGAGTCCCAAAAAACGCAAAAAGAACAAAACTTGGCACTATTGAAATCTCCCAGGCAACGGCACCAATTTGTTGAGAGGGTTTCTTGACAACAAATAAATTTATAATCAAGACCCCGCTGAGTACAGGGGAGTCAGGTTCGTCCACGGGAGATAGTCAATATCAAGTTTTGTTACTTTTCACGCAAGAAATCAATCAAAAGCAAGGAGTTTTTATCAAGGAAGAGAAATTCTAAGGTTTAGGGTATCCCCACAACAACAATCATGCATACAAATGCTCATGAAACACATAGATCATGCTTTTATCACAGAAAGGTGCTAACTTTCGTCAACTAAAGCAAGTAAATCAACTAACTATCGTCCAATTACTAAACTTACTATCTAATCTCTTCTACTTCAACTAGGATAGATCCGCTTTCGCTTCAAAACCCTAAATTGACCATTCTAATTCAAAGTTTTCGCTTCCGCTTCATCTATGAATGAAAAATTCCATTCAACTTTCGTTTTAAGGATTAAGAACAAGAGAGAAGATTCATGCAATAAAAACAATCAAAACATGATCATAAACAAGCATGCACAATCATTGTTGGGTTTAACCCCAACCTTAGAGAGGAAGACTACTCACAAATCATAATTAAAAACAAACAACTATATTAAATAAAAGGGAAAGCATACAACTTGAATCCAAAACAATAGTTCTTCTCCACAAATCCCACTCGTCTCCTTCTCTCGCCTCTCCTCCTCCTCCTCCTCTAACTTGAATGATTGTGGAATCCCCCCCAAAACTAAAGAGAGGACAAGTGTATATATAGAGAAACTAATCTATCTTAAATCTATCTACAAGGAAATAATATCTTCTAATAAAATATATCTCTTCTATCTATCTAATAACATAAAAGCAAATAGGATAAAAGCCCATTAAATGCACCGACTCGGTCTTCCGCTACGACACGGGGTGGCTCGGTACCGACCCAAAATGGGTCGTCACCGACCATGTTCAGCACTTCGAACAACCTTGAGTAAAACTTGCGTAGAAGATTCGTTACAACTCCGTTTGACTCGATTCTTTTTCCTATGTTCTTGTAACGAAATTCTCTATATATTTCCAAGCTCAAACTTGATCTTCAATAACTTCACTAACTTCATTCCTTGAGCTTTTCCTTAAGTGCTTCTCTTCGGTTTTGCTCTTTTCCTCAAAAGTGCTCTACATAGCTTCTAAAAACCTAGAAAACACCACCAAAGCTTATGTAGACTCCATATCTTAAGAAAATACGAAAACCTACACAAACGACTCAAAACAAAACACAAAACTAAAGAAAAAGACTCAAACACACTAAAAACACACCCTAAAAACATGACTAAAAATGCGGACATCAGGATCCCTAAAGCCTTGGTAAGTGACATGGGTACACATTTTTGCAACAGAACCATCAATTCCCTTTTGAAAAAGTACCATGTCACCCAAATGGTTTCTACTGCATATCATCCCCAGACTAATGGGCAAGCAAAGGTGTCAAACAGGGAGATCAAGGTGATTCTGGAGAAGACGGTAGCCCCAAATTGGAAGGATTGGAGGCTACGCCTAAATGATGCATTATGGGCATACCGCACAGCATACAAAACTCCCATTAGTATGTCACCATTCAGACTGGTTTAATGCAAGGCTTACCACGTACCTGTGGAGCTTGAAAACAAGGCGTTATGGGCCGTGAAGAAATGTAACCTAAGGATTGATGAGGATGGTGCCTTTAGGAAGTTGCAACTGCAAGAATTGGAGGAATTAAGGCTTGATGCCTATGATAATGCAGTGAACTATAAAAACAAGACAAAGGCATGGCACGACAAGAATATCATGCCTAAAGAGTTCAAAGTTGGGGACAAGGTTCTTCTCTACCAATCTCGCCTCACACTCTTCCCTGGGAAGCTCAGGTCCCGATGGAAAGGTCCTTATGTTAGAAATTTATCGATATATAACACTCAACCCGTGTTTTTCCTCATGGGGCAATAGAGATATATGATCCTGATCACCACAATGCGTTCAAAGTAAATGGGCATCGACTGAAGCCCTATCATGAAAGTGTGAGTCAAGAAGTTTTGGAGGAGTTAGTTCTTGATGAACCGGCTAAGGAATAAACAGTGATTGAGTGTAATGACGTCGAGCCAACGACGTTAAACAAAGGCCCTGCTCGGGAGGCAACCCGAGGTGAGTTCCCCTATTCTTTTCTTTTCTGTTATGCCCTTTTTGTTAGTTTAGTTTTTTTAGTTTCGTTTTGGTTATGTCAGGCTAACTCGTAGGTTAACTTTGATATCTCGAAGAAATTACGAGCCCGCGGCTGAACCCGAGCTCGCGGCTGTAACCGCGCCCTCGGTGAGTAACCGCGCTCCCGGTTTCCACTCCCACAGTTTGGTGGCAGCGCTCGCGGGTCCGTTCCTGGCAGAATTAAGTTTGTTTTCGATAAAATAAAAAAATAAAAAAAATATTAAAAGGTCTTCGGGTGAAACCCCCGAAATAAAAGGTTTTAGGGTGAAACCCCCAAAATAAATGGTTTTTGGGTGAAACCCCCGACATAAAAGGTTTTCAGGTGAAACCCCCGAAATAAAAGGTTTTCGGGTGAAACCCCCGAACAAGTCCAAATCATTCCCAAACCCTAGCCCAATCTTTCTTTGTCTTGTTCCAAACCCGTACCCATATCATTCAAGCCTCATCTTTCTTTCTTCATTACCTCATACCTCAGAAATCTCCTAGCCACAAAACAAAAACCCACCAACAATTCCCCCAACCTACCACCGCGCCTCCAACCTTCAACCGCGACACCGACCACACCGTGCGTGGCTCACCACCGGTGACCGAGGTCCACCGCCACCACCTTCGTTTTGCTCTTGGATTTGGTTGGATTAAGGTGTTTGTGCAATTGTGGGAGTAGATCTACTTCGGTTAAGTACCCTTTCTTGCCTTTGGAGTTGGATTTTTACCCTTTGAGAGTTGAATTGTTGTTGTTGGGAAGAATTTGGAGGGTTTGTTCAGCCATTGTTGTTGTTCGAAAGCTTCAGATCTGCGCACCACCAGCCACCGCGCCCGCGGCCGACTTCCGCACTCATGGCTCCCTCTGACAGCCACCGCGCCCTCAGACAATTTCCGCGCTCGCGGATCCTCTGACAGCCACTGCGCTCTCGGTTTCCTACCGCGCTCACGGGTGTCTACTTTCGGGTAATTCCTCCTTCGATTCTGTTTTAAATTCAGTATGGAGTATTTCGGGCTACAAAATCTTAGTGATAGGCAGAAACAATTATGGGATCGATATGAGGGTCGGAACTTTGTAAGCACTAAATTCTTTGACCTTCCGACTCTGATTGATTTCGGACTCCGAGAGTGCACTAAGCAGTTGTTGCCGACTGGGGGTTTGGGTAGATTCAGCACTATGCCCATTCCTACTTACAGAGGGCTCACCATTGAGTTTTTATCTATATTTTTTTATGTGGATGGTGTGCTGACGTTCCATGCATGTGATCGGTTATGCACTGTAACCCGTGAGCAGGCATCCCTTAGTTTTGTGATTACTTCCCCACCTATTGAAGGGTGGTAGAATACACTGACAGATGAGCAGTTCTTTGACTTTTGGCAAGCACTCACTTGCCTCCCCTTTGACACCGGTAAAGGGGAGCAGAACAGTAAGATACCTCATCCTTGTGTGTGCTTGTGCCACAAGGTTCTGGCTATGGCAGTTTTGGGTCAGGGAGAGGTTAACAAGGCTTTTGCTCATGATATGAGGATGATTTGGTGCCTATTTCCTTTTCCATACGAGTGTCCTGATTGGTTTGCGCTTTTTATAGAGTCAGCAAAGAAATACCCCAAGAGAGCAGGGCTAATTGGATTGGGTGGTATGGTGACTCATTTAGCCACTTGGTTCATTACTATTGAGACGATCGAGGCTCACTATGGAGGAGGGATGGCTGATGGTAACATTTATAACCATCAGGCATTGATTAGGGCGGGGTGTTTGAGGGGTTCTGTTGAGATTGGTTGGATTTGGCTTCATGGGCATCCTCCTGTGCCTTTTCTACATCTGCCTAGAGCGTTACAGTATGGTAACACTGTGTCAGATTTTTGCTTACAGCCTGATGTGGATATTCTTGAGGATGAGGAGGATTATGATGTTGAGGATGATGGTGGGGGTAACTGTGATGATCAGGTTGTGGTGTACCGGTCACGGTATGCTTGTGAGCCGTCTGGTTAGGCTGCTGCAGGCCCATTTTCTTCAGCTGGTTGGGGTGGAGCTAACCCATCTACTTCTACATCTACTTCTACTAGCTTTCCCTGGACTTCTGAGATGGGTTTTGAGGAGCGAGTGTTGAGTGGATTGCAGCATTTATCGGTGCGTCAAGATGAGTTTGGTCGCTCTTTGGATGCACTTACTGAGCATCAGAGACATGCTTCTATCTTCTTTCATACTCAGTGGCCAGGTTACCCATCTTTTCCTCCACCAGATCAGCAGTGAGTCTTCTGATTCCCTTTTCTATGCTTTGCTCTATTTTTCTTAGCTTCATTGTGGACAATGAAGAGTTTATGTATGGGGGAGGGGATTCACTGTTTTGTGATATATGTATAGTTGCATCTTATTTTAGTTATTTGATTCAGTAGCTTTCAGTTTAAAAAAAAAGAAAAGAAAAGAAAACATATAAATCTTGTGCTGAGCTGAAAACCAGAAAGGGCGGTTCAGACAAAATTGCAAGTGCCCGGACCAGCATTAGGCTGGGGTAATAAGAGGCTAATGAGAGATGTGAGCAAATGTGAGCACACCTATGATAGAAAAATGAAATGAGTGATTAGGTGAAAATCCGGAAGGGCGCCTAAGTAGAATTGAATGGAAAAATTGGAGTGTTTAGGATTTCATTCTACTTTAGGGCTTGGGGATTACATTTTAGATGCCGGGTAGATCCTAGGACGTTCTACGATTTTTAGAGCTTGAGGGTTGATTTTATATGTATTTTGGTGAGGTGTGTGATTGAGCTTTCATGTTTTTGCTCATTTTTTCTCTACATGGGTTCGGGTTGTGAGTTGAGAGTGTTAGAGATTTTTCATATTCCCTCATTGCTTCCTGTGGATCTTTGTTGTATTGTTTGTTAAATTTTGTTTGAGCTTACTTGAGGACGAGCAAGATTTAAGTATGGGGGAATTTGATACGCTGGATTTTATACAGCGTAATTAGGTATTTTTATATAATTTCTGAGTGTTTTAGGCTAGATCAGAGCGTTTAATTGTAAAATCAGTAATGCCTACAAAAGAAGAGTTTGAAGACAAAAATCTGAGTTTGAGCTGAAGACCTGCTACACAGCGGTTGTGAGGAAGTGCAAGAAAGAGGACCCGCGAGCGCGGATTTCCACCGTGACCGCGATGATGTCCATATCCGCGAGGCAGTGAGGACGTCGTTGCCGCACCCGCGGTCATTTACCGTGCTCGCGGTGGTCGAGTTTCAGCGCCGTCATCGTCTATCCTTATTTTACGTTTTATTATATTTTTATTATTAGTTTTTATTCGGATGTTTTAGTATTTATAAGACCTAGTTTCGTAAGAAGTAGGGAGAGAGCCTCCTTTTAGTTTTAACCTAGAGATTATTGAGTTTTTTTGGAGAACTAAACTTTCTGAGTTCGTTCGTACTTTGAAGCTTTGATTTGTAAGTTTGTGAGATTTGATATTTAATTTCCTTCGCTTGTTTGATAATTATCTCTCTTGTGCTTGAATTCTTATGAATGTGATTGATTTCTCTAAGTCTTATCACCTGATTGAACTTGATTATATTCTAGTGCTAGATTTGAGTTTTCTCGTAGCAAAACTTGATCTTAGTAGCAAACTTGATGTTCTAGGACTCGTAGGACTAGATTCATTAAGAAAGAGAGATATTTGCATGATTTTGTTAATTAGCTCGTTGTTATTACATTTGCATGTATCCAAAATTATCCTTGTGCTTCATGCTAAAGTTGAATTGATCGTTTCATTCAGTATTAAGTTTTGCTTGGCTCGTAGACCTGCAATTATCCATGATTAGGATTAGAATTAAGCAAGAGAATAGTAGGAATTTAATGCAAATCAATAATCAAACAACCAAACACAATAACCTAGTTGGGTTTAAATAGAGAAACCAATGCCTAAAAGATAGAAAAAAGATATTACAAGATATATGCAAGGATAGAATATTCCAATATCCCCTAGATATGATTCTCTCCTAATATACCATATCTTTTACCCAGTAATGATTGAAAATCTTATCTACCAAAAATAATCCGAAGCTTGCAAGACACGAAACATTCAAACCCTACGCGAATTGCTTACGCACAAGCCTGTTCCGCGCCCGTGGAGCCCTGTTCCATGCCTGCGGAGCCCTGTTCCGCGCCGGCGGAGCCTTGTTCCGTGCTCGCGGATCCTTGTGGCACGCCCGCGGTTTGCCCTTTTTGTTCCGTCTTCACTTCTCCTTTCTCGCCTTTGTCTCTATTGCACCTAATCCCGAATTAGGCTCCATAATCCCAACAATCTCCCACCTGGAGACTGATTAAAAATGTAATTGTCTTCTTCTTCAGCAAAGTCCTTCAGCCTTGGTAGTGACGGGCCTCCAACTTACGTAAGCCCATCTGAAGCCTTTCTAGGCCTCTGTTCGTCCTCTTCAACCATGTCAGCCCACCTGACTCTCTTGCCAACTGCACAGTCATCCGGTTCAGCTAACTGAGCAAATTCAGATAGCACTCAGAGGATGAATCTCTATCCAGTTCTTTAATGATCTCCTGACCATCTTTCCGTGGCTCATCCTTCAAGGCCTCCTGCCTACTAGAAACCACTGCCATACTCCCACCAAAACTTGTGGAACTCAGAATCAATACATCACTATCATCTCCCATATAATCTGCTGTTGTATTTTCTGACTCCTTCTCTCCTAATGCTTGACACTCGTTCTTGTAGTGACCAAATTCACCACAATTCCAGCACTTGATATTGCTCTTGTCCTTGGTGACCTTCTCCTTCCCTTTGGCATTCGACCCACCATGACCAGATCTGCCCTTATTCCCTACATTCAAAGCTGATCCAGATGCAGGGGCTGTTTCTTTCCTGGGAATCTCTTCGCTGATATTCAAATCCCTCACATCATCAAACTTGAATTTCCCTTTACCAATTGAAGCACTAACGGTAGTAACAGTTCCGTTCCAACTTTTAGGCAAACAAGAAAGTAGAATTATTGCTTTTACCTCATCATTGAATTCAATCTCAACCGCCTCCAGTTGTGCAATCATTGCGCTGAATTCGTTCAAGTGCTTGGATACCGATGTGTCCTCCCGCATCTTCTGGTTGACCAAACGCCTTATCAAGTGCACCTTGTTCACCGTTGATGGCTTCTCATACATCGCATACAAGATTGAAAGCAGTTCCTTTGTCGTCTTAGCCTTCACCGTGTGATGGGCTACGTTCCTGGACAAGGATAAGCGAATTGCACTCATCGCCTTCCGATCCAACAAGTTCCACGCATCATAATTCATGCCCGTCGGCTGCTTTCCAAGAGGCAAGTGAAGATCTTTACCATAGAGGTAATCTTCCATCTGCATCTTCCAGAAGCCAAAGTCTGTCCCATCAAACTACGTGTGGGGGCACTACCAAGCCAGGGATATCCACTAGATCTGAGACTTACAAGGATTACAAGACCTCTGTCTAACCTAATCTCTCTAGCGCTCTGATTTTTCCCTCTCTCTACTCTCTTGTTTTCACCACACCAATTACAATAACCTAGTTGGGTTTAAATAGAGAAATCAAGGCCTAAAAGATAGAAAAAAATATTACAAGATATATGCAAGGATAGAATATTCCAATATCCTCTAGATATTATTCTCTCCTAATATCCCATATCTTTTACCCATTAATGATAGAAAGTCTCATCTACCAAAATAAACCGAAGCTTGCAAGACACGAAACACTCAAACCCGACGCGGATTGCTTACGCACAAGCCTGTTTCGTGCCCGCGGAGCCCTGTTCCGCGCCCGCGGATATTTGTGCCGCGCCCGCGGTTTTCCCTTTTCATTCCATCTTCGCTTCTACTTTCTCTCCTTTTTCTCTATTCCGCCTAATCCCGAATCTGGCTCAATAATCCCAACATAACTTGGCATAGTTATTCTCGAGTTTTTGGTCCAAAACACCATTCGTGTCTTGTGTTCTTGTAATCTTCATAACTTTTGCAATTCAACTCCAAATTGAGTGATTCAAAATTCGTGTGTTCTTATAATTGAATCCTCCATCTATTGATTCAATTAAGGAGAGAAAAGAGTGATTAATTTTCGTGCATTCAAAGGCAAAGAGAATTACTTGTCATGATCGGGCCAAAACAAGACCGAATTGTCATCATCGAGCAATAGAGGAGATAATTCCGCATCATAGCTAGGGAATTTCTACGTTGTAGGCCCACATGTTGTCAGCGAGAGGCGGTGAAAATCATCTTCATTTTCTTCTTCCCATCAAAAGATAGAGGAAGCTTTTTATGGGGAAATTGTTGGACCCAATAGTTCTTCCGGCCCATTAAACAAAGAGAGGCGAACGAAGCTTTCAAAAGGAAGATCATTTGCACCTATCTGGTAAGAGCATCCCAAAAAAGTGGGAAGACCGGGTCTTTCGGGTGATTAACATATTGTTGGTGTTTGTGAAAAGTCATCAATCCCAATGTAAACATGTTGAGGTAAAGAAGTCATAAGGAAATGTCGATTGAGGATATTGACTAATGTGACTTGCCATGATATGATAAAGAGAAGTATAGTAGTCATAAAAAGAAAAGAAATCCAAGAAACGTACACCGGCACCGAGGCTTGAAACCTCATGTACAACCCCTGAGCAAGACAAGGGCGCGACTAAAATGCGTCGGCGCTAGGTTGCGGCACGAGGCACCGACACTCGCTAAAAAACACGCTGGTGCATGGGGCACACACTTGCTCGGTTTTGGCACGGTGCAAGGGCGAGTCACGCCGATGCTTGCTCATTAATTATGTGCGTGGCTAGTTGGGGCGCGCCTGTGCCATAGTGTTGGCACGTCCGTGGTTGCATGGTGCTAATGGTGCACCTAGGGTGTGTGCATGGAGCTTGTGGCGCGCCTAGGGCTTAGGCACAAGGCTCTGAGTGGTTGCTATTAAGCTATGGTTTGCTTTTGAGTTTGTTGAATGAGTCTTATAGCTTTGTGCAAGTTTATATGAATGTTTGAAAGCTTCTCTAAGATTTATGTATGCATTATGAAAGGATTAAAGCTTTAGATTAGCTTAGCACATAGTTATGGATGCTAGTAAGAAGTATTAAAGTTTCAAACTAGCTTAAAGTTAGTTCTATAAGCTCGAATAAGCTCTTGACTCAAAGTACAAGCTTGGTAAGAAGCTCATGTAACTAGGGTTTAGCTCATGCAAGCTTAAACTCGCTCAAGCTAGCTCAAATATACTGAAAATCAGTTCAAACGAGCTAAAACGCAGTTCAAGCTAGCTCAACTAGCTGGATGCTAGCTCAACTAGCTGAGGGCCAGCTACACTACGTAAGTGAACTAGCTATGCTAGCTAGCTATAGGCCATGGTGGGCCAGCCCATGGGGCATGCGTGTGGGCTGGATGGGCCGCAAACATGGACATGAGAATGGGCCATATGCTTTGCCATTTTGGGCCTTTCTTTTGGGCTTTTGGATTGGATTTTCTAACGAGTTTGGGACCAATTTCATCGGCATTTTTGGGCAGGATTTTGGATGGCAATAGACTCCATTTTGGGCTGGGCTTGGACGCCTCCCATGGTGACAAGGAAAGAGAAGAATGGATAAGGAGAGTTGGTTACAACTTCCCCTACATTCACTCTTGGCCTCTCTTCTCTGCAACCGATTTATAACTTCTTTTAGGGTGGTTAATGGACAGCCATGGACGCGTTTAAATAGGTTGGTTGGGCATTCATTTGGACATACGAAGTGAGACACAAAAAGACACAAAAATTGTAGTCAATTCACTCTATAATCGGCATAGACTAAGTTGTGTTTGTGTGAGCGTTTTCATTGGAAATTCAAACACAAGTGTGTGATATCATGGATCGGTCTTCATGAGTACAAGTGAAGGAGGAACCTCAAGTGGTGTGGAATGATGAGTTCGTCCAAGTGAAGGAAGAACCGCAAGAGCCATGGGAAGACAGCTTCGTTCAAGTCAAGAATAAAGAGGAGTTGTGGGACTCGAATAAGGTACATTTAATTTTGATAGATATGTCTTGCCAACATGTCTATTGTTCGTATGGTACGTTTTATCTCACAACAATATTGCGGTATCCCTTGACATGGAATAGGGGCAATATATGTTGAAGGAAAGCTTGATCTCATCGAGTGACTCATAACCTTTATGGTCTACACCCAACGAGACTACCCTTCGGGGTCTACTCACGAGATTACCTTTCGAGGTCTACTCAAACCGCCTTGTTGTACAAGGATCAACTTTCACTTGAACTTGTTTATGCAAAATGTTATTCCGTTTATATACCCTACATTTCAACAATCTTCAACGAATATGTGTTTATGTTTATGTATGCATTGTTGTTTTGTTTTGTTAAGTTTGAGGATTTGGCTAAACGAGGGGATAAAATAGTTGATGACGTGACCTCTTACTTGAGGGAAGTCAAGATCGAACCCATGAGTCCCATAAGGCCGATCGAAGTGGATCATGGTGGGATGCAAGACTTTGACGAGTGGGCCGATGAGTACAACCGAAGCATGAAATTTTGGGATTGGTACATCACTAATGTGAGGATTGAACCCAATCTCAGAAATGCTATGGAAGATGAGGTTCTTGCGCCTCAAACCTCTAAGGAAATGGAGGCTCCTGATCCTAGTCATGGACATGAGGGAAGGCAAGGGTACTCGAGATTCAAGAGGCATTCAAAGCCTCGAGCCAAGTGCATTAGTGCAAAGTCTAAGTGTGGCGTCCTCAGGGCAGAGTCCTTGGGGGATGGAGGAGCCGTTGTGGGTGGATTGGCAGAAGGTCTATGGGGATCGAAGGCCCATAAGTCCGGTTTATTGATCCTTGTGTGGCGTAAGGCGCCGTGATTGAATATATGCATTGTAATATTTCCCTTGTGCACATATGTGTGTGTCTTTATCATAGTTTGTGTTCTTTTAATTTACGTGTGTTTGTATACCTTGAATAAAGGGTATTAGTGTGTTGTTTGATCTATATAACGATCATGTAATGTTTATGGTTGAATAATAAACAATGGTTTGATAAATTAATGATCTTAACAACTTATGTGCAAGAAGAAGACTATGTCTAATTCTTACGATCAATTTTGGAAAAGTTGATTCTAGTTTCATTCTCTTTGGATGATACTAATCAGATTACCCTTGAGTCGGCCATTCCATGATTGGGACGACTCATGCTCTAGACTACCTTCCGGTCTACTAGAGTAATTAGACTACCTTCGGGTCTACTAATGTAAGGGTTTACTGGATTGCCCCCCACATGAGAGGTTGAACACTTGTTGGCCATGAATACACTAAAGAACACATAAATAAGAGGGTGAGAGTCTCTTTGATAAGTTACATGTGGAAGATCACTTAACTGATTTCATGAAAATCATGTTTCTTGTGGAAAACGAAATATGAAAGTCTTGATTGGTTTAAATTAAGATTGATGCATCTTTACATTGAGCAATGAGTACATGAGAGTGAGATCTCTTATGGCTTAGTCGAACAAATGTTTGACAAGGGTTGGAAGTGTCAAGTGCATAGGCTTTGACACTTTTGCATGACACTTTTGCTAAGGTGCGCCGTTGAGTACCGAGCCATGGTACCCCTCTCCGTGTCTCTCGGCACTAGCGGTTGTAATGCCAACGGCATACCGCAATCATGCCAGTAATGGGCTACGGGATCGACCCTCTTGGCACTAGGCGCCGAACACTCGGTTTTGCCATGCAAGGGTTGAGACGTTGAGTCGAGAGTGCACAAGGCCAAAGTTTTGGCCTGCTCATGGGATCGCACAAGCCTAGGCGCACCGAGAATCGATGCTCTGTGCTTGGTGTGGCTGGTATGCAATAAGGTGAAGGAGCGCTTATACTAAAATAAGACGTCGCTCCTTGAGAGCGCGATGCTCTGGGCGTCGGCGCTTGGCAAGTCTCGTGGCATGGCAATGGGCAATGCAAGGCGCGCCGAGATTGATCATCTCGAGCCTTGTCAAAAGTAAATGCTCGACGCATGAGCGTCATGACCCGATTTGATGGGTCAAAGTGCGCCCACAAGGGGCACTTATAATTGATTGGTTAAATCAATGAAATCATACTTGAAGTCATGAAATGTTTTCCTAGTTTGGAAATGTTAAAGGATGTGATTGAGTTTAAGAACTTAAATTATCACATGCCCCATATGGTTAATTGGGGAGTCTCATGTTGTATGTCATTAGATTGATTAATAGAGCTTGTTTGGAAATTTGAAAGGTTGTTTATATAAGCTTTCAAATTAACAAGTAATGGTCTAGAAGAGACCTATGAGGGCGTTTGATTCATTCTCAGATCCAAGGAAAGTGTCAATGCGCCATGAGGACTTAATATTGACAACTTTGGTATATCAGTCTTATGATTTAGTTGATCATTGAAAGGACTAAGGGAAGGGTAATGGAATGGATTATGAAATACAAATCTTATCATGTGTAGTGAACACTTGTGATAAGATGGTTGTCTTATGAGCATAACTCTTCAAGTTTTCTTTGATAAATGATTTTTAAGAAAAGAAAGAATTGAATCATCTCATATTGTCATATGGGTGATTGATCATATGAAAACTCCCAATAAATTGGTGGTTAGAATGAAAGTGGTACATGAAGTGGAATACTTTATGTTGAATGGCCAAAAGGAAAAAGATGTCATTTGTGAGTCTTTCTAAAGATTCTATGAATATGCTTATAGCATGAAAGAATATAGTAAGTTTAATCATTTTGGTTAAGAAGTGTTTAATGAGCCTATATGAGAATGACATGGTTAATTTGGTAGAAACCAAATGAAAAGATGAGATGGTAAGGTCTTTTCTATGGAGTTCTTCATGGATAAAATTATGAAGATGCTGATGTATAGAGATAAAGGTGAATTAGATTTTCTAAATCTTTGTCTAGATTTGCAATACATTGGAATGGGAATGGAAATTCCATGTTTATACACATGTTCAGAACACCTATGGATCAATTGATACACGGTTATAAATTTTGGATCAATTGATACACGGTTATAAATTTTGTGTGTCATGGCTTGAGGACGCTCAAGTGGTAAGATGTTGATATCTTGACATGGCCATTTGTCAAAGATATGATGTTTGGATGCTTAATGCATTAGATGTGTGGAAATAATTTCTATGTTGGAAAGTTTTAATGCAAGTTGGATCACCTAACTAAGGAAGACCTTTAGTCGACGATTGGTCATGAATTCCTAGTAGGGTGATGGGTGCACATTCTTGAGAAGACTCAAGAGGCAATCTTGCATATGTTTTGACTTTGGGTCGGAATTTGAAATTTAAGTATGAGTGGATATTATTGTAAGGAATAATTCATATTTAGAATCAACTCGGTTGAGTTTTTGTTAAACACGAAATAAAATTATTGAACACTCCACCGAGAGGTTTGGCATAAGCTTTGGTGTTAAAACAAACTCGAGGGATGGGTGAAAATCCTAGAGAACAATCTATGATTTGGACGCCCAATTCCTCCTTACCGAAAGGTGTAGGGCCTGCATTCAATGTGGTGGGCCAAGGATATATGGTTGGAGAGCATAACAAAGGCCCATCAAGGAAGATGCTCTAGCCTACATAGTTTTGAAACTATGTTTCATTAATGAGACTTTGGAAAGTGCCTTGGTAGGAGCACGTTAGAAGTTTCAATTAACTAAGCATATGTGGAAGTGTGTAAGGCTTCTTCCAAGGGAGTTCTAGGACTACTCGCCTAAAAGCATATGTGAAATGGATATGGGACATAAAAGCCTTTAAAAGCGTCAAGTTCAAAGGTTAAACAGTAAGGTTAACTCATGTCGTACTATTGTTTGTTGTACTTAGACAAGAGTTAGTGGTTCAATTTTGAGAAATACCACGGTTCTTTAGTGCACATAGTGATAGCTACAAGTTGTAAATTCAATCCTTGGGACATTTACTTCTATGATATAGAGTTTGAAAAGTTTTCGAGTTTTGATGACATTGCTCAAATGGGGTAGGAATGTTGGTGATTTGTGAAAAGTCATCAATCTCATTGTAAGAATGTTGAGGTAAAGAAGTCACAAGGAAATGTCGATTAAGGAAATTGACTTTGTGACTTGCCATGCTATGATAAAGAGAAGTATAGTAGTCATGAAGAGAAAAAAAATCCAAGAAATGTACACCGGCACCGAGGCTTGAAACCTCGTGTGCAATGGCACAAGACAAGGGCGCGACAAGAATCCGTAGGGGCTCGGTTGAGGCACGAGGCATCGACACTCGGCAAAAAACGCGCCGGTGCACGGGGCGCGTGCTTGCTCGACTTTGGCATGGTGCAAGGGCGAGTCACGCCGATGCTTGCTCATGAAGAATGTGCGTGGCTAGTTGGGGCGCACCTATGCTATAGTGTTGGCACGTCCGCGGTTGCATGGTGCTAACGGCGCACCTAGCTGGTGTGTGCATGGAGCTTGCGGCGCGCGTAGGGCTTAGGCACAAGGCTCTGGGTGGTTGCTTTTGACCTAAGGTTAGGTTTTGAGCTTTACTAAATGAGTCTTATAGCTTTGTGCAAGTTTATATGAATTTTTGAAATCTTCTCTAAGCTTGGTGTATGCATTATGCATGGATCAAAGTTTTAGGTTAGCTTAGCACATAGATATGGAGGCTAGAAAGAAGTATTAAAGCTTCAAACTAGCTTAGAGTTAGCTCTAGAAGCTCGAATAAGCTCTTGACTCAAAGTACAAGCTTGGTAAGAAGCTCATGTAGCTAGGGTTTAGCTCATGCAAGCTCAAACTATCTCAACCTAGCTCAAATAGATTGAAAGTCAGCTCAACGAGCTAAAACGTAGCTCAAGCCAGCTCAACTAGCTGGATGCTAGCTCAACTAGCTGGATGCTAGCCCAACTAGCTGAGGGCCAACTAGACTATGTAAGTGACCTAGCTAGGTATCTAGCTATGCTAGCTAGCTATGGGCCATGGTGGGCCAGCCCATGGGGCATGCGTGTGGGCTGGATGGGCCGCAAGCATGGACATGAGAATAGGTCAAATGCTTTGTCATTTTGGGCCTTTCTTTTGGGCTTTTGGATTGGATTTTATAGGGAGTTTTGGACCAATTTCATGGGCATTTTTTGGCTGGATTTTGGACGGCAATAGACTCCATTTTGGGCTGGGCTTGAACGCCTCCCATAGTGGCAAGGAAATAGAAGAATGGATAAGGAGAGTTGGTTACAACTTCCCCTACATTCACTCTTGGCCTCTCTTTTCTCCAACCGATTAATAACTTCTCTTTGGGCGGTTAATGGACAGCCACGGACTCCTTTAAATAGTTTGGTTGGGTGTTCATTTTGACATACGAAGTGAGACACAAAAAGACACAAAAAATTGTCGTCAATTCACTCTATAGTCGGCATAGACTTAGGTATGTTTGTGTGAGCGTTTTCATTGGAAATTCAAACACAAGTGTGTGATATCGTGGATTGGTCTTCACGAGTGAATGTGAAGGAGGAACATCAAGTGGCTTAGCATGACGTGTTCGTCCAAGTGAAGGAAGAACCGCAAGAGCAATGGGAAGACAACTTCGTTCTAGTCAAGAATGAAGAGGAGTCATGAGACTTGAGTAAGGTACGTTTAATCTTGATAGATATGTCTTGCCAACATGTCTATTGTTCGTATGGTACGTTTTATCTCACAACAATATTGCGGTATCCCTTGGCATGGAATAGGGGCAATATTCGTTGAAGGAAAGCTTGATTTCATCGAGTGACTCGTAGCCTTTATCTAAGACAACTTATAAAATATTTTAAGTGGGTCGATGGTGATTAGTTTTATGGTCTACACCTAACGAGACTACCCTTCGGGGTCTACTCACGAGATCACCTTTCGAGGTCTACTCAAACCGCCTTGTTGTACAAGCATCAACTTTCACTTGAACTTATTTATGCAAAATGCTATTCCGTTTATATACCCTAAATTTCAACACAGAGTTGCAACTTTCACTTGAACTTATTTATGCAAAATACTATTCCGTTTATATACCCTAAATTTCAACACAGAGTTGCCGAGAAGATCTCGCAAAGCTAGAGTCGCTAGTCCCAACGATCAAAAGTTGAAGGCGTATGACAAAAAGAGACACGCAAAAGGGTTAAAACTCACGGGAACTCGACTTTCTAGTTTTTGACAACGACTCCTTTCCTTTCATTATTGTCATACTTTGCATTCCATCATTTGATCACTTGTAATTTTTTTCTATAATACAACAATTATCTCTTGTTGTCCGAATTTTCTAGTTGCTAGATCAAAGATCTGAGATCACTTCTTGAGACCGAGTTCCGATTAGTATAACTTGTCTGTTGTGACCCCTTTAGCATCTCTTTGCCTAAAATAACAATGAATTTATATCCTGGCATTTACTGCCCTGCTGGGACGGTCTTGTTCCGGTGAAGTTTGTTAGAAACTCTATAGATAGAGTTCTAAAACCCTAGTATAAATTAGTGAACCCTACGAGGGGAATGAAAAAGAAAAAAATCATTAAAAAATTTGGAGAGAGAACAAATTAAATCTAATCGTTGAACTATATTTGGATGGCTCAGATTTAACCAAATCCACCGATAGGTTTTTTTTAAAACTCCACCGTAACTAAACCCTGGGACGTGGGCTAGAACATTGGGTTAGTAAATGTGTCCGTGCAATTCTTATACTCCATAGTAGATTCATATCCTGGAATTTACTGCCTTACTAGGAGGTAGAGTTGTCAAAAGCTGACCGAACCCGCTAACCCGACCTGAACCGCCCGATAATTTTAGGGTCAAGACCCGAAAATTTGAACCCGAAACCCGAAATCAACCAAACTCGATAAAACCCGAAACCCGTTGGGTTGACTGATTTAGTATATTTATAGTGTTTTTAAAATTTATTTTGAAAAATATAATATATTTTATTATTAAAATAATGAAAATAATATAGTATAATAAAATAATATTATTTAATGAAAATTTGTAAAAAAAGGATATTTTGGACTCGCTGGTCAACCCGAACCGACCGAAAATCCGCTACAACCCGACCCGATTGACCCGTGACCCATGAAGAAACCGAACCCGATTCAACCCGAATCCGAAATGACCGAACCCGAACCCGCCCGACCCGCCTTGATTGACAGGTCTAGTGGGAGGTGATCAGAATCTATTTATTTTAATACAATATATAATGCTTATTCTTCAAGATCCTCATACACAAGGCAACATAAAGGACGAAGATCATAAGAGAAAATGATCGAATAAGATTCCAATCCATCCAAGAGGTCTGTTGGGTACCATCCCATTTATATTAAAATAAATAACAATTCATTTTAAGCTCGTTCTAGATCATTTTAAGAATCCATCTCATTTTTTTAGTCCCATGACGCGATTTTTTAAAATCTTCTAATAAATCATGTGTTCGTATAATAGACATCTAAATTCAATGTGTACACGTTCTACGGATTTGAAATCACACTTTTGAGTTTAATATATAATAAACCAAGGATAGTGAATTAATGATCTACCCTAACATTACAAATGAAAAGCTATGTCTATGTATAAACTTACTAACAAAAAAAAAACATGTTGTTGGGCCCTAAAATATCGGGCTGATTTATGAGGTGGGACCACGAAGATATGAAGAGATCGGAATGAATTAAAGACAATATTCACCATTAATGGAGCATTAAACTGCATGGAGGAAATCAAGGAGCGTATAAAGGAGCTATTGGAACGCATTAACTACATGCGAAAATCACGGACGCCTTAAATGCTTAACGCGTTGACAATTCAGCAGAAGTAGTAACTGGTCAAAACTAGCCGTTGGAAGACTTTAATAACAAGGCGAGATTCTCGGGATTGACTGATAAATGACCAAAATGTAAGCCTATAAAAGAGGAGGAAGAACAACAACAAAGGGATATTCTCTCGGACTCACTCTCACACGCTCTGTCTACAACAAAACAATCTACATACAATTGTACTTTTATTCTTCGATTATTCATCCATGATCTCAAAAGCTATTTTGCTCTTCATCTTTTCTCTGGCGTACTGGTCAATTGTTCTTCTACATTTGAATAGAATCATAGTGAAGTTTACCCTCGTTATTCTATATTTTTGCCTACTTATTTCGATATCTATTATTTTACCAATTAACGTGTCTACTACTTATCATTGGTATCTTGAATCATAAGGAGTAACTCGCAGCAGTGTGATTGCAATCTTATTTCACTATTCTGGACGCATATCTCATTCTCTACTTGTTTACTAGTTCATTTGCTATTTCTCTTCGTGAATCTCTTATTATTTGTGAATTAACGTGTTTAAATTGATTTTTTACTAGAGTTCCCTCATTATAGCAGATAACGTGTTTACGTGTTAAATCTGCCCAAAACAATTGGCGCCCACCGTGGGGCCTTTAGCCAAAAATCCCATCAAATACGTTACCACCACCTTGCTAAACACGTTACCACCACCCCGCTACCAAAATGGCCAACGACCTAACTTCCAACACTAGTCCCTCTGTCGGACATGGAAACCAAGAAGCTAACCTCGTCACTCTCAATTAGCCACAAATTATACCTCCTATTATTTTCACCGATACTCAAACCGACACATCCACGGACAAAACTTTCAAGCTAAATGACCCTAACGCGTTACCAGAACTAGGGGTTACATCTGACTCGGTTTTCATAGCCGAACTTAGAGCCTCTATGCTTGCCTTGCAAAAGGATCTAGAAAAGCAAAAGGAGGCACACAACCGATTTATAGAAGTTTATGAAAAAGAAATTGAATCTCTAACTCGTGAAAGAAATTTGCTTCAATCTCAAGTTCAAGTGTAGGAACAATCAGGTCCAAGTCGACCAAGGGTTTCAGGAGCAATGGATCATGGAGTTGCGCAACCATCAGATCTTGATGAACCTATAAGTCACACCGATTAACGAAAGGCAGACAACACGTTATCAGGTAAGTGGTAACATGCTTCGCGCTATCCAAGAGGATGTTGAAGTCATAGATCGACAAGAGTGGCTTAAAACCCTTGAGGACCGGTTCAGTCAGGTCCCAGGGGCATCTCAACCAATAGTCATGGAAAGGCGATATGGTTATACCGACTCCCCCTTCATTCCGGCTATTGCGAGAGTTGATATTTCGAGAAAGTATCAAGTTCCTGATGTACCAAAGTACGAAGGAATGACAGATCCAGACCAACATGTTACGGCTTTCAAACAAGCGATGGGCATTAGCACTGTCCCATTCGAAATGAAGGAAGTGGTAATGTGTTGTTGGTTCGGTAACACGTTATCTGGTCCAGGCGTCCAACTTTAAATTGGCATTCACACTTACCACTTGGAAGTATTTCATCATTTGTTGAATTGGTTGATAAGTTTAGACTCAGTTTTGCAAGTAGTCAACGCACCAAGAAACGTTCAAGCGACTTATATCGTTGGGTGAAAAAATCTGGAGAATCTTTGAAGACGTTTCTAAATAGGTACAATGAGGAACTCGTCGCCATTGAAGAATGCGATGCCACAACTTCGGTAGAAGCATTTTGTTAGGCCCATGATGTTCGTGTTTTTGATATAGTTTTTAGTAGGTTTTGTTAGTTTATTAGGACTAGTTTTGATAAGTTTAGGGTTAGTTTTGTGTGTTTTTGGATAAGTTTGCATATTTTGTGAAAAGTATGGAAGCTACTCCGTTTTCTGTATTTTTGTAGGTTATAGCAAGGAAAAGGTGCTATTTGGAGCTGAATTTGGAGTGCTATGATGAAGGACTGAGGAATACAAGAAAAAGAAGTCGAAGTCTAAGTTTTTGAAGAAGAAGTGTTGAAGAAGCCAAGCTCAAGCTCGTTAACGAGGCTGTGAGGGCTCGTTAACGAGGTTACGAGATAGGATTTTCGAGGAATCTTAGTGATGTCCTACCAATCCTATGCGGGAATTTATTCAGTGTCGGTAGAGTATTTTTATTGAGTTTTAGGATTATTATATTATTTACTTTAGGTCTTGTTATCTTTCTAGATTTTATTTCTATCTTTTTAGAGTAGATTTCTATCTTTTAGGAAAGTTTTTATCTTCTAGCCTTTTTATTTTATATCCTTATTAGTATAAATACCCTTCTATCTAGCCTAGAAAAGGAGAGTAGCAAGCAAGTAGAGAAGAAGGAAGAGCCGAGAGAGAGAGAGAGAAGAGTCGGAGGTCGAGATCGAGAGCCACGGTGGACGAGAGTTACCGAGGTCGTTGATCGCGGGTTTTGATTCGGTGTTTGTATTTTTCGGTTTCTTCTGGATTCTGTAAGACAATATTTTCTTATCAATTTAAAGTAGTTGTTTTGTTCTCAATGTTTTCTCTTGTTGAAGTTATTTGTTTCTTAGTTATGAATAGTGAGTAGTTTTCTTATCTAGGGTCGGGGTTGAAACCCGACATAGTTATGCATGGTTTGATGAGTGAGATGATGTGTTGAATGCCTTCTATCGATTTTGAGATTGCTTGTTGTGCTTTAGATCCAAAACAAACGATTGAGTGAATTAGTTTATGAAAGTAGAGTAATTTACTTGCTAGTCAATGAAAGTTGATGAATCTATCTATTTAAAGGCATGATATTTATCTTCTTAGATCCAAAAGTGCATGACTATGTTGTGGTAACCCTTGTCCTAGATCTTTGTTTTATTTGAATTTTTCTAGGTCATATTCGTTACTGAGTTCATAGCCTCGGTACCGAACCTGTTTAGTTCATTAGTATTGGTTATTTGTCTGCGGTGGTTCGTTAACGACCCTGACGATGTCGTTAACGAGGCTGCTCATGAGTGTTTTGCTTTTTGTTTGATTTTCATCAATAGTAGTCGATTGATAAACAAACCTTGCTTCTCGTGGAACGATCCTGACTCCCCTATACTCAGCGGGGTCTTGACTTATAAATTTATTTGTTGTCCAGAGTGAAGGCCCGTCAACAAATTGGCGTTGTTTCTGGGGAAGCAACGAGTTTGTTTGTTTATCTATGGGTCTGGGAATAGACCGACCCCGTTTTTGTTTTTAATTTTTGTTTTCTTTGTCTGTTTTCTCAGCGCATGCCAGTAGGATGTCGAAGGCTTGAATTTGACAACGCTGGTTATTATTCAGAACCTGAACGTTCCCTGCACCGTAGACGCCGAGAGAACCGAGCCATGGCCACACCTGAAGAGACGGCTCGTCAGTTGGAAGTCCTCCGGAACCAGATGGAGGCATTGTAAACTGAGAAGGAAGACGCTGCTGCCGAGGCTGAGCGTCAACGGACTACCAATGCTCGTCTATAGGAAGAGCTGAATGCATATCTGAGGAATGTCAAACAATACATGCATTCAGAACTGAGGGTGCCAGAATCACCAATCGTGCTTCCGGATATATTGAAACCATTTGAGATTAAATGTCAATTTATATCCTTGATAAAGCGGGCTCAGTTTGAAGGGAAACCTACTGAGTACCCTATGGAACATATTAGATATTTTCTTGATTTATGTGACACCATAGCTGCTGAAGGTGTCTCACTTGAATATGTTCTGTTAAAAGCTTTTAGGTGGTCTCTTGCTAGAAAGGCCCTGAGCTGGTTGGAGAGATTACCTCCTAAGTCTATCAGGACTTGGAAGAACTTGTATGATCAATTTCTTACAAAATTCTTCCCGCCTGCCAAGACAACGGAGTTGAGAAAATGCATCACCTCCTATCACCAGCTGCCTAATGAAACTTTTGTTGAAACATGGGAAAGATTTAAAGAAATGCTTAGACAGTTTCCCACTCATGGGCAACCTTTATATGTTCTTCAATAAATCTTTTTCCAAGGTAACAACGCAGAGACCAAGAACCGCATCAACACGCATACTGCGTGCAGTTTTATAGAGATGGACCCTACGACTGCATGGGAATTGCTGGATAAGTTGTCCAATTATGATGCCATGTATGGAACCCAGTAAACTCCACAACCCCAGAAACGTATCTACGTGCCTAACCGAGAAGAAGTTGACCCGGATGTTAAAAATCAATTTCTACTAGACGAGGTCAACCGCCTGAAGAAGCAAGTAAGTTTTCTGAAATCCTCTCAATCCTGTCAAGAGTGTGGTTCTTCTACCCATAGTACTTCTGCTTGCACTAACATTGAGCAGGTAAGAGCCGCTGCGACGATTGCTGAAATGAATTACATGAGAGCCCATACAGGAACCAGCCTAGCAATTTTGACAGGTCAAACAACTATCAGGCGTGGGGCAACCAGAATCCAAATGCAAACTATGCAGCACCTCCACCGGATAGACGACCTGCGCCTTATCGACCTCCAGGCCATCAGGAGCCACCATCTTGGGTACAAGGGTTGCAAGAAAGCATCAATGGAGTCCACAACAAGGTTAATGAAGTTCAAGCCAACCTTAACCACCAAAATAAAAGATAAGGAGAGTTCGATGTATGGAAGAAGAATGTTGATTCCCAATTAGGGAACCTTGCTGCATAGATTCCGAGGCCTTAAGGGCAACTTCCGAGCCGTCCCGAAGTGAACCCTAAAGGACAGATAGCAGCGGTACACCTTAGGAGCGGAAATACATTACCGGAGCGTGCCCAAGCTAAGGACAAGACGGAAGAGGACGCCACGGTTCAGCTCGGTAACGAGCCAGCGAGGACAAGTACCGAACCAGCATACCATGGTGACGAGGCTCCGTGGGTACCTAATGACCCTAATCCAGGTAAGTTTTCTAATCCGAGCCTTCCTCTCAATTCCAGGGTAGTTAACGACCCCATCAAGGTCGGTAACGACCCGCCGAACGTACCTAACGACCCTAGTGTCGACCCGGTAACTCCACATCTCGACCCTAGGTTTCGTAAAGATTCTTCAGGGCATTAATATTTCCATCCCATTCGCTGAGGACCTAAGCGAAATGCCGGCTTACACGAAATTTTTGAAGGATATTCTTAGCAGGAAAAGATCCATCACAGAGTTGCAAGATGAAGTCAGATCTATTGCTCTACCAGAAAAGTTAGGAGACCCAGGGAGATTTGCAATAACGATCGGCATAGGCGACCACAAGTTCAAAGCCTTATGTGATCTGGGAGCCAGTGCCAGTTTGCTTCCTCTCTCAATCTGGTCTAAAGCCAACATGGGACCGCTAGAGCCTGTAGATATGAACCTCTTCATGGCCGACGGATCATGCGTCAAAGCTACAGGAGTCGTGGATGGCTATCCTATTCAAGTCGGGAAATTCTTTATACCGAATGATTTCATCGTCCTCGATATGCCTGAAGATCCTCATGTCCCCATTATCCTAGGCAGACCATTCCTAGCTACAGCAAGTGCCAAGGTAGATGTCCGGAAAGGACTTCTCACTTTTGATATTGGAGAGGAACGTGTGGAATTCAACTTAGATCAAAATGCCAATGACCCAACTGTGGTCGCACAAATCGAGTTGACCCAACCAGAGCTCAACATAGCTGGTATTACCGAAATTCCTCCAACTTCAAAAAATTACAAGATTCTCACACAAGTCCCTGCCGAACTTCATAAGCCCATTGACGAGTACCACATGCAAGAGTATAATCAAGGTGAGTTCTCTTCTTCTTACTTTATCCCTACACCAGGCCCCACGGTATATGCTACGGAGCAATCTAGACCACCCTGGTTTTCGGATTTCACTAACCCGTATGTAGGAATACCGAGCATACTTATAGAAGATACAAAACCAAGTCTAGTGACTCAAGCGAATAATGCCTACAAGGCTAAGTATGGGGTAACTCAGGACCCCAACATAGAGCCACCTTGAGCTAAGGTAAGTTCGTCGGGCTGACGACGTTAAAAATAGCGCTTACGGGAGGCAACCCGCTTTTAGTATAGATTAGATTTTTCTTTTCTTTTTAGATTCTTTTTCTTAGCTTTCTTTTGAGTTTTTTAGTAGTTTTTAGGACAGAAAAATAGGATAAATTTTGAGCTAACAAGATGCAGGAGAAAGGGCTCGAAAATCTTTCAAGGAGGCTACGGTGGCTCGTTAACGACCCACCCAGGGTCGTTAACGACCCGGTTTGGCGAACCGACTTGGGCAGGTAAGTTTTATTTTTACCCTAGTATATCTTCTATCTTCTACCCTTCTTCTACCTACCCTAGCCGCCGCCACTACCCCCCCTCCTATTTCTACCCTCTCCTATTTAACCCCTCTAAACTCTAAAAAATCCTACTCTCAATTCCTCAAATCCCAAACTCCAAATCTCTCAAAATTCTACCGAAGACCTTCACCACCGATCGGAATTCTACACTCCACCTACCGTTGGAATCACCCACGCTACCGAAGCCCGAAACCCAGTTTTCCCACCGACGAGACCAAAGCTCGTTAACCACCCCAAAACGCGATTTTTGTTCTTTAAATTCTCAATCTTCCGGTATGATTTCTACACCCTAACTCTTTATTGCATGATTCATGGTTTTTAGAGTAGAAATTTCATATCTTGATTGTGTTTATAGAGTCGATTTTTAGGGTCGAAATTGCATGTCTATTCCTGCCCATGAGTTTTATTTCATACATTGGTAGTGATTCTCTATCTATGGAAGGTTATTCATTGCTAGATTCTCCATTGCAAAAATTTGATTTGAAAAGCATGAATTTTCTTGTCTAGAAATAGAGTTTGATCTTCACCATGATAATTTTGGGTAATTTTAGCATGTTCGGGATGGGTAATTGAGCAAGTATGGGGTGTGTATATCCGACGGTGTGTCTAGTAAAGGATTATAGAGGATCCATGCTTGATTCATGGCTTTATTTTTGAGTTAATAACATTCGGATTCTGTGAACTGGTTCCCGACAACTCGTTAACGACCTTGCGTAGCTTCAAATATTACAAAACAGTCCAGATTCGTTACCGACCCAATTGGGTAGTTAACGAATAACTCCGAGGGTTATTTCGAGACCAAGTATGGGGTCTCTTGCCTATCTAGTTTGAGTGGATATTATCTTGGAAAAATCATGATTGTTTTGTAGATCACATGACAAGTTCAAGAAGACTCGCTACCCGAGCCCATAAGAAGAAGAGGAACCAGAGGTCCCCATCTCCACCTCGCATGGACAATGTGATCTTGCGCACTCAAGGCCAAGCGGATCGATACAATGCCATTATAGACAAGGACCACAACACTCGGTGGTTCTCGAGGTCAAGTGCTAAATATTTTCCACATGACCAAATATTTTCCACGCCTTATTGTTTTTACCAAGCCCCATTACAACCCGGCCGAATGGAAGCTTCTATGAAGTTTTTCATTGAGCCCCTTGAATTCTCTTGATGATTTTTGCTTGTTTTGACAAATCTTGGGTGGAGAGTTTGGTGATATAAGTTCCAATTTCTATGAGTTTTTGTATATAAGATGAGTGGAGAGATGTATTTATAAGCCTAAACACTTGAGAGTTGAGAGATATATTTATAAGCCTAAACACTTGAGGTTGGATTGTATTAGCTTATGTCTATTTAGTAAATATATATATATGTGTGTGATGACATTAATAGTCATTTGCTATTTTTCTTCTAGATGTTTTGATGTTGCTTTTTAGATGATGGTTATAGTTTGATGAGTATGTTGTTTGGTTCTGATTTTTGTTTAGTGATTGCTTGAGGACAAGCACGTCTAAGTATGGGGTATTTTGATGTTCGTGTTTTTGATATAGTTTTTAGTAGGTTTTCTTAGTTTATTAGGACTAGTTTTGATAAGTTTAGGATTAGTTTTGTGTGTTTTTGTGAAAAGTATGGAAGCTACTCCGTTTTGTGTATTTTTGTAGGTTTTAGCAAGGAAAAGGTGCTATTTGGAGCTGAATTTGGAGTGCTATGAGGAAGGACTGAGGAATACAAGAAAAAGAAGTCGAAGTCTAAGTTTTTGAACAAGAAGTGTTGAAGAAGCCAAGCCCAAGCTCGTTAACGAGGCTGTGAGGGCTCGTTAACGAGGTTACGAGATAGGATTTTCGAGGAATCTTAGTGATGTCCTACCGATCCTGTGCTGGAATTTATTCCGTGTCGGTAGAGTATTTTTAATGAGTTTTAGGATTATTATATTATTTATTTTAGGTCTTGTTATCTTTCTAGATTTTATTTCTATCTTTTTAGAGTAGATTTCTATCTTTTAGGAAAGTTTTTATCTTCTAGCCTTTTTATTTTATAGCCTTATTAGTATAAATACCCTTCTATCTAGCCTAGAAAAGGAGAGTAGCAAGCAAGTAGAGAAGAAGGAAGAGCCGAGAGAGAGAGAGAGAAGAGACGGAGGTAGAGATCGAGAGCCACGGTGGACGAAAGTTACCGAGGTCGTTGATCGCGGGTTTTGATTCGGTGTTTGTATTTTTCGGTTTCTTTTGGATTCTGTAAGACAATATCTTCTTATCAATTTAAAGTAGTTGTTTTGTTCTCAATGTTTTCTCTTGTTGAAGTTATTTGTTTCTTAGTTATGAATAGTGAGTAGTTTTCTTATCTAGGGTCGGGGTTGAAACCCGACATAGTTATGCATGGTTTGATGAGTGAGATGATGTGTTTAATGCCTTCTATCGATTTTGAGATTGCTTGTTGTGCTTATACCTAGATGAGAGTCAAGGTGATTTGAGTTTTAACTTGATGATAGAGAAAGTGATAAACTTGAAGGTTGATATTGTTTGAATACAAAAGTTTTAAGCTTTAGATTCAAAACAAGCGATTGAGTGAATTAGTTTATGAAAGTCGATTAATTTACTTGCTAGTCAATGAAAGTTGATAAATCTATCTATTTAAAGGCATGATATTTATCTTCTTACGAGTTTATGTGCATGACTATGTTGTGGTAACTCTTGTCCTAGATCTTTGTTTTATTTGAATTTTTCTAGGTCATATTCGTTACTGAGTTCGTAGCCTCGGTACCGAACCTGTTTAGTTCGTTAGTATTGGTTATTTGTCTGCGGTGGTTCATTAACGACCCTGACGACGTCATTAACGAGGCTGATCGTGAGTGTTTTGCTTGTTTTTGTTTGATTTTCATTAATAGTAGTCGATAGATAAACAAACCTTGATTCTCGTGGAACGATCCTGACTCCCCTATACTCAGCGGGGTCTTGACTTATAAATTTATTTGTTGTCCAGAGTGAAGGCCCGTCAACAGCCCAAAAATCCATCGGCCCATCTGGTAATCCGAGCCCATGAGTACACAAAGAAGTCATCGACCGCGCCAAACGAGACGAAACCCTGGAATGGGGAAGTCTCCAGTCATCCGATGGAAGGAAGAAAGCATCTGTCACAAAGCGAAGAGGTCCGTTCAGAAGACGCTGGAAAGAGCGTTCCGAGCCTCCGATATATGCGGGAAGTGGGAAGTTAGTTATAAGATGTGCCCTAAAGACCCGGAGATCGTGATATTAGAGAAGTAACCGTCGTAATTTAGAATATATACGGAAATTATGTATTTTGTAAAGGACACATAGAATCACACGAAACAATCAACTTTCTGAAGGAAATCACTTCACTCTGTTCTTGTAAATTCCATACTCATTCGAACTCGTAATTCCCTTAGAATTCGATCGTGCCCCAATCTAGCGCAAAGGTTTGTTAATCAAATTTTTGTCCAAAACAATTTGACGCCCACCGTGGAGCCCAACGATCGAAAAAAGATTCAGTTCTGTGCATCGAAAGGAATTCCGAAAAATCACCATGAATAACCCTAACGAAGGCGGTCAAGAACCAGGCATCAGAGAGGGGGGAGGCGCACGCCAGGACGCATCGGCAGCTCTTCGTCTCGAACTGTCCAAATTTGCCCAAAGGCCCCAAGCTTTGGAGAAAGAGCTATCCGATCAGCGTGCTTGCAACGAGAACCACAACGCAAGCATTGAGCAGTTAACCACCGATAACGATGGTTTGCGCTCCCAACTTCGATCCGTGTCCTCTATCGGCACGCGTACCAGGGCAACGGATCGAACCCGGTACAACGGGGGTGAAGGTTCCTCTGGGAACCGTACCGGCCGCCACGGAGGAAATTCTGCCCTAGAATTCATTACCCCCCAACAACGGTCCCCGAAGTACCATCATTTACCCCCGCTCAGGGAAACCCTGATAGCGAAGGAGTGAGGGCACCTATATGCCAACGATCGGCGCGGGAGATTAGTCCCCAACACTTGGAAGATGAAACTATGGACGATGACGAGGATTGGGACCGCCTCCGTCCCCGACACCTCGAGGATATCGTTCCGAACCAATTCAAGATGTTCACTGAGTAGTTGTCGAAGATACCTGGGGTCCCGCGGCCCATAGAGAAAGAAGTGGTTGACGGTTATGATGAGTCGCCTTTCGCTCCCCACATCGCCCAAGTCGAGATACCAAAGAAGTTCTCGGTGCCTAGTATCACTTCTTACGACGGCACGGGGATCCTGAAGAGCATGTGACCATATTCAAGCAGAAGATGATGACCAGTGCGGTACCATACCATTCCCGCAAAGAGTTGATGTGCAAGGGGTTCAGAGCCCTCGCGGGACCGGCCCTGAAATGGTTCGTTAACCTCCTAAGTGGAAGTATCCGTTCTTTCGCCAAGTTAATGGACTCGTTCCGGTTGCAGTTCGCCAATAGTCGACGGTTTGATAAGCAGTCTAGTGACCTGGACTGGGTTATCCAGAAGCCGGAAGAATCCACCCGGGAATACCTGGACCGTTTTAACCGAGAGAAGATTTCCATCCCGCACTGTCACGTGCCAACGACGATGGAAGCTTTCCGTCAAGGGATAAACCATGACGGAGATCTCTATAAAGAGCTCACCAAACACCCTTTCCACAGCTTTGAGGATGTGCAAACCAAAGCCTTGGCCCAAATCAGGCTTGAGGAAGATTTGAAGATGAGAAAACCCACGAGTGTATGGAAGAGGGTAGATAAAAAGGCAACACCAGATCACCGCCGAGAGCGTCGCGACCATCCATACCGTCGCCCTCACCTTGACGCGGTGAAGGTAAACGTCGCCGAAACCAGACCGGCAAAACCGCTACCGCCAAAGTATGACAAGTTCAACTTGGGTATATCCCTCGAGGACCTCGTGAAGAACATAGCTCAAACAATACGGGGCATTTTATGGCCGAAGAGGAATGAAAAGCCATATCTGAATAAGGATATGAGTAGGTGGTGTGACTTCCATGACGATTACGGTCACGTGACCAAAGAATGCGTAGCCCTGAGAAGAGAGATTTCCTACCTCGTCTCTCGGGGAAGGATTACTGAAGTCGCGCCAAATGCGCAAGTCCCTCCAGATGTGGTGGAAGCCTCACGCGCAGGAAGGCCTGCGTCGCCGGTACCGACAAAAGTCGTAAATGTGATCATCGGGGGGTCGAGTGTGTGCGGACTCACTTATTCAACAGCTAAGAGGAATGCACGAGAAAGCACCCTTCCTCGCCCAGTGCGTGAAAAGAGTGACGTCGTCAACCTCACGATACACTCTGGCGAAGACGACGTCAATGGTCTTGACGGACCCCACCATGACGGCCTCGTGATTTCTCTATCAATCGGAAATGTCCTAATGAAGCGAGTCCTCATCGACACTGGGAGCTCAACTAATCTCATTACGCTAGAGGCTCTGAGGGGAATGGGTCTGAGCGAGAAGGACCTGGAGAAAACCCCCATAGTACTCGTAGGCTTTAGCGGAGAAGTGAAGCCCACTGTAGGAGATATCATCCTTCCCACATACGCAAAGGGCGTGAACATCCAGGTTAGGTATTCTGTTATGGATTGACCTTCATGTTATAATGTAATTATGGGAAGGTCATGGCTTCATGACATGAGAGTCGTTCCTTCTACTTACCACCAAACGGTGAAGTTCCCGACTCCGTGGGGGGTTCAAGAGATCCATGGTGATCAAAGAACGTCCTAGGAGTGTTACAAATCGGCGCTGAAACCAACCGCCAGTCAAAAGTCCACCTAGCAATTAAAGGAAGCCACTAACCCTACCTTTCTAAAAGAAAACAAAAAGGAAGACAAACAGGTAGAGGAGGTGGCCCTAGACCAATCCGACCTCAATCGGTCCGTGAAGATTGAAAAGATTTAGAGCCAGCTATGAAAGGTGAGCTGGTAGACTTCCTTAATAAAAACTCAAAGTGTTTTGCTTGGTCTTATGAGGACATGGTGGGAATTGATCCGGATGTCATCACGCACCGGTTAACTGTGGATCCCAATCATCCACCAGTAAAACAAAAGAGGAGGAAGTTCACCGCAGAGAGGAATAAGATAGTAGATGAAGAAGTGAGAAAGTTGATGGAAACATGAAAGATCAAAGAAGTCAAGTACCCCGAATGGTTGGCGAACGTAGTCGTCATTCTCAAGAAGAATGGAAAGTGGAAGATGTGTGTAGATTTCACAAATTTGCACAAGGCTTGTCCCAAGGATTCATTTCCGCTACCTCACATAGACGTCCTGGTAGATGCCACGGTTGGCCATGAATTACTGACTTTTATGGACGTCTTCAGTGGGTATAACCATATCAGGATGGAAGAAAGTGATCAGGAGAAGACATCCTTCATCACCAGCAAGGGAACGTACTGTAATAAGGTAATGCCCTTTGGGTTGCAGAATGTTGGGGCCACGTATCAAAGGTTGGTGAATAAAATGTTCCAAGGTCAAATCGGAGAGACAATGGAAGTATACATAGACGATATGCTCGTCAAATCAAAGAAAGTTGTAGACCACAAAAATCATTTGGAGAAAGCTTTTGAAATCCTAAAGCGATTCAACATGAAGTTGAACCCACAAAAGTTTACATTCGGCGTGAAGTCGGGAAAATTCCTAGGGTATCTAGTCACCCAGAGAGGAATAGAGGCCATTCCCGAGTAGGTTCGAGCAATAACGATGTTGAAATCCTCCATGTGTGTGAAAGATGTCCAAAAGCTCATTGGGCAGATCATGCCTTGAACAGGTTCATTTCTAAGTCAACAGATCGATGTCGTCTCTTCTATGAAGTACTTAGGAGAAACAGATGTTTCCAATGGACTCCCAGACACGAGTAAGCTTTCCAAGAACTGAAGAGATACTTATCCAATCCTTTGATTTTGGCCAAACCCAAAGCAGGAGAAGCCTTGCCTTTATACCTTATTGTCACTAAAAAAGCTATCAGTGGAGTGTTAGTCCGAGAACAAGATGGGCAGCAACAACCCGTGTACTATGTTAGTAGAACTCTCCTGTCAACCGAGACTCGATACTCTTCTTTGGAGAAGTTGGTCCTTGCCCTGGTTATGTGCTCCAACAAACTTCGCCCGTACTTCGAGGCACACCCGATAGTGGTAAAAACCACACATCCTTTGAAAACGGTAATGCACAAGCCAGAATTCACAGGCAGAATGTCCAAGTGGGCGATTCATTTAAGTGGGTTCGACATTAAGTACGAGCCTAGAACTGCATTGAAATCTCAGGCACTGGCTGATTTTGTGGTTGATTTTAGTCCTACGAAGGAAGAAGGGCCTGATCCAGCAGAGCTAATGACGCTAGAAGCTAAGTCTCCAGTCAAATGGACGCTTCACACGGACGACGCTTCTAACGTCGGGGGAACAAGGATAGGAGTAGTCCTAAAATCAACACATGGGGATAGGGTGGCACAATCCGTAAGATGTGCATTCGAAGCCACGAACAATGAAGTGAAGTACGAAGCTTTAATCTTCGGGCTAACCCTCGCCAGAGACATGGGCATACAGCAGATAGAGGTCAAATGCGACTCGTTATTGATAGTCAACCATGTTTTGGGGTTATACGAAGCAAGGGATGAGAGGATGGCAACTTATCTAGATGAAGTCAAAAATCTGATTCCTCATTTCGAGAAGGTTTCCTTCGCACAGATCCCAAGAGAGCAGAATGCTCAAGCAGATTCTCTTGCCCGCCTAGCGTCATCCATTGATCGTGACGAGTATCCTGTAATCCTGATGGTTCACATCATGGTCCCCGCCATTAGGAGAACTCCAACCAGCGATAGCAAGGAGTCTAAGAGAAAGACCGATGACGTCAATCTTCTCATAGCTTCCCCCACAACGTCTTCATGAGCAGTGATGATGTTGATGCCAGATGTTACCGGAACGATCCCGATCCAGGCCTGCCCCTGAACGGATCGAACTGCGAGAGAGCACCCTTCGATCCATCAGAAGCTAACGAAGCACCTTGGACTCGACCGTACCTAGAATGGCTAACCAAGGGAAAGCTTCCAGAAGACAAAATTGAATCCAAGTTGCTAAAGTTGAAGGCCACCAAATATACGGTAGAAGGCGGGCAAGTGTTCCACAAATCAGCGGTAGAAACACTACAGCGTTGCCTAGCTAAAGAGGGGGTTCAAAGACTTCTTGTAGAACTCCATGAAGGAGATTGCGGAAACCACACCGGAGGGAGACGTCTATCCAACAAAGTCCTTCGGCAAGGATGGTTCTGGCCTACTATGAAGAAAGATGTTGTAGACTTCTGTCGTAAATGTGATGCATGTCAAAGACACGTGCCGACCGCTCACCAACCTCCTGAGCCACTCTACCCCACACTCACATCATGGCCCTTTATGCGCTAGGTGATGGACATAGTCAGGAAGTTACCCCCTTCGTCCGGACAGAGAGTTTTCTTCCTTGCTATGACCGATTACTTCTTCAGGTGGATCGAAGCTAAAGCTTATTGAGAAATCAAAGATAAAACAGGTGATATCTTTCATTATCAGAAATATCCTTTGTTGTTTCGGGGTACATGCGGAGATTGTATGCGACAATGGCTCTCAATTCATAAGCCAGAGAACCAGAGACTTCTGTAGTCACTGGAAAATCAACCTGGTCACTTCGACCCCCCGCTATCCCCAGTCAAATGGACAAGCCGAGGCTAGCAACAAAGTGATCATAATAATCTGAAGAAGAGGCTCGCAAAGGCCAAAGGAAGATGGGTTGATGAGCTCCTGTACGTTCTTTGGGCCGATCACACAACGCCGAAGGTCGCGAGTTGTCAGTCTCCTTTCTCTTTAACACACAGATGCGAAGTGGTCATTCCCGCCGAAATTCTCATCCCAACCGCTCGTACCAGCTTTGTGACCGAAGAGCGTAATAAATTGGAGTTTTCGGCTGATTTAGATACCTCAGGCGAACTTCGTGACCAAGCCCGGTTACGATTGGCAAGACACCAACAACAGGTCACCCGGAGCTATAACCAGAATGTCAGGATCCGGGCTTTTCGGATCGGTGACTGGGTACTACGACGAGTCTTCCAAAACACCTATGAAATGAAATCAGGGAAACTAGCTCCGACCTGGGAGGGACCCTATAAGATAACAGGGGTCGTCGGAAAAGGCGCTTATGAACTGGAATCCAAAGACGGAGAAGCCATCCCCAGGAGCTGGAACTCAATACACTTAAAGAAATATCACTTCTAAAGGAAAACTCCTTTTATCGGAGCGAATACCTCCTCAAATCCCCGGCGAAAGGTTCTCAGCGTCAGATCTTCAGGACACTAGAGATCACCGGCCCGCAGTTTATTATCTTGGTTTCGCTTTAAGTTTGTCCTTTGTAGTGTGTTCAACTTGTTTGTGTGAAGACTATTTGTTGTGTGATCTCTATGCTATAGTTTACTCTTATCGAAATGAACAATGGTAAGGCATCCTTGTTTGGTTACTTTTATTTCCTCTTTGCATGAATAGAATTAGAAAGTTCAAAGCATATTTTATTTGCGTATATAATACGTTACATATTCCATTTCAAGTGCAAGCAACTAAAGTAACCAATCCTGGGCTAGAGAAGTGAGGTAACCAATCCTAGACTAAACAATTGAGGTAACCAATCCTAGACTAAAGACGTCTCTAATCGACTGAACTTCCCGAGCGCAAGTCCCAACGCGATACCCGTTACACGCTTGGAAACCTCTTTGGTAAACGCAGCTGCCACCTGTGACCGAAGACTTCTGCAAGAGTCCTCATCTCAAAGCCTTCTATCCGAAGCATCCATCGATCCTAGAAATTCCCGCACACAATGGAAGGACAATACCAAACAAAAATACGCAAGAAAGAAACACATGCATGCATCAAAGAGATCCCCTTCCTCTTCTTGAAGAAGAGAAGGTGTCCAGATAATGGACAAACATTGTTCACGGCCTCTATACGGCCCGTACGTGTCACTAGAAGTCTGTTCAAACAAAAACAACAGAAAAACATGTTAAGAAATCTTTTACAATGGCCCGCGACCCTAATCTTCATCATTGACAGAAGCACCTCCTAGCCGCTCTGCATCATCCGGCGAAGGCCCGTCCCCTTGCTCAAGTGCTCCGACCGCGCTCACACTATGACCATCGTCTTCTTCCTCGACATCAAGAGAGGCTAGGAGCTCATCACCAGAGGCCGATTGATCTGGAGGATAGCAATCGTGGAAGGGTGCGATCTTCGCATCCCGATCCCAGTCCGAATGCTTGCCCGCCACGAACTGTTGGATTGTCTCCACTCTAGACATCATTGAACAGTAAGCCCCGATTTCTCTAGCCTCCTTGATGATTCTCTTATTCTTGGCCTCGAGCTCAGCGATCTTGGATCGATCCGACACAGCTTGAGAGGACTGATGCTTGACCGTCTCGGTAAGCTTCGCCAACTTACTCGCATCCATCTTCTGGCGTTCGACGGCTAGGTTGACCTCCTTCTCCAACGCGGCGTTTTCGGTATCCCATCGGGCTTGATGTTCTCTTAAGTTCAGCTCTTCTCTGTCAACAACGTCTGCCACCCACAGAGCACCTTGTAGGGCCTACGCACCGAGACATGGTATAGCCCGCAGTCCAAATATATATATATATATATATATATATAACAATAAAAGATAAGGAAAAAGGAAATGAGGACAGGAGAAAGCGAACCTTCCAAATCGATAAGCCTACGTCCCTGACCAGAATAGAGCGGGAGACCTCCAAACGAGGTTTCTTCGAGCCATGGGCACTCCGAAGTTTCTGCCATAAATCTGAGGGGCCTTTGTCGTCCAGGTCAATGACATCAGTAGCGCCAGATGATGATCTCTTAGTCGGGGTCACTTTCATTACAGCCTCTACCTTCACCTTAGGATCCAAGGGGGTCTTCTTGTCACTTGAGCGGAGCTTGCGCTGAATCAGAGCTGCTTCAGAAAAACTTCTCCCCAGAGACAAAGATGGTTCTGGGAAGACAAGCGTTAGAACTCAAGAAAACAATGGTTGTCATATTCACAAGTAAAGAAGAGAGGCGCATACTGGTAGGGTTTTTAACAGGGCTTGAATCCTTGCTAGCGAGTTTCCTAGATATCGGAGCGTTATCCTCGATCGTCTTCTCAGAGTTCCCTGATCCCGCATCATCTTCATCGTCCTTCGGATCCCTAGTGGCTGTCGTTGTCTAATAACTAGATTCGCCCTCAAGCATTTGTTCCGCAGACCTCCGATATGTCCTTCTGGCCTCCGGAAGAGAAAAGAGCTTTCTGCATGCTTCCGATTCCAGGATTTGCACCTCCAGACTCGGCGGAACTGCGTGAGAAATCCTCAAAATCAGAAAACTAAGAAGGAAGCAACTTGAGAAACAATTGGGGGTTGAGAAAATTAGGGCACAAGGTACTTACTTTTGGTGGTCCAGGAGTCAAAGAACGCAACTTGGTACATCTCCCCCAGAGTGGATTTCTCCACGAAAAAGAAGCGCGAAGCCCAATCTTTATCATTGACGTTCGATTTCGGGATCAAAGGGTTCCTGGCATCTCGAATATGAAGGGTGAAGTGTCCATCCCTGAGGGGACAAACTGGATACGCGCACAGGAGGTCTTGCAATGTGAAGTCAATCTTCTCACCCTAACAGATCTCACTGATCTGGTACAAAATCTTCCATACTGACGGCATCAACTGCGCCGGAGAAGCTTTGAGTGTCATTAAGAAGGTTAGGATCGGAGGAGAGAAAGGGAAAAGAGCTCCCAGAGTAAAGGGGTACTCCAGAAAGCAGACCCAACCTTCCTGATGTGAGCCCCACCAGGACGGCTAGCCAAGACGAGAAGGACATGTCCGTGCGCTCCGATGGACCGATCACACGAGCCAGGACTCGATCCATAACCCGAGCCACTTCGTCCATCATCGCGCGCGCCGTCGCAAACCATGGCGCAACCACTGGCGCGCCCCTCTCCACGTGCCTCGTCACCATCGGCACGCCGAGTCTCCAGCCCGACGCCTCGCACCGCAGCGCCGAGAACCCCCTTCTCGGCACCGTACCAGTCGCGAGCGCCGAGCCACATGCCACGCCGGGCCACCCCGGTGTGGGAACTTGAGGTTCCAGCGCGCCTCGGCCTCGACACTCGAGGTCCGAGTGCGCTCCAGCCTCGGCACCGTCGACGCCGTGCCGCGCGCTTGCCAGCGTCGCGACACGCCCTTGGCGCGCCACAGCCTTGTCACGGCCTTGTCGCAACACTCGCGACTAGGCCACCGTGACCTATTTCTATTTCTTACTTTTTTTAGAACTATTTACATTCCGAAACATTGCTACTTATGTCTTTACTATTTTTATGAGTTTTGGGCTTGGGCCAAGTGGTTGGGCCGCATGTTTGCCTCCCCCTTCACTCGTCCATGCCGCTAGGGTTTCTTTAGGATCGGCGCACCTCCTTCTCCTATATAAGGAGCACGCCTCTCATTGCTTTCTTACGCTTTGTTTTGATTAATGTTATGCTGTCGAGATTTCTCCAGAACTCTTCATAAAGGCGTCAACCCCAATTTCTCTTCTCATCCCATATTCCTCAGTTCTCCCTCAAAAGAGAGCACCTTCTCATCCTTTCAATTCTCTTCTCATCAAAGTCTAGTCGTTCTTCGACTCAAAACCTATCCAAAACCGCAAGAGAAGACCATTTACGAGTCCAACGATCGATCCTCTCGTGAATCTCCCAACGGGGTTCACATCAACTGGCATCAGAGCCTCGGATTGCGTAAGTCTTTCTCTCGCTCTTACTTGTTTTTTGCACGAATTTTTTTTTCTACCACCATTTTCATTAGCTTCCGCCATATCTACCATCATCCATTAGATCCATTGTTATTTGCTTCAAAAAAAATCAAAAAAATCACAAAAAAAATATAGCCATATCCCTCATGACTTGTACTTGTTTTTGGTTCATGATCTTAAGATTTCGAGCTTGCTTGCATTCTTCATGTTTGTTTGAATTGATTGAATTGTGCACGTCTTCCATTATTTTTGTTTTTGCGAGATTTGGTCCGATCTTTGACCGATCTCGTGGTTGTTAGAAAAGGCAAGAATATTGCAAATTCTTGTTAGTTGCCGAAAATTCAAAAAAAAAATATATTGGATAAGTAAAGCCAAAATAAGGCAACCTTATCCTATTAAATTAAAAAAAAAAGGATTTTGTGGGGACACACAAGCCAAAATAAGGCAAGTGTTCCCATAATTGCAAAGATCTCATTCGGCCCCCCTTGCTTCCATATCTTTCCATATCTTCTCAATTATCTTATAATATCTTGCATATATTTCTTGTTAGCAAATCTTACTCGATTGATATTGTTTGATTGACACAATCTCGCCTCTTTCCTTAAGGCCGAGATCCCCTCTCTTCTTCTTTCCTTACGTGCCAAGTCTTGCCAAAGCCGACGCCTCTCTTTCTTTTCTTACTTGCATGCTTGATTGTCTTGCTTGTTTGTGGTTTTGTGTTGTTCCATACTTGTGCACGTCGAGATCCTAGCCTCCTCTACCCTTCGAGTACTTTTCGTGCAAACTAAGAGTACTTGCGTGGTGAGTCTTACAATATCTCGGCGTTTCTATTTGCTTGTTGTTTGAGAATTTTTTAACCCCTTTCTTTCATGTCTATGGTCGAGCTTGGAGACGGAAGTATGGAAGGGGATGAACTTTCAAACCAACAAGGCCTCCCAAATCAACCACCAAACCCACCGCCGGCGCAAATGAGCCTTCTCGGCGCGCCGAATGCATCGGCACAAGGACTCGCACCCGTTGCGGGTCTCGCGGCGCTCGAAGCGCGCTTTGCCAACCTCGAAGGCTTGAGGACGAGGTTTCTCAACCAGCAATCGACGCCACCAACCGTGACAATTCATACGCAGTACGCGAATCCGAGCGTAACGCCACACGGCGTCTCGGTTCCGCGGGCTTCGGCACAGGAGAAAGGCAAAGGCCCTTTGGTGGACTCGACTAACCCGAATGGGATCCAACGCTTGGAATCCATGAAGGAAAGCCGACCCGCTAATCAGGCTCAACATGTGGACGACGTTGTTGACGTTCATTCCGATGAGGAGTATGACTCCGAGGAGTGGCGGCGTCAACAATCGAAAAAGAAGAAAAAGGCGGTCACTCCGACGCCTAGAAAAAAGAAATCCAAAGGCCGAGTGACTTCGATGTCGATGACTATCGACATCGAAAAAGAAGTAAAATTTGATGATTTTTTCGGTAATTACAACCCTGATGAGTTTATTTTTTGGTTACAGGGTACCGAGCACGTGCTCAAGCATTGCCATTATGAGGAGCACGAGAAGGTCGAGGTGGTGACCCTTCATTTTAGGGGTGCCGCTCGGATATGGTGGAACCGATTCGAATCGGATCGGGCCCGAAAGGGTAAAGCCCTCATAACCGAATGGCATCAACTCGTGTTCATTATGAAGAGGAAGTTCATCCCACCCGACTACAAGGAAAAAGTGCGGATCTTGATTCAAGATGCTCGACAAGGTTCCCGGACTCCGGAGGAGTTCTTTGCATACCTTGAAGATTTATTCTTCAAGGCCGGCATTAGCGCTTCCCCGGGGGCGTTGAGGTCTCGTTTCGTGGCGGGACTCCACCAATGGATCCGAGATCGGTTGGTTGTCTTGCCAATCAAAGATTTGGGACGTTTGATACACACGGCAATGGAGCTCCACACACAATTTAAAAGGCCGAAGACGTCCACGTTTACAAGGTATAATTCTTCACCTAGTCCATCCGCTTTAGGTACTAACCGGTTTGTTCCTCCTTCAATGTCTAAATCCAAGATAGATACCCAAACGACGGACTCCAAGGGCGCTTCGGTGGGCCAAAACCGTGACAAGGCAGCCCCTCCCCCACAAAGGACTCGAGACATCGAGTGCTATTTATGTGGTGGCCGAGGGCACTTGAAGACAGTGCATCCGAGGAGGACGACGCCGCACCAATCGAAGACGGTGCATTTTGTGCACCATCGGACATCGACGCCGACGTCGACAAGTTGTTGCTAGTGACGCGCCGAGCGCTTAGCATGCGGGAAGCCGTGCCCACCGATCAACGGGAAAACATTTTCCGTACTCGGTGTTTGGTACAAAATGTGTCCCTAAGTGTGATTATAGATTCGGGATCATGCGGAAATTTCTTATCAAGGAAAGTGGTCGATCATTTCAAGTTGCCACAAACGGATCATCCGCGGCTGTACAAGCTTGCATGGATCTCCAACGATGGCGACCATTAGATCAAAAAACAGGTTAATATTTCCTTTTCTATTGGTTTATATTCCGATTCTATTCTCATTGATGTCACTGACATGGACGCCACCCATCTTCTTCTTGGCCGTCCCTGGCAATTTGGCCGTCACGTGATTTACGATGGCCGGTTGAACACATACATGTTCAATTACCATGGTAAACGCGTGACCGTCTTACCGATGTCTCCGAGTGAAGCATTACAGGATGAAGCCGAAAGGCAACAAGCAAACGCTCGGGACAAGTCCACGGCCGCACCTACGCCGAATTCAAGCCCAAGCGGCGCTTTTGGCCATGAGACGAATTTCGTCGGCGCTCCTGGTGTCCAAACACACCATTCTGGTGTTAATGAAGATCCCGAACAGAAACGCCGACAAAAGGTGCCAAAAGAGCCCCGGACGCCGTTGTCGTCCTCGGTTGCGCGTCGCGGCGCGCCAGCGCCCGTGCCCAGCGGCGCTGGCTCGCACCAGCGCGCTTCCAGCGGCGCGCCCAGTGCAGATTCTCACCCCTGGCCAGGCACTGGTGGCCAGCAGGTTGGTGCCCACGGAGCACCTCGGGTGCGCGAGGAAGCCGAGCCCCCTCTTCTCGGCTCGGTGCAAGACCGGCTTTTCCTATGCAGTCGGTGCGATGTGGTCAAACACATCGAGGGGAGTACTACTTGCTTTCTCTTGTGTCCATTGCTTAATATTTCCATTGATTCGACACATGTATTACCCCCTTCTATTTCTGAATTGCTGCAGGAGTATTCTGATATTATGCTTACCGAGCTCCCCGACGGGTTGCCACCTATTCGGGGGATCGAGCATCACATAGACCTCATTCCCGGCGCTTCATTGCCAAACCGGGCTGCGTATAGGACGTCACCTAAGGAGACTCAAGAGCTTCAACGCCAAGTGCAATCTCTTTTGGACAAAGGCTATGTTCGAGAGTCCCTTAACCCGTGTGCGGTCCCGGTTATTTTGGTGCCGAAGAAGGATGGCTCTTGGCGGATGTGCATGGATTGCCGAGCCATCAACCAGATTACCATCAAGTACCGTCACCCGATTCCCCGCTTGGACGACATGTTGGACGAGTTGCATGGAGCCGTGCTGTTTTCGAAGATTGATTTGAGGAGCGGCTCACTAACGCTCCTTCTACTTTTATGCGTCTTATGAACTTTGTTTTGCGTAAATTTTTGGGACTTTTCGTCGTCGTGTATTTTGACGACATTTTGGTTTATAGTAGGACTTTAGACGATCACGCGGGGCACCTTAGGCAGGTGTTAGATTGCCTCCGCGAACACTCTTTATATGTAAATCTGTACAAATGTGTGTTTTGCTCGGATACGACGAATTTTCTTGGCTTCGTCGTATCCAAGGATGGCCTACGAGTGGATTCTGACAAAATCCGGGCCATCCGTGAGTGGCCAACCCCAATGATGTCTCTTCATTTGGTGGTGTATTCATATGTGATTTCCTTTGTAAATATGTTTCTTTCTCCCCTTTTCTTGTGTGTTTTGTTTCTTTTTAGCTTAGTTCCCGTATTTCTATGAGATTTGGAGACTATGCGCATTTTATGTGTTTTGTAGGTAATTTGGCGTGAACCGAGGATCAATTTAAAGGAGGGTCGAGACATGGAGCAAGGTCCGAGCTAAAGCGGGAAAGAGAGGAGCAAGCCATGAAGAAGAACAAGAGAATCCAACAAGAAGAAGGTGGAACGAGGTCCGGACCGAGTTGCAACCACGCCGGGCCCGACTTGGGAGCTTTTTACCACGGACCGACATGCACAGTAACTCGGGCCCGAGGTCCTCCGTGTCGGTCCGAGTCGGTCACCGGACTACTTCGGCCCCAAGGCACGAAATTGTGGACTTCCATTTTTGCCCCTCATCTAATCTATAAAAGGCCCTCTTGTCTTCTAATTTAGGGGTTCCCACACTTGGCAAAGGAACCAAAAGGATACTTGGAGAGCAAGGAGGAAGGAGAGGAGAAGGAGAAGAGAGAGAATCGGCCAACGGAGAGGAAGACTTGATAGGTTTCGTTGGTAGATTTGCTTTGCTTTGTTTTGATCTTGTGGATTTGGAAACACTTGATTGGAATTTGTGGATTGCTTTTGATTTGAATGAAACTTTGCTTTGTTGTGAGATTGATTATGATGATTGCTTTCCCTTTTGATTTGTTTGCTTTCTTTGCTTGTCACATGGAGTAGATCTCCTTGATCTTGGGTTATGGGGGAAAACCCTAGCTAGGTTTCGGCTAGAAACCCCGACTCCATAGCCTTGAGTGTTTGATCTAAGGAACCCACTCTACATAGAGCTACAATTCCTTGCGAAAGTTGGGAATCAAGGCTTGAGATTGGCAAAGTAGCGAAAGTGAACATGTGTCAATCTCAAGACCTTGCTTCGAATGGGATTTCCCCAAGGATCGAGGTGTAGAAGTGGTTGGAACGAGGGCGACAACACTCGATCCTAGTCTGATCATCACTCATTGCTTGAATTGGGGTGGAAAAGCCTTAATCTACTAGGGAAGGAACCCAAAAGCCTGTTATTTTTAGTTAGTGTTGTTAGTTGAAGGTTAGATTCGGCTCTTGTAGACCCCGAAGGGTAATCAAGACGATTGAGTAGACCCCGAAGGGTAATCTCGTGAGTAGACCCGAAGGTAATCTCGTTGGGTGTAGACCACAAGGGTAATCACCGCCGAATGTTGTTAGTATGTGTTAGCACGATTTAAAACTTTAAAACCATAAACAACATGACTTGTCTAGATAAGGCAACGAGTCGAATGATTAGATCAATCTTTCCTTCAACGTTTATTGCCCCTATTAATATGCCAAGGGTTAAACCACAATAACGTTGTGAGATAAAACGTTGCTATACAATTAACATGTGGCAAGCATGTCTCATCATTGCATATATACGCACCTCGTTCTTCAATAAGTGTCTTGTGGATGATGTAGAACAATCAAGCACAACTTCTCGTGATTTATTAGAACTCACGACCCTCTTCAAGAGAATGAATTCTCAAACCTCTTGAACCTACCATGTCAAATGAGGCGACAAGCCTCTATTTATAGGCAAGAGGGGTGGGCGGTAATTGGAGAGAGAAAGGTAGTTAATTTGTTGAGAAAATCTAGGAGAAAAATAAGGAGGAAAAGTAGGGAGTTAGTTATAACCAACTTTGTAACTTCCCTTAACAACTTTTCAAATTTCAAATTCCATCCTTATCTAAAACTCAAGAGAAGGCCCAAAATGGCCCAAGAGGCGCGCGGCCCAATCCATGCGGAAGCTAGCTTCGAGCTAGCTTGTCACGCCCTCACACCCGAGACATGAAATGTGTGCCTCGTTCCTACGAGGCTCGGTGAAGCTTTTGCGAAGCCAAAAGGTCAACGCCCTAGCTCAAAATCAGCTTTAACCAAAAACAGCTCCTAACTTGAGCTAGCTTGAAACCGAGGCTCCAAGCTTTGGTTAGCTCTCAAATTTTGCCACATATTCCTTGAGCTTCATTTCTCAACCTAGGAATCATCACATTGCAAATTCATTGGACAAATCAAGCCACATTTGCAAATGACCAAAACAATACCCTCGGCGCGCCTCTCTCTACCGCGGTTGTCGCGCGCTGGCTTCAGTGCAAGGGCGCGCCGGCGCTGGTGCTTCGGCACCATGCGCGCGCACGCTGGAGCGTATCGGCATGTCACGCCGACGCCCGGTGCTTGGCGAACTCGAGGTTCTCGCCTCGTCCTTGGCTAGCTAGGCCGTGAACCTCAACTTGAGTCCAATCGATCAAGGCGCGCCTCTAGCGTCCTTGCATCGATGCCAACATGATTCCTACCTCTCTTACAACCCTTAGAACCACCATTGGGCCGATCACTAGGCCGTGCCTCCCGCACGCCCCAAGCCTATGCGATACCCTTGGTGATTCTCACACTTATCCATTCATGACTTACACCAAACATTCCTCCCCCATTTGTGCAACGTCATAAATTTGAACTTTTATAAAACAAACTCTATGTATAGATGTAAATGTCCGTAGACTTGAATTTACAACTTGTAATCATCACATTCATGCACTAAAGAATCGTGGTGCTCCTAAGGTTTGAACCACATCAACTTGTCTAAGTACATGTAGTAACTTTTACACATGAGTTTCTTAGCGTATATGTGCTATCCTTGACGCATTTGTAAAAAGGCTCTTTCGTCCATTATCTTCTCACATGTGCTTTATTCAAGTAATCCTCATACTCTAACTTGGAAGAAGCCTTATACTTCCACACATGCATAGTTGAGTCTTCTAACGTGCCCTACATAGCAATTTCCAAAGACTCATTAATGAAACCTTGTTTCAAGACTAATTTCATGTAGGCCTAGAGCATTTACCTTTGATGGGAATTTTAGTATGCTCTCCAACTCCATGAATTGGCCTTCCACATTGAATTCAGCCCACACCTTTCGATGAGGGGGAATTGGGTATCCAAATCTTAGAGTTGCAAGGATTTTAGCCCCATCCCTCGAGATGCCTTATACACCATGTCTCTTGCCAAACTCTTCGTCAAGTGATCGACAAGATTATTGTGTGTTCGAACGAAGACAACCGAGATGACTCCATGTGTGATCAATTCTCTAACCGAACTATGCCTCACACCAAGGTGTCTTGATTTCCCATTATACACATGGCTATAGGCCTTTGCCAACGTGCTTTGGCTATCACAAAAGATAGCAATAGGGGAAATCGGCTTTGGCCCCAAGGGGATCTCCAACACGAGATTCCTAAGCCATTCAGCCTCCTTGCCCGACGAGGCAAGTGCAACGAACTCCGATTCCATAGTTGAAGTCGTTATGCAAGATTGCTTCTTGGATGCCCAAGAAATTGCGCCACCACCCAATAGGAATACCCAACCACTTGTCGACGAGTGGTCTTCCATATTGGTGATCCAACTTGCATCGGTATAACCTTCTAAAGTAGAAGGATTACCCATGTATACAATACCATAAGTCATTGTTTCCTTCAAATACCGAAGCACTCTTCTTAGAGCGTTCCAATGACTATCATTTGGTCGAGTTGTGTAGCGACTCAATTTGCCCACGGCATATGCTATGTCGGGGCGTGTACTCGTCATTGCATACATCAAGCACCCTATCACTTGCGAATACTCAAGTTGGGAAATTGGTTCTCCTAGGTTAGGAAGGAGTTTCTCATTAGGATCCATAGGCGTGCTCACCGGTGTCGATTTATCACAATTAAATCGTTTCACCACTTTCTCGATGTAGTGGGATTGTGTTAGGGCCAAGCCCTTGCCATCCCTTATTATCTTAATTCCTAAGATCACATCGGCCTCTCCAAGATCCTTCATGGAGAACTTAGTAGACAAGAATTCTTGTGTCTTATACACTAACATTTGGTTTGTACCAAATATAAGCATGTCATCAACATATAGACAAATTATAACTCCTTGACCAGAATTATCAAACTTGCTATAAACACACTTATCTGCTTGATTAATCTTGAACCCATTGGCCAAGATTATTTCATCAAACTTATTATGCCATTGCTTAGGCACTTGCTTAAGTCCATAAAGAGATTTGATCAAACGACATACCTTATGTTCTTGTCCTTCCATTACGAAACCTTCGGGTTGCTTCATGTAAACCTCCTCATCCAAGTCTCCATTTAGGAACGCCGTCTTCACGTCCATTTGATGAATGACAAGACCATGAATGCTTGCTAAAGCAATAAATAGTCTTATCGTGGTGATTCTTGCCACGGTGGCATAGGTGTCAAAATAATCAACACCCTCTCTTTGTCTAAAGCCTTGGATAACCAATCGAGCCTTAAACTTGTCTATGGACCCATCGGCCTTCATCTTCCTTTTGAAGATCCATTTAGACCCTAATGGCTTGCATCCGGGTAGAAGGTCCGACAACTCCCATGTGTTATTACCAACAATGGAGTCCATCTCATCTTGGATTGCTTCTTTCCAAAATGAAACATCTTGAGAAGTCATGGCTTCATTGAAAGTCTTTGGATCCTCATCCATATGTAAATATGAAATTCTTTGACCCAAATTTTCTCTAGACCCTTCAACCAAGAACATCTCAAAGATAGGCTCACGAGACTCATGTCCCATCGCAAGTGCTTCAAGCACTCGACGCCACTTACGCTTTCGAGCCCTTGGCGTAGGCGCGCCGGCCACACTCGTGCCAAGCAACGCCACCGAGTCATCCTCGGCATCACTAGGCGCGCCAGCGTCCTCGCCATCAATCTCCGCAGCCTTGCGCTTCGGTGATCCCAACTCCTCACTCGGGTTTGAGTCCTCGAGCATCGGCGTCTCGCCGACGTCGTCCCCATTCGGCGCCAAGGGCGCGCCTTGCGACGCCCTTCCGATTTTGCCTTGTGTCGCGCCTTGTGGCGCGGCGGCACGAGCCATGGATCGAGTCACTCTCGGTCCAAGCGCCGTGGTTGGTTCTTCCTCGGTTTCCATTGGTTCCGAGGATGGATCAACTTCTTCTAGATCCTTTTCTCTAGGCCTAGGACTAGAAGTGAATCTAGTCACATCAAATATTGCATCACGCGATTCTATCACGTTGTTCACCGAAATTGCATGATTAGGCTCTATAACAAAGAACCTATAGGCCTTAGAGTTGTGTGCATATCCTATGAAGATGCACTCAACACCCCTGTCTCCCAAAGTCTTTCGTTTAGGGTCCGTTAGTCTTACGACCGCACGACATCCCCATATACGAAGATGGTCAAGACTAGGCTTTTTCTTGAACCACAACTCATATGGTGATTGACGACTTCTCTTGCTAGGCACTCTATTCAAAATAAAGTTCGCCTTTAGCATCGCCTCACCCCAAAATGAGTTCTTTAACCCGGAGTAGGACAACATGGCATTAATCATGTCTTTAAGCACACGATTCTTTCGTTCCGCCCCACCATTTTGTTGAGGTGTGTAAGGAGCCGTTGTCTCATGGATTATACCACAAGACTCAAAGTACTCCTTGTCCATATACTCACCACCACGATCGGTTCGTAGTCTTTTGATCTTATTTCCGGTTTGCAATTCTACTTCGATTTTATATGCCTTGAATCTATCAAGTGCCTCACTCTTAGAATGAACAAGATAGATATAGCAATACCTTGAGTAGTCATCAATAAACGTTATGTAATAACGCTTTTGACCCAACGATGGCGTTGCATGCAAATCCCCCAAGTCCGAATGGACTAAACCTAGGACCCCTTCCTCTCTTTCAATCCTCTTGAAAGGAAGCCTAGTTATTTTGGTTAGCAAGCAAGTTTTACACTTCTCTTGTGTAGGTTCAAAGTTAGGAATAACTTGATCCTTTGTCATATCCAACATTCTTTTTATGTGGACATGCCCTAACCTCGCGTGCCACAAATCATAAATCGATTCCATTGACACCACCATGTAATCATACATAACTTTATTATTATTGATTACATTAAGTAGGAACATATTATTCTTATAGTGGCCGAAGCCTACAAATATTCCCGCCCTACTTATTACTAGACGATCGGCCTCAAAGACCAATCGATATCCCAATTTATTCAATGCACCACCACTTACAACATTCTTTCTAATCTTGGGTGCGTACAATACATTATGTAGAATAAGTTCCTTCCCACTTGTAAAGTGTAGAAGCACGTCTCCTTTACCTAATACCGGAGTCGTCGACTCTTTTCCCATGTAGAGAACTAAACCATCCTCCACATCTTTCATGTGCTTGAACCATCTTTTGTCCATGCACACATGGGTGGTGGCTCCCGAGTCAAGCCACCAATTTATATTCTCATCCTTCAAGACAAGACATTCATCAACTTTAGATACACTAAATAATGAATCACTTTTAGATAAACCAAGTTCCATTGGGTTACCTTGCTCGTGGCTTGCGCCCGAGCCCGACTTAGGCGTAGGCGCGCCCTTGTCCTTGCGCACGGGTTTAGCGTCGCAATCCCGTTTCATGTGGCCAATCTTGCCACAATTCCAACATGTCCCTTTGATTCTATCATTAGAGACACGCTTCACGCCTTTGGTGATTTTCCCACCTTTGGACTTCTTGGGCCACTTGGCGCCCTTGCCCTTGCGCTTGGCCGCCTCCATGGTATTCACCGAATGGGCAGCCTTGTCCTCATTTTTCTTCCCTTTATCGTTCATTTTGAACTCCTCCTCAATCCTAAGATGGGAGCCAAGTTGGACAACGTTCATGTCCTCCTTGGAATGCTTGAGAAGATGCTTTGCCTCTTTCCATGAAGAAGGCAACTTATCCACTATGGATGAGACGGCGTAATTCTCGTCCATAGCAATACCATGTTGTTTAAGTTGTCCCAAAATGCGAACCAACTCATGGTATTGATCCATGACCGGTCTAGACTCCACCATTCTATAATTGTTGAAGTTAGACACAAGAAACTTCTTAGACGAAGCATCTTCGGCCAAATATTTCCCTTCGAGCGAATCCCACAAGTCTTTAGCGGACTCGTAGTTTTGATACACATCGAAGAGGGAGTCCGACATACCATTCAAGATATGACCACGACATATGTAGTCGTCGTTCTCCCATTTCCCATAACGCCTATGTGCTAGCGCTATGGCTTGCCTTTCTTGGCTTTGTTCCGTGGTCTCATTCTCGACCTCATCCGGAATGGCGGGTGGTATCTCCGGAGTAGGAGTTGTAAGCACATACACCACTTTCAAAGAAGTAAGCAAGAAATGCATCTTCTTTTGCCATCGACGGAAATCCAGGCCCTCAAACTTTTCGAGTTTCACGAATTTAGAGGCCATCTCCTTAATCGATGATTCACTCGTTTTTGCCATTATCAATTGCCTTGCAAGTCACAAAACAACAAAAACTAAAACAATAAATAAACGTTGAAGATTGTTAGTTTTAGTTAGTGTTGTTAGTTGAAGGTTAGATTTGGCTCTTGTAGACCCCGAAGGGTAATCAAGACGATTGAGTAGACCCCGAAGGGTAATATCGTGAGTAGACCCGAAGGTAATCTCGTTGGGTGTAGACCACAAGGGTAATCACCGCCGAATGTTGTTAGTATGTGTTAGCACGATTTAAAACTTTAAAACCATAAACAACATGACTTGTCTAGATAAGGCAACGAGTCGAATGATTAGATCAATCTTTCCTTCAACGTTTATTGCCCCTATTAATATGCCAAGGGTTAAACCACAATAACGTTGTGAGATAAAACGTTGCTATACAACGAACATGTGGCAAGCATGTCTCATCATTGCATATATACGCACCTCGTTCTTCAATAAGTGTCTTGTGGATGATGTAGAACAATCAAGCACAACTTCTCGTGATTTATTAGAACTCACGACCCTCTTCAAGAGAATGAATTCTCAAACCTCTTGAACCTACCATGTCAAATGAGGCGACAAGCCTCTATTTATAGGCAAGAGGGGTGGGCGGTTATTGGAGAGAGAAAGGTAGTTAATTTGTTGAGAAAATCTAGGAGAAAAATAAGGAGGAAAAGTAGGGAGTTAGTTATAACCAACTTTGTAACTTCCCTTAACAACTTTTCAAATTTCAAATTCCATCCTTATCCAAAACTCAAGAGAAGGCCCAAAATGGCCCAAGAGGCGCGCGGCCCAATCCATGGGGAAGCTAGCTTCAAGCTAGCTTGTCACGCCCTCACACCCGAGAAATGAAATGTGTGTCTCGTTCCTACAAGGCTCGGTGAAGCTTTCGCGAAGCCAAAAGGTCAACGCCCTAGCTCAAAATCAGCTTTAACCAAAAACAGCTCCTAACTTGAGCTAGCTTGAAACCGAGGCTCCAAGCTTTGGTTAGCTCTCAAATTTTGCCACATAGTCCTTGAGCTTCATTTCTCAACCTAGGAATCATCACATTGCAAATTCATTGGACAAATCAAGCCACATTTGCAAAACAGTGCCCTCGGCGCGCCTCTCTCTACCGCGGTTGTCGCGCGCTGGCTTCAGTGCAAGGGCGCGCCGGCGCTGGTGCTTCGGCACCATGTGCGCGCACGCTGGAGCGTATCAGCGTGTCACGCCGACGCCCGGTGCTTGGAGAACGCGAGGTTCTCGCCTCGTCCTTGGCCAGCCCTTGGTCGTGAACCTCAACTTGGGTCCAATCGATCAAGGCGCGCCTCTAGCGTCCTTGCATCGATGCCAACATGATTCCTACCTCTCTTACAACCCTTAGAACCACCATTGGCCGTGCCTCCCGCACGCCCCAAGCCTATGCGATACCCTTGGTGATTCTCACACTTATCCATTCATGACTTACACCAAACGGATTGATGACTTTCACAAATCACCAACAAAGCCCAAGATCTACTTTTAATCTTTGAAGTTCGACAACCCCAGCTACCTCGGGCCCGACTTACCCAATGTCGGTCCCGACTTCCTCTTGTCGCCAACCTCGGGCCCGACGTGACCTCAGTGTCGGTCCCGACTGTTTTCTTTGTTTTCCTTTGTTTTGAGCTCTCCTTTATAGCTTTCTAGTATCTTGGCACATCAATCGAGTAGACTTCCCGATTGTTCGACACCCACCACGTGTTACAAAGGGGTCGGGTTATAAATTGTATCTCTAGGCCCTCGCACCGAGAGGCGATCAAAATATTGGCGCCGTTGCCGAGGAAGTCTAAGTGCATTGAGTGCCAATTTGGTGTATGCTAGCTCGTTCCTCCCGAGGAACACTTGAGCTTGAGTTTGTGAGTGATCCGGAAGGTATTCTCAAGGAAGCCCGAAGAAGGAAAAGGATGGCGAATCAAGCTCTCCATGTTGATGAGGAGTTGGCTCAACTTAGGGCCGAAATGGCTAGATTGCAACTTGAGAAGGACAATCAAGAGGAGGTGGCAAGAAGAGAACGGGAGCAACGGATGAGAGTCGAGGCTCAACTCAACGCTCTACCCCGGAATGCACGCCAATACATGCATCCGGAGTTCAGGGTACCCGAACCGGCTATTGTGCTTCCCGAGGTTGCCTAGAATTTTGAGATTAAGACGCAATTCATCTCCCTCATCAAGCGTGATCAATTCGAGGGGCGTCCATATGAGTGTCCCATAGAGCACGTCAAACGCTTTGTGGACATGTGTGAGACGATCTCTACCAATGAGGAGACTTTGGAGTATGTGCTTCTAAAGGCGTTCAAATGGTCACTTGGGGGCAAGGCCACACATTTGCTCGAGAGCCAAGCTCCTAGGTCAATCACAACTTGGAAGACACTCTATGATGCTTTCTTGATGAAGTTCTTCCCACCCTCAAAGACAACCGAGCTAAGAAGGAAGATTGCAAGCTTTCAACAAGGTCCGAATGAGCCTCTCTTCGAAGCATGGGACCGTTTCAAGGAGATGTTGCGCCAATGTCCTACTCATGGCCAACAACCATATGTGCTTCAAGACATCTTTTTCCAAGGCATCAATCCAGTAACGAAGGACAAGCTCAATCTCCACACCGATTGTGGGTTCATAGACTTGACACCGGATCAAGCTTAGGAGCTACTTGACAAGCTATCCGATTATGAGGCCATGTATGGGGTGAGTCAAGCTAGCAAAGAGGTGAAAGTTCAAGGTGAAGGTACAAGGAAGTTATATGATCCAAAGGGAGAAGACATTGATAGGGATGTGAAGCTCCAATTCCTTGAAGGTGAAGTGAGCAAGCTTAAGAGGCAAGTCCACTAATACAAGCAAAATGCTAGAGCTTGTGAGGAGTGTGGATCCTTTGCACATGCTACACAAGTTTGTCCGAATGAGAGCCAAGTGCGCTTGGCCGAGCGAATTGAGGAGGCAAACTATGTTCGAGGAAATTTCGGTGGAAGAGGCAATTTCAACAATGGTGGCAATGGCCGGTGGAACAACTGTCAAGCTCAAGGTTACAACAACAACTTCAACCAAAATGAGCCAAGGGCACCACCACCACCATATAGACCACCGGGATTCAATGAGTTACAATCGTTTGCTCAAGAGACGAGAGACGGGTTAAAGGAGATGAGGACCCAATTCAATGAGTTTGGAGCATGGAGGAGGCAAGTCGACAATCAATTTGCCCAAATTGCAACTCAAGCCCCGAGAGAGAATGGGAGACTTCCGGGCCGACCCGAGGAGAATCCTCGAGCTCAAAACAATCAAAATGAAGTCCGGGCAATTGGATTGAGAAGTGGCCGAAACCTACCCGAGCCACACATGCCTAAGAAGAATGAAGAGAGTCGGACCAACTTACCCAGCAAGTCGGGTCCGACGTTCCCCGAAGTGGACCTAGCAAGAAGATCGACCCCTTCACCCCGGACCGAGGTAGAGAGCAACTCGGGACCGACGTACCCAGACCTCGATCCGACTCCTCTACCTCGGACCGAGATCCACAACATCGGGCCCGACAGGGTGCCTAAGTCGGTCCAACCAAGAAATATTGCAAGTGAAGTAGGGAAGTCCAAAGAGGTTGATCCAAGAAAGATTCAAGGTGCAACAATTCTTCCATATCCCTCAAAGAAGCCGAAAGATGTTGTCGAGAACAAGTTCAAGAGGTTTCTCAAACTTTTGCAAGGCTTGAACATCTCTATCCCGTTCACCGATGCATTAAGCGAGATGCCATCTTATGCCAAGTTCTTGAAGGAGATTCTGAGCAAGAAGAGGTCAATAGTTGAAATGCAAGATGAGGTCAAGACCTTGGAGTTACCACAAAATCTAGGAGATCCCGGTCGCTTTGCTATAACCATTGGTGTAGGGTCTCAAAACTTCCAAGCCTTGTGTGATCTTGGAGCAAGCACGAGCATCATTCCTTACACCATATGGAAATCCACATCCATGGGTCTCATAGCTCCGGTCAACATGAGGTTAACGATAGCAGATGGGTCGTCCATCGAGCCAATTGGTATCGTCGAGGATTATCCCCTTTGCATTGAAGGCCACTATGTCCCAATCGACTTTGTTGTGGTGGACATGATAGAAGTGCCGGGTGAACCGATTATACTAGGGAGACCTTTCCTTGCCACGGTTGGGGCAATCATTGATGTAAAAAAGGGCCACTTGTCTCTTGACATTGGAGGAAGAGAGATTGAGTTTTTCTTTAGGCCAACTTCAAAGGGTGCCGTACATAAGGAAGCTAAGATGATCCAAGTTCCTCTTGGATTGCAATGGGAAGCCGTTTCTAAGAAGTCAAGGCCAAGGGAGCTTAGGTTTAAAGCCACCCCACTACCTAGAGAAATTGAGATAGAGCGCCAAGGTCTAGCCCTCAATATGATTGAGCATGAACAATTGGAGGAAAGGATGTCTTATTTGGAGGTGTTCAAGGCCGAGAAAGAAGAAGTTCAAGCACCACCGGAACCATCTCAAGAACTCAAGGAGCTCCCAAAAGATTTGAGGTACGCATTTCTTGGTCCCAACTCTTCTTTACCCGTAATCATAAATGCCAACTTGAATGATGAGGAGGAGTCTAAGTTGTTAGAGGTTCTAAGAAAACATAGAGGAGCTTTAGGGTATTCACTAGAGGAACTAAAGGGAATCTCTCCCTCAATTTGCATGCATAGGATTTATATGGAGGATAACCATAAACCCACTATTGAACCACAAAGAAGATTAAATCCTAACATGAAAGAAGTGGTAAAGAGTGAAATACTTAGGATGTTGGATGCGGGAATTATCTTCCCAATTTCCGATAGCAAGTATGTGAGTCCCGTGCATGTAGTTCCTAAGAAAGGAGGTCTCACCGTTGTGCAAAATGAAAAGGGAGAAATGATACCTATGAGAACCACAACAAAATGGCGTATGTGTATTGATTACCGTAAGCTTAATAGTGGCACTCGCAAAGACCATTTTCCTCTTCCTTTCATAGACCAAGTCCTAGAAAGATTAGCACAACATGAATATTTTTGCTACCATGACGGGTATAGCGGATTTTGGCAAATCCCTATTCATCCCGATGATCAAGAGAAGACGACATTCACATGTCCTTATGGGACTTTTGCCTATAGACGCATGCCTTTTGGTTTATGTAATGCGCCGGCAATGTTTCAAAGATGCATGATGTCCATCTTTTCCGATATGGTTGAGGATATAGTAGAAGTGTTTATGGATGATTTCTCCGTCTATGGTTCCTCATTTGATGTTTGCTTAGCTAACTTAGACAAGGTTTTGACTAGATGTGAGGAGACTAGCTTGGTGCTTAATTGGAAAAAATGCCACTTCAAGGTGAAGGAGGGCAGAGTACTAAGACACCTAGTTTCTAGTAGGGGGATAGAAGTAGATAAAGCTAAAGTTGAAATAATTGAAAAACTACCTCCTCCCTCTTGTGTTCGTGATGTTAGGAGTTTCTTAGGTCATGCGGGATTTTATAGACGGTTCATCAAGGATTTTTCTAAGATTGCAAAACCATTATCTAACCTCTTGATGAAGGATGTGCCCTTTGAGTTTTCCGAGGATTGCATGAGTTCTTTTTGTAGGTTGAGAGATGCCTTGATCTCGGCTCCAATAATGGCGGCACCCGATTGGAATCTTCCATTGGAGGTAATGTGTGATGCTAGTGATTTCTCCGTAGGGGCCGTCCTTGGGCAAAGGAAGGACGGAAAGTTGCATGCCATCTACTATGCAAGCAAAACGTTGGATGAAACTCAGTGCAATTACACAACGACGGAGAAAGAGTTTCTTGCGATAGTGTTTGCATTTGAGAAATTCCGTTCATATCTTGTGGGATCAAAGGTGGTAGTCTTCACGGACCATGCGGCAATCAAATACCTCATGAAGAAGAAGGATGCAAAGCCGAGGCTTCTAAGGTGGATGCTCCTTCTCCAAGAGTTTGACCATGAGATCAAGGACAAAACCGGTGCCGAAAATGTGGTAGCTGATCATCTATCCCGTTTGCCCATTGAGTACATGTTGGAAATGGAGGATGGTTTGACTATAGATGATTCAAGAGCAGATGAAGTTCTCATGAGCGGAAAGGAGGAAAGAAAAGGTGAAGCGACGAACCAAGTAAGTCGGGCCCGAGGTCCAGAACATGGGACCGAAGGCAGGGCAGGTATGAGCGACTCGGCACCGAGGACTTCAACATCGGGCCCGAGTTACCTATGTGTCTGCGAAGCTAGACCGGCGTCCAACCATGTCGGGCTCGGTACACTTCAATGTCGATTCGTGGAAGAAAGTAAGTTTCCTAACTCGATTTCCATTCCTTCTCGTTCTCAATTGATTAATTCTTTCTCCCCCACTTGCCTACTTTCTATTAGTACCGTAAGACGAGGGGTTTCCCCTTGGTTTGCGGATTTTGCTAACTTTGCCGTAGGGGGAGTGATCCCACCAAATTTGTCTTATCAAGCTAGGAAGAAATTCTTACATGATGCTAGACAATATTTTTGGGATGATCCATATCTCTACAAGGAAGGGCGTGATCAAATCTATAGACGGTGTGTGTCAAGTGAAGAGGTTGAGAGCATAATTCACCATTGCCATTCCTTGCCTACGGGGGGTCACGCTAAGAGTTCCAAAACCACTTCAAAAATTCTTCAATGTGGTTATTATTGGCCAACCATGTTCAAGGATGTGCATGATTATGTGAGGAACTGTGAGGAGTGCCAAAGAGAGGGGAACCTATCAAGGAGGAATGAGACTCCTCAAACTGGCATTCTAGAAGTTGAGTTATTTGATGTATGGGGTATTGATTTCATGGGACCATTTCCCACATCGGGGCCTTACAAGTACATATTGGTAGTCGTGGAATATGTCTCAAAATGGGTGGAGGCAATACCAACAAGAACCAATGATGCTAGGGTGGTGATGAAGTTCTTGAAAAGCAACATTTTTGCAAGGTTTGGTGTGCCTAGGGTTCTCATAAGTGATGGCGGACCTCATTTTATTGAGAGGTGCTTCGAGAATGTGTTGATCAAGTATGGGGTGTCTCATCGAGTTGCTACTCCTTATCATCCTCAAACAAGCGGGGAAGTCGAGGTGTCAAACCGTCAAATCAAGGCTATCTTGGAGAAGATCGTATCTCGATCAAGGAAAGATTGGGCCTCTAAGCTCGATGATGCACTTTGGGCTTATAGAACCGCCTTCAAGACACCTTTGGGAACTGCACCCTTCAATCTAGTTTATGGCAAGGCATGCCATCTTCCGGTAGAGCTCGAGCACAAGGCAAAATGGGCACTCAAAGAGATGAATTGGGATATCAACTTGGCCGGTGAGAAAAGGTTTCTAGAGCTTCATGAGTTGGGGGAATTAAGGTTGAAAGCCTATGAGAACTCCAAGTTGTACAAGGAGAAGACCAAGAAGTGGCATGATAGGAAGTTGATTCCAAAGACCTATCGAACCGGTGACAAGGTTCTCCTTTTCAATTCAAGGCTTAAACTTTTCCCGGGGAAGTTAAGGACTAGGTGGAGCGGACCATTTGTGGTCCACCATATCTATGCTCATGGTGCGGTAGACTTGATTGATGAACAAGGACATATTTTCAAAGTAAATGGTCATCGAGTGAAGAAGTTCTATGACAAGGCCGGTCCAAGCGAAGAAGTTAGAGCCTCATGGGCTCTCGTCCTCTCCAATTGATCCTAGACATGCCATTGAAGAATAAGAAATTGTGAGCTCTTCTTACTCTTCTCTCTTACTTTTTAAGTTTTGGTTTCCTTGTTTGATGGGGACATCAAAATTTTAAGTATGGGGTGGGGGTAAGTGTGTTCATGATTTCACTTGCTTATGTTTGTTTGTTATTTTGAGGATATATGTTTTTAAGTTTGTGTTTGGGATGTTTGTTTCTTGGTTTGTGGTATGATGAAGGACATGGATGATTAATTTGGTCTTGAATGGATGAGTTTTTGGTTTTAGAGAAATTTTTGCAAAAATTCATAAAAAAAATGAAAAAAATTGTGTTAAAAACGACAAAAAGATTTTGTGTTTTGTAGGCTTTGGACTAGAAATTCCCATCTTAGATTTCCAAAATAAAGGCTAATGATGATGTGAGCATGTAAATTCCTTTGCATATTTTCGGAAGGTTTAGCCTCTAAAATGATGTTGCTTTTGATGTGATCATGATATCTTGCTTGTTTTATTGAACATGTGAGTTCTAGGATGAGTGCTTATGCAACTAAGTATGAGTGACCCTTGTGACATTGATTTTTGGCCATTTTAGGGATGCTTGTTCATATTTGCATATCCCTCATGTTCCTTGTGTGATTAGCTCATTCATGCTTAGTAAAACTTGCTATTGCGGTGTTTATCTATTTTCCAAGACCGTCATGAGAATTGTCCTAGCATTGTCACATTGATTTTGAACTTTATTCTTCTAGTCACATAAATGTTCCATATCCTATCATGAAGTTAATCCTTTGTTTGTAGCCCCGTTCTAGCCTAAGCCTTTGTTTGAAACTCCTCAAAAATATTATTCCTAGCCTTATATGACTTGACCCTTATGGGATTGGACTTTAGAAGAGAGGTTTGGATTGTATTTGAAGAGTTGAGGTTCTCTTGGGTTTAAGGGCAAAGAATGGTGTTATGAATCATGTGGGTAGTGCATCTTTGTTGTCCAAAAATGAAAAAGAAACAAAGAAAGAAAGAAAATTGTTGGAAATGTAAAGTGGAATGAAAGCAAAGGGCCTAAGTGAAGAAAAATGGTCCGACCAAGTTACAAGCAACATCGGGCACGATGTCATAAGAAAGTCGGTCCAAAATGTAGAAAGTGTGGAAAATCCAACAAAAAGCCTAAGAGCAAAGATGAAGTGGAATGTTAAGTGAAATTTTGGGTTGAAAGGAAAAATGTTAAGTCTTTTGGGTGAGTGTGAAAGTAAATGTGGAATTTTGGTGAACTTGGTGAGAGTTTAGGTTGTTCAATCCCCATTGTAAGCACCACAAAGACCAAATAATTCCCACCTTGAGAAATACCAAAAGCCCCATTACAACCCGGCCGAATGGAACCTCTTTGAGGACCTCCATTGAGCCAAGTTCAAAATTCTTTGAGTACATTGTATTAGGCACCTCTAGGTGGAGGAATTGGTGATATTAGCTTCAATAGTAAAGTCCTTACTTGCATGATTTTTGAGCTCGAGTGTTCATTGTTAAACCCAAACACATGATGAGTGATACACATTCACATATCCCTAAAGTGAGGCTTAGTTGCATTAACTCTATTCCTTGGAACACTTAATCATGTGTGATGATGTAATCTTGCTTGAATATCAATCACTTGTGCTTAAAATGTGTTTTCATACGAGGCTTTACTTGAAGATTATGTTTTGATCTTGCTTACATTGTTATTGCTTGAGGACAAGAAAGTTTAAGTATGGGTTCATTTGGTGGTGTTTTCATATGTGATTTCCTTTGTAAATATGTTTCTTTTTCCCCTTTTCTTGTGTGTTTTGTTCCTTTTTAGCTTAGTTCCCGTATTTCTATGAGATTCGGAGACTATGCGCATTTTATGTGTTTTGTAGGTAATTTGGCGTGAACCGAGGATCAATTTGAAGGAGGGTCGAGACATGGAGCAAGGTCCGAGCTTTAAGCGGGAAAGAGAGGGAAAGCCATGAAGAAGAACAAGAGAAGCCAACAAGAAGAAGGTGGAACGAGGTCCGGACCGAGTTGCAACCACGCCGGGCCCGACTTGGGAGCTTTTCACCACGGACCGACATGCACAATAACTCGGGCCCGAGGTCCTCCGTGTCGGTCCGAGTCGGTCACCGGACTACTTGGGCCCCAAGGCACAAAATTGTGGACTTCCATTTTTTCCCCTCATCTAATCTATAAAAGGCCCTCTTGTCTCCTAATTTAGGGGTTCCCACACTTGGCAAAGGAACCAAAAGGATACTTGGAGAGCAAGGAGGAAGGAGAGGAGAAGGAGAAGAGAGAGAATCGGCCAAGGGAGAGGAAGACTTGATAGGTTTTGTTGGTAGATTTGCTTTGCTTTGTTTTGATCTTGTGGATTTGGAAACACTTGATTGGAATATGTGGATTGCTTTTGATTTGAATGAAACTTTGCTTTGTTTTGAGATTGATTATGATGATTGCTTTCCCTTTTAATTTGTTTGCTTTCTTTGCTTGTCACATGGAGTAGATCTCCTTGATCTTGGGTTATGGGGGAAAACCCTAGCTAGGTTTCGGCTAGAAACCCCAATTCCATAGCCTTGAGTGTTTGATCTAAGAAACCCACTCTACATAGAGCTACAATTCCTTGCGAAAGTTGGGAATCAAGGCTTGGGATTGGCAAAGTAGCGAAAGTGAACATGTGTCAATCTCAAGACCTTTCTTCGAACGGGATTTCCCCAAGGATCGAGGTGTAGAAGTCGTTAGAACGAGGGCGAAAGCACTCGATCCTAGTCCGATCATCACTCATTGCTTGAATTGGGGTGGAAAAGCCTTAATCTACTAGGGAAGGAACCCAAAAGCCCAAGATCTACTTTTAATCTTTGAAGTTCGACAACCCCAGCTACCTCGGGCCCGACTTACCCAGTGTGGGTCCCGACTTCCTCTTGTCGCCAACCTCGGGCCCGACGTGACCTCAGTGTCGGTCCCGATTGTTTTCTTTGTTTTCCTTTGTTTTGAGCTCTCCTTTCTAGCTTTCTAGTATCTTGGCACATCAATCGAGTAGACTTCCCGAGTGTTCGACACCCACCACGTGCTACAACGGGGTCGGGTTATAAATTGTATCTCTAGACCCTTGCACCGAGAGACGATCACCCAACGACCCCGACTAGGGTTCGTTCTTTTTTGGGGCTAGCTGGATTCTATAGGCGATTCGTCAAGGACTTTATTTCTATCGTCGGGCCACTCCATTCTTTGACCAAGAAGGCCGCCACAATAAAGTGGATGCCGCATCACGAGGCCGCCTTCGAGGCCTTGAAAGATGCTTTATGCCGCGCCCTGGTCCTGCAATTGCCGGACTTTTCAAAGCGCTTCGAGATCGAGTGCGACGCTTCCGACTATGGTATTGGCGGCGTACTCCTTCAAGAACAAAGGTCTATCGCTTACTTTAGCGAAAAGCTAGCTGGGGCTACACTCAATTATCCGACCTATGATAAAGAGTTTTACGCTCTTATTAGGGTCCTAAAGACGTGGCAACATTATCTATGGCCAAGCGAGTTCGTAATTCATACGGATCACGCGGCCTTGGCTTATCTTAAAAGTCAAACGACTCTGAATAGGCGCCACGCACGTTGGGTTGAGTTTATGGAGACGTTCCCTTACGTCATTGCTCACAAGAAAGGAAAAGAGAACGTCGTCGCCGACGCACTCTCTCGAAGGTACATTTTACTCACCCAATTGCATTAAAAAATGCTTGGTTTTGCTATGATCAAGGAGTTGTACGCCTCAGATCCGTACTTCTCCTCAATCATAAAAGAACTTGCGCATTCGCGGATTCATGAGTCCTTCTTCTTGGACAATGGTTTTCTTTACCGAGCTGGGAAGCTTTGCATTCCGGCATCTTCGGTGAGACATCTATTGCTCCAAGAGGCTCATGATGGCCGAGGCCACTTTGGCATAGCCAAAACATTGGCAACACTTCGTGATAAGGATCGAATCGGTGGAGTCGGTGCAAGGTAACTTCGGTTGCTCTCTTCTTTGCAAGGGAACGGATGGAGTGCCTCGGAATTGGTGAAGGTGGACGTGTAAAGCTTTGGAAAACCAGTAATGGATGGTGGAGTTGTGAAAGTGACGGATATGAATGAGTTTAGGGTGTGGATATGACTCACCACACTCGAAACTCAGACTACGAAATTCAAGGACAAGGATGTGACGCACCTTGCTTTTGGATCTCAAGATTGATCCGATATGACTCACGAATCAAGAATTGGAAAACAAAAACAAACAACTTTATTCAAGGCAAAAACGCCTTAAAAACATAGCCTAAACATGGCAATACAAAACAAGTGTTTTCATGATCAAATTCAAGGTGTCTAGCAAGGGAGAAGGGGCGCCCCTTTTATCCTAAATTCAGCCATCAAACAAGCCTTTTCAATAACCCACCATTAAACCAAATTGAAGACAAAAAGACCCTTAGAATCCCGACATTAATTGTGTCTTGAAATGAGCACGTAAGAGACGCCAAACTCGGAACAAGCTAGGCGCCCGTCATGGCCTCGGCGCGCCCGGTGACAAGCAACGTGCACTCCATGTCGTCTTTATATTTGATCGGCGCACCATGGTTCAAGAGACCATTTTGAAGCTCTTCTTGCAAGACACGAGCTCGAGCTCTTGTGATCCTCCCTAAATAAGGCCAAGGAGTGTTGTTGGCGCGGTCGGCGCGCCCCGAGGACTCGGTACGCAACTTGGTAGGGAGCTCGGCAGACAGCTCGGCACCGAGGTCAGGCGGGTTGGCACCGAGGTCAGGCGGGTCGGCACCGAGGTCAGGTGGGTCGGCACCGAGGTCAGGCGGGTCGGCACCGAGGTCAGGTGGGTCGGCACCGACGTTGGATTGCTCGGTATCGAAGGCGTCAAAACCATGATGTGGCTTCTGAGGCATAGTCACATCATCCTCCCCCTCTTGAAAAGGATTCGTCCTCGAATCTATCAAGCCTACAAAATCAAGGGCACATCGAGGGAAGCACAAGTAAGTATAATCTATGAAAGTCAAGTTAAGAACAAAATTTCCAAGTTCAATATGATATAATCCGATAAATGCAAAAACTATACACTTTGTGGGTCTGACTCTACATGCATGAAACATACCATAGTTTCTCCCAAATGGACATAGTGAATTCCAACTCAAGAAAGCATGGAAACTACGCATTTTATAAAATGACATGTGTTGAGATAGTGAACTATGATGAAAACAAGAATACTTAGGCCTCGATGTCACAAACTCATAAATAGGAAATGAAATCATTTGAGTAATGGAATGTGACATATCCAACACATATTCATGCTTATGGTTGAGAAGAGTGTAGGAAACTGCCCTGAGAGATGCAATCTTGGGACAAGCGATCGTCCCGGCCGTGTTGTGGACAGCTTCTGGTTCGAACTTGTTTGAGGTTGTTCTCTGAGCTCCGAACTCGGAATTGAGTAATTCAAAGTCCCACTTGCAAATACAGAAGTCTACTTGACTCCTACCAAATTTTAGCACGAAAGAGCGAGAGATCTGGGTTTTATGGCCATTCTTCCCAGGCTGCGCAAAGATATCCGAAGAACACAATTCCGGCATTACCTCATCGTTGCTCTTGTTGAGTTGATCCTCGCCTTAGAGTAGGAACGGTATACACGACGGTACCTTGGAAGTGAAATCGGTCCATGGTGTAGCTATTGAATTCATCGAGCTTCTCTTGATGATAGGCCACCATGCATGTCGTGGGGGAGCTTGAATTGGGTTCATACCTTCCTCCCCTTCTTGCTTGGGCCTCGAAGGCGCATCTTTCCTAGGAGGAGGCGGGGGTTGGTCACGCCTAAAATCAGGCTTCTTGAAATGTCTCGGAGTAACACTCGATGAAGGGTTGTGCCACGGTTTGGAGCTCGGTACCGATGGATTGGAATGGTTCCTCTCGGCGGAGTCTAGTGGAACAAAGCGTTCTTGAAGTGCACACTTAAGCTCACGCCAAGTTTGGATCGGTTGGAGCCCATCACATCGTCGAGCCTCCTTGTCTTGTATCCACCAATGGTATGCAATGTCGGTGAAGTGGACGGTGGCGACGACTATTCTTCTCTCGTCCTCATAGCCATAGTAATCAAACACTGTGTCGGTCTTGGCTATCCAATCGAGGCACGCGTCGGCACCGGTGGTTCCCGAGAAAGTTTGGATTCGAAGCTTGATTCCTTGGCGGTGCTCCCCTTGTTGGATCTCATCAAAGTGAGCGAGTTGAGGTGGCCACGCAGCTTGGAAACGTTCATCGTGCCTTGACAACCTTTGCTCAATGTCATCAAACCTAGAACAAAAAGAACGAAGATCTTGTTGCATTGATTGTAACATGGCAGCCACGGATGAATCCGAGTTAGCATCCCGAGGTGAGCCATCATTCCCTGCATCCGACATCTTGCACAAACTTCACCAAACAAGTTAAATCCAACAAGCAAGTGGTACTTCGAGCCACACACAACCAATTCTCAACTTAGACTCGAAAAGTGCCAAACTTGCAAGTGCTAGGACTTTTAGTGGAGTTCAAGAAGGGAAAAATGCTTCGAGAAGAATGGCACAAGCAATGGCAATTACAATACAAGCAACAAGTTTGTCAATCACTCGAATTTAGGAAGCTATTAGGTACCAAGTTTACAAACAAAAGATAAACAAAAGAAAATCTTATGCAACTCTAGGACCCTTTTAGGAATTTCTTTCTCACGGGGTCCGACTTATTCTGTGCCCGGCCCCTTATTAGCCTTTTGGCCGCCGAGCAAGGTTTTTCTAGCCCCGCTTCTTTTTCTTTCCAAGTCCGAGTTTTGACTTCTAAGGCACAATTTCAGCCTATTACAAACAAACATACAAAGCTTCAAGTCAAGCAAGACTTACACCCCTACTCGGTGTTTCTCTTTTTTTTTTATACGCCTTGGTACTTTTCCCGTATCCTAACCCGAGTGAGTACACAATATTGTAAGCTTGATTTTCAGTTTTTATGCCATCATGCTCGAAATTTTCATGGAAAGAAGGACAAAAATCAGCCAAGAGGTTGCTATTAAAGGGCGAGTTAGTTGAAAGGCCAAGGGGTGACTCTTGCTAGTTTTTGTCTTTAATTCATTCAAGCAAGGAGTAAAAGCTTTCTTCAACCTTTGGACAACCCTACAACTCAGTTTGGGTCGTCCCTCAATGGTAGGATTAAGCACACAAGGTCGAAGACACGAAACAATGTAAGCAAGCAAGTTCGGTAACAAGTTTTAGGGTTCGGTTTTGCAAGGGATTTTGTGGCACGACTTGTGAAGGTAAACACTTGCAAAATTCAAGCAAATTCCATATCTAAGACGAGAGAAAGAAGGTGTACCTTGCGTGGCTCTGATACCACATGATAAGGATCGAATCGGTGGAGTCGGTGCAAGGTAACTTCGGTTGCTCTCTTCTTTGCAAGGGAACGGATGGAGTGCCTCGGAATTGGTGAAGGTGGACGTGTAAAGCTTCGGAAAACCAGTAATGGATGGTGGAGTTGTGAAAGTGACGGATATGAATGAGTTTAGGGTGTGGATATGACTCACCACACTCGAAACTCAGACTACGAAATTCAAGGACAAGGATGTGACGCACCTTGCTCTTGGATCTCAAGATTGATCCGATATGACTCACGAATCAAGAATTGGAAAACAAAAACAAACAAATTTATTCAAGGAAAAAACGCCTTAAAAACATAGCCTAAACATGGCAATACAAAACAAGTGTTTTCATGATCAAATTCAAGGTGTCTAGCAAGGGAGAAGGGGCGCCCCTTTTATCCTAAATTCAGCCATCAAACAAGCCTTTTCAATAACCAACCATTAAACCAAATTGAAGACAAAAAGACCCTTAGAATCCCGACATTAATTGTGTCTTCAAATGAGCACGTAAGAGACGCCAAACTCGGAACAAGCTAGGCGCCCGTCATGGCCTCGGCGCGCCCGGTGACAAGCAACGTGTACTCCATGTCGTCTTTATATTTGATCGGCGCACCATGGTTCAAGAGACCATTTTGAAGCTCTTCTTGCAAGACACGAGCTCGAGCTCTTGTGATCCTCCCTAAATAAGGCCAAGGAGTGTTGTTGGCACGGTCGGCGCGCCCCGAGGACTCGGTACGCAACTTGGTAGGGAGCTCGGCAGACAGCTCGGCACCGAGGTCAGGCGGGTTGGCACCGAGGTCAGGCGGGTCGGCACCGAGGTCAGGTGGGTCGGCACCGAGGTCAGGCGGGTCGGCACCGAGGTCAGGTAGGTCGGCACCGACGTTGGATTGCTCGGTATCGAAGGCGTCAAAACCATGATGTGGTTTCCGAGGCGAAGTCACATCACTTTGTGAGCATTTCTTTTGGCCTCATATGGCTCGGGATGTTAACAAGTATTGTCAAAGTTGTGTGACGTGTCATACTGCCAAGTCTCGGTCCCAACCGCATGGACTTTACACGCCACTTCCAATTCCGGACGCCCCGTGGGAAGATCTTTCCATGGATTTTATTACGGGCCTTCCGACGTCGAGGCGTGGAAAGGACTCAATTTTTGTAGTCGTGGACCGGTTTTCCAAAATGGCCCACTTTATTGCATGTAAGGGGACAAACAACGCGGTGGAAATCGCTAATTTGTTCTTTGAACATGTGGTGAAGTTACATGGTATTCCTAGAACTATTTTTAGTGATAGGGATACCAAATTCTGCAGCCACTTTTGGAGAACGCTTTGGGGGAAGTTAGGGACACGGATCCTGTTTTCCACAGCTTATCACCCCCAGACCGATGGTCAGACTGAGGTGACCAATCGGACCTTGGGCACTCTTCTTCGAACGATGCTCAAGGCAAACCCACGTCGGTAGGAGGACTTACTTTGCCATGTTGAGTTTGCATATAACAGGTCCTTTCACTCTACGACGAAGATGACCCCTTTCGAGGTGTTCTACGGGCGTAATCCTCACACGCCTATGGATTTGGTGTCTTTGCCTTACAAGCCCGAGGAGCATGTCGACACGGCCAACCGCGCCGACCATATCCGATGCTTACATGAGCGCTCCAAGGCACAGCTGCTGCGATGCGCGGATCAATACGCGGCCCAACGCAACAAGGGGCGCCGCGCTTTGATCTTCGAGCCCGTAGATTTAGTGTGGCTCCATCTTCAGAAAGACCGTTTTCCCGCTGCTAGGCAGACGAAGCTTCACCCACGAGGGGACGGTCCCTTCAAGGTCCTCCGGCGCATCAACAGCAACGCTTATATACTCGACCTCCCGGGTAAATACAACGTTTCCGCCTCCTTTAATGTCTCGGATCTATCTCCTTATGTGGATTCCGAGTATCATGACGAGGAAACGGGGACGTTTCCCACCCAAGGGGGGAGGGTGATGTGAGCCCCACCAGGACGGCTAGCCAAGACGAGGAAGACATGTCCGTGCCCTCCGATGGACCGATCACACGAGCCGGGACTCGGGCCATAACCCGATCCACTTCGTCCATCATCGCGCGCCGTCGCAAACCATGGCGTAACCCTTGGCGCGCCCCTCTCCACGTGCCTCGTCACCATCGGCGCGCCGAGTCTCCAACCCGACGCCTCGCACCGCAGCGCCGAGAACCCCATTCTCGGCACCGTAGCAGTCGCGAGCGCCGAGCCACATGCCACGCCGGGCCACCCCGGCGTGGGAACTTGAGGTTCCAGCGCGCCTCGGCTTCAAAACTCAAGTGTCGCGCGCTTGCCAGCGTCGCGACACGCCCTTGGCGCGCCACAGCCTTGTCACGGCCTTGTCGCGACACTCGCGACTAGGCCACCGTGACCTATTTCTATTTCTTACTATTTTTAGAACTATTTCCATTCCGAAACATTGCTACTTATGTCTTTACTATTTTTATGAGTTGTGGGCTTGGGCCAAGTGGTTGGGCCGCATGTTTGCCTCTCCCTTCACTCGTCCATGCCGCTAGGGTTTCTTTAGGATCGGCGCGCCTCCTTCTCCTATATAAGAGAGCACCTTCTCATCCTTTCAATTCTCTTCTCATAAAAGTCTAGTCGTTGTTCGACTCAAAACCTATCCAAAACCGCAAGAGAAGACCATTTACGAGTCCAACGATCGATCCTCTCGTGAATTTCCCAACGGGGTTCACATCACTTCCTTGACCCAGTCAGCAGCCTCGCATGTAGGGGTGTAAAAATTGGTATCGGAGGGGAATATATGGCTTCGGACTAAAGTCTTTACCTCGTCTGGGGAAAGAGAGCAAGGGCGACATTCGTGAGGCTCAAGGATATGAGAAGATTCAAAGCCCATGTCTTTGGTATCGGTGTTGGCCATGGAGATTAACAACGGAGGAATAAAACGAAAGTTTGAGAGAAGGGCAAGAAGACGATGAAGTACGAAAGAGGAGACGCGTACCTCCGAGGGGGTCTGCAGCAAGGAATTTAAAGCCTGGGTGATGGGACTCTTCAGGTTCTTGAGGGATATCGAATGGACGGGTAACCACCACGTGGAACACGCTGCTTATGCTCACGCGGCAAATCAAATCCAAATCCCGCCTAAAAGATTTGGATCCGAATTTGGGGGTATTGTTAGGCCCAAAAATCCATCGGCCCATCTGGTAATCCGAGCCCATGAGTACACAGAGAAGTCATCGGTCGCGCCAAACGAGACGAAATCCTGGAATGGGGAAGTCTCTAGTCATCCGATGGAAGGAAGGAAGCATCCGTCACAGAGCGAAGAGGTCCGTTCAGAAGACGTTGGAAAGAGCGTTTCGAGCCTCCGATATATGCGAGAAGTGGGAAGTTAGTTATAAGATGTGCCCTAAAGACCTGGAGATCGTGATATTAGAGAAGTAACTGTTGTAATTTAGAATATATACGGAAATTATGTATTTTGTAAAGGACACATAGAATCACACGAAACAATCAACTTTCTGAAGGAAATCACTTCTCTCTGTTCTTGTGAATTCCTTACTCATTCGAACTCGTAATTCCCTTTGAATTCGATCGTGCCCCAATCTAGGGCAAAGGTTTGTTAATCAAATTTTTGTCCAAAACACATTTCGGAGAGGGATATCCACAAGTAACCCCGAACTTTATGATGAATTAACTAAGTATCTTTGCTCCAACTTTGATGAAGTACAGGCAAAGGCGTTAGCACATATTCGACTAGAAGAGGATGACTTTTTTGTCACCGACACGAGGGAAGTAATGCGATCTGATAGGAGGCATGGAAGCGCGAGTTAAGGTACCGTCCATACCCTTGAGAAGTTCGGGAAAGCGTTACAAAGGTGGTTTTCATCATTGCACCCATGAGGGAATAAAATGCAAACAAGTTATCAATTTACTATGTAAGAAAAACTTTACTTCATGCTGGAACTAGGTATTCTTCCATGAAAAACTCGGTATGTGTACTAGTTATGAATTCTATCATGTTACATCTTTACTTTAAAAGTCAATTCATAAAGTGTACGCTAACTTTTCTACGAAGAGTACAATGTCAATACCAGAATTATCAAGACGCCTTACAAAACAATTTTGTGGTTGACTTCAAGATGTAACACACAAAGATTCATCATCATGAACGCATTAAGAGCTAGTAACATAAAACTTTAGGTCAAAGGTACTTTACCATTCATTTTTTCATATGTCAATACATTCTTTATGTACTACACATCGGCCTCTGTAGCCAACATGTACAACATCGGCCTTAGTCGCCTGTACATGAAACATTGGCCTTAGTTGCCAGCACACGAAACATCGGCCTTAGTCGCCAGTATACATCAAAGAAAAACTAGCAAGGGACGCCTTGTGACGTTACAGGCCAAAACATAGGCCCTTGCCTTATGATCAGGCAAACGATGGGCACACATGACCGGTCAAAGATGCTAAGGTGGAGTACACTTAAGGCGCTCTAGAGCTAGGGGAACCCTTAAGCGCAAATGACATGTAACAATGTACATGCATATTATATTTGTCATTTGTGTCATCACACTACATATACAAAAAAACTCCCTTAGTACATTCTTACACACGCGCGCTACAAACACTTAAAACATCGGCCTTTGTATCCAAACACTTACGAAATCGGCCTTTGTATCCAAACACTTACAACATCGGCCTCTGTCGCCAACACTAAACCCCGGGTACACGTTATGACAAACGCGTCATCTTGATTAGCAGCTTGTCTTGCAAAAGCCTTCGTTCAAACGAAGCATACACAACACGACATCTCAATTAACATCAAGTTTCACAAACCGACAAAGACAACATGAGGAAATCATTAGTTTGACGACTTCAGGCAATGGTTCCCAAAGAAAGTTCAAACCCGCACCAAAATATACGAGAGAAATTTTGAGCAGGTTTGGGGGGGGTATTGTTGGGCCCTAAAATATCGGGCTAATTTATGAGGTGGGACCACAAAGATATGAAGAGATCGGAATGAATTAAAGACAATATTCACCATTAATTGAGCATTAAACTGCATGGAGGAAATCAAGGAGCGTATAAATGAGTTGTTGGAACGCATTTAACTACATGGAGAAAATCACTGACGCCTTAAATGCCTAACGTGTTGACAATTCAGCAAATTCAGTAACTGGTCAAAACTAGCCGTTGGAAAGCATTAATAACAAGGCGAGATTCTCGGGATTGACTGATAAATGACCAGAATGTAAGCCTATAAAAGGGGAGGAAGAACATCAGCAAAGGGATATCTCAGACTCACTCTCACACGCTCTCTCTACAACAAAACAATCTACATACAATTGTATTTTTATTCTTCGATTATTCATCCACGATCTCAAAAGCTATTTTGCTCTTCTTTTTTTCTCTGGTGCACTCGTCAATTGTTCTTCTACATCTGAATAGAATCATAGTGAAGTTTACCCTGGTTATTCTATATTTTTGCCTACTTATTTCGATATCTATTATTTTACCAATTAACGTGTCTACTGCTTATCATTGGTATCTTGAATCATAAGGAGTAACTCCCAGTAGTGTGATTGCAATCTTACTTCACTATTCTGGACGCATATTTCTTTCTCTACTTGTTTACTAGTTCATTTGGTATTTCTCTTCATGAATATCTTATTATTTGTGAGTTAATGTGTTTAAACTGATTTTTTACTAGAGTTCCCGCATTATAGTAGATAACACGTTTACGTGTTAAATCTGCCCAAAACACATGTCACACCACGAGTTTGGTTCAAATGAAACACTCTTATCTTGAAACAAACTTTTATCCTAAAACAAATGCAGTTTTTCTAGTTTATAATCTACTTTTCCTACTTCGGAGTGCACTTTTTCGAATTTACACTTTTCGTACTTTGTAGTGCATTTTTCTTGCTTTTTGTAGTGCTTGCACTTTTTGTATTTTACAATGCACTTTTGTTTGAAAAGTGCACTACTAACTACAAAAAGTGCATTCGTTTCACGTTTTAGGATAAGAGTTTGTTTCATTTGAACCAAACTCGTCACACTATTTACGTTTTATTTTTTATAATTTTTTTTTGTAATATTTAAAAGTGGAGAGTTGAATTGAAAAAAACGACTTCCCATTTTTTGTTTTTATCTGAAAGAAAAGGTTCACAAACATTAATAAAACTTATGAGTCCGAATCAGGTGAGAATGAGCTTGCATGTGAGAAATAAGAAAGAATATGAGCCGTTCGATGGAGCAAAATCAAAGACGTTGATCGCTTCACTTAAAAAAGGGGAAAACGGCAAGAGCGAATTTTTGGCGAATTATTCGCATATTTTAAAAAAATGGATATATGGCGCGCCCATGTTGTTCATCAAAACTATGATTTTGTGCATCAAAACTAATTGTTTTGATATTAGTCTTGGTACTGTCTTTCTTTGGATTCGTCATTGTTGCTATTGTGAAACGTGCGGCTACTTCTTGGGTTCCGAAGATAGTCAAGGCACAAGCACTCCTCTTCAGTTTGCAACTAAATCGTTCTCTTAGCGTACATCATATTATTGCAAAGCCAGATTATTTATCTATTATCCTGTTAGAAGATTTAGAATTTTGATGGTTCCAAGACTTTAGTGACTTCGAAGGTACAAGTCGAGTCGGCGACTCGACAAAGTCACTTACTTGACCAGCTGGAGAAGAAATCTATTTAAGGAATGAACGCACAGATCGTGTGCGTGTATTTGCAGATAGCTGAAGCGTTTATTTTAGGAGAAGATCATTACAAAAGAGTGCTAAAATCAGAAGAAGAACAATTTGATTCTCCTAGAATATTTTATGTATGCGTGCATGTTATATTAGGAAAGATATGTAAAGATTGAGTGAGTGTGTCACTTCCCTAATCGAATGGGATTTGATACGCACGAGATCTCTCTTACCCTAGCTTAAATGCCTCAGTGTTTAGTATAGAAGGTAAGACTTTGAGTGTAATTTGTTATTCTTGCGAAAAAGAAAGAGTGAACTTGTGCATGAGATTCGTGCAAGTGGTGTGTCGAGTGTTCTTAGGCATAGCATGAAATTGAGAGTGTGAGTGCAAAGGTAGAGCGTGGTTCAAGGGTGTGGGATTCATTCTTGTACACGGGAAAACATTATAACACTCAAGAAATCAATAGAGCGAGTCAAATGACTCTTGAAATCCGACCAAGTAAGAAGCTTGGAAGGGAGTGGGTTTTCTCTAAGTAAACTAGTTGGTTTACGAAGAGTTTCCACTATACATCGCTTGTCATTAACTGTTTGGTAACATCTTTTCTTTTTGTTTATTCCGCTGATATATTACTCAAAGTCGACGACTTCACAGGAGTCGCTAACTCGTTTAAGTACTAACGATCCTACAATTGGTATCAGAGCGAAGGCTTAGATTGTGTTTTTAGTACTTTTCTTATAGGAAAATGTCGTCCACCAACACTTCTGTGAGTGACTCTTTCTGGAAGCATCCAATTCTCAAGGTTGGAGAGTACGACTGGTGGGTTGAAAAGATGAAGACTCACATCTGCTCTCTAGATGGTCAATTGTGGAAGGTGATAGAGATCTGTCTAGAAACCTTTCTTGCTAAAGATGGGAAGACGAAAAAGACCACTGCTAAGTATGATGATGTCGATTTCAAGAAACTTGAAAAGAATTCCAAAGCGAAAAAGATCCTTCATCATGCTGTCACGGACGGTGACCTTAAAAAGGTTATCGGATACAAGACTACTAAGGACATCCGGGATGCCCTCAAAAGGCTTCATCACGGGAATGAGGATGTCAAGAAAGATAGGATCATAAGTGTCGAAAGAGTATATGAGAATCTCTTTCAAAGAAGGGGTGAGTCTCTCCGGAACTATCATTCGAGATTCCAAACCATTGTCAATAAATTGGAATTTCTTGGAGAAAAGCTTCCTCAATGGAAGAAAACCAACAAGCTGATCTCTGGATTGAACAAAAGCTGGTACACCATTGCGGTGTCACTACTTACACAAAAGGAAACCAATGAGCTGACCTTGGAGGATCTTGTTGGTCAACTCACCATGTATGGAGGTATTCAACAAAGGAGAGAAGAACATCATGACTTGGAGAAAGTCAAGAACAGTGCTTTGAAAGTCGAAAGGGCTTTCGACTTGGCATAAGGAGACGATGACGCTGAAGGAGTAGATGAGGATGTTGCTCTCATCTCTAAGGCTATGGAGCCGCAACAATGCTCCTGTCAAGGCTCCAGAGTCAAGCAAGGAAGGAATGGACTTGAAGGAAGTGATTTGCTATCAATGTCAGACTAGAGGGCACTTCGCCATGCAATGTCCAAAAAGAAAAAATAGAGAAGGTGGCAAAGGAATGATGGCAACTTGGGATATGTCAAACGATGATGACGAGGTGTTACCGACAAGAGGAAACTGTTGCATGGCCATTGAAGATAAGTCATCCCAAGAGGTAATTGACTCTGAACTCTCTTCTCTTCTTGCTAAAAAATCAAGATAACAGTTGGTTGCTATCATCGAAAAACTTGGAACTCAGGTCACTAAGCTAAGAGAAAAAGTGGAAGAAAATGAAGAAACCATTTCCAATCTTTTCAATGATAACAAACTCTGGTCCTCTAAAGCTATTGAACTGAAAAAGATTTCTTCTCCTAAGTTAGTAACTTGTGAGTCTTGTTCGGACTCAAAAACTCAGGTCGTCGACTTGTAAAAGCAAGTTGAGGATTTGGATAAACAAGTGCTTGGTCATGCTAAGCTATCCAAAATACTTGAGGATCTGAAAGTTGATGGTGAGACTAAAAGAAAGAAATGGTTAAATGAGTTTGTTGCTGAAAAGTTTCAAGAGGTCAGAAATGACTACAAAAAGAAGTTGTGAAGGAGATTGACAGATCTGGGATTGGATATGCTCATGCACCCAATACTTAAGGTACCAAACACGCTCCCCTTTTGTCTAAAGGTAAAGCCCCTATGGGTAGTGACAATGCAAGTTGTTCTTCTCATGTGGAGAATAAACAAGACAAAGGGAAGTAATAGTGGTATCCTAATCAAAAGGTGCACAACATGTGGAAAAAACAAGCCCAGAACTCGGCTCCCTCACAAATTGATTTTCAATCACGCATCAACAACAAACCCATCTACCCAGGCTACAACAAGTATGTCGGCCTAAAGTCTCACAAGACATGTTGGTACTGCGGCAAGTCTGGTCATTACCAACATGATTGTCACAAAAAGGACAAAGATGAGAAAAATGCCAACTCGGGGACTCTGGAAGACAGTTCGAACAAACATATTGTCACCGACTGTCCTCTAGGATCTGTTTGTGCCCGTTGTAACAAATGTTGTCCTAGAAATTACTTTGTTGCCAAACTCAGGGGAGTTAAACAACTATGGGTTCGTAAGAACTAATTCTTTCAAGACATGTTGGTACTTTATTGATAGTGTGTGCTCAACTCATATGTCGGGGAACCCTAGGGATTTCGTCTCACTTCAAGAATACAAGGGAGGTAAGATTACCTTCGGCAATAATAGTAAATGTGGTATTTTTGGTATTGGTACGGTAAGATTTTTTGAGAAGTTGTCTATATAGATAATGTGAATCTAGTGGATAATCTCTGTTTTAAGTTGTTAAGTGTTTCCCAAATTTCTGCTAATGGAAAATTTCAAGTTGTCTTTGACAAGAAAGGTTGTCAGGTGCGAGAAATTGACTCGGGGAAGATTTCTCTGAAAGGGGTGTGTGAAAATAATCTCTATAAAGTGGACCCCTGTTTCGAACCCGAGGAAAACCTATGTCTCAGGAAGGTTGCAGATGTCGCCAACCTTTGGAATAAAAGGTTTGGCCATGCGAGCTTTCAACTCATCGACAAACTTCATAAGCAAGAGCTAGTGAGAGGACTACCCAAAATTGATTCGAACAAGTATAAAGTTTGTGAGACGTGTGTAAGAGGTAAGAAAGTTAAGTCATCCTTCAAATACAAGAAGGAGGTAAGTACCTCTAAACCTTTAAAGATTATTCATATTGATTTATGTGGTCCCATGCGAGTCCAAAGTCGTGGAGGAAATAGCTATATCTTTGTCATTATTAATGACTTTTCGCGGTATACTTGGACAATTTTTATGTCTTCTAAAGATCAGGTCTTTGAAGAATTTGAAGCATGGGTGAAGGTTGTTGAGAAAAAGCTTGGAGTTTCTCTCCTCATAATCATAGCATACACTCCACCGCGTACATCTAACAAAGAGCACTTCTGGACAACACTCCAAAACTATATACAACATCTCACAATGCCCTATATGATCATTGGAGACTTGAATGAAATACAAAATATGGATGAAAAATTAGGAGGAGAATACCCACTTCAATCCAGATTCTCGCGATTAACAAATCTCATGACAATGTTCGACCTAATAGATATCCCGAGTAAAGGCAACAAATACACCTGGAGAAAAAATAGCATAGAATTAAACAACATCTATGAGAAACTGGATAGAGTTGTGGTCGTTGATCAAATACTACTTTAGTTCCCAAACCTAACCACGACAAACCACCCCTTCACGTCATCTGACCACTGCCCAATTTTTATCGAACTTGAAACTGCACAACCTGCAAAACCTACACCGTTCAAATTCGAAAAATGTAACGCCAAGAGTTCACCAACCTAGTTAGACAGGTTTGGAGAAGTAACTATATTGGTTTGAATATGTACAACATGATTAAAAAACAAGAACTCTTAAAACGCAAAGCAAAAGAGTGGAACAAAACCACTTCTGGCAACACATTTAGAAAAACAGCAACCATAGAAGAAGAGCTATTAAATATTCAAAAAGCGTTAACCTCTAATCAAACGCATCATCAACTTATCCAAAAGCAAAATCGCCTACTAGCCAAACGTAAGAAACTACTGATATTTCAAAAAGAGTACTGGAGCCAACAAGCTAAATGTAAACACATCAAACTTAATGATGCTAATACTAAATATTTCCACCGTAGGGCATCAGGCAGAAGAGCTATTAAAATAATTAGACAACTCCACAATAATGCAGGTGTTCTGATTATGGGAGAAAAAAACATACGAAAAGAAATCAATGACGAGTTCATGAAAAGAGCAAAGAAGAATAGAACAGTCTGCCCAATCCCAAATGAATACCTCTAGGTAATCACAAAAGAAATAAGCGATGAAGATAACAAAGAACTAATAAAACACGTATGCAATAATGAAATTAAAATGGCCGTATTTAACCTAGGCAAGGACAAATCCCCTGGACCGGATGGAATGACAACTGAATTTTACCAAAAATACTGGCATATTGTAGGAGATTCCGTCATCAAGGCAGTAAAAAGTTTTTTCATCTCTAGAAAACTTCTAAAACAAATCAAACATACTTTCATAACCTTGATCCCGAAATGTGAAAACCCAAACAATGCAAAACAATTCAGGCCTCTAAGCCCCTATGCTCTACGATTTACAAAATCATTTCCAAAATCCTTACAGAACGTCTCAAAAAGAAGATGGGAAAACTATTTCACCCTTTAGAAGGAGCCTTCATAGAAAACAACGCAATACATGAAAATATTCTCATTTGGCATGAAATCTTTCATAGTTTCCAATCCAGGAAAGGAGTTGAAGTATGGATAGCAATAAAACTAGATATGGAAAAAGCCTTTGACCGTGTTGACTGGAATTACCATATCACAATAATACGAAAATTTAGATTCTGCGAAAAATTTATAAACTGGATACACCAATGCATAACGACGACTTCAATGTCAGTACTTTTAAATAATAGGCCTAAGGACCCTTTCAAGCCTAAACATGGCATCCGACAAGGCGACCCACTTTCACCCTTCCTATTTATTCTTGGAGCAGAAATCCTAGCAAGAAAATCAAACCAAAATTTGGATTTCCTATAACTCAAAGGGGAATCAGAGTCCCGTTCTTGTCATTTGTGGATGATATACTGATATTCGCCAAGGAAAACAATGCTACTTGCATAAAACTAAAACAGATAATCGAATATTACTGCTCTTTCTCCGGTCAAAAAGTAAAATACGCAAAATCAGCTATCCAACTAACTCCGAACGTACCACCACAACGAAAACATCAACTCCAAGGAATCTTAGGTATCCGAAACAACTCAAATATTGAAAATTATTTAGGTTTCCCTATAATAAAAGGACGTGTTACCCAATCCACTTTTGCTAAAATCATCGCAATATCGAACTCACAGCTTGCCATTTGGAAAGCTAATACAATCTCACAAGAGGGACATGCAACGCTAAATCTAGCTTTAAAACCATTATACCTTATGCAAAGGTTCATGCTTCCAGAATCTGTCACGACTAATTTAGAAAAATAAATAGAAACTTCCTATGGAACAAAGGAACCAATCACAAACTGCTTATTGGATGGAATAAAGGTGTGTAGGAAAAGAAATGAAGGCGGCCTCGGAATTAGAAAATCAAAAGACATGAACCAAGCCCTACAGATGAAACTACTCTAGAAAATCATGGAAGAACCCGACAACATTTGGGTCAAAATAGTAAATGACAAATACCTATGTGGCAACTATGTCCTAAATCACATCCCAAAATCAAACTGTTCATGGTAGTGGAGAAATTTAATGAAACTAAGAGAAACCTTCTATGAGGGGCTCATATGGCAATTAGGCAATAACAAAACATTTAGATTCTGGAAAGACCCATGGATACAAAACATAGCACTTCAAAATATAGTTAGTACCCCTACAAACACAAACCTAAATGAGACGGTTAATAACTACATCTCTCAAGAAAGAAAATGGAATGTTACAAAACTTCAAAATGTCTTACCCCGAAAGCTTCATCCTAAAAATTTGCAATATTATCATCCTCAAAAACGACATACATGATTGTCTATACTGATGGCCAAGTACTAATGGCTGGTTCACCACGGAATCTGCTTTGAAAATCATCACAAAACAACGCCTCTCAGAAACGAGAGACTGGAAATGGATCTGGTCCCTACAAATATTACCAAAAGTCAAGAACTTTATATGGCGACTCTGTCTAGATGGACTACCAACAAAAACCAGACTCGCTAGGAACAGGATCCCTATTACGCAAGAATGCCTCTTTTGCTCACATACCAACAAAGACGCTGACCATCTCTTCCTCTATTCCCCGTACACAAAAGAAGTAATGTCACACATCCAAGCAAATTACGATTACATGATCAATGGAATTGACAATGATCAGGATAACATGAAAGATATCATATTCAAATTACATGAAAAATTAGACAAAAAATTCCTAGGAAAAATATTTACAACATGGTGGACAATTTGGTTCAATAGAAATAAAATCATCTTCGATGAGCAAAACTTTATTCATGACCTTCACAATTTTAACATCAACCTATGGAAATCTTGGGATAATGCACAACGAAATGAAATAGAGGCCAATAAAGATCAACTTTCACCTATTAACACGAGTAGAAATAGAAAACCACCAAAAATTGGAAAAAATAAATGCGGGGTTGGTTTAAACTCAACGCGGATGCATCAAAGACGCATGATGGGAACACTGCCATTGGCTTTATTCTAAGAAATAGTAGAGGAGAAACACATAGACTAGGGGCAGAACGGGTACAGAATACATCCATTCTATGAGCAGAAAAAATAGCGCTATACAAAGGTCTATAGTTGGCAACCCAACTAGGAATTCGAAAACTGGTGCTAGAAAGCGATAATATCACATTTATTAAAGCTTTACGACATGAAGGAACTTGCCCATGAGAAATCGAAACACATGTTATAGACCTCCAAACGATATGCTCAACATTAGATACGGGCAAATTCTCCCAAATATACAGGAGTGGAAACAAGATAGCGGACAAAATTGCAAAACTCGCACACCACTACACTTGTGCGACCTTAATCAACCACCTAGAGCTCAATGCTCTCATCCTTCAGAATACCTCTGCTATGGGTAACTTAACCCTCTACCAAAATTTTACCTGACCGGAAAAAAACCATGATTCAATTGCACAAGTACTCTAACCTCGTTCCAAAATTCTACCCAAAAATCTGCTTTTTGCCCCAAGTTTCTTTCGTCTCCGGTTTTTGGAATGGTATTATAATCACGTGGATTTTTTCCATCACAACTATATACTAAAGCAGAGGTTAAAAAAATTATTAAACGACACATGTCACTTTTAGATTGGACCACACCACCACTTTTATTAAATCCTATCCTTGGCAAAATAATTAAGTTTAACATAAAAAATAGTCTAATGTACATACAATCTTATATCACTATAATCAATGGATCAAAAATCCCAGTCTTATTTTAAAAAAATCTTTTATTTTTGGATATGATAAATAGGAAGATTATTAAGATATTTTTTATGTTATATATTATACAAATATAAGGATATTTATTTTATTTTTATATAGAATTCATATACTAGGTTTTAGAGCTGTCAAAAGCTGACCCAACCAGAAAAACCGACCCGAACCGCCCGAAAAATTTAGGGTTAAGACCCGAAAATTTGAACCCGAAACCCAAAATAAACCGAACCCGATGGACCCGAAACCCGTTTGGTTCAAACCCGAAACAATCGTTGGGTTGACCCAATTTGTTATATTTTAAGAATATATAATATATTTTGAAAATTATAATATATTTTATTATTAAAATATATAAAAATAATAGATTTATTATTAAATATCATTTTTTAAATAAAAATATTTTAATAATTGTAAAAAAATCAATTTTCTTGACCTGTTAGGTCGACCCGACCCGCCCGACAACCCGCAATGACCAGACCCGATTTGACCGGTGATCCGTTACGACCCAAACTCGACTCAACTCGAACCCAAAATAACCGAACCCGAACCCGACCTGACCGAACCGTTTGACACCTCTTAGTAGGTTTAGATAATTAAGTTTAATATAAAGATAGTGTAATATACGTATATTCTTATATCACTATAATTAAGTTTATTTTGAACGGTCCCATGTATATAATTAATTAATAAGTTTTTATCTTATTACTTATGTGTTTTCATAATTAAATAAATTATCATGTGGATATTAATTTAATTCGTAATACTAATGAAATATTATTGTTTCAAACAAACAACTTTTTGTAGTTAGTAATGCACTTATCCTAAAACGAACTCTTATCCTAAAACGAATGCACTTTTTGTAGTTAGTATTGCACTTTTCATACTTCGGAGTGCACTTTTTCGCATTTGTACTTTTCGTACTTTTTATTGCACTTTTCAAATTTTTTAGTGCACTTTTTCGTAATACACTTTTTGTATTTTTCAATGCATTTTTATATGAAAACTGCATTACTAACTATGAAAAGTGCATTCGTTTTAGGATAAGAGTTCGTTTTAGGATAAGAGTTTGTTTCATTTGAACCAATTCAAAATTTATATTTAAGCATTTACATGATTATTTTTCTTGCCTTGAAGGCACGTCTTTGTTAGTTATTATTGTTTTTATTATGAAATACATTGTAATAAACGTTGTAATTAAAATAAAATTAGCAAAATATAATTGAATGATACTATTATTTATAATAAGTACCCATTAGACATTGAAAATGGTAGAAGTAGTAACATCATAACAAATATAAAAGTTATTCAAACTTAAAAAATATATGCACATATTATGAAATAAGTATATTGATGTAGTAATTGTCGATCCTAGTAGGAAATGTGTAAAAGAGAACATGTTTGTTGAGCAAGAAATCTTGTTTTCTCCGTTGCTCGAGCTTTAATCTGCACGATACATTAATTTTTTGGGTTAGAAATAGTAATATTTTGATTATTTGGAATGATAAATGAATTAGTGTAGTACTAATAATGTACATGAAAATAGTAGTCATACCTGTCATGTCAAGTTTTGAAAAGACCTCCATGTAGACAACATTTATAGTAGTATTTTGTGGGTAATTTTCACAATCACATATTAGAACGTTCAACCCTTTCTTACTTGTAACTCGAGATAACGTAACATATAGTTGACCATGAGTAAAAACAGGCCTTGGAATGAATAGACTCACTTGAGAAAGTGATTGTTCTTGACTTTTGTTAATAGTCATAGCAAAACATACCATCAACGGGAATTGCCTCCATTGAAATTTGAAAGAGTATCTAGTGTCGGATGGTGTAAGTAACATGCAGGGAATAAATACCCTTTCGCCTATGTTGTTGCCTGAAATAATTTGAGCTTCATTGGCATGATCGTCCAGGCGACACACTAACAATCTTGTTCCATTGCATAGTCCCAAAGACTGATCTATATTTCTGATTAACATTATAGGAACACCAATCTTCAACTTCAAAACATGATTTGGAACGTCAGAGCATTGGATAGTATTGATGTAGTCCATTGAGTAAACATTGACAACATTCATAGTTTTCCTCGGTTTTACAAAGACTATCGGTTTGTACTCACTTGTAAATGTTACCTCAAAATACGACTTTTATGAGAAGAGTATGTTTTGATATGCTATTATGAAAGTTGAAAAAAATGACTAAACTAATAAATATTATGTTGCAAAACACATCCAAAATCAACTAATTGCAAATTTACAATGGTGGTGGGAAGAAAATCTAGGCAAGATTATATACGTACCTAAGCACAAATTCCAATCACTTATGTGTCAATGAAAAAAGTGATTTGTGATTCTAACCCTAGGCTATGCATATATATGTGTAAAATCTTATTAAAATCAAGCGGAGGTTAAAAAATTATTAAACGACACTTGTCGCTTTTAGATTGGACCACACAACCCCTTTTATTAAAACTAATCCGATTGGTTGAAATATAATTGGATAATTTGTTATTGGTTAAAAAATAATTTTAGACCCCACATATGATAAAGATATCCATGTGAAATATTCTATAAGATTTGGATTTCATAATTTTTCGCAAAATAACCATTAAATATAAAAAATATCCAATTCTACAAATATGTAATTTTCCACAAGATTATAAATAATATATGAGATATTTCATAATATTTAAATTTAACAATCTTCCATGTATATATATATATGAGTCCGGTTCAGGTGCGAATGGGCGCCCAGGTGCGAAATAAGAAAGAACAAGAGCCATTAGATCAAGAAAAATCAAAGGCGTTGATCATTTCACTTAAAAAGGGCAAAAAAACGGCACAGGCGAATTATTCGCGTATTTTTGAAAAAAAACGGAAATAGGACACGCGCCCAGATTGTTCATCAGTATTGTGGATTTGTTCATCAATAATGTGGATTTGTTCATCAAAATTGTGATTTTGTTCATCAAAGCTGTGATTTTGTGCATAAATAAACTATTGCTTGTGCATCAAAAATCTATTGTTTGTACATAAAACATGAACAAATGTGTATCAAAATTACATACAATATGTTCATCAACATTGTGATTTTGTTCATAAAAAAACGAAAATATTTATTCATTGGTTTTGCAAATTTGTTCATCGGTTTGTGCATATTTGTTCATTAGTGACATCAATTTGTTCACTGGTTTATGCATATTTGTTCATTGCCTTCTTAAAATAATTGTTCATTATTAGATGCATATTTGTTCACTAGTAACCTCAATTTGTTTATTGCTATATGCATATTTGTTCATTAATAACATCAATTTGTTCATAGCTAAATAAGGCACAAGTACTCCTCTTCGATTTGTTGTTATCTCGTTCTCTTAGCATACACCATATTATTGCAAAGTCAGATTCTTTATCTATTATCTTTTGCATTCAAGTTTCTACATCAAACTTATCTTATTTTGGTACTATATTGAGCACTTCATTCATATTGACAAGTTAGTCTTAAAGCACTTCATTCGTATTATACTTTGAATTTAAGACAGCCTTAAAGCACAAAATAAATGCAAATAATGCACAAATAGATAGTCATAAATGTACAAGTTGATGGTATTAATAGTCCTAAATGTACAAGATGATAGCATTGACACGTAAAACATAAGTTTATTTCAATTCACAAATAAGGGTATAATAATGAACAAATAAGGTTATATCAATGAACAAATAAGGATATATCCATGAACAAATAGGGTATATCAATGAACAAATAATGTTATACTATGGTTATATCAATGAACAAATAGGGGTATATCAATGAACAAATACGAGTATATCAATGAACAAATATGGGTATATCAAAACTAATTATATGTGCATAAAAAACTACATAATATTGTATTCCTACACATAAATAAGGTTAAAAAATAAAATTAAAAATTAAAAAAGTTCGAAATCGATGAACAATGTTATCAAAAACTCAATGCACAATTAGTTAGTATTGATGAACAAATTGGTGAATATTGATGAACAAATCGCTATTTCTGATGAACAAACTGGGCGTGTCTAATAAAAACATATTTTTCAAAAAATTCGTGAATAATACGGGAAAAATTCGTCCGTATCGTATTTTATTGAAAAATACGCGAATAATACAGGAAAAATTCACCCATGCCGTATTTTATTTTTTTTAATGAATGTTTAATCAGGGGCGTTGATTTTTTGGAATAAACGAGCGAGATTCATTCTTATTTCTCACACAGGCGCCCATTCGCACGTGACTCTTTCTCTCTCTCTATATATATATATTTGTCATTGTTCAAAAGTATAACTATAAAGGAAAAAAAAAAGAGAAAATTATCCACTTATAAGAAATATTTCATTGTTTGAAAATTTTTCTCCAAAATAACTATGAAATAATAATAAAATCTAATCTATTACGTACATTGCACTATCTTTATATTAAACTTAATTATATAAACCTAGCATATACATTCTATCTAAAAATAAAATAAATATCCTAATATTCGTATAATATATAGCATTAAAATATCTTAATAATCTTCCTATTTATCAAATTTAAAAATAAAAGATTATTTTTTTCAAAATTAAGAGTGGGATTTTCTAATTTCTATCCATTGATTATAGTGATATAAGATTGTACATACATTATACTATCTTTATTAAACTTAATTACTTTACCAAAGATTGGTTTTAATAAAAGGGATGGATTGATCTAACCTAAAAGCGACATTTGTCATTTAATAATTTTTTTAACCTCCGCTTCAGTATATAGTTATGATGATTTATCATATCCAAAAATAAAAGATTTTTTATTAAGAATGAAATTTTCTATCTATTGATTATAGTGATGCATTCGTTTCAGTATGAACTAGGAAAAATGCAGTATGAACTAGGAAAAATGCATTCGTTTCAGGAAATACAGTATGAACTGGAAAAAATCCATTCGTTTCAGGAAATGAATTCGTTTCAGGATAAGAGGTCGTTTCATTTGAACCAAACTCGATCTTGAATACACGACCAAAATTGAATTCTAAGGGCAATCAATTTAGAAAAAGAATTCAAATAAGCATCCATAAGCTCAAATAAGGTTGGGAGGGGTAGCTCAACTTTTTACGCCGAAAAGATGGTACAACTTTTTTTGGTGAAGGGCACTGCCCATGGGAGTCAAAACGGAGACCTCTGGGTACTTCCCAGGCTTAAACGCTTGACTAGATGTCTGAAGGCCTACAATACATTTTTTTTTACTTACGGTTGGATAAGCTCAAAATAAACACCGCCGAACAGAAAAATCGAGTTGAATAAAAATAAAATATATTTACACATAATTTTTTAAAAAGGAAAAAAAATGAGGAAGCCATTGTCCATGGATGGGTAGACGCACCACTTTTCTCGTTTGTGAAATTAAAGGCTTTAAAATGATAAGATATAATTAATTCATAAAATAATTAATTAAACACCATAGTTTACAAATCATGGTTCCAAAATTTACAATTAAAATTATGATATATATAGTGACAAATAATAATAATAATAATAATAATAATAACGGATCACGTGCGAATGGGCGCTTGGGTGCAAAAAGAGAACGGATCTAAACCGTTGATCTAGCTTGAATTTTTTGGACGCGCGAAGCGCATCCAAATAATTCATAAAAAAAACAATCGCGCGTGTAAAACAAACGCTACCAGAATGTACTTGTCGCCCAAGCAAACGCGAAAAAAAAGGCAATTTTTTATTCTCTTTCCAAATCAAAATCGAAAAACCCCTTTCTTCCTCTGCGAAAATAAAGGTTCTAAATTGGATTGAAGCTCAACGATTTACGATCTTCGAAAGGAGCTTTGTTCAGATTTACAAAAATTTGAATATCTGACTCATTACAATTAATGGAACCAGCTAATAAACGATTTTTTCCCTGATTAAAACTAATACAACACGATTTTGAAAAAGTTTCATTGCATACATCGTCAAAAATTGTTTATGTTTAAACATTACCAATAGGAAAACTCTAAATTTACGGTTTTAAGGGGCATTGTTATGATTTATTTGAGAAGATTGTACATTAGTTCACATTAGTTCACATTAGTTCAGAAATATCTCAGATTTGTTCATTGATATGGAAAAGAGTCGCGTGTGAACCAAAATTTGTTAAATCCAAACATTGTTCATAGCTATCAAGCATTTGTTCATGAAAAACGTGAATTTGTTCATACCTATCATGAATTTGTTCATTGATATTACACATTTGTTAAATCCAAAATTTGTTCATAGCTATCAAGCATTTGTTCATGGAAAACTTGAATTTGTTCATACCTATCATGCATTTGTTCAAACCTATCATGAATTTGTTCATAGATATTACACATTTGTTAAATCCAAAATTTGTCATATCTATCAAGCATTTGTTCATGGAAAACGTGAATTTGTTCATACCTATCATGCATTTGTTCATAGCTATCATGAATTTGTTCATATCTATCATGAATTTGTTCATTGATATTACACATTTGTTAAATCCAAAATTTGTTCGTAGCTATCAAGCATTTGTCCATTGAAAACGTGAATTTGTTCATACCTATCATGAATTTGTTCATTGATATTACACATTTGTTAAATCCAAAATTTGTATTCGTAGCTATCAAGCATTTGTTCATTGAAAACGTGAATTTGTTCATACCTATCATGAATTTGTTCAATAATATCAATTGTTCGTGTAGTGTATACAATTGCGTATTTACATGTTTCTTTTGCCTATAAATGAAGGGAAAATAGAAGATAAAAAGGAATTAAAGATCGTGATCTGGCCTGGAAACACACATTACTACATTCCATTTTGTGATGAGAATTTAAGACCTAAAGAGGGGATGTTGTTTATAACCTGGGAGCAAGGCGTAAATTTCTACAAAGCATACGCAGATGCATGTGGTTTCCAAGCACGTGCTGGTACCATTACAAAGTCTTGAGATGGAACTAACACCACAGTTTGGAAATACATGTTGTGTAATCGGGCAGGATTTAAAAACTCAACTCGAAAAGAAGAAGACAAAGAAGATAATGAAGATAATGATGAAGATGATGATGAAGAGAATCATGAAGAAGAAGAAAAACAAGGAACAGTGAAAAAGAGAAAAAGAGTAACCAAAAGGTGCGGTTGCATTGCAAAAATGGCTATGAGACTTTCTGGAAGAAACGGATATGTTGTTAAGAAATTTGAAGAGCGTCACAACCATATTATGTTTGAAGATGGACAAAAACACTTTGCAAAGAGAAATAGGAAACTGACCTCCTTCCATGAAGATTTCATCATGAATTGCATACGAGCAAACATTGGTACAAGCAAGTCATACCAAGTCTACAAGGAGTTTGTTGGTTCATATGCAAGAATTGGTGCAACTATAATTGATTTCAAGAATTTTAAAAAAGATTTGAACTCCTTCATTATTGGATGTGATGCTCAAATGGTTATTGACAACTTGTTCAAGAAAAAAGAAAGATGTGACGCGTTTTTCTTTGAATATGATGTTGATGAACAACATCAATTAACCAAATTATTCTGGTGTGATCCTATTGCAAGGAAGAACTTCTCATATTTTGGAGATGTTGTCTCAGCTGATGCAACATACAAATCAAATAGGTATGAGAAAAAGTTTTTAATTTAATGAACAAATCGTATTTATTGATGAACAAATCGTATGTATAGATGAACAAATTTATCATAATTTTTTCTAGTTTCTGATAAACAAATGCCTGTTTGAGATGAACAAATGCTACTTTCTGATGAACAAATGCTTGTTTGTGATGAACAAATGCTAGTTTCTGATGAACAAATGCTTTTGATGAACAAATGCTAGTTCCTGATGAACAAATGCTAGTTTCTTATGCACAAATGGTAGTTTCTTATGAACAAATATTATTTTGTGATGAGCAAATGCTAGTTTCTTATGAACAAAGCGTACATACTGATGAACAAAATAACATATATTGATGAACAAATTTAATTCTTTGCCTCAGGTATGAAATGGTGTTTGTACAATTCACGGGGGTTGACAACAACAAGAAGAGCATTACTTTTGCCTTTGGGTTGCTTCTAAAAGAAGATATCGAATCTTATGTCTGGATATTCCAAAAATTCAAAGATGCAATGAGGTGTCGTGAACCATTTGTCATTCTCACTGATCAAGATCCTGCAAAAAGAGTGACAATTGAAAAAGTTTTTGAAAAGGTTGTGCATCGTTTTTGCATGTGGCATATCATGTTCAAGGTACCCTCAAAGGTTATAAATGATGTGTATAACAACGATCAATTCAAAAGCAAGTTCAACACGCTTGTTTGGAGCAATGAAATTAGCCGATCAGATTTTGAAGAGACTTGGCATTCCATTATTGCTGAATTTAGACTTGATTCAAACACTTGGTTGCCGCTGATGTTTGAACTACGTCACTTATGGATCCTTGCGTACTTCAATGATGTAAACATGGGTGGACTTCTTAGAACAACTTCAAGGTCTGAGAGCCAGAACTTCTTCTTCTCGCATTTCATTGGCTCCACATTTTCTCTAGTTATCTTCATGATGCAGTTTGAGTGTGCAATTGATTCCCAAAGGCACAATAAGCCGAGGTTAGACTTTGAAACGTCAACAAGCTCCCCCACTCTAATGACACTGTTGGATATAGAGAAACATTGTGCATCTGTTTACACCATAAATGTATTCTATGACGTCCAGACATAAATTGTTGCTTCTGTATTTGAATGTGGTCTAAGCAATTTATTCAAGGAAGACAACATTCACGAGTATCACATTAACGGGCAGTTTGGAAAGGCACATGTTGTGAAACATGAGCTTCAAAATGAAGAGTTCGTTTGCTCGTGCAATAAGTTCATCAATATCGGGATTTCATGCTGCCATATGTTTTTTGTATTCAAAAACATTGGGTTGAGGGAGGTGCCAGCTAAATACATCAAGAATAGATGGACGAAGACATCAAACCTGACTCCTACTTTTGAGATAGAAGGTTCAACAATTGAACAATGTGACGTGATGAATGACAAGAAGCTGTTGATTACTGATTTATTGGGCGACTTACATTCTTGCATTAATGCCATAGGGGACAACACCGAACATCTCAAAGAGCTGATATGTTTCTTGAAGGAAAAAAAGGAAACATATTTGAGCTTATTGGGAGGAGAATCATCTACATCAACAAGGCAGAGTTCAATCCAAACATTCTTGGGAAGCAGACTGAGTCTTATTGAGGTACACCCTCCTAAATGAGCAATGACAAAAGGCAGGAAGAAATTAGGACGTATTATGGGAGGTAAAGAGAAGGCAATGAAGAAAGCAAACAAGGAGCAAAGGACTTGTGCAAAATGCAAGAAGCTTGGACACAACAGCAGGACATGCACCTATGTTCCCAACTAGATCTCTCATTAATCATTGATTCTGATACATAATTTTGGCTAGTTTCTGATGAACAAATATAAGTTAGTGATGAACAAATGCTAGCTTCTTATGAACAAATGCTTGTTTGTGATGAACAAATGCTAGTTTCTGATGAACAAATGCAAGTTTTTTATGAACAAATGCTAGTTCCTGATGAGCAAATGCTAGTTTCTTATGCACAAATGCTAGTTTCTTATGAACAAATATTAGTTTGTGATGAACAAATGCTAGTTTCTTATGAAAAAATATTGGTTTCTTATGAACAAAGCGTACATATTGATGAACAAAATCACATATATGGATGAACAAATTTAATTCTTTGCCTTCAGGTATGAAATGGTGTTTGTACCATTCACGGGGGTTGACAACAACAAGAAGAGCATTACTTTTGCCTTTGGGTTGCTTCTAAAAGAATATATCGAATCTTATGTCTGGCTATTCCAAAAATTCAAAGATGCAATGAGGGGCCATGAACCATTTGTCATTCTCACTGATCAAGATCCTGCAATAAGAGTGGCAATTGAAAAAGTTTTTGAAAAGGTTGTGCATCGTTTCTGCATGTGGCATATCATGTTCAAGGTACCCTCAAAGGTTACAACTGATGTGTATAACAACGATCAATTCAGAAGCAAGTTCAACAGGCTTGTTTGGAGTAATAAAATTAGCCGGTCAGATTTTGAAGAGACTTGGCATTTCATTATTGCTGAATTTGGACTTGACTCAAACACTTGGTTGTCGCTGATGTTTGAACTACGTCACTTATGGATCCCTGCGTACATCAATGATGTAAACATGGGTGGACTTCTTAGAACAACTTCAAGGTTTGAGAGCCAGAACTTCTTCTTCTCGCATTTCATTGGATCCACATCTTCTCTAGTTATCTTCATGATGCAGTTTGAGTGTGCAATTGATTCCCAAAGGCACAATAAGCAGAGGTTAGACTTTGAAACGTCAACAAGCTCCCCCACTCTAATGACACTGTTGGATATAGAGAAACATTGTGCATCTGTTTACACCATAAATGTATTATATGACGTCTAGACATAAATTGTTGCTTCTGTATTTGAATGTGGTCTAAGCAATTTATTCAAGAAAGACAACATTCACGAGTATCACATTAACGGACAGTTTGGAAAGGCACATGTTGTAAAACATGAGCTTCAAAACGAAGAGTTCGTTTGCTCGTGCAATAAGTTCATCAATATCGGGATTCCATGCTGCCATATGTTTTTTGTATTCAAAAACATTGGTTTGAGGGAGGTGCCAGCTAAATACATCAAGAATAGATGGACGAAGACATCAAATCTGACTCCTACTTTTGAGATAGAAGGTTCAACAATTGAACAATGTGACGTGATGAATGACAAGAAGCTGTTGATTACTGATTTATTGGGCGACGTACATTCTTGCATTAATGTCATAGGGGACAACACCGAACATCTCAAAGAGCTGATATGTTTCTTGAAGGAAAAAAAGGAAACATATCTGAGCTTATTGGGAGGAGAATCATCTACATCAACAAGGCAGAGTTCAATCCAAACATTCTTGGGAAGCAGACCGAGTCTTATTGAGGTACACCCTCCTGAACGAGCAATGACAAAAGGCAGGAAGAAATTAGGATGTATTATGGTAGGTAAAGAGAAGGCAATGAAGAAAGCAAACAAGGAGCAAAGGACTTGTGCAAAATACAAGAAGCTTGGACACAACAGCAGGACATGCAACTATGTTCCCAACTAGATCTCTCATTAATCATTGATTCTGATACATAATTTTGGCTAGTTTCTAATGAACAAATATTAGTTAGTGATGAACAAATGCTAGTTTGTGATGAACAAATGCTAGTTTCTTATGAACAAATGTTAGTTTCTTATGAACAAATGCTAATTTGTGATGAACAAATTATAGTTTTGTATAAACAAATGCTAGTTTCTTATGAACAAATGCTAGTTTGTGATGAACAAAAAGCTAGTTTCTGATGAACAAAATGCTAGTTTCTGATGAACAAATGCTAGTTTCTGATGAACAAATGCTAGTTTCTTATGCAAAAATGCTAGTTTATGATGAACAAATGCTAGTTTCTTATGAACAAATATTAGTTTGTGATGAACAAATGCTAGTTTCTGATGAACAAATGCTAGTTTTTGATGAACAAATGCTAATTTGTGATGAACAACTTATAGTTTCGTATAAACAAATGCTAGTTTCTTATGAACAAATGCTAGTTTGTGATGAACAAAAATCTAGTTCTTATGAACAAATGCTAGTTTGTGATGAACAAATGCTAGTTTCTGATGAACAAATGCTAGTTTCTTATGCACAAATTCTAGTTTCTGATGAACAAATATTAGTTTGGGATGAACAAATGCTAGTTTGTGATGAACAAATCGAATGTACGAATGAACAAATCGAATGTACGAATGAACAAATAGATGGTATTGATGAAAATTTTGATAAAATTATTTTTTCTAAAAAAAACTGTATAACACAAAAAGAATCTGTTCAAATAACCATAATTCACATTACACAACTAAAAAAATAAAAGAAAACCAAATGTCTGCACCATTCAAGCCATAAACCACCAAAAATTGTATTATAAACAAACCATACAAAAAACTGTTTCCCCAACCATTCAAGCAATACATCACTTCTTGTTCTTTGCCTTCCTTTTAAGAGGAGCATGAGAAGCGACTGTCGGGTTACGTGGGACAAATTCTTGAACAAGCTTTTCAACTGTTGCGTTGTGCTCATTCAATGGACTCAACAACAACTCATTACAATACCTTATCCTCAAGTCATCAAGTTGATGCTGATCGTGTTTATTGAGTCCACATTCCCAACCAGACAAGCCGCTGTCGAAGTACGTTTCCATGTGCCGCATCATAAAAATTCCACAATCAGTCTTGTTTCTGGTATCTCTCCATTTCATCTCAAGACGTTCATATGGAACCCTAACCACATCCTCGAACAGATTAGCCCTTGCATCCATCTTGAGCGTCTTCAAAAGCTCGACAAAGAGCATTCTCTACACAAAATAACAACAATAAAACAAACACAACTCATTCAATATTAAACACACATGTCAATGATGAAAAACAAAACTATTACAAAAAAACAACATAAAACTCACCAGTTTAGTAGGTACGTGCTCACACTTTGCTTCCAAGGGCACATCCACCATTGAGTTATCAATTATGTGGAAACGTGGCACTCTCACATTCAACGCAATACAATAGTAATGCGATTTAATACACATAGGAAACACAAACTGTAAAAAATACAAAGGGAAACAATCATGAAAAAACCATATATTGATTAAAAACAACATAGTGAAGAGTCAATCTTTCTAATGAACAAATAGCTAATGCATCTGAACAAATAAGTAGTACTAATGAACAAATAAAAGAATATCAAAAAAGAACAAAAAAATGTCATACCAGATCTATCTTGTGCACATCAATCCACTTGAATTTCCCAACACTTTCAATAACAGCATTAATGAAAAACACTCTCGAATCCTGATCACTAAAATCCTTGTCCAGTGGAAAAACTTGCAAAATACATATAAGCATAAAAAAAGATTGAAACTATCAAAAGATCATTAAAATATGATAATTTGAATATAAAAAAATCCTTTTTACTTACCAAATCCTCAGGATCCATAAAAAATCTCAAGGGTTTTGAGTCGCTTTTCCACTGTTCTTATATATTGAGATAACATCTCCAAATCCCGATTATATTCGATTCTACTAAAGATTTTACCTCAAATGAAACAAAATCCTTTTTCATGGCAGAAGCTTTCATCATCTTAAAGATTTCAACTCTACACAAACACCAGAAACATACAAACAAAAAAGGTATAAAAATAGCAATATGTAAAAAAAAAATACTACTATATGCATTGTTACCCTCTTTGATCAGTGTTGGGACGTTGTTGGGACCTCTGGTTCTAAGCAACGGATCAACGACTCACTTCTCTTTAAGTTTTGATAATGACAAACACCATAGGGAACTAATGTGGTTTGTTCAAGTATTTCTAAGGAACACAGGTACAGCCAAGAACTCCTATGAATGACAAAACCACTGCTAGCCACAATGAAGAGTTTCCATCAAGGGAACTCTGAAGAGAAAAGTTCCCATGAAGTGGGAACTCCCAGAAACAAACAAGAAAACACAAGCTTACAACGATGAAGAGTTTCCATCAAGGGAACTCTGAAGAAGTCAGTTCCCATGAAATGGGAACTCACATGTGAAGACAACGACCGTTCAGCGCAGATCGCGGGATTCTGTCTCAGACAGCCAGAGGGAACAGTCTGAGTATCAGACTGTCACGCTTCATCCAACGGTCCGATTGATTCAAGAAGTTGACCTAGTTCAAACCAAAGTCACATGTGAAGAAAGTACAACTTGGGCATCAAGCAAAGGGCATTTTGGACACAAACGAACGATGCGACTACCCAAGACAAATGGACTATAAAGCCAAATGAATAGTACTCGGTCTGAGTACTTCTCCCAAAACTTACAAACACCCACATTAGAGAGAAGAAAGAAAAGGAAGAGAAGTCCCCGCCGGCGAGTGTGTGATCTCGACGACGGTGAAGCTGAAGTTCCCTGGAGCAAGGGAACTGAGAAGTCAGCGTAAGGTTTGAGTTACTTGTGTTTTGCTGTTGTGAGCTTAGGAACTCAGTTGAGAGGATTTACTAGTGTTGCTAGAGTTAGGAAGAACTTGTAGGAACAGAGAAGTGTAAATCCGGTTGTGTAACTAAGGAACAAAGCAATCAATATAAGTAAGTCATTCAAAATCCTCCAAGCGGAGGTAGAGGTTTACCCATACAACTAGTTGGTTGTAGTGGGGTTCCTCTATAAAGGAACTGTCCCTTTAACTGTTTTTATTACTTGCGATTATTTACTTCCGCTGCCTTGGGAACAGCTTAACTGCCAGTTCCCAAGCTCACTTCTAACCCATTACGATCCAACAATTGGTATCAGAGCGAGCGCTCTAGATTTGTGTTAGCATCACAGGTGCCAAAATGGCTCAGGAACTTACTCAGGTGGGGAACAATACCAGCAAGCCGCCAAGGCTTATAACAGGAAGATTTGAAAGCTGGCAACGCGACATGAAAGATTGGATGCGTGGCCAAGACTACCAAGCCTGGTGCGTCATCGAAAGGGGGAACTTCGAAATCGATCCAGCTATTGTCAACGACCTCTCAAAGTGGGGTCCCAACGAGTACAAGTGCATGGAGGCAAACTACAAAGCCAAACAGTACCTAAAGAGGTCCATGTGCGTACAAGATTGTGACAGGGTTGCAAACCTTGACACAGCTAAGGAAATGTGGGAAGCCATCCAACAAATGCACGTTGGGAACTCAGATCTCAGAGAAGATCTTCAAATGAACTCAAAGAAAGAGTTCTACAACTTCCAAATGGAGATGGGAGAGTCCGTCGATAGCTACCAATCCCGGTTTGAAGGACTTTGCACTAAGATGGAAGGATTGGGGATCACAAAAGAAGAAATCACCCACAAAATGAAGGTCCAACAGCTCTTCAATGGATTGACTGGAGAATGGGCAAACGAGAGAACGATGTTCAAGGAAAACCCAGAAAATCGAACACTTATGCTTCATCAAGTGTTTGGAAAGCTAGTGGGACATGAGAAGAGGAAGATCGATGATAAGGAACAAACTCGAGCTCATCGAGGGATCGCACTCAAGATCGAAAAGATGCTCAAATCAACCCAAGAACAACATGAAGACTCTGAAGAAGAAGAGGATGAAGAGCTAGTTCTTGTAACAAAGGCTCTTCGAAATTTCTACAAAGGAAAGTCTCAACGAAACAGTGGGAACTGGGGAAAGGGACAGAGTTCCCAAAGAAAGCCCACAGAGAAGGATCTCTCAGAAGTGACTTGCTACAAATGCAACAGGAAAGGACATTTTGCGAAGGAATGTCCACAAGGAACTGAAGGCAGAAAGCAAGGAAAGAAGGCCTACATCGCTACTTGGAGCGATGATGAAGACGAAGATCCTGAAGCATGGGCACTCCCAGACATGTGTGGCATGGCCATAGGAGAAACCACTGGGTTACAACCCAGTGAGGTAACCACTGAAACTGTTCTTGATTTCTTGAGTAATTATGAAAAACCTGAATTGTTGAAAATTCTTTCAAGTCTTGTTAAAGATAACATAAAACTGCAAAACAAGTTGGAAAAACAGGAACACATAAATTCTCAATTAGTTGGTCTTGAGCCCTGTCCCAACTGCATATCCCTTCTAGAAAAACTCAAGTCTCATGTGTCTCACATCGTAGATCTAGAAAGAGAAATCAAAACTTTAGAGAAAGATGAGAACACCCTCCTGCAAAACCTGAGTAAGACTCCCGAACATCCTAAAGCCTCTAGTTCCCAAATTAAGTTTGTCCCAGCCAGACATGGCATAGGATACAAAGGTGAGTGCTCCAAGAACAGAAAGTCACCCTTGAGCGAACATGAGATCCATGAGTGTAGGGCCTTAGAACTCCAGTGCGAGAAACAGAAAAATGCTCATCTCGAGGAGAAAATCAGGGTCCTAGAGAGTGGAAACAATGGTGAGAAAGACTACTATACTGGGAACTCTGGACATAGAATCTATGTCAAAATTGCTAAGGGAAATGGGTCTCGAGTGTACAACAAAGAAATCATGGATAGGAACCGTATCCAGAGACCACACCCAAAATACTACCTGGGAGAATACTACAAGACATGTTGGCACTGTGGTGCTCATGGGCACTACAAGGATGCATGTCCCAAGAAGAGAGCCCAAATCCCTAGAAGCCATAAGTTCCCAAACAGACAAAAACGTCATGCTCATCACCAAAGGAACTCCAACTCTCAAAATTCCAAAGACATCAACATTTCTGACTATATCTTAAATGAAAATGTTTTCCCTTGCAAGGGACCTGGCAAGAGTCATCTTGCCTGGGTCTCAAAACACTAACTTTTCCTTGTAGGTGGCTGTGAGAGGGAACAGTACATGGTTCATAGATAGTGGATGCTCGAACCATATGACAGGGAACAAGGATATCCTCATCTCACTCCACACTCATGCCGAAGGAGGCCACGTCTCATTTGGCAACAAGAACAAGGGAGAAGTTATTGGAAAAGGAGAAGTGTTGCTAAATAGATCTATTAAAGTTAGCAACGTAAATCTGGTAAAGGATCTGGGATACAATCTGATGAGTGTCTCCCAGATGTGTGATCAAGGGAACAACATCGTCACTTTCGACTCAGATGAATGTCTCGTCATCAACAAGAAGACCAACAAAGTAATTCTAAGAGGAAGAAGATACAACAATGTGTATGTGGTGGACACCAACTTTGAACCACCAATGAAGCTGTGCCTTGCGAGTTCCCAAGATGACACGGAACTCTGGCATCGAAGACTGGGACATGCTGGTGTAAATCAAATCCTGAAGCTTTATCTACAGGATCTGGTCATTGGTCTTCCACGGATCAATCTCGAAGGAGTCAAAATATGTGAAGCATGTGTTCGAGGGAAACAGACCAGGACCTCCTTCAAACCGAAGAAGGTGGTAAGCACAACCAGGTCCCTGGAGTTAATTCACATGGATCTCTGTGGTCCCATGAGAACAGCTAGCTACGGTGGAAAAAGGTACATGTATGTTTTAATTGATGATTTTTCAAGATTCACCTGGGTTATTTTCTTGAAGGCAAAATCACAAGCGTTTGAAGAATTTGAGCCCTTCATCAAAAGAACAGAAGTAAGCTTGGGGATGAAACTGAAAGCAATCAGATCTGATCACGGAACTGAGTTTCAAAACTCGGAGTTCCTAAACTTCTGTGAGCAAAATGGGATCTCTCACAACTTTTCAGCTCCTCGCACTCCTCAGCAAAATGGAGTGGTCGAGAGAAAGAACAGAACTCTGGAGGACATGGCTAGAACCATGATGATCGAAAGTGGAGTTCCTAAGTACTTCTGGACTGAAGCAATCTCCACAGCTACATACATCCTAAATCGAGCCATGACAAGGCCCCTGATCAACAAGACTTCCTATGAGCTCATCAAAGGGAGAAAACCAAACATCTCACACTTGAGAACATTTGGTTGCACATGTTTTGTTCACAACAACGGCAAAGACAATCTTGGGAAATTCGACCCCAGAAGCGACGAAGGGATCTTCTTGGGATACTCATCACAAAGCAAGGCTTACAGGGTCTACAATAAAAGAACCAAGAAGATAGAGGAAAGCATTCATGTCGTCTTCAATGAAAAGTCTGTAAAGATGGGAACCGAGACCCAAGGGAAGGGAACTCTGTTCAAGCTAGTCAGACATGAAGACGAGGATGATGACGAGGATGAGCCAAGGAAAAGGGATGAAGACTATCCAAGTGCAAGCCATATCCCACAACCAGGGAACAACGACGAAGGTCCAACCCTCACTGATCAAACCTCCCTTGAGGCTCCCTCCTCAGAAGAACTACAAGAAACCTCCAACTCTCTCGAGGTCCCCTCTTCAGGGAACAACTCAGCTGTCCCCCAAGACAATACACTGCCAGAATCAAGTATTCAAGGGAAACAAAGAGGGAACCTACCAGAAATCTCTGAAGAAACATCAAATGAAGAAGCTGAAGATGAGAGTTCCCATGACAAAGAAACACCAACTGAGGATAATACACATGCAAAGGAACTCACTCATACAAGAACCTTTCAACAAAGGAAGGACCACCCTCTTGAGAACATCATCTCCCCTCTTGTTAAAGGTGTGCAGACTCGTTCCTCTCTCAATAATTTTTGTGCTTTTAACGCGTTTGTTTCAATGGTGGAACCCAAAAATATCAAAGAAGCATTAAGGGACCCAGATTGGATTCAAGCCATGCAAGAGGAACTCCACCAATTCGAGAGAAACAATGTTTGGAAGCTAGTTCCTAGGCCCAAAAACAAGAACATCATAGGAACCCGATGGGTCTTTAGGAACAAGCTCGATGATACTGGAGCTGTAGCAAGGAACAAGGCTAGGTTAGTAGCACAAGGATACAGGCAAGAGGAAGGGATTGACTACGATGAGACCTTCGCACCAGTTGCCAGGATCGAGGCAATCAGACTCCTCATCGCCTATGCTGCTCACAAGGAATTCAAACTTTATCAAATGGATGTGAAAACAGCCTTCCTAAATGGACATCTCAAGGAAGAAGTGTATGTGGCCCAACCTCCAGGATTCGAAGATGAGAAAATGCCCAACCATGTCTATTTCCTGGAAAGGGCCCTTTACGGACTCAAACAAGCTCCCCGAGCTTGGTATGACAGGTTTGCTCAATTCCTCTTGTCCCATGGATACATTCGTGGTTCCATAGACAAGACTTTGTTTTTAAAGAAAGAATCTAAAGACATTTTGATTGTGCAAGTATATGTTGATGACATTGTGTTTGGAGCAACTAACGAAACTCTTGTAGAAAAGTTCAAGGACCTCATGAGCAATGAGTTTGAGATGAGTCTCATTGGGGAACTCACGTTCTTCTTGGGACTTCAAATATCCCAAACAAAGGAGGGAACAAAGATCCATCAACAGAAATACATCAAGGAAATGCTCGTGAAGTATGGGATGGAACATTCAAAGCCCATTGACACTCCCATCTCACCAAATTCAAGGCTAAATGCAGATGAAACAGGTATCAGTGTGGATCAAAGGAACTATCGAGGTATGATCGGGTCCCTTCTCTACTTAACAGCTAGTAGACCTGATATCATATTCTCCGTATGTCTTTGTGCTCGTTTTCAAGCTAACCCTAAGGAATCACACCTGAAAGAGGTGAAGAGAATTTTCAGGTATCTCAAAGGGAACAATAACTTGTGCCTTTGGTATCCAAGGAACAGTTCCCTTGAGCTCATTGCATACACAGATGCTGACTTTGCAGGGCACTTAGTTGACAGAAAGAGCACTTCAGGAATGGCCCAGTTCCTAGGGTCTTGCTTGGTTTCGTGGGGATCTAAAAAGCAAAACTCAGTGGCACTCTCCACAGCTGAAGCTGAATATGTGGCTATCGCATCATGCTGTTCCCAGGTTCTATGGATTAAGTCACAACTCCAGGATTACGGTATGTCTTTTGGCCCAGTTCCCATACTCTGTGATAACACTAGTGCCATAAACATTTCCAAAAATCCTGTGCATCATTCTAGAACTAAGCATATTGATATAAGGCATCACTTTCTACGTGACAATGTTGAGAATGGAAACATTTCGATGGAACACTGTAGAACTGAAGAGCAAATTGCGGATATTCTTACCAAAGCTTTAGACAGACGTCCCTACCAGCGTTTTCGAATGCTTCTAGGGATGATAACTCTAAACTAAACAAGTCCCCGTTTGTCTCTCTCTCAATGCCTGACTAGTTTATATAAGATTGCATGATAGGGAACTTGGATTTATTGCTTTCACTATGCCATGATTACTACTCTAGAGAAAAAATGTGTGCAAAGGAACTCTATTTCTTTTGGCCCAAAATGATCAACCAGAGTTCCCTTTATCCCTCATTACAAGCCACCATGACGGTTGATCATATGACCCACCCTAAGCTAGGGACCAGACAAATACTTCTCATGAGCCAAAACATCTCCTTTATCGAGTTGCAAATTGTCTGGTTCCCTTTAAGTTCCCTAGCCCCACAAAAGGATGAGTGTGAAGTTCCCTCAACCACTTCACTCTCCCTGACCTTGAAAAGATCATGGGAACTGCTGCATCTACAAAGGGAACACTGACTAATCTTCAAAGAAAAACCGTCACTTGGGAAGCGGACTTTCGTGTCAGAAGCTCTGAAGCGCTACAGGCCAAGTATTCAAAATTTGAAAAGGACTTCCCAAGAGATTGTGACGCGTGTCCAGAAGCGTGCTTGAGAAGTTGAAACGGCGCCCCACGTTCATTGGGCAACGGTTATCGAGGTTATTCCACTTCCCTTTCTACCCTTCACCTCCTCTCTCCTTTAAAACCCCTCTTTGCCATTTTTAGACCCTTTACTCCATCTTACATCCCTGTCATTCGTCTTCCCCAAATCCCTTTCACTCTCTTTTCAAGAAACCTCCAAAACCTCCCAAATTCTTACAAAAATGGCCCCTCAACACACATTCGCACAAATCAAAGAGTGGGTACTTGCCAATCCTCGCACTCTCTTCATCACTCAACTGAACGAGATCGAGCAAGAACAAGACCCAATCATGAAGGATGTCCTCATTCAAGGGCTATACAATCAAGTAAGCCCCTTCCTGCCCCCTCCTCCTCCTCCGGTCGACGAAACCGTCTCCTGGACCTCTTCCTCCTCCGAATCTCTTCCTCTTCCACCTTCAACCACCAACACCTCCTCCGGAGTTGTCATCGTTGACAACTTCGGAGATGCTCGCCCCTCCATCAATGAAAAACCCCATAAATCCAAACATCGCCACTCATCCAAACATCGCCACTCATCAAAAGATCCCTCAAAATCCAAAAAATCCAAACACTCCCATGACCCCTCCAAATCCAAAAAGCGTAAACACTCTGAGGCCTCTGAATTCTCGGAGCCCAGAAAGAAGGCTTTCTTCCGGTTTGAGGACTACCTGAACTGCTCCAAGGAGAGTTCTTGTGCTCCCAAACCTCCCTACCCTTTTCCTTCCGACGATGGGAACTCCGAACCCCAGAGTCTACTTCCCTCTTCCTCCTCCATCCCTCCTCTTCAAATCGAGGGACCTCCTCCGCCACCTCCTCCAGTTCCCGCCACGATGGGAACTTCAACATCCCAACCTCCTTCACTTCCTCTCGTTCCCATCATTCCGGGATCTACACCTCCACCTTCACCTCACAAAACGCCTTCTCCTTCCTCACCAAAACACATTTCCACCACTCCCCTCTCCGCTTCGGGGATCTCTCCTCCACAGGACCGCAGATCCCTTCCTCCTCCTTCCACTCAACTCACAACCCCTATTCCTTCTTCTCCTCTCCCCTCTTCCATCACGTCTCCCACCACCACCAAACTCCCCTCTCCCTCACCATCCAAAAGTACCGTCGCCCTCTCCTCAGACGACGACGATCTTCCTCTTTCTGTGGTCATCGGCAAAATGACCAAGGACCCTCCTCCGATCATCATGGGAACTTTGGAGGAGGAAGCCCAGCTCAAGGCCATCGAGGAAGAACTCAACAGGGGTCCCTCTGAGCACACAGTCTCCCAAGGGACAAAGTCCCCAGAAAAGGTTGCTCCTCAAGAGCCAACAGAGACAAGGGACCTCGCACCAGCTGGAGGTGCTGAGGCAACAACAAGTCATCCAGGAGATGACGCGGAGGGATCGGGTTCGAGCTCCTCCGAGGAAGAAGGGACCTCCCATGATGAGGTCGAAGAAGAAGAAGAAGCTCCAGCTACAAAGGAGCCAGCACGCATCCCTGCACCTGGACACCAAATGGTGGTGTCCGCGAGTTCCCCACCACCAAGGGACCGCGTGCTTATGATCGAAGCGGCTGCACCCCCTCAGCAGAAAGGACCTCGCACGGTCTCTAGGGGGAACAAATCCAAAAACAAGTCAAAGAAGGGGAAGGGGACCACCAAGCATCATGTCACTGAGCGCCGAAAGCTTCTCCCTCACCTCATTGTTTCCAAAGAGGTGCTAACTGAAAATGGTCTGGAGGAACTGTGGGAACTGATCAAGGCCCAGGGTTGGGAGAGACTCTGCCAAGAAACTGTGAGAGTAGATCCCTCAAAAGTGCGTCAATTCTACAACAACTTCACTATCACCAACGACAGCACTCAGGGAACTCTCTCCCACGAAGGCGACGAGTTCATTTTTACAACGTCTACGATCCGCCTTCAACTCCAGGTCCCTGGTCAAGGGCTTAGCGAGGTGCCCAGCAAGCTCTGGGGCGATTTCAACAGTGCCGAGGTGTACAACACAATTTTTGAGGGTCGGGTTCCCTCTAAGGTCCTCTCGACGCATCATCTGTCCTTGGTCGCCAAGCTCGCTCACCAATTCATCATCAACGTCGTGATCCCACGCCAAGAAAAGCGCTTGGTCGTCAACATCCCCGATGCCATCATCCTCTACCACTTCCTCCTCAAGAAGCCCATAAATCTTCCCCGAATCATCCTTGGGCACATGGAAAAGTGCATGGCCTCCAAGTCCCACTCCCTTCCCTACTCCGGGCTGATCAAGAAGCTCCTACAAAAAGAGGGTCTCTACGATGCCTCTAAAGAAGAAATCGAGCTTGGAAGGGAACTGGACATTATAGTTGCCCAGAAGATGAGGCACTCGGAGCCTGTAGAGGAGGCGGCTCCCCTAGAGTCTGGTACACAAGAGGGGAACTCTTCAGTGTTGCTCCGCATCGCCAATACCCTCGATCAGATTGCTAGGGACCAGGCAGTGTTGGCCAGAGGACAAGAAAAGCTTACACAAGTCCTTACGCGCCTTTGTGACGCCTTGTTCCCTCAGAGCCCATGATCTCTCCCTTCTTGTTCCCTTAATCCAAATATGACCACAAATTGTACTTGGGTTCCCATTGTACATATTCTCTTAAGTAACGAAATGGTCTTTATTTTGATTGCGTGTTCCATTCTTTCCTAATATTGCTTTGCTTATTTTTCGATGATGTCAAAAGGGGGAAAGATAAAAAATGTGAGATGAGTTAAAAGTTTAAGTTATCACAGACCACGCATAAGCTAAGGGGGAACAATTGCATAAAAAGCCTAATAGGAACTATGTGTCTCACCAGAAGTGGCTCCCTAAATCTAAATGTCTCACTAAGAGTGACTTCCCAAAATCATACTTAGGAACTCATCAGCATATCATTCATTGAAATACTTGCATTTTTGTGATGGGTTTGTCATCATCAAAAAGGGGGAAATTGTTGGGACGTTGTTGGGACCTCTGGTTCTAAGCAACGGATCAACGACTCACTTCTCTTTAAGTTTTGATAATGACAAACACCATAGGGAACTAATGTGGTTTGTTCAAGTATTTCTAAGGAACACAGGTACAGCCAAGAACTCCTATGAATGACAAAACCACTGCTAGCCACAATGAAGAGTTTCCATCAAGGGAACTCTGAAGAGGAAAGTTCCCATGAAGTGGGAACTCCCAGAAACAAACAAGAAAACACAAGCTTACAACGATGAAGAGTTTCCATCAAGGGAACTCTGAAGAAGTCAGTTCCCATGAAATGGGAACTCACATGTGAAGACAACGACCGTTCAGCGCAGATCGCGGGATTCTGTCTCAGACAGCCAGAGGGAACAGTCTGAGGATCAGACTGTCACGCTTCATCCAATGGTCCGATTGATTCAAGAAGTTGACCTAGTTCAAACCAAAGTCACATGTGAAGAAAGTACAACTTGGGCATCAAGCAAAGGGCATTTTGGACACAAACGAAAGATGCGACTGCCCAAGACAAATGGACTATAAAGCCAAATGAATAGTACTCGGTCTGAGTACTTCTCCCAGAACTTACAAACACCCACATTAGAGAGAAGAAAGAAAAGGAAGAGAAGTCCCCGCCGGCGAGTGTGTGATCTCGACGACGGTGAAGCTGAAGTTCCCTGGAGCAAGGGAACTGAGAAGTCAGCGTAAGGTTTGAGTTACTTGTGTTTTGCTGTTGTGAGCTTAGGAACTCAGTTGAGAGGATTTACTAGTGTTGCTAGAGTTAGGAAGAACTTGTAGGAACAAAGAAGTGTAAATCCGGCTGTGTAACTAAGGAACAAAGCAATCAATATAAGTAAGTCATTCAAAATCCTCCAAGCGGAGGTAGAGGTTTACCCATACAACTAGTTGGTTGTAGTGGGGTTCCTCTATAAAGGAACTGTCCCTTTAACTGTTTTTATTACTTGCGATTATTTAATTCCGCTGCCTTGGGAACAGCTTAACTGCCAGTTCCCAAGCTCACTGCTAACCCATTACGATCCAACAATCAAGAATGTCTTCAATAAGCCAATCGAATAATTTCTTGGCCGCAGGAGATACTTTTTCTGTCAAAACAATACTCCTTCCCATGTAAGGTGACTTCACATAATCAGAAGACTTACATATTCTTTTTATCACGTACATCCTCACCAGTAAGTTTAACACCAACCGGAGTGTCAATCGAACTAGAACCAACCTCCTGCACCTCATTCTTTATCTACACATGTAAACACACATATTATTCATGACACAACCTACATACAACAATCAATGAACAAAATGTCCTATAACTTATGAACCCCTAAGAAAAAACCAATGAACAAATGTCAATTTGTGATGAACAAATGTTAGTTTTGTGATGAACAAATGCTAGTTTCTGATGAACAAATGCTAGTTTCTGATGAACAAATGTCAGTTTGTGATGAACAAATGTTATTTTGTGATGAACAAATCAGAAATATCAATGAACAAACCTCATCATGAATCCTGTTTAGCTTCCATTCAAGTTTCTTATTTGCTTCATCCTCCTTCATCTTATTTAAATCCTCTTGTTTCTTATTCAACTCCATTTCAATTCTCTTCAATTCTGCATCCCTTTCTTGTTTCATCTTCTTTTTCTCCTCTTCCTTTCTCTTCTCTTCATCAATCTTCTTTTTAGCCTCAGCATATTCCTTCTTCATCTTCTCTTCGTCTTCATCTTTCATCTTCTTCCTTTCCTCTTGCCTCCTCTTCTCCTCCTCTTGCTTTCTCTGTTGTTCAAACTCCTCAATCCTCTTCTTCTCTTTCTCCTCCGCTTCTCTCTTCTTCTCTTCCTCTTCAATGTTCCTCTTCTTCTCTTCCTCATCTTTCAACCTCTTAACCTCTTCTAGACGCCTTTTCTCTTCCTCCTCTTCCCGCTTTTTCTTTTCTTCCTCTTCTCTTTGTATCTTCTCTTCCTCCTCAACAGCTTTTCTCTTCTTTTCTTCCTCCTCTTCACGCTTCTTCTTCTCCTCCTCCTATTCTGTTTTCCTCTTCTCTTCCTCCTCTTTCTTTCTCTTCTCCTCCTCTTGTATTAAAGCATCCTCCCTCCTTATGGCTTCCAACTCTTCCTCTTCCTACTTCCTCTTTTCTTCTTCTTCTCTTATCCTCGTGTCCTCTTCATCCCTTTTCAACCTCTCTTCCTCTTCAATCCTTCTACTGTCTTCCTCAACATTTTTTCTAATTTGTTCATCAGTTAATCCCTTACAAACAAAGGAAATCTTCAATTCCTTCTTCCTTGTTGCATCAACCTTCCTCACCTCGTCTTCTTGCATCATAACGCTTACCCTACCGATATCTGAAACACCATCCCAATCATCATCCCTAGTAGGTGGAAACACACCCATGTCAAAAGAAGGTAATTCAAAACGCTTCTTTGCCTTCATTGCAGCCTCAATTTCATCCAAAACTTTTGTAGCTTCCTCCCATAATGAATTTTGGATTGGAGATTCAGCATCTTCTTGGTTGCTAGATTGGGATGATGATGAAGCAACCTTCAACCCCAATAGCTTCTCAAAAGCTTCATTGATCTTGGTGAAAAGTCCATGGCTTGCAATTTCGGTTGGAGCTCTTTGCACATGATCAAGATATTTTTTTAAAGATGATGCAAGCTCCATAGACATCTCAAGATGTTCTCTCAGAAATGACTGCAAAAAAGAAAGTAATCAATATAAGTACATAAAAGACACGAATGTTAGTTTGTGATGAACAAAATGTTAGTTTCGGATGAACAAATGTTAGTTTTTGATGAACAAATGTTAGTTTGTGATGAACAATATACTAGTTTGTGATGAACAAATGCTTGATAGCTATGAATAAATGTTAGTTTCTGATGAACAAATGTTATTTTCTGATGAACAAATGTTAGTTTGTGATGAACAAAATGCTAGTTTCTGATGAACAAATGCTAGTTTGTGATGAACAAATGCTAGTTTCTGATGAACAAATGCTAATTTCTTATGCACAAATGCTAGTTTCTTATGAACAAATATTAGTTTGTGATGAACAAATGCTAGCTTCTTATAAACAAATGATATTTTCTGATGAACAAATGCTAGTTTCTGATGAACAAATGTCAATTTGTTCATTACTATCATTATGCCAAGTTTTAATCAACAAATAAATATAGATCACCATCATGCAAAAAAAAATATAAAAAAAAGCGAAAAAACATGCAAAAAATCAAAAAACACATACTTTGCCGCCATCACCAAGATCAATTCGTTCTTCAATTTGTTCAGAAGTAGGGGCTTTTCCTTCATTCTTGCCAAGATCAACACCGGGATAAACATAATCAGGCAAACCTCGAAACCATCCTTTTCCAAAACCACCCTTCTTAACCTCGAAAGTCTCTCTTTGAATAAAGTAATCATGGTTGAAATGCTTGATAATGGGGAAGGATCTTGGGGTTTTAGGTCGATGGTAGATCAACATGCAATTACAATATACAATCTGTCATAAAACACAAATTAATGAACAAAAACTAGACTTATTAATGAACAAATATTCAAAAATAAATGAACAAAATAATGATAGTAATGAAAAAAGAGAACAATCATACCAACAACAATATGATAGATCCTCTGAAAAAACCATTGTTTGTTTTCCTCCATGAGTCAGCATTCTCAACCAACTTCTCCACAAGATGAGCACACCAATCGTACTCACTAATCTTATCCAAGTCAACCAAATGATCCAAAAACTTTAAGTTTACACCACCATTTTGAATGCTCTCTATACAGAGCGTGTAGAACAATATAATGAAATTCCTCCTAAACCAAGCACCATCATTATCAGCATCCTTGATCACTGTAATCAAATGCCCTATTTTAATCTTCTCAAACTCCATCAACTTGTTCTTACCTGTCACCTCATCAATTTTAGGCACCGAAAACTGTTCTCTAAAACTATTGTACAAGTCTGAATGCTTGACAGTCTTTGGCACAGAAATGGTCCTTGGACCACGAGGTAGACAAAGGTAGAATTGCACAAGTTCAGGTGTTATCCTAACACCTGGTCCATCGCCCATCTTCAATGTACATGATGCAGGATCGAAACAGCTAGCCACATAGTAGCACAGCTTACTAGGTAGATCAGTTACATCCCAATGTATGAGGTGCTCAAAACCCATCTCTTTAAGAGAAGTAAGCTTGCTCGCCCCCTTAAAACCAGCAATAACTTCACAAAGAAGCTTGGGAGAGTTCCTGTGACTCAAAGACAAATGCCCACGCTTCAACTGTCTCAATGGCACCTTCACTCTTGCCTTCTTCCCACCACCTTGACCTCTGCCGACAACGATATCAACTTTCCTTTTCTTCATGGCAACTTGTAATTCACTAACAGCAGCATCCGTTTCCCTCTCAGATGGTTCATTTATACTCACTCCCTTTCTAGGGATCATATCGATAAGCAAAACATCATCGGGGGATTCATCAGAGACAACCTGTTTACCCTTGTCAAGGCGACGTCTCTTTTTTGATGGGGAAGACTCAACCTGTTTACAGGCACTTCAGTATCAATTGCTTTTGAAACCACCTTGGTAGCAATAGATTTTCTTCTGACATTCTTTTCGCCAATGGAAGAGGCATCACTTCTAGCTTTGCTCCTTATTTTTATAACAAAAAAAGGATAAAGGACAGTGTTAACACATATTTAACCATCTATTCTAAAAAAGAAAAAAAAAACATATCAAAACACAACGATAAAACCTCTTCGAATAGCACATATTTCATATTCTCCAATTGTCATTGTACCAAACCTTAGATGCTTTACTTGTTTATATTTTGCAGAACGTTGTTTAATAAATCCTGGATGAAGAAATGCAAGTTACTGATGAACAAATGCATGTTTGTTATGAACAAAATACTGGGTGAACAAATGCAAGTTACTGATGAACAAATGCAATTTACTGATGAACAAATGCAATTTACTGATGAACAAATGCAAGTTTCTGATGAACAAATGCTAATTTCTGATGAACAAATGCTAATTTCTGATGAACAAATGCTATGCTAATTTCTTATCACTATACTTCACCCCCCTCGTACGTATACCAAATCATTCCATGCAACTAACAAATCCACAATCACCTATTGCAAAACTCAACATCAAAAACCTCGATAAAACACATGCAACTAACAAAATACGCACATGCACATATAATTCGTATTTTATTCAAGTGGTAGGACCAAAAATCGAGTAAATAGAAAGTGACGATTCATGCATTTTTTTATTCAGAAAAGCACAAAACACCAAAAAATCGACACTATCAACTTCAAACAACTCAAAATAATCACTAAAACACACACTCGACAAACGAAAACCTTGATTCTCAACCGCTTCGGAAACCTAGGGTTTTAGTAAATTTAAAACGAGAGATAAAAACCTTGATTCTCTTGAGATGAACTTTGCTTCTCCATTTAGAACTGAATTGAGGTTTCTAATGTGGTTAATGGTAAGAATCATGCTCGAAATCGCTACGAAATATTTTCAATTCACACTTGACCTTCTTCAACCCACTTCGGAAACTGTAATAAACTAAAAAGTGAGTGATAGAGAAATGACAATCTCAACCGTACGTATGATACGATCGAACGGCCAGGGGAATTTCGCATTTCTCACACATGCGGGCGTTCGCACATGACTCTTTCACTAATAATAATAATATTAATAATAATAATAATAATAATAAAGTAATAAAAAATAAATTTTTAAACTAATAACGTGATAAAATTGGTTTCCAAAATTTGTGATCATAAAATAATTAATGAAAAACTATAGTTTAGAAATCGTGGTTCCAAATTTTTTGTTTTTTTATTTTTTTTCCCGAGATATTATATTCTATATTATATATTTTTTTTCGATAATATCTTCTCCGTTTTGGTATTATATTTTCTTTTATTTTTCAAGTGTGTAATCGAATGAAAAGGAAAATTATCTTTTAGATTTTGCTAGGATATTATCAAACAAAAAATCGTAAATTTTTTTCCCATAGATATTATATTCTATATTCTATATTTTTGTTTGATAATATATTTTCCATTTTGGTATTATATTTTCTTTTATTTTTCAAGCGTATTATCGATAAAAAGGAAAATTATCTTTTAGATTTTGTTAGGATATTATAAAACCAAAATTTGTAATTTTTATGGTGTTTAGAAAATAAAATATATGGATTAATATGGTGATGACATGTGGCAAATTCGACGTGGCACATTCTCGGAAAAACATGTGGAGAATGATGAGGTGACGCAAGGAAATGGCTCCAAACCTTATTGCTTTTATATATATAATAGATTGTAGTCAGAGGCATCCAAGGATGCTCAACGGATATTATTCATATCCTTTTAGGGTCAACAAATTCAGCTTATTACAACCTCAAGCTATCTAGCACCAATGTAAGCACAATTTGGAATCAACATAGCATCACACATTCTAGAACCGACACAACATGTCATATTAAAAGGAGACATTTTTCTTACAAAGCTATAGTAGCAAGTTTAGAACTTTGTTCCCAAGTCCAAACACTTAGGTTACAATGTGGACGGTTTGGTTAATAAAAAAATGTTGGTTTTTTTTGTTTTTCGGTTTGGGAAACTTTTGGTCAGCCCTAACATCCATCACCCATCAGTTCAAGACAACATGACCTAATCCGCTCAATGGTCACAAAATGATGGGCGATCTGAGTGATCATAACCTCAAAGCCTATCCTCCTAAGCTTAGTCCTAACCAAGGTTGTCAGGATCGGGATTCTTGGATCGGATCGTAAGGGGTAGTAGGATCGGATCGTAGAATCGAATCGTTAGGATCGTAAGATCCTACTAAATTAATAAAATAATGAAAGAACTAATATTAATATATTGTATATCACACAAATATGAAAGTTAATCATTAAAAAACATATATATTATTCATAAAATACCCCAAAGGCAACAAATCCATATATAAGATGAAATATTTTTTTAATACTTCGATACGTTTCTTTTAAGAAGAGATAGAAAGAATGAAATTTTCATGTTTTTGAATTTTTATGTAAATTTTAAGTAAATAATGAGTCATTTATAAATAATTTAATGTATTAAGTTAATGAGTTAATAGCTAAAGTGGGCAAAAATTTCCAAAATGATGATTTGTAACTTAATTTGTGTGATTTAGAAGGATCTTACGATCCCACTTACGATCCTACGATCCTACTACGATCCTGAACGATCCTACTACAATTCTACTTGTTACGATTCACTACGTACGATCCGAGTCGTTTTGTGAAATTCAAATCGTAGGATCGTAGGATCGTATGATCGTATGATCTGGATCGCGATTTTGATAACATTACTCCTAACCTTCCTCACATAATATATTTGAAAATATTTTATTTAAGAAGAATTCGTACAAGGTACGGGAATACATACTAGTGTTATAAAATTACTAGTTGTTATACCAGTTGTTAGTGCAAAAAACTTCGCCTTCAATACACTAATTGATTACTCCTTCTTCACCTTCCGTTCCAACTATTTCTTCAACCTACAACCTGCAAAACAATGGACAAAGGAGGCAGGGACCCCCTAATCCACCTTCGATGGCTAAGTCAAAAGAACAGTCGCCGATCGAGCGTCAAGGTAAAGACAAGAAAAGCTAGAAAATTCAACGAGTATGAGAATTTCTAAATATGTAAGCTAAGTGAATACTATCTTGTTCAATGTGCTCTTCATACACGGTGATGACGTGTATTTATAATGGAAGAGAGAGGGTAGGGGGGACCGAAAATCAACCCCCTAGGGTCGGCTCGCTGCCTTGTCATCCAAGAAAGCGATATCTTGCTCCCTACTCTTCGTTAAAGCTTTACGAGTAAAGTTCTATCTCTTCGTTAAGATAAAATCATCCATTATGTCGAATAACCATCTTATTTAATTTTATATTAAAATAATAAACGATATAAAAAGCATAATAAATAAAATACCTTTGTGGCGGTAGATAAAGAAAATAATAATGATGGTTAATTTTTACCCACTCACACCAATGCTATGCACAGGTCAAATTTATTTATATAAATTTCAGTATTGTGAAGAGTAAAGTTCTTGTGAGAAGGATCCTTATCCTAAAAAAAAGGAGCATTATTGACTGTTAGATGAACGAATGTAACACCCCGATTTCCAACCGGAATGTTACTCGGTAGTAGATCACACATGAGTTCACTTAGGCTTGATTTAACAACAATTCCATATTTGTACCTTACAACAAAGACACGACGAGAAAAACACACAAACATCCAACTCTGATCTTATAAAATTTTTGGAGTTTAAAACATGAACGTAACTAATCCCCACTACAAAACTATCACTAATTCTATTCAACTCCTTTAAGAAAATTCCAACGACTAAACAAATAAAAAGTCAAAACACAAAATGACATATAATTTCCCGATCACTACCCATAATCCTAGGACACATCATGTCGGGCTGCTTCACCATCGCATGGGCCACAAACCTCGGTTACCTCATCCGTAACTAAAATAAAGTGACCTAAAAAGAAAGTCCACGAGGAGTTAGCTAACAATTCTAATATACGAGAAATCAATATGCACAGAATGTAAAGACTAAAACATAAAAGCGTAATTGACAAGAAAAGCAAAGCAAAGAAAACAAGATACATAGAAACACTAAATACACATATGTCAAACAAGAGCGTACACACATCCACACAATCAAACCAACACTCAAGCCACAACTAAATTCAAACTACTATCAATCAATCACACACACACAATCTTACTCGGCAATGCAATTCTTCCCCCACCGACACACGTACATTCCGATACTATGGCGCTTAAACACTTGCGCCCGAGTGCAGAGGCAGGACCTCCTACTCCTCAAGAGATATCATCCTTCTAACCCCCGCTCAAGTCTTTATTGGAGCACTTGCCAAAACATTTTAGAATTTTGAAGGGGTCCGGCCGACACACGACCATGCCTAGATGTCTCTTCGTAGTTATAATGTCTTTCGGTGCTTTGTTATGCATAGATTTTAGCCAAGTCCTAAACAACCATATGAAATTCTCAACATCTTCACTTCCCAACAATGCAGCACCTAGCAAGATTGATCGACCATTGATAGCTTGTATATAGGTAGTGTTTAGGATGCATGTTTAATTTCTTTTGCGTTGTTTTTAGGTAGTTTTAGTTAGTTTCTTTAGTATATTAGAGTGTCTAGGAATTTGGGATTTTGTACTTGTTCTATATTGTTTTACATGTCTTAAAGTGAACAAGTGTGAAAGGAATGGAAACGGGGAAAAGAAAGCTTGAATTCGGGCCATTCATTCGAGTTGTTGGTTCGACACCTCTATCTTGTAAGGGTTAGTTCGGGAGCTATAGTGGTCCATAGAAGTTTATCTTGGTATCATTGGAAACCTAATTCAATGAGCTACAATTAATGCTTTTACTCCGAGTCCAAATTCCAACTTGAAGGGAGTCAAAACAGTCCCCGAAGTGTCACCTGAATGCTGAACCGAGGGGTGCTGACTGTTGCAGGCAGCGGGTGCCGCCTTTACTGTGCCGAGATTTCAACCTGCGAGATGCATTATATCATACTATTATTATATTGGGCTTATTTCCTACGGGATCTATGTTGTTTAGACCTAGTTTTCCTTATTTATATTAGGGTTTAGGGGAGAAGAAATTCTCATCTATCTAATTCTCATTCCCATACTTTTCATTCGAAGTTTTACATAATTTCTATGGAGAACTAAGTTTCTTTGCTTAGTCAAACAACTGAAACATCGTTTTGATAAAAGTTGTGAGATTTCTAATTCCTTATTTATTACTTGGGTTTAATCTTATCTCTTGCTTGAATTTCTATGATTTATTTCAACAATTTCAAGCCTGATCAACTAGGGTTTGTTGTTATTGAATCTATTGCTAGATCTAGAGTGTTACTGGTTGAGCATCTCTAGATTAAAGTAGCAACTGAATTGTACTATTATCTGGTTGTGCTAGTCTTATACAGAACAAATTTGATTTCAATTCTAGGGTAAAAGTTGGTTGTTTTATGCTAGAATTGTATCCTATTATATTCCTATTCTTAATGCTGCTATTAAACTGAATCATTGATGGTTTCATGGTTGTATAATTAGTTAGAACTAATAGTATCTGGTTGTGCTGTTAATTAGAATTGAAAAGGAATTGGAAAATCCATTGCATGAGATATTGAGGTGAATGAAATCAATGATCAACTTGTCATACGATTGTTGATATTTGTTTGCCTAAGTTATCTTTCCAAATCTTGTTAATCACAACCTTTTATTGCTTTGGTAGTTTTGCATGCTTAGACTAGTTACAAACACAAAAACCCCTTGTTACTTGTTTGACACAAAATTCATTACAAAGGATAAAACCTGTCTCCATGTGGATTCGACCTGGACCCTTTCTAAAGACTACGTTTCTTAGTTAGTTTGGATTCTTTTTGTAACACCTCCTTCCTACCTTGGATTTATTATCGCTAGTAACTGCGATTAAGATTAAACCGAAACTACTCAAGGCTTTAAACTAACTGAACAACTAAAAATCCGAAAGTTGAATTTATTTAAAACAGAAGTATGAAAGTGGAAAACTACAAAATTTTGTTAAAGAACTTAATCTTTATTACTTGATAACTCAAACTTTACAAAGTTTAAGAAAACGTTATAAAGGAATAAATATAAATGGTCTTATAATATTTTTAGCTTTTAGGACAACATGATAGAACAGTCTTCTATCTGAACAGAGTCTTTAGTATGTAAACTCTTAGCTTCTTCTTTCCCAACATAGCTTTGTAGTGGCCCAACCATAAACTTTGCTCAAACACAACTTCTGGAAACTTTTCTTTAACTTCTTGATCCACTTCTCAAATTAACTTCCAAGAAATACCTGATGTGTCGTCCACATACGGTGGACACCAGCCGACCATGCAATTGAATAAAGTGGTCGGGTTATTCTAATGAAAGACTAAGCAAGTGGAGAAAAAGACTGGTTCCTATGGTAGTGACTAAACATATTGGCATCATAATCTAAATAACAATCGGTCGATGATCCAATAGTTAGCAGTCCCATAGAGGATAAGAATGAGGCATGCATATTCAAGAGATAGGACACCACAACTTGTGGTTCCTTTACGAAACATGACCAATTGTTGGGAACTTATAGTAATCACATAACATTTTGAAAAGTCCCCGTCAACTAATCAGATTGACTTAATCAAAGTTTGATTAAGAATCATTTATAACCGGCAGCATGAGTGGTAATCAAATGGACTAACCGTCTTGGTACATTAATGTGCCTAACACGCTTATCTTTCATTACTTTCAAACAGTGCAATCGCACATTTTAGTCCTCATTTGGTTGTAATTCATGGAAACGGAATGGAAATGAATGTAGTCCATTTTAGTGTCATGGTACATTGATAAAAAAAAATCAACTTGCTTTGCACAACCTCTTATCCATTGTAAAAAAGGGGCTTGCTCCACCTCAGTCATTCTTCTATCAAGAGTGTGGGTAACAAAATGGTGGAATAATCACTCCTTTCTATCTCACGTTTACAATGGATAAGTTGTTGGGTGATTTTTTTATATAAATGTATTATAATATTAAAAATAGTCTAGATTCATTTCGTTTCTGTTCCCGTTTACGTTTTCATAAGTCACGACAAACCAAACGGGGCCTTAATAGTTTTTACGTAGTTCGGCCAACAACCGATATTAGAGGGCCTCTTTCATCCATGATCATTTACATATGCTCGGCCAACAACCGAGATCAGAGGGCCTATTTCATCTATGATCATTTATCCATGCTCGACCAACAACCGAGATTCGGCCAACAACCGAGATCAGAGGGCCTATTTCATCCATGATCATTATCCTTAAACTAATCTACTTCAAAACAATGTCCCAACATAAGACAACTAAACACGTAGGGTCACACACAACGGACCTAAATTCAGTTCCAGCGCAAAACTGAATAAGCAACAACATGGTCATTATTTCTAACAAATATAACAACCTATCATATTTTATTAAGCACACAAGTTGTTCCCAACACAAATATTAAATGGGATTCAATTCCTCATTTAATAACAATAATGCAAGAGAGAACCGTACACTTGCCTTATACGAGATATCTCCACTTAAAGCGATTAATTCCATCTCGAACGACGTGCATCAAAAGACTCGAGCTCTAGCAACACGTTTTTGGGATTTGCTTGCATGCAAATCGAGGTGGCAAGCAAAATAATACAATGCGCAAAACGAGGCTATATGTGAATCAAGATGATCCGTCGGAATTCGTATTCCGCATTCCGAGGCAAACCCGGTTCCATACATCTTTTCGTTCTTCCTTCTTTCTTTCCCTTTTCTTTTCACTTAAATCCATAAAAAGGCCCGAAAAATTAGTGAGCGATGAACCAACTTTGTCGATTATAGAGACTTCATTTGATATTCGTTTGGGGTGATTCCAGCGACAGTTGAAAGTACTCATCACCCTCTTTCTACTGTTGGCAACATATCTTTAATTTGTTGAAAGAATACGAAGAACAAAGGCGACGTAAATCACTCGCCGAAGCTGAATATCTAGGCAAAATAAAACAACAGCAAAGCTGCTCGGGAATGCCTGTTCACCGAATCCTGTCGGCGAAACCAGTGGCTGGGTGGCGACGAGGCCTGCGACAGTTGCAATTAGACATCCCCATCTAACGACGTTCTGTAGTGGTGGCCGGATAGGTGACCGGAAGGCTACTAATGAGGCCCATGAATATCCTTCTTCACCAACCTCTGAAAATTGGAAAATTCAGCACCACGATCTGATTTGGTGGATTTTGGCTCGATTCTTGAATTCTTTCTCCACAACTGATTAAGGGCTTTTTTAGATCACTTCATCCTCAACATATAGCAATTTGAATCACCAATTTTGGTTGAGAAACAAACCTGAAATCGAATTTTAAATGTTGAACAATTCTAGGTCAAAACCGAGATCGGGATTTCAGATCGAAATTCGAGCATACCTCCTCTGTTTCGATCTATTTCCCATCATTTTATAGCCACTGGATCCTCTCCTAGGTCTTCCTAGTCATGCCTTGAATCAGAAGGCCTAAACGTGGCTGAATCCTCCTCAAGACAAGTCAGCAGTGACAAGGCAGAGTAAGGGTTGGTGGCGCTCGCGCAGCTTGCCACCAATGGCGGCTACAGGGTAAGCTTCAATAGGTGGCAGCTCCTTCATGCTTACGTGACTTCGAGGTGACAAGTCTGGGCCTCCATCGGATGATGTGCAAGCCATCTACTTGTAGAAGAAGACAAAGTAAGGGGGGGGTGATACGGGGTTAGCCGTATGGTGCCCGATCTTCGACGTTCACAACTCAACAAGAAATACAAATGAAGCAATGGTCAGAACAAATGAAGATAAAACTCGAAATGAAAGACACGACTCAAACAAAAGGAAATGACGCAACAATGGAAAACAAACAGAAATGAAGACTCAATGGAAGAAACCGACGCAGATTAAAGAAGGATAACCCTCCGAGACAACTATTAAACCCTTGGTGTATATTTCAACCAAGATCCCAATAGAATGGACGAAGAACCAACCTTTATACAATCTTACACAACAAGGAACGAGACCTTGAAGCACAAGAAGGGGGCTCGTGATCGTTGAAAGGCACTAATCTTCGACGAGTATTGACACAATTCAAACAAACCAAGCTGCAATACACACACAGTTTGAAAGCCAAAGGCTCTCGTTTTCCTCTATTCAATGAGAAAGCACAATACAAATTCTGAGTTGTCTAATCTCAAAATTAACCACCTAAAAGCTATTTATATGTTCTGAAATAATAATGGAAATAACAAATAAAAGCCTAATTAAACTTAATAGTCAGCTAAGGCCCAAAATGGAAATGGCCCAATAAGAACAAGTCTAATAAATAAAACCAACACATGTTAACTTGGGTAGGCAAGACGCGCGCACACTCGTACAAGCTTGCGCAAGGGCGCGCCGTTGCATCGCGGCGCTGGACTAGGCGCGTCGCTACGTCGCTGGGCTGGGGCGCGTCGCTGCATCGCTGGACTGGGGCACACCGCTGCAGCCAAGGCTTGATGCTCCCCCGGCGCTCAAGAGACAAACCGCCCTAACCTTGGATTCCATGCATGCTCTTGCCTCCTTAGCCTCCTTAGAACAAATGTAACACACAAAAGCATGCATTCCACTTTGTAGCTTCTTGGCTCGGGATCTAGTGATTGGCCCATCAAAGAGTGTAGGGGCACTTGGAGGTGGCTGACTAGATGATCCTTCATCAACCTCCCCTTCTTGAAAAGGATTCGACCCCGAATCCAAGTCTTCATCAATGGCAAGGTACGGCGTGAGATCAGCGACATTAAAGGTGGCGCTTACTCCATATTCTCCGGGCAGCTCCAACTTGTAATATTCGGGTTTCGTAAAACGGGTTTCTTGGGTCACAAGAAATCGAGTTTTCTTGACCCGTATCGTTTTCTTACAGGGAGGTATTTGTAAAACCTAGGAAAATTTCCAGTACTTATTTGTATTCCGTTCTTCACAAGTTTCTTCTTTCTCAAGTTTCGGGACGAAACTTTCTTTGTAATACCCTAGGACATTCCAATTAATTATTTACAAATAATTCTTCCAGTGCAACTATTCCAGTGAAGCAATGGGTTATTTTTGTTCCAAGGCCCATTTACTATCTACTCTTAAGCCCGTTTTGATTAATTATGTCTAAAATATTATATTATTAAACCTACCGCATGATGTGTACATATATATAAATATAAGGAATACGTAACCTAGTCACGATACTCTAATTGTGTTCCAATTGTTTCTCGGCCGCCCAACCCTCGTTCTTCATTGTGATCTCTGAACGTGGGCCGACAGAGAGCTCGAGTCGCCCTACCTTCCTGCCCGTGGATCAAATCCTCTATCCGCACACCCATCTTCATTGTCGCCGACGCGGGAAATTGTCGGTGGTCTGGTGCTGTGTAGATCGCGCATGGGAGTCGCTGCCATAAGCCTTCCACCGTGTCTGTTCCACGTTATCATTCTGGTGCGTCTCTAATCAATCGTTTGTAGTTTGTCCATCAAGTCGGGTTGTGTAAGGGGCTGCTGGTGTTTTTCTATAGGCCGAGTGTTCTGGGGGGTTAGTTTACTCAATTGTTGTGGTGAGTTATTAAGTAGTTGTAGTACTTGGTGATCATTAATCTTGTCCGGTGGTATAGTTCTATTTACTAGTGATCAAGAGGTTTACGGCTACTTTTGGCAAAGAAGCTGCAAAGTTGGGTCTTTTATTGTTCAAATTGTGAACGTGATTAGGCTAGGGGAGAAGTGGGTGATTATACTTATTGTTTGCTGGTGTTTGTTTTTGTAACTGAGAGTTGGCATATTAATATAGCATTGATTAGATTACTGGTGGTATTAAGTTAATTAGGGTTTCTTACGTGATAGTGGTGGTGATTAACTAATGGTACCAAGTAGTGAAAATTAATTAGTAATTAAACTAGTTCATTAGGTAGATGATTAGTTCTTTTCGGTTGTGCTGATAGGTAGTGATATATAGACTAAATTAAATGTGATACATATTATTAGTATATAAGATAAGCTACAGAGAGTTGCTTAGGTGTGTGATTAAATTAATTTGGGTTGTTAGAGAAGGATCTTAATTTGTGCTTGACGTTACTTCAATTGTTCGCAAGTCCATGGGCATATTATTCAACGTGCTTTAATATAGTTTAGTAGTTAATTTGGTGGGTAAATAGTGTTAAAAGTATTTTGGGAGTCGGATTAGTTATATAATTTTGATCATTATTGTTTCTTAGGTTTCTACTCTCGCGCTCATTTTCGTGTTCAAGGGTCGCCTTTAAAGTAAGTCGTTTTTCGACTTGCTCGGTTCTTCTCTATCCTGTTAGATTGCGTACCGTTATTGTAGGGCGGGTTTTGGGAACTAGTCCCGAATACCTTTTAAATTGCTTTGAACTCCTTGTGTGTTGTGTGCGTTAATGATTTTAAATGTGTTTTATCGGAAAATATTTTGGAACGTTTTCTCTGTGTTGGTACCCTTTCCGACACGGCCCATCGTAGATGGTGTTGAGGAAAAGATGGCTACATTGACCCGTGTGACTGGGAAAATCGTGCCCCTTCAAAACGAAAATTATTATCTGTGTGTTTTTGGCAAGTGCTACAGTGGAGGCTTAGCCAGGGGTTAGAAGGGAGATTGTGAAGTGGAGTGAGAGGGCCTGCCTCTGCACTCGGCGCGGTGATGAGCGCCTTGGAAGTCGGATTGCGGAAAAGGAGGAATTGCTTTGCTATGGATTGTGATTGTAAATGCGTATGTGGCTCTGGGTGACTGATATAACTAATTTAGGTATTGGCCTTTAGAGTTATGATTGCGATTGTGGATTTGTATGCTGACTTTAGATAAATGATTTCAAAGCGTTCTACAATTTCCGTACTCTTTCTAGCTTGGTGATCGCCCTCTCGGATGCGAGGGTCAAGAGATACAATTTATAACCCGACCCCGTTGTAGTACGTGGTGGGTGTCGAACACTCGGGAAGTCTACTCGATCGATGTGCCTAGATACTAGGAAGCTAGAAAGGAGAGCATAAAACAAAGGAAAATAAAGAAAACAGTCAGGACCGACACTGAGGTCACGTCGGGCCCGAGGTTGGCGACAAGAGGAAGTCGGGACCGACACTAGGTAAGTCGGGCCCGAGGTAGCTGGGGATGTCGAACTCAAAGATTTTAAAAGTAGATCTTGGGCTTTTGGGTTCCTTCCCTAGTAGATTAAGGCTTTTCCACCCCAATTCAGGCAATGAGTGATGATCGGACTAGGATCGAGTGCTTTCGCCCTCGTTCCAACCACATCTACACCTCGATCCATGGGGAAATCCCCTTCGAAGCAAGGTCTTGAGATTGACACATGTTCACTTTCGCTACTTTGTCAATCTCAAGCCTTGATTCCCGACTTTCGCAAGGAATTGTAGCTCGATGTAGAGTGGGTTCCTTAGATCAAACACTCAAGGCTATGGAATTGGGGTTTCTAGCCTAAACCTAGCTAGGGTTTTCCCCCCCAAGATCAAGGAGATCTACTCCATGTGACAAGCAAAGAAAGCAATCAACTCAAAAGAGAAAGCAATCATCATAATCAATCTCAAAACAAAGCAAGGGTTCATTTAAATCCAAAGCAATCCACAAATACAAATCAAGGGTTTTCAAATCCACAAGATCAAAGCAAATCAAAGCTAAACAATCAACAAAACCTATCAAGTCTTCCTCCTCCTTGGTCGATTCTCTCTCTCTTCCTCCTCTTCTCCTTCCTCCTTGCTCTCCAAGTATCCTCTTGGCTCCCTTGGAACCCCCCCTTTTCTTGTGTGTGTGAGGGAACCCTTTCTTAGAAGACAAGAGGGCCTTTTATAGATTAGATGAGGGGCAAAAGTGGAAGTTCACAAATTCGTGCCTTGGAGCCCAAGTAGTCCGGTGACCGACTCGTCCCGACACGGAGGAACCTCGGGCCCGAGGTACTGTGCAACTCGGTCCGAGGTTGGAAACTTCAAAGTCGGGCCCGACGTTGTTGCACCTCGGTCCTGACCTCGTTCCACCTTCTTCTTAGTTGGCTTCTCTTGTTCTTCTTCATGGCTCTCTCTCTTTCCCGCTTTAGCTCGGCCTTTGCTCCATGTCTCGACCCTCCTTCAAATTGATCCTCGATTCATGCCAAATTACCTACAAAACACATAAAAGGTGCGTAGTCTCCGAATCTCATAGAAATACGGGAACTAAGCTAAAAAGGAACAAAACGCACAAGAAAAGGGGAAAAAGAAACATATTTACGAAGGAAATCACATATGAAAACACCACCAAATAGAGAGACATCACTTGGTAGATTAGACGCTGACCCTTCGGGGAATATTTTACAGTTCCAGGTATGAACCAGGGAGTCGTGCAGGAACCGAGGCAAGATGGCGGGCCGGAGCGGTAAAGAGTGCGTGTCATAGTGGGATTGGTTATACTAGTTTATTTATATTAGTTAGGATGTTGATTTTAATATTTGTTAGAGAGAGTTAGTCCTATGTTTCGGTTATTATTATTTTGTTCGGATAGTTCAGTTTCAGTAGGTATTGTGAAGTATTTGAATGTTTATGATTTTCGGGGATCCATGCATGATTACGTTTTCTAAGTTTTATTAAATAAAGGTTGGATGTTTTATTATGTTTTCTCGTTGTGCCCGAGTTGTAAGGTCCTACAGTGTAGTTGTCAACCTAATTAATAGTACCTTGTAAGGTCTATTTCCCAGTAGTGCCTCGACGAAAGTCGGGGTGTTACACAACTTGTATGCATTGTCCCCAATCCGTTGAAGCACCTTGAAAGGTCCATCTCCTCGAGGGGACAACTTGCTCTTCCTTTGCTCTAGGAATCTTTCCTTCCTCAAGTGAGCCCACACCAAATCTCCGGGCTGGAAAACAATGTGACGCCTGCCATGATTAGCTCTCCTTGCGTTGTACTCGGCCTTTCGCTGCAATTGCAGCCTCGTCCGAGCATGCATTTCCTTAATAAACTCCACATGGTTCCCTGCATCAAAGTTCTCATTCTCCCTCATTGGAAATGGGGTAAGATCTAGTGGGGTTAGAGGGTTAGTACCATAAACACATTCAAATGGAGTTAATTTAGTAGAAGAATGAACAATCCTATTATATGCAAACTCCACGTGAGGTAAAGCCTCTTCCCACAGCTTCAATTTCTTCCTAATGATAGCCCTAAGAACCATAGCTAAAGTCCTATTTGTCACCTCGGTTTGGCCGTCAGTTTGAGGGTGACTAGAGGTGGAAAACATCAACTTAGTTCCTAGCTTGTTCCATAAAGTTCTCCAAAAATGGCTAAGGAACTTAGTGTCTCTATCACTAACTATGGTCTTAGGAAGCCCATGCAATCTGAATATCTCCCTAAAGAACAATCCAGCCACATTAGTAGCATCATCAGTCTTATGACATGCTACAAAATGCGCCATCTTGCTCAACCTATCCACTACCACCATGATTGAAACCCTCCCCTTCTTAGTTCTAGGTAACCCAACTATAAAGTCCATAGAAAGGTCCTCCCAAGGGGCTGTAGGCGTTGGCAAAGGTGTGTAAAGTCCATGTGGCATAAGTTTAGATTTAGCTCTAAGACAATCAATGCATCTCTTAACAACATTCTCAACATCCCTAAGCATATGTGGCCAATAGAAATGAGCCCTAAGAGTATGATAAGTTTTGTTCCTCCCAAATTGTCCCATGAGGCCACCCTTATGAGCTTCCTCAGCAAGCAACAAACGTAATGAACAGTGAGGTATGCACACTTTATCAACTCTAAAAAGAAAACCATCATGAATATAATATTTTTCATTACAACCCTTTTCATGACAGCTCTTAAACGCATCACCAAAATCAAGATCAGTTTCATATAACTCACGAATATAAATGAATCCTAATACTCTAGAGTCCAATGAAACAAGTAAGGTGTGGCGTCTAGACAAGGCATCAGCTACAACATTATTTTTTCCTCTTTTAAACTTAATCACATAAGGGAATGTTTCAATGAATTCCATCCATCTACCATGCCTCCTATCCATTTTATCTTGACTTTTAAAGTGTTTCAAGGATTCATGGTCAGTTTTAAGCACATATTCCCTAGGCCAAAGATAATGTTGCCATGTTTTAAGCACTCGATACAAAGCATACACCCAAGTGCCCCTACACTCTTTGATAGGCCAATCACTAGATCCCGAGCCAAGAAGCTACAAAGTGGAATCCATGCTTTTGTGTGTTACATTTGTGCTAAGGAGGCTAAGGAGGCAGGAGCATGCATGGAATCCAAGGTTAGGGCGGTGTGTGTCTTGAGCGCCGGGGGAGCATCAAGCCTTGGCTGCAGCGGCGTGCCCTAGTCCAGCGATGCAGTGACGCGCCCCATCCCAGCGACGCAGCGACGCGCCTAGTCCAGCGCCGCGATGCAACGGCGCGTCCTTGTACAAGCTTGTACGAGTGTGCACGCGTCTTGCCTGCCCAAGTTAACATGTGTTGGTTTTATTTATTAGACTTGTTCTTATTGGGCCATTTCCATTTTGGGCCTTAGCTGACTATTAAGTTTAATTAGGCTTTTATTTGTTATTTCCATTATTATTTCAGAACATATAAATAGCTCTTAGGTGGTTAATTTTGAGATTAGACAACTCAAAATTTGTATTGTGCTTTCTCATTGAATAGAGAGAAAACGAGAGCCTTTGGCTTTCAAACTGTGTGTGTATTGCAGCTTGGTTTGTTTGAATTGTGTCAATACTCGTCGAAGATTGGTGCCTTTCAACGATCACGAGCCCCCTTCTTGTGCTTCAAGGTCTCGTTCCTTGTTGTGTAAGATTGTATAAAGGTTGGTCTTCGTCCATTCTATTGGGTTCTTGGTTGAAATATACACCAAGGGTTTAATAGTTGTCTCGGAGGGTTATCCTTCTTTAATCTGCGTCGGTTTCTTCCATTAAGTCTTCATTTCTGTTTGTTTTTGCTGCGTCATTTCCTTTTGTTTGAGTCGTGTCTTTCATTTCGAGTTTCATCTTCATTTGTTCTGACCATTGCTTCATTTGTATTTCTTGTCGAGTTGTGAACGTCGAAGATCGGGCACCATACGGCTAACCCCGTATCAGGGGGAAATCAAAAGTCCAACATCACATTTGTTCTTTATAGGATAACAAAAAAGAACAAGATGGTAGAGTGGTTTTGGATGTCTTATTTCCATGTGTAGGAGGTCATGGGTTTGAACCACACACCTTTTTTTGCCCTTCTTTCAAACTTTCTTATTATTTGCCATCTTCTAACAGTTTTATAAATTTAAATTTTTCGCTAAATAAAATTTAACCTGCCAAAAATCCATTCATAAGAATAAATTTTATTTTTTCAAGTTTTATACATTTATAGCGAAATGAAATTAAGTGTAACTCTTCACATAGTATTAACTCGAAAGAATTAAAGTAATATCTCTTTATTAAAAAGAGCGGATATTACACTTTTGCATAGCCTTGATTTGGACGACCAAATCACCGTTATCAACCATGGTTATTAACTCCTATGAGTGGAGAAAACGACATCATGTATCTATTTTTGACATAGGTTGTGTCGAAAGATATGATGTCCCCAAAGTCTTTATATGTAGCCCTAGCATGTCCATCGGCTCAAAATACATTCCCTAAGACACCATTATCGAATGTATCAAAACTGTAGAAGAAATTTGACGAGTTTGTCATCATAGTTTAAGAAAAATTCTTATTGCAGCAAAATCGATCACCCTTCTTATGTATCAATCTTCTATCCAAGGTGATTGCATTCCGATAATCCCGTTCAGAAAACGGGACTTTATTGTGACCCCCATAACGCACTACAAAGAAGTTATAATTCTTCCCCACTAGAAACACCATCCATATCATTATCTAGTAAAATAACCTTATTCCCTCTACTTATGTATCTATAGTTGGGCATGAACATCGAATTTTCTACATTACACTCATGGTTATGCTTAAGCACAACAGTTTTAAATCTCCATGACATGTCATCCCCCCACACACTTGCATTCACTTTAAGTGGGCAATCACAACGAGTACTATGGATCGGCCTTGAAGGATGTTCAGATGTCGTTTGACATTTACCCTGTTTAGAACATACAATTCTCAATTATACATACTTGGTATAGTCAACTTTGGAAAAATCACTCTCAGTTTGACCAAATTCTTTGCTTGCTTCTTTTTTTATCGGAGCTTCGAATTCGTATTTGGAATCCATTTGCGTTGCCATAGTCATGCAAAAATTTCAACATCATTTCAGCAAAGTCAAACATCATTTTCTTTACAAGGCTCGGTGACATTCTCCACATTAATATCATCTTCTATATCTTGAACTCTATTACTATTGTAAAATTCTCCATCCACAACATCGTCATTTGATTTCTCTCCATTTCGACATCTTCTGGTGCTGAATCCTCATCCTCGTCGTCTATTACCACTAATTCAAATTCATCTTCATTATATCAGCCAACATGCTCAACATTCAAATCAATTAATCATTTTGTAGAATCCATTATCACCTACACATATCAAATTCATCCATAATAACCTAAATCAGTTTATTATATGCTAAAATACCTTTTTCAAACTTACTAAGAAAATAGATATCAAACTGAATTGAACTTTACATAAAAACAATAATATGATGCTAATGAATTTGCATTGTAATATATATCAAACTGAATTGAACTTTACATATAAACAATAATATGATGCTACTGAATTTGCATTGTAATATATATCAAACTAAATTAAACGTTACATAAAAACAAATAATATGATGCTACATTGCCAATATATCAAACTGAATTGTCAGAGTGCAATCTTCATCCAGAAATGTTGCAGATTTACCTTATTTTAGAGCCTAAAAATCTAAATATCATCTTATTTTAGAGCCTAAAAATATTCATCCACAAATGTTGTAAATTCAGTTGAAGAGGAATATAGCAACCAAAGGAATGTACCGGAAATGTTGTAGAATCAGTTGGCATTAAAACAGTAAGTTGATATTAACACTTTGAAATATAGCATTCGATCAGAATAGTAAGTGTATATTGTCGGAATACAATCGTTAGCTTCTCTAATTACCATCTAGACCTTTTTCTTTTTCACTAAATTAAAATCTAGTAATCAAGAGCAGACCAAAAATTTCATATGGTCACAAGATTTAACTCCTAAATTGGATTTGAGAGAGTTGCATTAAAACCAAACCAATATCCAATTTGAATATAAAAGTTGTACAAAAGAATCAATGCCCGGAGTTAGCAGTAGTACATTATACCAAACTTGATCGACGATATATCCTAGTGAGTAGAGTAGTAATTTTCAAATTAAACATTGAAATCACACAGCAAGTAATCGAAAAAATCAACAATAATTCCACATGCAAACATAAGTTTTCAGCCTTAGAAATCCAGTTACGACAAAGATCGAACGTTGTATAGCATGTGACTTAGAAAATCAGTAATGATAAATCAAAAACAAAAATCATACTACAAGTAATCGAAAAACCAAGGGAGGAAAATAATTCCACTTTAAAGCTACCGAAACAATAATTCCACTTGCAAGCATCAGTTTTCAACCTTTCGTTTAATTAGCATCAGTTTTCCTCTACAAGCAATCGAGTTTGAGATGAATATTTCCACTTTACAGCTATAGAAACAAAACAAATTATAGAACGAGGGAGGAGAATACCAGAATTCAAAAGGTTGAAGAATGGCCTTCTTGAGGTTCTTTGAAGACTGAAGAAGCCAAATTTTGAAATCGAGGAAGATGAACAATTTTTTTGGCGGTGTGGAGCTGACAATCAATTTGGTGGGGAATGATGGGCTTGAGAATAGTTGTGGAATAAAAATTGTGGTAGAAGAAATAGGCCTATTTGATTTGAGATTTTAAACAAGTCCATTAACTGGCCCATTAGTTTTTAAATCCAAACCTAAAAAAAGTAACTACCGAACTTGTAGGTATGGAATTTAAATCACAACAAATTATTCTAGAAAATTGTAAGAAAATAAATTCTTCTCTCTCAACAATGTTATTATTATAATATGTGGGTCATGACCCACTGGGTCTTGCAAACACCCTCCGATAGGTATCTACAAAGAAGAAAAAAAGTATCAAGTAATAATTAGATTGGAGACATCATAAAGAAATGGCATTTTCCTCACCCCCTAATGTTGAAAGTAATTTTATGTAAAGTTTAAAAAGTGAATCTTGACACAATAAAGAGTGAAGCCTAGGATCAAAACCAACGAGGTTCTGTTTATTATAATAATATTTTAAAACTAGTAATTTAATATTTTAAATTTTACAAAAGTTTACAAATATCGAATTTAATAACATAAATTTTAAATTTCTTCCTAAAATTTGTAGATGAATCTATATATAATCTTTTTAAATTAAACAATATTTAAAGGTTGATGATATATTCACACCCGGAGAAAGTCCAAATACCTGGATAACACGACGCTTGAAAAATTAGACAACACTCTTAAGTAATTAAATTATCCACCACATCCATTGCAACAAAAAAATCATGTGTTTTCAACATGTGACCACTGCCTGATATCATGTGACCTCCCAACAGGGATACCTTTTAAAGCTCAACCATTCAAATTTGAAATAATGTGGACATCTAGAAAGGATTTCCAAAACGTCATAAAACAAGTCAGGCGCTTTAATGACGGTGGATCCCATATGTTCAACCTTACAAAAAAACACAACTACTAAAATCTACAACAAAGACTTCAAATAAACAAATGCATGTGGTCCTATCGATCGGCTCGGGTCGGTCAGGTTCGGGTTCAATCATTTCGGACTCGGGTTTAAAACGGGTTCGGGTCAATTGGGTTACTGGTTAAGTCGGGTCAGGTCATGGTAAATAATCGGACGGATACGGGTTGACCAATGGGTTAATAATAGAATTTTTAATTTTCAATTAGTATTAAAATAAGTTTAAATAATAATATAAATGGGTCTAAAACATTGATTTAAAAATAAAAAATAGCATTAAATGATATTTTAAAATATAATCATGAAATGTTTTCCTAAACCATTATTTTAATTTAAACTATATGAAATTCAAAAATTAGACACGAAATTATGTTGCATTTTCAATGTACTCAACATATTAGTATTACTTCTATTTTGTTCAATTTCTATGTCTAAATTAATATTTTATTAAAATTTTACATTTACTATTATTAATTAAGTTGATATAAGCCCAATCATGTTTGGTGTTCAATAAATGAAACATTCTCCATTACGATAAAAGACAAGAATAACAACAATACTATTACTAAGTAGTAAGTACTAACTAATTTAACCCTAGGAAAAAAACAATCCATATGATGAATCACATTTACTTAACTTGAATAGCTCACATTCTAATATGTTGTCTTAATAGATTTAAGGATTTTTCTAATGTGTGTACATGGGCACAAAATAGTAATACTAATTTAGGTAAATTTAGTAATTGTTTGTTGATTTGATTTATTTTAAAAGGGTTCATTAATTCCACTTTAGGGAATAGTTTTGAAATAATTTCCTAAATTATCACTTTTATTGTGTGTCCATGGGCACACATTAGTCGAAACGTAGGTTTAATAACAATCGAACATGAAAAAAAGTCTTATTACAACCAAATTAGCTTCTAACAAAACTTTTATCTTTCATATAGAAGTCATGTAATATTCTTACAACCAAGATTACAACCTAACATAGTAGCATAAGAAATAACCATCAAATAATACTAATATACTAGTGTACCTGCTACCTTAAGTTTTCATTTAGCAAAACAAAAACAAGTATGCCCCGCCACACAATTAGTGTTACTGCTACTAATCCTCACATACATGCCTAAACAATTTCAACATTTACATAATTAGTGATTATGCTAAATCACTAATGTTATAAATAATACATGATCCATAGAATAAAATAATAATATAATAGGAGAGAGAATGAAAAAGTGAAATTATTTATTTTAACTTTTAATTTTTGATAATCTAATTTGGAATTCCATGCTTGTAGTTTTCGGAGATCTCATTTTTAGGTTCAGATTATTATGAGATTTGGCTGTTTAAATGGACTGTACAAACAAGCTTTTATGAATTTTCTTATCATTCCATATGAAATTAATTTTGGACATTATCTAAAATTTATCCCAAAAATTCATTTTCTAACCCAACACACACATACTTTCTTATTAGTCTTATAAAGCCCAACACATACATACTTTCGAGGCCATTCGTCATGACATTTCCCGGATCTAGATTGAAGGCGATAATTTACAGCTGGTCAATGTCGTTCTTAATGACTAGCGATAATTTCGCTCTTGACATTTCTTTTTGGGAGGTTGAGTATGTGTTTTTGTAGTTGCCACTACAAGTTGCATCTTGGTAAGAGTGGTTAACCTTTATATTTAGTTGCTTCTTTGATTGCTCTTGGGGTTTTGTGGGGTTTAACCATGAGCTTGTTCATGGTGGTGACTTTAGTGAGACTTCTCTTGTTAAGTCTTGCTCATGTATATTCTTTCTTATCTTCTATATATTTTCCAATTCGAGAGTTGTTGTATTTGGACATGCAGTGTCTACTGGCCTACTTCTAAAATTGGAGTATTACTCATGTTTTGTGAATGCAATGTTGTGGCATACTTTATCGCTAGATCTTTCAAACGTGTCTCCTTTATTTCTCATACTCTCATCCGGCAAGATGGTCTAGGAAACAACCACCAACTTATTAGTTAACACCATAATCTCTTTTCTTATCGAAAAATAATAATAATAAATAATAACATGTGGTGGCACTGAACTCAAGAGGAAAGTGGAGGCCTAGTATGAGTATCATCGGGGTATTATCGGCTGGTGGTAGGTGACGAACCTGCATTTCCCGGTAAACCCCAAATTGATTTTGCGTTTCGAGCGATAACCAATTCAAATTTAGGTTTCCATCGATCTCACCAACCCACTATACGTCCAAATCGAAAGCCTAACATCTGACTGCTTTTGATTGCTGCAGGGAATTAGTCGATCAATAATCTCACCAACCCGTAACCGATTACGCCGGTAGCAGGTTGTATTGTGTCCTACGAGCAGATTTTCCCACTATAAGAACCCTAGATCGAGAGTCTAAGTTCTGTTGCTCTGCATCAAAATCTTCTGTTTGTCGGACGTCTCTTCTCTCCCTCTTCGCCTTTCGCCTTCCGTGTTTCCCGGATCTGCTTTGTTCACGGTATTTACCATTTTCAAAGATCTTTTCTAGTTTGTTTTTTTGGTATTACTTGTTTGGATTATTGAAGGATTTGGATGGATCTGAATTGTGATACTTTGCAATAGAAACAGGAATAGAAATTGTATGGATCTGAATTTGTGTATTCATTTGTACTCATCTCTTCTCCATTTTTGGTTGTATTTTGATTTGAATAATCAATGTGCTGATTTGCGTAGCATTTTGTGTAGTCTTTTTTTTTGTTGCCTATTTTTGGTTGTATCTGAATAATCTATATGCTAAGCCACAACTTCCAAGTCTGCACTTTTTGCTTATATAGATCTGGAAAGTGTACTAACTACTCTCCCAACTGATATGAGAAGTAAAGTAAAACCATGCAGTTTAAATGCTTTGGCTTGTGTAGAAACTAGCATATCCTTGTTGCATCTATTGCTCTGTATCTTTCATACCCAGAGTGAATGAATTGGGGTCACTTTCCTGATTAAGTAATCTGAATCGGAGTCTTGTCAAACGTTATTCTTTTTTTTTTCTTCTATATCAGTTATTGTATCTGTTACCTCATTATGCTAAAAGGATCTTAGGATCACGACATGACATGGTGTGTTATCTTAAACTCATGTGCAGCTTAAGAAAATGGCCCAGGAAACCTTCCTATTTACCTCCGAGTCAGTCAACGAGGGACACCCTGACAAACTCTGTGACCAGGTCTCTGACGCAGTGTTGGACGCTTGCCTTGCCCAAGACCCCGAGAGCAAGGTTGCTTGTGAAACCTCCACCAAGACCAACATGGTCATGGTATTTGGTGAGATCACCACAAAAGCAAATGTAGACTACGAGAAGATCGTGCGTGACACCTGTCGTGACATCGGCTTCACTTCTGCTGATGTCGGTCTTGATGCCGACAAATGCAAGGTCCTAGTGAACATTGAGCAACAAAGCCCTGATATTGCTCAGGGTGTCCATGGCCACCTCACCAAACGCCCTGAGGAGATTGGTGTCGGTGACCAAGGTCACATGTTTGGATATGCCACTGATGAGACCCCTGAGCTTATGCCACTGAGCCATGTACTTGCCACTAAACTTGGCGCCCGCCTCACTGAGGTTCGTAAGAATGGAACCTGCTCTTGGCTGAGGCCTGATGGTAAGACTCAGGTTACTGTTGAGTACTACAATGAGAACGGTGCCATGGTTCCGATCCGGGTCCACACCGTTCTAATCTCAACACAACATGATGAGACCGTCAGTAATGATGAAATTGTTGCTGATTTGAAAGAGCATGTGATTAAGCCTGTTATCCCTGAGAAGTATCTTGATGAGAAGACTATTTTCCACTTGAACCCTTCGGGTCGGTTTGTGATTGGTGGTCCCCATGGAGATGCAGGGCTCACGGGGCGTAAGATCATCATTGACACTTATGGTGGATGGGGGGCCCACAGTGGGGGCGCTTTCTCTGGGAAGGACCCGACTAAGGTCGACAGGAGTGGGGCCTACATAGTTAGGCAGGCGGCCAAGAGTATTGTCGCAAATGGGCTTGCTAGAAGGTGCATTGTGCAGGTGTCTTATGCTATTGGTGTACTGGAACCTCTGTCTGTGTTTGTTGACACTTATGGAACTGGGAAGATTCCCGACAAGGTGATTCTCAAGATTGTTAAGGAAAGCTTTGACTTCAGGCCTGGGATGATTGCTATTAACCTTGATTTGAAGAGGGGTGGAAATGGAAGGTTCTTGAAGACTGCTGCCTATGGTCACTTTGGGAGAGATGATGCCGACTTCACTTGGGAGGTTGTGAAGCCACTGAAATGGGACAAACCTCAAGCTTAAGAATGAATGCATTCAGAAGTAATGGGGGTCATCTCATCTGTTGTGCAACTTTTGACAACAAGCCTATTTTCTTCTTCCATTTTCATATTTTTTCTCCTTTGCCTTGATCCGATTTGATTTTTAATCGTTCTTTTATTAGCTTATTGTAATGTGGGAATAACTAAGCTTTTTTGTTATGAATGAGCAAGTTTGGCTTCCGAGGGCCATTATTTCAATCATTCTTTCTGTCTGTTCTTTATGTGTTTCTAGTGCTTATAATGTGGAACGACACCATTGGCAACATTGCAGGCCCATAAGCTGGAGCTCTCCCAGAAACTCCATATGTCAGCTTGATTTCACACGCTTTGCAACTTAATATATATCCCATGTTTCTTGACAAACCTGTTGCTATCTCAAGGCTTTGCATGTCAACCACAACTGAACCATTTGATGATTTGCTCCTTGTTTTCCTCTGCACTAGATGGATGTAAGCATAATAGCCTTTGAAACGTGCGTAATCTTCTGGGGTTGAGCGAGCCTGTGCTGTGTCTAGAACAGTTTTACATCATTCAATCCCAACCTGAAGCAACAAAGTGAGTAAATTATGTTACAACTCCTAGAAAATTTTGAAATAAAAGGACCGAAGGAAAGAATCTCGCACTTCAGCAAATGAGGAAGATTCAGTTTCTTCATTTCATTCCTTGCATCATATGATTGAAAATTTTCTAACACACGCTTTTTTCAATGAAAAGAGATACAGTAATAAGCAACTCTATTTAATAAAAACTACATTTGTTTAGAAAAGGGTGTCATTGTAGCCCTCTGATTATGTGTTCGTTGATATTCTCGCTAATATGAGGCTAATCGAATTGATGCAGCCTCACACCTTTCTTCTAGTAAGTCCATGTTTTTCTCCAAAGCCTGCAAACTCCGGACTTGGTCGGAAACGGTGGTGGTCTTGTACGCCCATAATATGGATGGTAGTTCCTTGGCCCACTAACCTTTAGCATCCTCGAGCTTTTGCCGAAGGTCGATGATGATTCTGTTGGTTGCCTCAACCTGTCCGTTACCTTGTGGGTAATATACTGATTAATACAAATTCTGCATTTCATAGTCTGAGTAAAATTTTCAGAAGGTTGCACTGTTGAACTGTGTTGCATTGTCATATATCAGCGTGTGCGTTATTCCAAAGCGTGTGATGATGTACTCCCATACAAACTTCTTGATGTGATTATCGCGAATGTTGGCCAAGGGTTTTTCCTCAACCCACTTGGTGAAGAAATCAATAGTCGTCACGACTACTAGAAATTTCATGTTTCCCGTTGTTTTGGGTAATGGACCGACGATGTCTAATCCTCATTGGGCGAACGACCAAGGACTGGTCAGAGGATGTAACTCGCCATCTAGTTGGTGAATGAGGTTCCCAATTTTTTGGCCTTGAGTGCATTTTCTTTGACACAAATCAGGGCATCCTTCTGCATATATGGCCACCAATACCGTTGCGTGGTTGCTCGATGTGCTAGAAATCTTCCTTCCCTATGCATGCCGCATACTCCCTCGTGGATTTCATAAAGCAAGTTCTCGACCTTTTCTGGCGGCACACATCTCAGGTATGATCCGAAAAATGATTTTGATATAGAAATCTATCGGAGGAAACCTAGTATCGAGCGGATTGCCTACGAACACGATACGGTTCAGTCACATCCTCGGGAAGTCTTCCACTGTCCAAGTACTCTAGGATGGGCGACATCCCATTTGTGGTTGCTTTAGTATCGAACACGCCTTGGTAGTTTATAATTGGATACTCCAGACTCTCTATTCGGATATACTTGATCCATGCCCGGTTGAAGCTAGTATGGCTAGGGAGTCGGCTAGGCTATTAGTATTTCGTGGAACCTGCTTGATCTCAAACTTTTCGAAGCTGGAAAGCAAGCTCTTTTCCTTATTTAGGAAAACACTCATTTTCTTTAATTTAGTCTCGTACTCGCCTTTCATTTGTCTTACTACTAATTGCGAGTTGGAGCTGACTGTTAGGCGAGTTGTTCTCCTCTTTTTGCCGTAAGCATTCCTAATATGAAGGCTTCGTATTCGGCTTTGTTGTTTGTGATGGGAAAGCCAAGGTGAACTGCCATTCTTATCATCTCTCCTGTAGGTGAGTTGATGACTAACCCGACTTTAGCTCCACTAGTGTTACGTGGTCCGTCCTCGCTTAAGTCCCGACTCGCCTCTTGCGGGGAATCTATGATGTAAGCCTCGATCAATGTTGTTTCCTCCTCTTTGTTGAACTCTGCTATGAAGTTTGCCAGAACTTGCGCCTTTATAGCCATTTGTGGGACAAAACTGATGTCGTATTGCCCCAGTTCAACTGCCCACTTTGTGACTCTTCCCAAAAGGTTTGCACTGGCTAGAAGTCCCCGTAGATTGGCATGAGTGACTACTTTGATGGAGTGTGCTTGGAAAAAGTGATTAAGCTTTCACGAGGCAATGACCAATGTAAGCAACAATTGCTCTAGTAAGGGATATCTTCCCTCAACATCTGTCAGGGTCTTGCTGATGTAGTTTATACTACATCTTCCTCCTTCATGCTCAATTATCAGCACAACATTGTTGGCGTGATTTGAAACAACCAGATAAATGCTCAACAAGTCTCCTAGCTCGGGAGTAGTGAGTGTGTATGTGTGTATGGTTTACAAGTATTACTGTAATGCTTCAAATGCGATTTCACATTTGCTGGTCCACTCGAAGTTTTGCTTCATCCTTAGATTCTTAAAAAGGCTTGACACTTTTCGAAAGATTTGTTGATGATGCGTCCTAAAGTTGCAACCATTCCTGCTAATGTATGTACTTGCTTCACGGTCCACGGACCTTCCATGTCTTGAATAACGCAAACTTGTTCTAAGTTGGCCTCTATTCCCCTCTGAGACACGAAGTATCCAAGGAATTTTCCGGACGACACTTTGAAAGTGCATTTTGATGCATTCAATCGTAAACTCACGATCCTCATAATGTCAAACACTTCGTGCAAGTCGACAAGGTGTGAGTGTGCCCTTCTACTCTTGGCAACCATATCGTCTATGTAAACCTCCATGGTCCTCCCTATCAATATCCTAAAGCGATTAATGGCCATCCTCTAGAACATCGTGTTGGCATTCTTGTGGCCGAACGACATGACCTTGTAGGAGAATACACCGCGGGGAATCATGAAAGCCATTTTTTCTTGATCTTCCTCGAAGAGAGGGATTTGATGATATCCTCGATATGCATCCAAGAAACTCATTCATTCGCTTCCTATGGTGGCATCCACGAGTTGATCTATCTTTGGGAATGGAAACATATCTTTTGGGCAAGCTTTGTTTAAGTCGATGTAGTCCACACATACTCGCCAATCTCCATTTTTATTCTTTACCACAACAGTGTTCGCAAGCCAAGTTGGGTAGGTAACTTCTCGAATTGCTCCTGCTTCTTCAAATTTTGCTACTTTTGCTAAAATTGCCTCGGTATGCGGGATTGATGATCGTCGTTGTCTTTGCATGATAGGCTTAGCATCTGGGGATATGTTTACCTTTGTAACATGTGATGTTAGGTTTCAGTCTTGGCATATCATTGGACTCCAAGCAATCAAATATGAATTTACTTATATCAATTATAAGAGCGAGTGTCATTCCTTGTCAGTTAATAATTCCCTAACAAGGAAATATTTCCACGGATTGTGTTCATTGATTACGACCTTTTGAAGGTGATCAAAAGATTTTCCTTCGGGCTTTGTACCGATATCGCTAATGTCGAAAGGTGCTTCCCTCTTCGGAATATGGGACTTTGGTTTCTTGACTTCCTGTGATAGGGTATCAACGTTTTGCCCCAACATTGCGTTTTTTTTTACTTCTTCAAATCCACAATCGTGCTTTAGTCTACAATCCTTCAGAGCCCTCGAAGTTTTTCTCGACTACTCAACGATACTTGTGCGAGTAATCGATGACAGTAGGTGGCCTCTTCATGCGATGCATGATTGGCGACGGTGGCACTTGCGTGGGCACGATCACGGTAGCGCTCCAATAGCGTGGTGGCGATCGACGAGCGGTTTGGCGGCGGTCTTCTCTCATGCGAGTGACAACGGCGATTCGACGTTGTAAGCGATGTTGATCAGTGGCTGGTGCGAGGCTTTGCGAGCGGCGTCGGTACCGCTCCGACCAGCGACGACAATCAACAGTGTGGCGGCAACAGCTTCTCGCCCGAGTGCGGCTGTTTTTGACAGTTATCGTGAGCGGTGGGTGACGACGGTAGATTCCTCATGTCTGCGGATGGTCTTCGACGACTGATCTACTTCCTTGGGAGCGACAAAGGCCAACCCTCTTTCTCGATGGTTGACGGTGGTTTAGCCTTCTTCCCACAGGCGATGCCAATTATAGTACATGAAATTGTCCTAAACAATTGGTACTAGGGTTTTCCTAAAGCATGAAACAATGTGTGTTTTTTATTGATGGGGAGGCCCTTTAAATAGGGATTTTACAAGGGAAATATTTCCTAGGATATTTATTGTCCTTTCTTGGAAATAATATATCTCTAAAGAGTCACGCTCAGGTGGCATTAATTGATATAGTAAAAAATATGAACATTTTTGGACCATTAGATTACATGGATGGTCAGTCAATGATTAAAACAAAATGATTTAACAAAAAATACAATGGCACAGAACATAATAATGGTAAATTTTGTTTGGCAAGACAAAACTACCCCTGACCTAAAAATCCACAAATCACGCATCATTTTCAACCTAACTTATTCTCTGGGCGAAACGTCGGACGCTAACCAAGATCTCCTCGATCAAGCGACCAAACACATTTGTGGGTGAAATCTACCAAGAACTTGAGAGATATGTTGCACTCTAGCTCAATCAAAAGTGCTGATTTAGTTCATGAAAAGCATAAGAAGGAAACAAAGAAAGGTATGCACGAATTTGATTTTTCTAGTGTTTGTTTTTAGGGGTTCAAGTAGAAATTTGCTTGCAATCTACAAGTTCTTCCTGTTTATGATAGCAAGTTTGTTTAATCTTCTAGTTTAAAATTCTAAGTTGGAAAGAACCAACTCAATCGTATAATCGTTTTTTAGTAAAATCAATCACCCCCAAATTCCCAATTTTTAGCCCTTTGTTGTTTGTAAGTAGAATAAGTATTTACTGAATTTCACATGTATTGGTCAGTGAAAAGAAGATTGCATGTTAGTTCATTGTTGAAGTTGTCTACTAAGTCCACTTAGGAGAAATCTCAATGTAAGTTTGTATATATAGATCTTGTTATATTAGTGATAAATGAGAAATGTGCATTTGACACTTGAGAAATTATATATTCGGTAGCCTATTAACTCAAATAGTAGAGCAATGTGCATGTGTACATAGATGTGGGTTCAAATCCCACATAGTTTAATTCTTGATACGGTCATGTCTTTTTGTTCATATCGGTTGTTCTATTGGTTCATGACTTTTTAAGGTATGGTTCATAGTATTTCTTCTTATGGTTCAAAAAATTTGTTCCATTTTTTTTTGTTTATAACAATTTTTCTTTTGATTCATATTTGAATAACCTTAGGTTCATCAAAGTTCATCTTATGGTTCATGTCTTTTAGTTCATGCTAGTTATTATTTTCTTTCGTGATTTTTGGTTCATGGTACTTGTTCTTTCGGTTCATGTTTTTGTAAGCTAGGTTCATAATAATTCTTATGGTTCATGACTTTTAATTCTTAATAGTTTATCTTACAGTTGATGTTATTTGGTAGCCTTTTAGCTCAAATGGTAGAGCAATGTGCTTGTGCACAGAGATGTGGGTTAAAATTCCACATAGGCTAATTTCATAGGCTTGGTTCATTATAGTTCTTCTTTTGGTTCATGTTTTTGTATTCTTAGGTTCATAATAGTTTATCTTGCAATTCATGTCTTTAAAGTATACTCGTTATCTTCGTTCATATCTTTTTGTTCATGACATTTGTTTTCTTATTTCATATATTTATAAGTACCAGCTAACAAAATTTCATCTTTCAATTCATGTCTTTTAGTTCATATTTTTTAAGGTTCATGAAATTTAATTTGCAATAGTTGTTATTTTGTGTCATGTATAATATAGTTCATAAATAACATTCTATTGGTTCATGTCATTATATGGTTAGGTTCATAAAAACTGTTAATAAGGTTCACAAAATTTTATTCGTAAAATATGTCATGTATTTTATTTCATAAATGATATTTTGTGGGTTCATGTCCTTATGCGGTTAGATTCATAGCAATTGTCATAAAGGTTCATGAAATTTAATTCACAATACCTGTTATTTTGTGTTATATATTCTAGTTCATAAATGATATTTCGTGGGTTCATATATTTGAATGTTAGGGTTCATAATAAGTGCTCTTATGGTTCATGAATCATTTGCTCGTAGTAGATAGTGTCATAACTTTAATTGCAATTTGAACACATGGAATGCCAATATGGTACATGACATTTTATTAAAGAACAAGCAATAAATTAGAGGAAATTTAAAAAAAGATAAAAAGAGGGAAAATTTCTAAAGTTTAACATTTGGGCGTTTTATTGAACACATGGTGGGCAATGAAGAAAAGTATGGCCATTAGCCTCTGTTTTCAATCCAAAAGTTAGAATCGCAACGCAAAACATACACAAATCATCATTGATTTGGGTAAAATCAACAAAAATCAGTGTAAGGAACACAAATACATGTAATTTGAAAAGCGAAGCTCACAACTTTGAAAAATCCCTAAATGTGATATTGAAACCATTTAAAAGCAACCTATACCAGAATCCATGAAGATAGAACAAAAATTGGGGACAAATCAACAACAAAATAGATCTAGAATAGAAGAAGGAAGGAGAAAACGAAAAGCAGAAGGATTTCGATCGAAAAGAGCGTTGAAGTCTGCACATGTACGAAGATGGAAGATGATTGAATAGTAAAGTGACGAAAGTAACCCTCCGTTCCTAAAAATCACTTAAACGCATTTGTTGATCCTAACCATTAAAAAATATGATCGAACGGCTTAGGCTTGCTCTCATATTACACCGTAAAATACGTCTGTATCTGATCGTGATTCTATCTCTAAATAAATTAATTGCCTAATTAAATAAATACAATAAAATATTGGTATGCATAGTCCTCTTCATTTGTGTCATGTACATGATTTTAAGTGGTAGAGATTTGGGACTTTGATTTAAGCATTTGGTAGATAAGTTTTCAAAGTTAAGAATTGAGTGTTATTAGTTACCTTAAAATATTGATAGAACAATGAAACACATTATTCCTTGTGAATCTTAGTGACTAAGAAGAACTTGTCTTATTAATTTTGATTAAACATGTAATGATGACACTTGTCTTGGATTTTATTTTGACTAGCATGATTGTAAGAAGTTTGAATTAGTTGGTGAAATTATTCTATCTTGAACTTGTGGTTTATATTTTAAGCTATTGCTTAATTAGGGACAAGAAATGTCTAAGTACGTTGTATTTTGATGTCATCTAGTTTTTCATTGTTTTACATGAGCAGTAAGTGTTAGTTTCTTTCTTTTTCTAGCTTAGGGCCTGTTTGGATCGCGCCAGCCATCGGTCGGGATGAAAATGATAGAAGGGCAATGGGAGGAGGGGCGTAATTTCGAGTTTTTAGGGATTTGGAAATTTTTGATGAATTAAGTGGCGCGGGTAGGGTTATTTTTTAGAGCAATGGCGTGGGAGTGGGAAATATTGGCGAACATATTTTCTAATAAAGTATTCCGTTTCAATATCTATAATAAACCGCTTCATTAATAAGGACCGTTTCATTCGACTGTTTTATTAATAAGGACCATTTCTTAAACTGTTTCAGTAAGATAGACCGTTACAAATACCGTTTCATTAAATTTAAACCGTTTCATAAATGTGTTTCATAAGGCCTTAATTGTGGTAGTGGCACCTCATAATTTCATTAAATCTTGTATTATAATGCAAGATAATACATTATAAAATGCGATCCAAATAGACTCTTAGATTTTGCATTTTATAATGCAGGATTTAATGCAATTATGAGGTGTGATCAAAATAGGCTCTTACCTAAAAGCCCATCAGCTTCTCCATAACTTTCTCTAAAATGGAGAATCAACTGCCATATTCTCCAAAAAAAAAAAACCAGCCCAGCTCCAACAGATTCTCTATTTTGGAGAACACTGCATTTAATACTTTAATTTTTTACCATATAAATTACAATAACTAATTACATATTATCTTACATAAAAAATAAAATATTATAGAATCTTAACCTAATAAATGATAATTATTTGTTATTCGACTTATAAGGAAATAAAAATATTTTATAATCTAAATTTAATAATTGATAATTTATTTGTTATTTGACTTATAAGGAATAAAAAAATTCTACAATCTTAATTTAATAAATCATAAATTATTTGTTATTTGATTAATAAGGAAATAAAACATTTACATTTTTGCATATAAATATCAACATTTTGTTATTTCATTTACACAATCATTACTCTCATTTTATCTCAATTTGAAAAATAAATTTTATGGCTCGTCGTTCATTGGGTGGTCGTTATCTCGTTGATACATTCATGAATGATGATGACGCTTTTGCCGATGAATATGAAGAATTTTTACTTGCTCAAATGGAAGAAAAATGTCAATCAAGCCAAATTTCAAGAGGAGGTCGGGGTGGTTCTATTATGGGTATTATTAATCGTGATTTATCCATTAAATTAATTTATCATTTGGCTGACTCTTTTTAATTAATTTATTCATTAAATTATATAACAAAATAAAAAAGAAAAGGAAAGTAAATGGATTTGGGGATTTCGAGATTACTCCAAATTTAGGGAGAGCTCAACCCATTTTGGAGGGAATGGGATGTAGGGTCTATTGGACCACTTTTTAATCCAAAAGCCCAATCCCAAAAAATTTAGGTAAGCTATTGGACTTGCTCTTAAACTTTGCATTTTGTGTTAATTTTGTATTATTTGTAATATGGAAATCTACAAAAAAAATTATTTGTATTTTCAGGGTTTTTCATAATGTTTTGGAGTCAAAACTCAAAAGAGAAGAAGACATTGGGATAGATCATGCCGGAGCTCAAGTTCGCCCATTACAAGAAAATACGCTCGAAACGTATTGCAAGAAAGTATGCTCATTGCTGCAAAATTCACGTTATTTTTAGTTACTAAATGGCTACTCTATACACCATACCTTACAAATTTAACGAATACATACTATATAGATTATTGTGTATCACCACACAGCTCATATATAAGAAACGTATCAATCAATCAATTTAATCACAGAATACATTCTCAGTAGAATAATACCAAATAGATCATCGAGAGCACCTCCCAATCAAAAAATATGAGCATTCAAGGTAATAATAGCATAATTAGCAACGTCCAAACGATGAACCGAATGGCTTCCCATGGACCTCTCTCCTGCAAATCAATCCAAATGACTAGAGGTTAGTTTACATTGAGGTCTCAACTCATACATTTTCATGAAATTGAGAAGCATAACAGAATCTAACAACTCACGGTTGCATTTGAAATCGAAAGGTATCCCGTCGACGATGGGATCACCGGCGCCGGCGGAGGCTGCTGGCCTCTAGCGTCATCTCCACCATCACTGACCACTCCTGGTCCGGTGGAGTTCCCGAGCGCCTGAACTCCGGCGAACCCTAGCGAATACGCGGGCGTCCCGTCCGGCTTGAAGAGGCCGTAGTTCCTCTCGGACGTCGGGCCAGGCTTCATATTCTCGTTGAACAAGGCGAATATGAAGATGTTGAGATCCGAATCCGGCCTCATCGGCGTCCCCTTGTTCCGATCCATCAATTTGATCAGATTCCCATTGTACTTGCGCGCATTATCCGGCGTAGCTCCGAATTCGTCCGCGTCTCCCTTGGACGGCCATCCGGTCTCGAATATGTGAACCGGCACCTTCTTGAACCCTAGCGAAGCCAGAGCGGTGTACACCGCGTCGATCTGCGCGAACAACATGTTATCGTAGTGGAGGCCGGAATTGGGATCCACGACCCCTTGATTTGGCTGAAACAGCACGAAATCGAGCGGGATTTGCTTCGAATTCGCCTTGTACGCGAAGAAAGGGTAAGCGTTGATGAGAAACGGAGATCCGGTCTTGGCGTGGAAACTCAAGATCTGCGTAAAGCAATCGGAGAGATCCCGGTGAAAGGCGCCGGCGGAGGGAGGAAACGAAGTTTCTAGAACGGAGAGCGAGTGCGTGGTGGTGACGGCGACCTGCCTGTCGAGTCCCAGGGAGACGAGAGCGGTGTGAACGCTCTGCATAGCAGGGAGGAGGTTTTGAGCCAAAACGGTGTCGTTGTAGGTCAGGACCTCGTTTCCGACGAGGATGGCGGTGATTTTGGTGGCTGGAAGGTGAGGTTGGACGTTGCGCTTCACCCAGTCCCGCGCCTGCTTCGGATCTTGGATTTTGGAGAGGACATCGTTTGCGATGCACACCATGAATTCGACCCCGGAATCCGCGAATGCTTTGAGGATGGCGGGGTTGGCGTCGTAAAGCTTTACCTTGGTAGCGCCGAGGGACTTTATAAGTGGCACTACCTCATCCGGCGAAGGCAGGTTATCGGCGATCTGGCCGTAGTTTATTCCCAGTGACAAAACCATTGCCGGAAGCAGAGCAGCAACTGGTGAATTTCAACATTAGAAACCAGAGAGCATATATCAAACTGGAAAGTGAAGCAGTAGTAGTAATTAATAGTACCTGATAAAATGACGAGAAATGGTGAAGAATGGGAGAATGCAGAGATGCAATCCATAGCCATGGAACTCGCCAGCGGAAGATTTGAATCAAGAGGGAAACTGATAATTTATGTTGTCGATCAGTTAAGAGTATGATTCAGGAAAGGGAGTTGTGTGCTTAGCTGGGGGAGGGGAAGTGGTACTTTACAAAGCAAAGACGGTGGGATGAGAAAGCAGAGCATTCAACAAGGCACCGTATACAATTTCTGTTGCTTGTTGCTTTTATTTTCTTTTCTTTTTTATTATTTCTTTCATCTGATGATTTTTGCTGTCCCTTTTCTTGTTGTATTCGATGAAACCGTAAAATCACGTCGGAATTCATCCCTTTTCTTGTTGTTTTCTGATGATTTTTACTATTCGGTAAAGAATTTCTTAATGTATTTCGTAACACCATGTGACATTGTGATGATACAAATTCCTTTATTTGCTTATAACAATTTCGTAAACTTGGGATCTCCTGAACAATTTGATAGTATCTATTTCAATTGCTTATTTATTTGCTTATACATGATACGTTGTTTGTCCAAACAAGGATCCGTTGATAATTTGATATGAATATAATGAAAGAAAGAAGGTGCTTGTTGGGGGTTCACATTACGGATAAATCTTTCTTCCCAACTTTTTATCTTTCTTGGAGGTTTATTGCTTCTTTCTTGTACGCTTCAGCTTTTTCCAATACGGCATTGGCATTTGCTTATTCATTGGGTTTCTTCCATCTTTATCTTTTTCCCCTGCATACTTGCGAAGCAATATAAGCATCTCGTTGTTGCATCTAAAATTTCTGTTTAGGCATTTGTTAGTGGCTAAGCACTCTTCTTCAAGCTATCTCAGATCACTCTATGTGCTACCGCAAAACTATCATTATTCTATGATGTTTCTCTTTATATGAATCGTAGCACCCGTTATCTTCATATTGTGGATTGGATTTTAATGGGATATTATATAACGATTTTTCTAACCTATACCCTTTAATAAGTTAATCTACTTAAAATAGTAGTAATTTTTCAAAAACTTATTTATTTACGATTAATTTTTTTTAAGGGTTCATTATTTTCCTAATAGGGTTTCAGTTATCTTATATAGTATGCTTAACCTATACATAGCTTAGAAAAACCGATTATATAAAGTGGGATCTCTTGTCTGGGAGGAGCAAATCCCACCATCACCACCACTCAAGTTTTACCTGCGGCAATTAAAATGCAGATCATCAATCATATTGAGCTCAAGAAGTCCAAACATGCTAAAATTCAAAAGTTGAAACCACCAGCTCAAATTTTAGATATCACAATTTATCTTCTTTTAATTACATCCACCATTCAATGAAGGAGTCAAGAATTACTTCCAATGGGAGAGGGCAACGAGCTCCCAAGCCCCAAGACCAACTACCCACGGCTCATAGCGTTCTAACTCATAGGCTAGGAGTTGTTAGCTATCCTAGGTATGTGACATGCTATGAGAATTTGATAACTAGCAAATCAAACGAACTAAATCAACCAAAACAAGCTCATCAAACTGATTGAGCCATTCATTCAATAAGGATCAAGAACAGCAACAAGAGAGCATTTGCTCCCGCAATCCACACTGTTCTATCACAACTTGGAAAGCACGAAAAAGAAGGCTTATATAGTCCGATCTAGTGTATGAACCGGTTATTACAAGACTTTGAAATTAAACAAATAAAATGACCCAAACCGGGCTTGAACCAGAGATTGGCAATTTCCCGCTAAATGTGTAGAACTTCTCACTTTGCAGATAATCAAACCCCACGCTTGTATATAGCTCCGACTTGACCATCCTATGAGCTAGCATTCTCCACATCCTCCCCTCAAGTTGGAGCTACACATAGACCCAACTTGCTAGAAAGGAAATCGTGTTGTCCATGGTTCAAGGCTTTAGTCATGAGGTCTGCCAGTTGCATACTAGTGTTGACATATGCTGTTTCAAGGAACCCAGATTGTACCCTCTCTCGGATGAAGTGACAATCAAGATCCACATGTTTAGTACGATCGTGAAAACATGGATTTGCAGCTAACTTTTGTGTTGCCCTATTGTCACAGAAAAGAACCACTGGCAACTTCATTTCAACATTCAAATCTCTGAGCAGATAGCTAGACCAAATCAACTCAGTAGTAGTAGATGCCATACTTCGATATTCTGCCTCTGCAGATGATCTTGAAATCGTGCTCTGTTTCTTGGTTTTCCATGAGACTAGTGAGTGGCCAAGGAAAACACAAAATCCTGATAACGATCTTCTTGTTGAGAGGCAGGATGCCCAATTGGCATCTGAGAATCCAGTCAGCTTGAGAGAACTCTGAACAGGGTAGAACAATCCTAGTTTGGAGGTTCCACTAAGATATCTTAAGATATGTGACACAGCATGCCAATGTGGCATTCTAGGTTGTGCAACAAACTGACTAACATGTTGCACACTGTAGGAGATGTCAGGCCTAGTAAGTGATAAATACAGCAATTTACCGACCACCTTTCTGTATTTTTCAGGATCAAGCATAATTTCCCCTTCATCTTGTCGCAATTTTAAACCAGTAGGTAATGGTACCTTGGCCACTTTACAATTCTCCATTCTGCAACTTTCAAGTATGTCTCTTATGTATTTCTGTTGACTTAATATCACTCCCTTGTCATCTCTATAAAGCTCCATTCCAAGGAAGTATCGAGCATGTCCCAAGTCTTTGATGGTATACCTGGAATGCAATGCCTTTTTCACAAGGTGTATCTCTTCAATATCATTTCTTGTGATCAAAATGCCGTCAACATAGACTAACATGGCTGTCATGGACTCACCCTTCTCTTTCACAAATAATGAATAATCTGAGTGGGATTGATCATATCCTAAACCCACCAAAAATCCTGTTAGTTCCATGTTCCACTGCCTAGATGCTTGTTTGAGGCCATATAATGAACGTTCAAGTTTACATACTTGGCCAGGTTCAGTCTTCTCTTACCCTTCAGGGATTTCCATGTACATGTCTTCCTCCAAACAACCATGCAAAAATGCATTATTCACATCCAGCTGGTGAATGTTCCATCCTTTTGAAGTAGCAATGGCAATCAGCATTCTCACTGTGGGCACCTTTGCAACTGGTGAGAATGTGTGTCTGTAATCTTTTCCCAGTTTTTGACTGAACCCTTTCACCACCAACCTGGCTTTGTACCTTTCTATTTCCCCATCTGGCTTGAATTTTACTCGATAAACCCATTTGGATTTGATTGCTTGTTTTCTATGTGGCAAGCTGGTTAAACTCCATGTACCATTCTTCTCCAAAGCATCCAGTTCTACCCTCATGGCTTCTTTCCAGTTGGGGTCAGACAGAGCCTCTTTATAATTTTGTGGTTCTCTTACACTCATCACATTAGCTAGGGAGGCAAAATAACCTGTTTGAACATTGTTGATCACATAATCATTGTGCCAAAGAGGAGCTTGTCTAGGTCTAGAAGATCTTCTCAAATGCATGGTTGGTAAGACTGGTGAACCAACATCATGTGCCTGTGATGGACCTGCATTATCTCTGTTACTCTAACTGCTTGAAGGATCCATGAGCTCCAAACCTCCTGATGCTGTATTCATGGACTGATCATGCCTGGTCTCGTGAATCACATAATCATGTCTAGTCTCCATCAAGCACTCATCAACATTTTCATCACTCACTGGCATTTGAGTATCCTGGACAAAATCTTCAATAACAACTTCCCTTTTATCAAGAAAGGGAAACACATTCTCATGGAATGTGACATCTTTGCTATAGAAAACTCCTTTGTTTTCTAAGTCATACAATTTGTATCCTTTAGCATTAGGAGGATACCCAATAAAACACATCTTCTCCCTCTTGCTTCTAGCTTATCACTGGGCTTTGGTGCTTTGTATCCATAACAAAGGCATCCAAACACTCTCAAGTTCTCATAGTCTGGTTTCCTTGAGAACAACACCTCAAATGGTGTTTTTCAACCCAAAACTGAACTGGGCATTTTGTTGATTATGTAAGTGGCAGCCAAAACACATTTCCCCCAAAACTCATGTGGTAAGTGAGCCTGTATCCTCAAGGCTCTAGCAGTGTCAAGCAAGTGCCTATGCTTCCTCTCAACTACTCCATTCTGTTCAGGCATGTACACCATAGTTCTCTGATGAACAATTCCATGATCAGCTAGCATCCTCTGACATTCTCTGTTAACAAACTCACTGCCATTATCTGTCCTAACTGTCTTTACCTTAACATCAAATTGTGTAGCTACATATCTGATGAAAGCGTCTAAAATCTCATGGACTTGTTGCTTTCTGTGCAACAAATAGGTCCATGTGCCTCTACTACAGTCATCTATTATAGTAAGGAAATAAGTCTCTCCATTGAGAGCACCAGTCCTGTATGGACCCCACAAATCTACATGCACTAAATCAAACAAGTGTGCTGCATGAGATGAACTAGGTGGAGAGCAAAGCTTATGAAACTTAGCCAAAGAGCATGTATCACAAATGAAACCTTTACTTGATAAACCTTTGAAACAAGATATATGATCCATCTTAGAAATGGAAACATGACCTAGTCTTTTATGTAACAGAACAAAATCATTGTTTCCATCAACAGAACAGTTAAGAACATCCCTTTGTTCAAACAAATTATTATTGTCATGCAAAACTGCTAAACTCTCCTTGCTGCATTGTGCCTTGATTCTGTAGAGCCCTCCTGATCCTTGCCCTTTTGCCACACATTCCTTAGTCAAATGGTCCTGCAGAATGCATTTATCTTGGTGAAAATGTGCATCCAAAACTCCTTGTGACACTAATTTACTCACTGAAAGCAGGTTATATCTGAAATCAGGCACGAACAGAACATCCTTTAAGATCAAATCATTGTTGATTTTTATGTCACCAATGGTTTGAACATTCTTTGTGCTTCCATCAGGTAATATGATATGCACAGGATAACTAACTTTTCTTGGTTCAATCAGCAAATCAAAAAATGAAGTCATATGATCAGAAGCTCCACTATCTACTATCCAATCTTCACTAGTATTTTGTATGGCATTCAAAACTGAGACTGAAATACCTGCAAAATGGAAGTTGTTCTTCCCTCCTTTGTTTCCATTGCTGTTGCTTCCTCTCTTGGCCTCAAAATTCTCTTTTCCTCCCCTGACTTCTACACTCATAGCTTTCTCTGCTCTAAAAGCCTTCATCACATCATGAAGAGAGCTAACTGTCTGTGCTAGACTCTGCTCTAAACCAGTCCTTTGATTGCCACTGCTTTCATATTCCATTGGTGACTCAGTAAAGCCTTGAACATCTGTCTCCACATTCCCAGCCACACGTCCACCTCTCTTAATTTTCTTGCCCTTGTACCAATCTGGGTATCCGATGATCTCAAAACAATTGTCCTTGATGTGGCCTTCTTCTTTGCAGTGAAAGCAGATTCTCTTATCCCTTGTCCTTCTAAAATCCCTTTTCTCTCCACTTGTGGATCCATACCTGGCTGAATCTGAATTGCCCCCTTTGCTACCATCATAATCCCTGTTACTGCCTCTTCCATTACTTCCTTGTGAAGCCAAGAAAGCAGAAGTTTCCACAGTGACAGTGCCACTAACTTGCCTCTGTGTCTCAACTCCAACAACTATTCGAAACACTTTGTTTATGTTTGGGAGTGGATCCATGGAGACTATGTGATTCTTCACAGGTTCATAGTCGCTATTCAGCTTCATTAGAAACTCCATAACCTTATTCTGACTATCCATTTCCAGAACCCTTGCAGCCAGATTGCACTCACAATTATCCAGTGCTCCACATGAACACGCAGGCAAACCAGTCAAATCATGGATTTCTTCCCAACATCTCTTCAATCGACAATAGTAATGAGTGACGAACGAGTTACCTTGTGTTATCTGAGACAACTCTTGTTTCAACTGAAAATCATCGGTGTGTTGTTCTGACTATATCTCTCACAAATTTCCAGCCACAGATCACGAGCCGATTTCGTGTACATAAAGCTGCCGGATACTTCGTTTGTCATTGAATTTAAGATCCAACAAGCTACCATCGAATCGCAACGTTTCCAACGCTCAGAGTCCAACGATCCTGATTCTGGTCGAACTCCTGTTCCATCAAAGAAGCTCAGCTTCATCTTTGCCATTAAAGCTCTCTTCACCTGTCTACTCCAAGCAGAGAAGTTTCGTCCATCAAAAGCTAACGTGGTCAGTACATACCTGGAAAATCCGAATTACTCAGCAACAATGGATCTACCATGTTCGCGATGATCATCGCTTCCTTCTCCTTGAGCATCTCTGCAGGCTCCTTCGGCATGTTGATCTTCAAAACGATCTTCCTCGATTACTCAGAAACTGAAATCTCACCAGAAAACCCAAAATCCCCAAAACAAGAACAATCTAGGTTATCAAAGCCTCATGTGCTCTAATACCATGTGAGAATTTGATAACCAGCAAATCGAACGAACTAAATCAACCAAAACAAGCTCATCAAACTGATTGAGCCATTCATTCAATAAGGATCAAGAACAACAACAAGAGAGCATTTGCTCCCGCAATCCACACTGTTCTATCACAACTTGGAAAGCACGAAAAAGAAGGTTTATATAGTCCGATCTAGTGTATGAACCGGTTATTACAAGACTTTGAAATTAAACTAATAAAATGACCCAAACCGGGCTTGAACCAGAGATTGGCAATTTCCCGCTAAATGTGTAGAACTTCTCACTTTGCAGATAATCAAATCCCACGCTTGTATATAGCTTCGACTTGACCATCCTATGAGCTAGCATTCTCCACACATGCCTCATAGCAAAACTTGTAGATTAGCCCTGAACCAAAGAGTTTGTATTTGAATAAATCAGGTAAAAATTTCATTCCACCCTGAATCGTATAGTGTTCCAGTGTTTCCCACGCATACATTCACAAGGACATAAAACTTGAATCTTCTGAGTATTTGGCACCCATCAGTCCATCACTCATCAAATCATAACAGCTATGTGTTTGCAATTTGTAAATAGGGTAGCTATCAAATTGCAGATAGGAATGCACAAACTGTTGGAATAAATTCCATATGTAAAAGCAAAGTGATGGGGCAAAAAGTAGTGTCCCACATCGGTAGTTTGGGGGCAATTGGTGCCCCTTATAAAGAGCCTACACATAAGAGCTCCTAAAGATTGAGAGGAGAAAGAGTTCCCCACGCGCGCGCGCCGCCGCCGCCTTCCGTCCGGCTCGGATCGTGCGCGGTGTGTGGACATCTTTTTACGGGTTTGCTAAACTTTTTGCGGATAAAAGGGCCAACTGAATTGCGGATTATTCTATTCAATGATTCTTCCGCAATTTCAGATTTTGACTAATTCTTAAACCTGAAGGTGAGATTTTTCAGATTTGATTTTCAAAATTAAAACACGTTTTCTGTTTCAACCACTTTGCTGATTCATGGAGTAGTGGAGAGATTTGAGGGAGCGGAGCAAAACTGACTCCAGAATTCCTCTATTAAAGAAGCTCTCCTTTGCTCTTCAGAGATTATCCAAAAAACGACATCTTCTTTCTATCTTCTACATCCGCAAACCCGTTCTCTCTTCTGTTCTGAGTTTCGAGGATCCCATCTCCTCTTTTCTGAAGTGCACAAAATCGAGGAGAGTTGTGCTAACCTTGGGGGACAAACGCCGCTTTCTGATCTGCACCGTGTCAGGGCGATTTGTTTCTAAGGCAGTGGTTCTCTTCCGCGACACAGCGATTACGCTCAAATTAATTTATCCTTTTGGCCCACATTCAAATTCTTGTTCTTCTCTACTGCCCTGCAATGATCCTTACTTACACAAACACCACGACAGAATTGAATAATTAAGGCACACATGTCTGGTATCTTTTTTATTAACCAGCAAGAATTCATTCAATCTGAGTAACAATGTATTCCCAATTTGCAAATTGAGTATACCTCAATTGCGAAAAATTATCACGGCAAAACATGAAAAATGAGTCCTCTAAGTAGTCTAAAATGCGATTTCAGATCAAAATAAAACAATCAACAAAGGGTCAAAACTTTTGCCAATAAAATGGTTCCTCAGAACAGATACTAAGAAGAAAAACTCTCAATTTGAAGTCCATAAATTCCCGTTGAAAAATACTTAATCTTGGTACTCGCCATGATAGGAGCTACGTCAATGAAGCTCAATCGTCAATCGATCACCTATGGGCGGTGACCAAAGTTTCAATGAACCTCAATCCATCAAATCTGGGAGCAAATTTCTCTTCTATCGAAGGAACGCGTGCATTCTCCGCCCTACCAGAAGAACGGGAGCTCCTCTGCAATTATCATTCCATCATTTTCCAATCGTTATACAGATCAACCACAATTCATCCTGAATTTCAGTTTCTCTCCCGTTCAATTTTGAGATTTACAGAGAAATTGCAAATCTCGAGAGCAGCTCAAACTCATAACGAAAGATAAAGCTTGAAAGTGATTCAAACAGTCGACAGTGCTGTACCTGGATATCGGAACGATTGGAAACGGCGTCGTGCTCGCCAGCGGAACAAGAGGAAAGCGCCACCGTGGAAGCGGCCACGAATGAAGCGAGAACGGCGCTCGAACCCCTCATTTCTGAAGCGGAAATGGTGGCCGGAAAGGAGAAGAAGCTTCGGAGAATACGATGATAAGGAATTCCGACGGTCTGCAGCCGCCGTATTCCGATCGTCGATTCTACGCTTTCGCCTCTTACGCCTCCCGGTAGCCGCGACTTCCAACAAAAGCTTTCTCTTTCACGTTGAGACTTCGCTGTTCAATATATACCGGGGCACGTAACCGAGAGATTTTATTAGGCGGATTTAAATGTTGAGGTTTATGTCCGGCTTGAAAGGTTGACTACAATCAGTCCAGTACATAAATGACACGTGTATGATCAAGATTGGGAAAGGCTTACAACTTACCAGTTAGGTATTAATTTAGGGGTTGTTTCGTTTTTGGCTAGCGTGAAAATTGATTTTTAGTATCTTGAAAAACGTAAAAAGTAAAGAAAATTACACGAATATTAAAAATGTTAAAAATAGTTTTTGGGTAGAAAGGTTTTTTGTACGGAAAATGAAACAAGGCCTAAACCTTGAGAGTGAGGGTGTGTAAATTTTTCTCTGGCTTGAGACTAGGCATGGTAATGGGTCAGGTGCGGTGATGCGATTCTGTCCCCGCTCGGACTCAACTCCTACCATCCCGAGACGGCCTAAATCTTAGAGATCTCCTTGGCTTAGGACTTAGTCTCATTTATGTATTATTTATATTATTATTTCTATTTCCGTCATTTACATTCCGTCTTTACTATTTTAGGCGCGTGTTCTCTTATGCTTACGAGAACGGCCCATTACGGTAGAATAAGGCTCATTAGGGTTTGTTGCACCTTTCCATTTATAGCTTTACTATATTAGATTTATGGGCTTTTTGGATGTGGACATTGATTGCATGCTAGGCCCAATCTGATCCCTTCTTTGTACCTAGGGTTTCGAGTTTGCTCTCTATATAAGAGGCACTCGGGACTCCTATCAATCTACGTCATAATGAAATAGCCAAGCTTAGTAGAGTCGAGTTTCATCCTATCCCTTGGACCGACGTCACCAATCCTTCAACCCCTTTCTGTTTATCTTTGCCTCGCCCCGCCCTTGTTACGACGAATATTAGAGGCTCGCGGGTCCACTTTGTGGTGTCATACTCATCCCAGTTACTTGTTTCGGAGAAGATCTGGGCGTTTCGAGTCTAGATCCACCCTTCGTGGACCGAAGCCGAGTAGGTTCCCATCAATTGGTATCAGAGCACAGGCGGCTTGACGAAGGCATACTTCTCCAACACCACTATTTCGCACCTGCGTTCATCCTTCGAACTCTAGTAAGTTCAGTGTCCTTATTATAAAAAAAAATCGATCGGTTCGAAAAAAAATGTTGATCTGCTCGAAAAAAAATCCCAAAAGATATTTGCCAATTGGTTCGTGCATGTATTGTGATATTGTGAGCATGCTATTGTGTAGGAGATTGAAAATGACATGAGAAGAAAAAGGTGGAAATGTTAAATGTGTTATCGGTGGTAAGCGAAACACATATAAAATAGTAAATTGCATTTTCTATTTTTCATTATTAGAATTTCCTTTTTTTTATTATTAGAAGTCCTTACTATCTTTATATAAGAGAGAATAGAGAGGAGGAAAAACTTTCAATCTGATCATCTTCAAAAAATCAAAGAGAAAAAGAAAACACGAGAGAAAAAAAAGGAAGAAGGATTTCATTTTGCAAAACGAAAAGAGAGAGAAAGAGAGGTTTATTTTTCTTTGTAAAGATATATTCTTTTGTACGACGAACTTGTGGCTTGTACAAGTTGTCGACTTTATTTCCTTCATATAGTAAGAAACATATCACCCCGAGGACGTAGACAATTTGTCGAACCTCGTTAAATTCTTGTCTATTCATACTACTTTAATTATTCCATATTAGTCGCAGCTTTCGCGGCTACTCAACAATTGGTATCAGAGCCAAATCAAAATCTAAGGCGGTCAAGGTCTGATTTTTGAAATCAATGGCTTCTAGCAGCGGAATCGTTAAAGTTGAAAAGTATGAGATTGAGAAATTCAATGGGAAAATGATTTCTCCTATTGGAGGATGTAGATGAAGAATCTGTTAATATCTCAAAAGTTACACAAGGAGTTGTTGGGTAAAGATAAGAAACCTAGAGATATGAAGGATAGTGACTGGAAGAGCTTGATATGGAAGCACGCGTTGCCATAATATTATGTCTTGAAAGAGATGTCGCATTTATGGTCGATGACGAGGAAACCGCATCAAGTGTATGGGAAAAGTTGGAGGCGAACTTCATGACGAAGACTCTAACAAATAGAATCTATATCAAATCACAGTTATATACTTGCATGATGGATGAAGGAATCTCACTCCATGATCACATCAACAAATTTGATAGGATAATTTCAAATTTGAAGGATATTGATGTCAAGGTTGAAGATGAAGATCAAGCTCTTATGCTTTTACTTTCTTTGCCAAAATCATATGGGGATCTTGTTCAAGCATTAATGCTTGTGGGGGATACATTGACCATGGATGAAACTAGAACTACGCTTCTAGCGGACGATCTACGGAAGGTGGCAACTAGTAATATGACAAGTGGGAGAAATGAACAAGCACAAGGTTTGTTTGCAAGAGAACGAGGTAATGATAAAAGAAATAGCAAGAGGGAAAATTCTAGATCAAAATGTAGATCTCTAGCGGAAACTCGTTGTTACAAGTGTGGTGAGCTTAGGCATTGGAAGAAGGATTGTCGAAATAAGAAGGTACAATGGAAGGACAAAAATAACAAAAATAAGGGAGATCAAGATGTGAAGCTCGAAGCTAGTGTATCTTCGGATGAGTGGGGGTGGAGAATGTGTAACACCCTCTTACTTACCTTGGAGGTATTACCGTCAGTAACCCTGATTAGGACTAAACCAGAATTACCCAAGGCCTTAACCTGACAGAACATACTAGAACAAGGTAAAAGAAACCATTTAAAACCTAACAAAATTAAGTAAGAAAATAATACAGCGGAAAAACAAGTAAAAGGTCTTATACAAAACCTTAACTTAAAAAGAATAAATAAATAGAACAACTTTCTATTTGAACAAAGTCTTTAAAAAGTTTCCCGTAAATTCTTAACTTCTTTCCCACTTCGCTATGCAGCAACTTAACCAAGAACTTCACTCAAGTATAGCCATTGGAAACCTTTCTTCAACTTCTGAAGCTTCAAACCTCTGGATCCGCCTCTTGAATCAACTTCCCAGAAGAGCCTGATGTGTCGTACACCAACGGTGGACACCAGCCGACCATACAAAAGAAAAGAAGATGGATGGTTTAGTCTAATGAAAGACTAAGCAAGTGGAGAAACTAACTTGGTTCTTATGGTTATAACTAAACATATTGGCATCAAAATCTGAATAGACTCGGATTATGATCCAACAGTTAGCAGTCTTATAGAGAATAAGAAGGAGACTTGCATACTCAAGAGAGAGAGAACCACAACTTGTGGTTCCTTTAAGAAGCATAAACGATTAATGAAAACTTATACTAACGACACAACATTCACAAAACGTATTCAGCGACTAATGAACTTAACTTAATCAAAGTTTGATTAATAATCATTCTCACTCAGGAGCAAGAATGGTTATCAAAAGAACTAACCATTCAGTTACATTAACGTGCCTATCGCACTCTATTCACTTTATGATTTTCACATTACACATTCATCTTAAATAACTTTTAATCGACCCAAACTGTTGCCGATAAATTTCCTTGTAACTGATGTCGTCATGGTGAGAGGGCCTATTTCATCCGTGATCACTTGACCCACATCAGTTCCTTTTGCACTTAGTTATAGTGCACCATTGTCCTCCTTCAACGTGAAGCGAGACATGAGTCATGACTCCAATATTGGGATCCACTAGCAAGCTACGCCCCCCAATACAAACTTTGTTATAAAGAGGTTATTGGAGACTCGGCTCCTACCCCTGAACTAACTTATTTTACAACAGTGTTTCAGCATAGGACCACTAAAGAGATGTTTTGGAGTCTAAACTCCCATCTCTAACTATTTTACTTCACAACAATGTCTCAGCATGAGACAACTAAACATACAAGATCCCATAACGGTCCTAAATTCAGTTCTAGCGCAAAACTGAAATAACGACATAGTCATTATTTCTAACAAAATAACAACCTATCAGACTTTATTCAACACACAAATTATTCTCAACATGAAGATCAAATGGAATTCAATTCCTCATTTAATAAACATAAAGCAAGAGAGATCTGTCTAATTTCCTTAGCAGGCGTGCTCAACGTCCTTAGCAATTCAACAGTAATCTTTATCGCCCTTCTGCCAATCGATATTACAACTTGTATTCGCTATAAGTAAAGATTCAGAAGTCCGTTACCCGAGCGGTTTGAACCTATGAGACCGTATCAACGTCAAGATTATAAAAACCATAAATTTAATTAGCAAAGCGGAACCGAAAGGTCCTTAATGTGGCTCCACAACCAACCCGCTAATTAATTTCGATTGTAAATACCTTCACTTGAGCCCATGACTCGTTTGGCTCAATAGTGGCTCGATCCCCAACCCCAAGGGTGGCTGGGTGTTGCCCGGTAGTAGTCCTCGCGATGGGTGGTGGTCGGAGGGGTTGGTGATCACCGGCGACGTCGCGCAGCGGGCAAAGAAGATAGCCGGGGTAAGGATTCGAATTCCTTCTTCCCGAGTCCGGCTCCGTCCTGGTTTGTCTCCCTGGTTTGGTTTGCAGTAGCAATGAGCCCAAATAGAAAATGGAAGAGAAGGAGAAGATGAGGTGAAGGAGATGGCAGAGAAGATTGCCGACGGTGAAGATGCTCGCCGAGTCCGTCGTCATTCCAATCCCTTTCTCGAACTCTCTTTCTCTGCCTTTTTTTTCTTGTTCGAGATGAAACCCATCAATATGGAAGAGTCCACTCTCATCTTATCTCTCTGGTTCCTTCCTTATTAAGGCAAAGAAGAGGCGGGTTAAAGCGGTAAAATTATGTATAGACTTGTACATGGGCGGGTTCGGGCCGGGCCAAAAAAAAAATTTGTCCACATCAACGGGTCGGGCCAAGCCCTGCCCGGTAATTCGGGCCTATTTTTTTGTCCAAGCCTACCCACACACACGGGCCGGGCCGTCCACGGGCTAGCCTAGCCCGCAACATAAATTATATATATAATATATTAATATTATTATGAATTATAAATGATATTAATTTTATTATAAAATATAAATTATATATAAATTAATGAATGTTATTACAGAATGTTATTCCATTACATCTGAATTTTCATTACATCTGAATTTACACCAAAAATATCCTCAAAAACCACAGTTATTACCGAATGTTATTCCATTACATCTGAATTTTCAAGCAATTGGATTCTAGATACTGGATGCTCTTATCATATGTGCCCAAACAAGAAGTGGTTCACTTCCTACAAGGCCATAAATGGTGGAACCGTTTTGATGGGTAACAACCATGGTTGTGAGACGGTGGGTATCGGTACAATTAGAATCAAGATGCATGATGGCATTGTCAGAACATTAATGGATGTTAGGCATGTCCCTAATTTGAGAAAAAATCTTATTTCTCTTGGTGTCTTAGAATCAAAAGGTTGCAAGCTAATTAGCGAGAACGGGGTTCTAAAAGTTGTTAGTGGTTCTTTGTTGGTGATGAAGGGGATTCGCCAAAGAAATTTGTACCATCTTGTTGGCAGTATAGCTACATGTGATGTAGCAGTTGGAACATGTGGAAGCAAGAGAAATCCAACAGAGCACACTAGGCTTTGGCATATGCGCCTTGGACATATGCCAGAGAAGGGTCTAAATTTGCTTGGTAAGAAGGGCTTGTTGATGTACATGAAGAAGCCTTGCATGGAGTTTTGTGAGCATTGTGTGTATGGAAAAGCACACATGGTTTCATTTTCAACAAGCAACCATAAAAGCAGAGGGATATTAGACTATGTTCATACAGATGTTTGGGGTACGGCTAAAGTTGCTTCCAAAGGTGGTTCCAGGTAGTTTGTCTCGTTTGTAGATGATTACTCGAGATATCCTTGGGTGTATTTTCTTAAGCATAAGAATGAGGTATTCGAGACATTCAAGCAATGTAAAGCAATAGAAAGATGAAAACTTTGAGGTCTGATAATGACATAGAGTACACAGATGGTGCTTTCAAGAAGTTTTGTGATGAAGAAGGCATTGTTCGACATTGGACGGTTAGAGACACAACACAACAGAATGGATTCTTAGAAAGACTGAATCGTACACTACATGAGAAAGCTATATGTATACGCTCCAATTCTGGTTTGGGTCGAGAATGGTGGGCAGATTCGGTTGCCACAACTACTTATATTGTGAAACGATCTCCCCATTCAACATTGGATGGAGACACTCCTTTTAGGATGTGGTTAGGGCTGTAATCGAACCGAGCCAAGTCGAACTTTGAGTTGTTCAAGCTTGACTCGGTTAAAAATAGATGAGTTCGAGCTCGAACGCGAGCTTAGTTTGAGCTTAAATTATTATTTGAGTTTCGTTCATTTAAATGTTCACCGAACTCGAGCTTGTTCGCGAACCTCTCATTTAGTTTCTTCGATAGACAAATTCGTGAACAACTCGTTTACTTGATCAATTATACAAGCAAATGAAACTAAAAATTAAACTACGTGGTTTGAGAAACACCACCAAAACTATGTAATTTAACATAAATGTTATATTGTATATAATATATAGTATAGTACGGAGTATAGTTTATTCATGAACATGTAATCTAGTTTTTTTATTAGTGTATAATCGAGCTTGCTCATGAGCATAAAATCGAGTTTGCTCATGAGCAAATGAGCCGAGTTATCTTGTGTTCAAGCTCAGTTCATTTATCTTTCGAGCCTTAAAATTATGCTCAAGCTCGATTCGTTTACAAACCGAGCCGAACACGAACAAAATTTAACCGAGCCGAACATCGAGTTTCTCACGAACGGCTCGGTTCATTTACAGCCCTAGATGTGGTCAAGAGAAGAGGCATATTATGGAAGACTTAGAGTGTTTGGATGCATAGCGTATTATCATGTCAAGGATAACAAACTTGATAATAGGGCCAAGAAGGCAATTTTCTTGGGATATGCAAGAGAAGTCAAGGGCTACCATCTTTGGTTTTTTGAGGATTCTAAGTTTGTAATCAGTAGAGATGTTACTTTTGATGAGAACTCCATGGCAACTTTATCAAAAGCTGAAGGTCCTAAAGGTGGTGATGTTGCGACGTTAAAATCTCAAGTAGTTGAGATAGAAGAATTTGAGGACCAACCAGATTCTAGTCATGATCAAGAGGAATCTCATCGTGACACATATTGTCAAGAAGATGATGAGCTTGAACATGAGAAGGTTCAGCAGGAAAATACACAAGTACTACAACAACACCAACATGAGTCCATGGCTTCCACTAGGCCAAGGCGGGTTTGTAAACCAGTTCAAAGGTATGGATTTGACGAGCCTCTAAAACAATATGGGCAGTTAAACTTAGTAGAATATGCACTCTCGGTGGAGGATGATAAGCCACTCAACTTCAAACAAGCTATCAAAGATATTGATAGAGAGAGATGGTTGGTTGCTATGGAGGAAGAGATGGAATCTCTCCATAAGAACAAGACATGGGAGGTAGTCCCATTGCCTAAGGAAAAGACTGCTATTGGTTGTAAGTGGGTGTATCAAAGAAATCAGATTCATCTAAGCTCGGTGGTGTAAGATACAAGGCAAGATTAGTGGCTAAGGGTTTTGCACTGAAAGAAGGTGTGGATTACAATGATATCTTTTCTCATGTGGTAAAACATACTTCTATTCGAGTGCTTTTGAGCATTGTCAAAACGGCCTTCTTGCACGGAGACTTGGATGAGGAAATCTACATGTATCAACCAGAAGGATACAAAGTAGAGGGAAATTAAGGTAAGGTATGTCGCTTGAAGAAGTCCTTATATGGACTGAAAGACAATGGTACAAGCAATTTGACTCTTTTATGCTTAAGCATGGATTCTTTAAAAGTGATCATGATTGTTGTGTCCACACTCAAAAGCTTCATGGAGGTGATTATATTTATCTCTTATTGTATGTGGATGACATGCTTATTGCTTCAAGAAGCATGGTGGAGATAAATAAGTTGAAGGTCGAACTTGGTAAAGAGTTCGAAATGAAGGACATGGGCGCTACTAGAAAGATACTGGGTATGGAGATCAGAAGAGAGCGAAAAACTTATCATTTATTCTTGAATCAGAAAAGTTACATTCAGAAGGTTATTGATCGGTTTGTTATGCAAAAAGGCGAAGTCAGTGGTGACTCCATTGGCAAAACATTTCAAACTCTCTGGTAGCTAGGCAATCTCCCGTTACAACACAAGAAAAAGCATACATGAATAATGTACCATATGCAAGTGTAGTTGGTAGTTTAATGTATGCTATGGTGTGTACACGACCAGATAGGGCTGTCCAATGGGTCGACCCGACCCGACCCGTAAAAAAAAATTGTTGACCCGTAACCCATAAACGGGTTACGAGTTTACGTGTCGGGTCACGGGTCAACCCGTTTGAACCAGTCAAACGGGTCAAGTTGACCCGCTTGAGAATGCGTTTGTTATCCCTTGTACAACCACCCTCAACAATCCAACGCAAAATCAAATAGAAAAGAGATATGTAGAAAACATCAACTGGCCACAAAATTTAGATTAAATAGCTGTAATACTCCCAAAAAAAGAATTACGTGTAACACGAGGAACAAAGAAATCTAAACGAACTTGATCCGATGAATAAGGCCTTTTCCATTCAAACAAAACCCAAAAAACTTTTTTTGTCGGTATTGACGTCTTTGAACAATTGCCGAAGGATTGGCGTGTTGAGGCGACACTGCTGGCGACGTTGCTGGCTAGGGCTCCTGGCGGCTGGCGATAGATAGGGCTCCGGCTCCTAGCGGCTGGCGAAGTGGCGATGGGGGCGAAGTGGCGAAGGAGGCGGAGTGGTCTGGGCAATAGGGCAAGAGGCGGAGTCAGTCGAGTAGTCGACTGTCGAGATCTCTGATGAGAATGAATGAAGGAGAAAGGAGGCGGACTGGCGGATACGAAGTAGAATTAGGGTTTGGCCCTTTTGGGCTTTTGACCCAATTATAAACCCATCTACTTACTATTTTACTAATATATTAATGTAATATATATATATATTATATTACGGTTCGACCCGTATCCCGACGGGTCAACCCGTAACTCGACCCTTAACCCGTAATCTAAAAAATCCTAACCCGTAACCCGACCCGTAACCCGTAATATGAAAAAAACTTAACCCGTAACCCGTAAATTTACGGGTGGGTCGGGTCGGGTTACGGGTCAACCCACCCGTTGGACAGCCCTGTGACCAGATATTTCACAGGCAGTTAGTGTTGTCAGTAGGTTCATGGCGAGTCCTGGTAAGGCACATTGAGAAGCAGTAAAGTGGATATTGAGGTACTTGAAGGGTACCGTTAATACCGGATTATGTTTTGGTGGAAAGACATGTCAAGTTAGTGGGTTTGTCGACTCAGATTATGCAAGAGATATTGATAAACGGAGATCTACCACTGGTTGTGCTTTTAAGTTATATGGTGCTCCGATAAGTTGGAGATCAATGTTACAGTCTACAATTGCACTCTCAACTACAGATGGCTATGGCAGAGGGAGTGAAGGAATCTTTGTGGTTGAAAGGTCTTTTGTGTGACTTGGGAATGACACAGGATAGTGTGGATCTATGGTGTGATAGTCAGAGTGCAATTCACTTGGCTAAAAATCAGGTTCATCATGCTCGTACCAAGCATATTGATGTCAGGTATCAGTTTGTTCGAGATGTCATAGAAGATGGAGATATTTCTCTTATGAAGGTACATACAAGTGAAAACCCCGTAGACATGTTAACCAAGGTTGTGACAGGCAGTAAGTTTCAACACTACTTGGAAATACTTCAGATTGTCCCATGTTAAATTGCCTTGGAGGGGCATAGTCCTTCGGGATGGTTACAAGTTAGGTGGAGACTATATGGAGGACATGTAGAACTACGATTGGCTTGATCCCGATCAAAAGGGTACGTAGGTAGTCATGAGTATAATGATGCAACCCAGATGATGAACTCTATTTCGGTTGCTACGGATTGCTCTCATATTCATTCAAAATTTGAGTTTTTTTCAAATTATGTACGAGGTGGAGAATTGTGAGCATGCTATTGTGTAGGAGATTGAAAATGACACGAGAAGAAAAAGGTGGAAATGCTAAATGTGTTATCGGTGATAAATGAAACACATATAAATTAGTAAATTGCATTTTCTATTTTTCATTATTAGAATTTACATTTTTCATTATTAGAAGTCCTTACAATCTTTATATAAGAGAGAATAGAGAGGAGGAAAAACTCAATCTGATCAACTCCAAAAAATCAAAGAGAAAAAGAAAACACGAGAGAAAAAAAAAGGAAGAAGGATTTCATTTTGCAAAAAGAAAAGAGAGAAACAAAGAGAGGTTTATTTTTCTTTGTAAAGATATACTCTTTTGTACGACGAACTTGTGGCTTGTACACATTATCAGGTTTATTTCTTTCATATAGTAAGAAACATATCACCCCGAGGACGTAGACAATTTGTCGAACATCGTTAAATTCTTGTGTGTTCATACTACTTTAATTATTCCATATTAGTCGAAGCTTCCACGACTACTCAATATATATCATTCCCTAGATATTTCATTGGTATATCTCTCTCCATGCATATTTCTGAACTGGAGGCATACCTCTGGATTGGAGTTGTAGAAGATACCGTCTCAATTCTTACCATACTGGCACGATCTTGTTAATTAGGTTCGGTCTTTTGTACTGATATCTCCTAGTTGTTAGCCGAGTTTTTTAATTAAAAAAGGAAAAAACAACCAATCATTTGGAAAAAAAGGAGTCGACAATTTATTAAAAAAAAGTTTCGATATATTTTATTCCGGCTTAGGAATTATTGTTAGTAACCGAAAATTTTCCTATTGTAAGAGAATCTTTCGAGTTGTGAAAGATCTCCTAGTAAAAAAAGAGGAAAAAATAAAAAAAATCCCGAGGGACCGAGCCATGTCTTGGACCTGCTCAGAAATATAGGACGATTCGTACTCTTGGGATCGGCCACATCGACGAGTCAACACTCGTCCTTATAAGCCGCTTTCAAAAGACCACCCGGATTGGATCCCACCATATCGGCTTCCCGAGAATCGGGCCCGCTACTACGGAGAAACTCTTAGATCCTGGCATCGTTTTTACGATGAGCGGGTTTTTGAGTCCACCTCCTCGGTGCCCACGCGAAACTCCCAAACCCTGGCATCGTTCCAACGATGAGCGGGATCGGAGTCGGCCTCCTTGGCGCCCACGCAACCGAGTCTGCGAATCAGACCTACGACCACGGCCTCCTCGGCCACCCTCTCCAGTGGTCGAGAGTCTTAGCATCGAGCATATGTTAGCGGCCTTAGAGCGCCAAATGGCTGAATACATGGCGCGTTTCCATCCCACACTCGCCCGATACACGTTTCTACACCCCAGCTGCCATTGGCGCCGGTGCCGAGCGAGCTCATCATCGAGACCGTGCCGGAATTGCTTAGTTATTAATTAATCTTGGGTAAGCTCGTTTTTTTACCAAGATTTTGTACATTAGAAAATTTTCAATTGTCAAAGTTATCTATTAACTTGTTTCTTAGTCATTAACTAATCTCGTTTCTTAATAGAATCAAGATAGACCTGTAAAAGTTTTGATCTTTTCTAAGATATGTGTGCCATGCGTATCTTATCTTCTAGAAATGCATGTCATACTTATCTTATCGTCTAAATTGGTGTGCCATGATCTTTATCTCTTATACAAGCTCAATTAAATTTGTCTTCTTCCACCCCTTCTATATAAAGCAACGCCTTCACTTCCATATTATTCCTCCTCCTTAAATTATTCTTCTTCTTTCGTTTCTTTTTCTCACCTTGTTCAAACCAACCTTGTCGTTTACTTTTAATTGTTTTCTTTTTGTTTTTTTCTTTGTGTTTTATTTTTATTTTCCTTTTTTAAAGTAATCTAACAAAAGATTAATGATATTGTAGAAAAAGGGTATAGGGCGGACTAGTATTAAAACTCAGGGATACTACACGGAATAACCTTTTTTTTGGGCATCACTTAAAAATGTATAAAACTAAGGATTACCATTAGAAATTTATCTAAAATTTATTTTCTGCTTGTAGATATGAAAAGCAACAAACCCATTGTGTGAATTTGAGCATAAATAGTTTTTGTTTTGTCTTAGAGCTCACAAGTACGATGTGTACACATTAGATAATATCACAAAAGGGGAAAAATTTTCATTTTACAACAAGAATGGATGAATTGTGGAAAAAAAAGAAAAAGAAAGCGAAGAACCAAAATGTACGTAGGTGAAGACTTAAGAGGAAGCACTTTTGTGAAGAGACACCAAGGATGCATAAACACCATCTTTGATACGAAGAAGAGTTTCATGCGTTCCTTTCTCTGCAATAACTCCATTCTTCACTACTGCAATAACATCTGCATTCTTAATGGTGGACAAACGATGAGCTACCACAATTGTAGTCCGGTTCACCATGACTCGATCAAGTGCGTTTTGAACCACTTTCTCGGACTCAGCGTCTAGTGCACTCGTAGCCTCGTCTAGTAGTAGTATCTTCGGGCTCTTCACTATGGCACGAGCAATGGCTACTCTTTGTTTTTGTCCTCCTGACAGATGTGTTCCTCTTTCACCAACCAATGTATCATACCCCTGTAGGAATTACATAAAAGTGTTAGGTATAAAGTTGATGTTGTATGGTTTAGCAAATTAAAGTTACGTTAGGTTAGAATGTCCATCCCACATCTGAAAGTTGGGACTTAGACTAGACTAGTATATAACTCAGTGAATTACTCCTGCTATTGCCAATTGGTTTTAGGATGGAACTCCGCTTGGCTAATACGCTACAAGTTGTACCTGTTGTAATGCACTTATGAAATTGTGAGCGTTTGCGGCCTCTGCAGCTTCGGTGATTTCGGATTCAGTGGCGTCACCTTCTTTCCCATACCCAATGTTGGCGCGTATGGATTCGTTGAACAGAATAGGCTCTTGGCTCACCAGACCCATTTGTTGCCTCAACCACTTTATCTTGAAGCTTTGAATGTCAACTCCGTCGAGAGTGATGAGACCAGAATCAGGATCATAAAACCGTTGCAACAGAGATATGACAGTTGATTTTCCACTCCCACTTTCTCCCACCAAAGCAACAGTCTAAGCAATCAACAAGCAACAAGTTTAGCTTCAACTCGAGTCTACGTACACATGAGACACTTCATTATATTAGTACACTAGATGTTAGTTACGTACCTTGCCAGCACGAATGGACAAGTTGATATCACGGAAGATTTGAACATCGGGTCTTGTGGGGTACTTGAAGCTGATGTGCCTTAGCTCAATATCACCCTTGACTTCACTCAAAGTTGTTCCTGATTCACCACTCGAGTCTATTTGGGATTCGCGATCAAGAATTGCAAATATGGAAGCCGCCGCACCTCTTGCTTTGCTAGAGTCAGGGGCGAAGGCGCTTGATTGTGAAATCCCTATGGCCGCCATAGTCAAAGCAAAGAAAACCTACAAACAAAAGCACTCATGTTTTATGAAACCAAGAGTTTCCAAAGCACTCATGTCAACTCCTTGAAAATTAAAGGAGTACTTACCATGAAAACCTCGGCAAATGTAGTTTTTCCTTTTCCAACAAGAATCGCTCCTACATAGAAGATGAGAGCATATACCAAAAATAACAAACCATTGGACACACCAAAGCCTACACCACTTATCAACCCAAGCCTTATTCCCGACTTCATCGGTCCTTCACACTTGCTCTCATAGAGTGCAATCACTTTGTCTTCGGCACAAAACGAAGCAACCGTTCTAATGCTTCCAACAGCATCATTTGCAACTTGGCTCGCATCTTCGTACTTCTTCTTTGCATCCGCACTGAATCCTTTCATGAACTTCATTTGTACAAACCCATTGAGTCCAATGAGCGGTACCATACCGAGGATAACCAAAGCAAGAAGCCAATTGGATGTGAAAGCAATGATCAAACCGGCTAAAGCCGTTGCAATGTTTTGCACAAGCAATCCCAAAGCATCTCCTACGAGACCACGAACAGCCGCTGCATCAGCAGAAAGCCTGGCACCAATAGCACCACTCGAGTTTTGTGGCTCATCAAACCAACCAATCTCCATGTTAACAACTTTCTCAAAACACATTGATCTAATCCTTTGAATCAACTTTCCACCAGCTACGGCGAAGAAATAGGTCCTACCAGGATACGCCAACAATGATCCAATACCAAGAACTGCAAACATCACTGCCCAGAATCTAGAGTCCTTTCTAAGCTGATCATGTGGCTCGTAGAAGATCTTGATTGCACTTGAAATCAGGACTCCAAACACTGGAAATACACATCCATTTGCTATGGCAGTTAACGCACCCACAAGAAGCACGGGAATTTCAGCTTTGTTGAGTGTTGCAAGGCGTAGGATGGATACTTCTCGGTGAGCATCGGTTTCTTCAGATTCTTCCTCGGGTTGTCCTGACGTGGGCAAAATTGTGTCTGCTCCATCAACTCCCATACCAAACATAAATGATAACGTTCTTCGTGTGCTTCCTGATCTCCCCGAGGACCCTCTGCTTAATGATCTGAACGAAGGTGCTCGTTTTTGGCTGATTGATCTAAATGTTTCTGATGGCTCCAACTCTTTCTTGTTTTCTTGTAATCTTATGAGTTGAGAGTATGCGCCTTCTGGGTCCTTGAGCAATTGGGAGTGTGTTCCTAAATCATTCATGGGATAAAAAGTGTTAGAAATTTAAATAGTATTAAAGGTAGTTATTTTGGGGGATGCAATTGCAAATTGAACTTACCTTTCTCAACAACCTTTCCTTGATGAATAACGGCAATGGTATTAGCATTTCGTACGGTGCTCAATCGGTGAGCAACAATGACAGTTGTTCTGTTGCCCATTATTCTATCTAATGCCTCTTGTACAACCCTTTCAGATTCCGCATCAAGTGCACTTGTGGCTTCATCAAGAAGTAGGATTCTCGGGTCTTTTAAGATTGCTCTCGCTATGGCGATTCTCTGCTTCTGTCCTCCTGACATTTGAGTTCCATGCTCCCCAACTAAAGTGTCCAGCCCCTACAAGGTAGTGAAATATAATAGCATGTTATTTGAGGGACGCAAATTATTCTAAGATGTGATATATACAAAATGAATCTTGTGTATGCTTTTGTTTGCTAACCTGTGGGAGTTTGTCAATAAATCTAGCGGCATTTGCAAGCTCGATTGCAACCTTAATTTCCTGCTCCATTGCCCCGTCTTTTCCATAAGCAATGTTTTCTCTAATGGTGGAAGCAAACAGAACGGGCTCTTGGCTAACAAGGCCAATCTTCTGACGAATCCATTTAAGCTGAAATTCCTTCAAGTTGATACCATCAATGAGAACTTGACCAGCTTGTGGATCATAAAACCTCTCTATAAGACTAACAACTGTTGATTTCCCACTCCCACTTTGACCAACCAAAGCAACAGTTGTTCCACTGGGGATGGAGAGTGAGAATCCTCGGAAGATTGGCTCATCCGGTCTAGCAGGATAACTGAAGTAAACGTCTCTCAACTCAATATCACCATTGATGTCGTCTTGTACTTTCCCACTCAAGTCAGACGTATCGATATCTGGCTTTCGCTTGATTGTCTCAAACATCTTGTATGCTGCAGCTTTTCCTGCTGCAAATGAGCTCAAGCATGGCGAAATCTGGCCCAATGACCTGAAATGACGCGGAATCATCAAATTCTTCACTTTTAGCAAGTATATTGGAATTGAAATGTGGAATGAACTAAAGATAAATAAATAAAAAACTCACATGGAACCAGTTAAGACTGCAATGATCACATTGAGGACATTACCCCCGGTATACCCTTTTTCGATAATCAATTTCGCGCCAAACCATATCGCGAAACCATAACTTCCAAAAACGACACACATAAGAGCTCCAAGGCCTAGCCCGGTTGCCAAACCTTCTTGAACACTAGAACGATAGGCATTTACAATGGCCTTATTGTAATTTTCAACAGCATGCTTTTCCCCGGTGAATGATGCAACCTATACATGGACAATAGTCATTAGTTGGACACACTTGATGTGTAACATTAGTTTGGACAAAACATGATGACTCACCGTTCTAATAGAGCCAATCGTCTGCTCTACGACAATAGCTGCCTTGGCATACGCTGCTTGCCCTTTCGCTGACGTTTTGGAAATCGTGATGGCCATGGCCGCACCAGCAGCTACAACCAGAGGAATACAAGCCAGCATGACTAAGGTGAGTAGCCAACCTTGGAGGAATGCTATCACAAATCCTCCAATGAATGTCGCCACCAGTTGCACGAACTGACCAACCTAAAACCGATACAACAAGAGCAATAGCATTAATTAGACAAATCAATCGTCTCATGCGGTTAGACATGTTAAAAATAATGATAATAATACCTTCTCGCCCATGGCGTCTTGTATGAGGACGGTATCTCCAGACATCCTACCAACAACTTCTCCGGTGGTTGTTTCCTTGTCAAAGAAGGAGACGTCCTGTCTTAGTATTGCTTTAAGATACAGATTCCTTATTCTTGCAGATTGTCTTTCTCCAGTAACCATCCAGCACATCACCTCTGCGAAAAAACAGGACAAGGATCCAACAAAATTCTCATCAAGATCAAAAAAACAAACAAACTTGCTAGGATTGGTAATCGGATGAGTAAACGCTTACGAAGAGTGGCTGCTGCTGCAACTCCAATAGCCAAGTAGACAAATTTGAGGGACACCTATACAAAACAAACTCGTATCAAGATCTTGTTCATGAGCAAGAATCATTGGATCATCATTTTTTATAATAAAGATAGGTAGTACCATTGAAACGACATGAATGACATGTTTCGAATTCTGGTTCTGACCGAAAGCATCAATGAGTTCACCGAAGATTATGGTCATTAGGGGCATACAGGCGCCATTGGCGACAGCACTGATGGAGCCGATGAACATAAGAAGCTTGTCCGTTCCGTCTGAAAAGGAGAAGAGCTTGAAATAGGGGACTGATTCATGGCTTTGGTCCTTTTTCAAAGGCTTGTTCATTTCCATCTCCATTGGAGCTGCATTTGCACCTGAATTTGTATTCATCTTCTCTTCCTCCATTCTCTTTCACCAGCTACGCAAAGAGAATTCAATTCAACAGAAGCTAATTAATTAATTTGTATCAAGAAAACAGGCCTTAGATGTATGCATTTGAAATGTTGTCGACATTCCGTTCTTGCAATCATCTTACAAAATATGATTTTCATGAATGAGTTTGCAAGAAAAGAATTTGGAGCAGAATTGGAATGTTGAACTCACCAAACAGGACAAAAGATTAGCGGCTGGAAAGCCCAGTGGCCAAACGATGGCGTTTTGGGATCTGGGTTGCCGTCTTCTTCCCCTTCTGAAAATTATGATGAGAAGGGTTGATTATGTTCTTATTGTAACTCTTCTCAATCATAAAAACAAGTTCAAATTTATTTTGGTTGGCATAATAAACAAGTTCATATGGTCAGCTTGCTCTGTCGTCGATTTAATATTTGATTGTTTACTGGAGAATTATTTTATACTGGTGGATTTTATAGGAATCCCACCAGCTCACCAACAATCTTACTTAATGCTTGACGTTTCACTCTCTTAGTTTAATATCTTAAGATAATAATAGTACCATAATTTAACTATACCGTTTGAATGGTTGATTATATATGATCTCATGAGATATGAAATCATATCTATTACTATATGATGACTTGCTTTTAAATTTGTTCCAAGTTCTAACATATACTTTTGAAAAGCTGTTCTATCCCCTTTTCGATTTTGGTTATTCAATATATGACATCGCCATTTACAGCTGCTGTCGAAGATGCAATCTAGCAATCAGATAGACATGGCAAACGTTTTAGAGGTCCAAAAATGTTTTTTTTTTCTGAATTATTTAAACCTATGACGGTCTAAAGTTAATTAATTTTATGGTTTTGCTTGAAGACGAAAATTAAATTTCTGAGGTAAATTTTCTGGTTTGAATCCATCCGGTCGAAACTCTAGAGATGGGCTCTTCAATCTTATGTTACTCTTACACGTCCTATTCCCCACCTACTAAAAATTTCCCACCCTTTTATTTCGGGAAGTTAGTTGCATGATAGTATTTAAAAGCTAACGTCAGCTTAAATTTTTGGATTACTGGAACCCCAGGGGCTCATCATCTTAAAATGTATGTTGATGAGAATGACTGTTTTTTGGTTGGTAAGGATTTGACCATTCTTAAACTATCTATATATTATATTCCACCAGTAATATTTATAGGACTTCATATAATATTCGATCCATGAATTGAACAACAAATAGCTATATATATTTGATGCCATCAAGAAAGGGTTGATTGACTAATTTGTTTGGCCTTCAAATTAATTAAAACTATCCGTTTTCTACTAATTGCGCGTATTTAATTAATTTAATTGAAAGGAGGAGTTGAGATTTAGATCTGGGCTTCTGTTAAATGTAGAAATTCATTTATAGTGATCGCCTCTAATCTATCTTTAAGGGATCGAATATTCATCCTTTAAAAACATTATGGAGATTAACCAAGTGTTATGATCGAATATATAAGACGTAATAAAGTCAGACTCAATAATACTCTTTACTTCCTTGTTTGTTTGGTTTCAAGCACGTCTTCGGTACTGCCCAATGCCCATGATATTGCAAAGCAATGGAGGCACGTATTTGCAAATCCTTGGTTGGTTGCAAGTCCTTGCTTGTTAATATTTTATTTGCATTAAGACGCTTTGATAATGACACTTACAGCCCCACAATTATTACATAAATGATTATAAAGGACACAACAGGTTGGAATATTCATGGATGCAAAGATTTTTGTAGAATAACAGTTGTATTCTCTCTACTAAACTATCCAAATCAGAATTGGTCAACCAAGATGACCAAACTTAATTGATAAGATGGGAGTGTTGGGCCAGATATTTTTGGGCCGTGGGAACAAGGATTGAAGCCCGTCTTCGCAAATGGATCTGGTCGAGCATTAACTGTGTGCGAAAAAGACGCCCACAACGGCTCACTCATTAAGCCGTTAGTGAGGTTTCCGGGATGGCAAAGCCATAGATGTAACATCTCTTTAGTCAACGAAGCTATAAAAGGATGAGGAGGAGGATAGAGAAGGATCATCCGATATACTAGTACTACGCTCTAGCTCTCAGTCAACGAAATCAATCACTCGAAATACTTTGTCAATCTCAAGTTACATTTATAGTTATCATTTGCACTCATTGAATCAAGCTGTATCATCCTCATTCGAGAATACATATCTTTGAATTACAATATTCCTGTCTTGTTTATATCTCTTTTGCTTTCATATTTCTTTACAATATTAATGTTACTAATGTGTTAACATGTTTAAACTGATCATTGCCTAAGGTTCCCACATTATAGCAGATAACACGTTTACGTGTTAATTTTGCCCAACACAATTTGCACCCACCATGAGGCCCTTAGCCAAGAAAAATCAATTGAGCATTGTAAAGTCTCAATCTATGAAGTATGGCCGACAACAAAAACTACTCCGATGGACTGGAGGATCACGAGATCAATAAGGAGACTGTCGATTCGCGGGTTATGTACTCGGGTGACAAACGCACTTCCACAGAAAGAACTCAAGATTCGACCACATTGTCACCACTCACGAACGTGCAACGACAATCGAGTCAGCCGTCGTCGCAGAATTACGCACAAGCAAAGTGAAGCGCATACTCGGTTTACTAAAGTGTATGAGAAACGTATTGAAAGTTTGACTAATGCAAGAAATCTACGTCAATCGTAGGTACAATCCGGACCAAGCCGGCCATGAGCTTTAGGAACAATGGATGGTGTTGCGTGACAATTGAACATGAACGATCTGAACTTGGTAATGCTGAATGAACCTAAACATGTAAACAATTATCATGTAAACGGTAATTCACTCGGAGATGTCCTAGAGGATGCGGGAATTACTTTATTACACGAACACATTTTGTCTCTAGAAGAACGCATCACCCAAGTTCCATGGGCCCCTCAATCGATAGCGGTCGAAAGGAGAGACGCCTACTCCGATTCCTCTTTTGTCCCCGCTATCGCGAGAATGGACATATCGTGAAAATACCATGTTCCCGACGTACCAAAGTACAAAGGAACTATGGATCTAGACCAACACATAACCGTGGTCAACATAGGCCTGACTGTACCTGTGATTGGAGCAAATTCCTTTCGTGAGTTAAGGATTCAATTTGTTTTTCATAAACCTCGGTAAACCGATTATGGGCTTCTCTTTACTTTTCAAGATCCTTTTGGCGGGCGAGCATGGAGGCCCTTAATTCAACGATGATGGCTTATTCAACAACCATTGTGTATTCTTGTACGACAACGGATTTAGTAGGATATTGGGTTCTTTCAATAGAGGTGTGATCATCATCCGAAGGTGGGTTTTGTGGATAGAGGATTTCTTGGTTGGCGTCTTGGTTCTTCAGTCCTTTCGAATGGTAGTTGAATTCATTAGCCATGTTTTCTGGAGTAAGGTCCGTGGTTTTTAACCTATCTCTTTGACTAAGGGCCCCATATATAGTGGGTGCCACATAAACGTGTTATCCGCTAAAATGAGGAAACCTTAGTCATAAATCAGTTTAAACATTTGAAAACATTAAGATGAACAAGATAAAATAAACAGAAAGTAAAATATTCCAAAAAATGTTACTGAGATTAGTCTATAATTAGATGAATTTAGATGCACAAAAAGAAATAAATACAACTCGAAGCTCGAGCACGGAATGTGACAAGTGAATCACAAATGGAATAACCAAAAAACATGAACAAGATCTTGGTAGATCATATATTGCTAATGGTTTTTCTACTGTGGAGATGTGTCTCTATTCCTCATCTATTTGACCTCCTTTTATACCTCCCCGAAGACAATAGTTGGCCATCTTCCAACGTGTAACCGACAATTCCGCCCTTAGTCAACAACTGCGTTGTTACACCCACGTCTTTTGCTCCTCGTTAACGCCTGGCATGATTCGAATTGGAGGTGGGCTTGTGTTCTCTTTATTGGCCTAAAATTTACTAGCCCAACAATAAGCATGTAAGAGAACATAAGCAATATGACACAGTTTCTTACAGAGGAACCCCATGACAACCAACTAGTTGTGTGGGTGAACCTCTATCTACGCTGGAGGATTTTGAATGACTTACTTATTATTGATTGTCCCTTAGTTACCATAAGCAAAACTCAAACTTTCTATATTCCTAGCAGTCCCGAACTCTAGGAATGAATCTTCTCAACCTAGTTCTTAAGCGAACACCTCAACTAAAACGATTAACTCAAACCTTACACCTAGATTCGACTAATTAGTTCCTTTTCACCTGGGAACTTCTTTCTTCATGTCATCGAGATCACATTGATGCAGTGAAGCCTGCCATGTCTCCAACCGACGTCGATGAGTTGATTCGAGTGCCTTCTGACGGACCAATTACAAGAAGTCGAGCTAAGAAGATTGCTCAAGGCACAACAACGATCTTGGTTCGATTAGCAGCGGTTATTGAAGAGCCTAGCAAGGCGAAGTGGGTCTCGTGCATTCGACATCAATTGAGCCCGGATTCCATGGATTAATTATATGAGGGTCGAAAATCATCATTTCTTTATTTAGAAACATGTATTAATTTGTCTCACTTTAGGGCTGAATTTAGTAAGTGACCGGGTGAGATGAATTGGTATATGGGTCAAAGTCAACCCTTTGACTTGACCATTCTAAATTAAAGAAAATATCTTATTTATTTTATTATAAACAATTTCTATTTATTTTAATAATGTAGAGAAATCAACCAATAGGCTTATGTTAGTTGGTTGATCTTCTCTCTCCTGGTTGTTAGAGATTTTTTTAGTTTGTTACAGATATTTTGAGTTTGTTAGGTTGTTTCCTTAAATAAATAAATCAACCATGATTTATTTTATTTAAGGGGATCTAGACAGACATTATTTTAGATATTTTATTATATCTTGGGAAGCAAGATAAGGAGACCTAAATCCCCTCTCTAGGGCCGACCATCCTCTCTCTTTGCTCCCCAAGTAATAGCTTTTGTATTCTCTATTTATACTTTGCATTTTCATACAATAAAAATCACCTTGAGAGAGATTAAACCCAAATTGGTTTGATCTATCTCTTGGGCCAAAAATATACACGTGTGTTATTGAATTTCCGTCTTGGAGAATTCGTTCATCATCATCATCGTTAACCAGCAATTCTAATCTATTTCTTTCTTGTCGAATTTGGATTATAGTTCATTCAATTAGATTGTTCTAGTTGTGATTGTTATAGATCAAACTAGTGAATCATTCGGATTTAGCGTTAGAGCCAGTCCGTTTGAACTATCAAAATTGACTATCAATAATTCAGATCGAGTTCTTTCATTCATTCAATCAGTTTCGTTATTGTGATACTTGGATCGCAAGTTATTGACTTTGTTAGCAAATTCAGGTTGAATCAAGGATTACTAGGCAAGATCGGGACTTGTGTGGGTCATATACGAGGTTTCAATGGAGGATTCCGGGGCAATCACGTATCAAGTGGTATCATAATCCAGCGTCTCGCCAAGTAATTGTTTCTTTCCTTAATTTGCTTTCTAATTGATTTGATTCAGTTTTTGATCCCAAAAATCCCACCTTTCCACAAAGTTTGAATTTTTGAGACCAAAGATTGAATTTTTAACCATCAACCACCACATCTCTGCTACACCTTCATCACGAACCACCACAGGCGCCACCAACTGGTGTCGCTAACCACCGCCGCTCATCTCACCACCACCAGCCAAGACTAACTCCACCACCCCTATCCAAATCGGACACCACCAAACCCTAGTTCGCCAACCCACCCTTGCGCGAACCCTAACCCTAACCCTAAATTGGCGGCCAACCCTAATCCCAAACCCTAACCCAAGTTGCGAGAAACCCTAACCCTATTCTCGCGAACCCTAGTCCGAAACCCTACCTTTCACCAAACCCTAGAACCGAACCCTAACTGTCAAACCCTAATCCAGCCGTGAGCATCCCAAACCCTAATTCTCTTACTTGTTACTTGCCCTCCAAGCAACTACCTAATTAGGAGATTTTTAAGGGATTTGTGCATGTTTATTTGCTGAATTGGTTGAGTTGTGTTGCAATTAAGATTAGCAATTGTCTTCCTACAATTTTTATGAGTTTTTATTTCAAGTTGCATGATCAATAGAGATTCATATTGCTTGTTAGTATTTGCTGATTTTTGCTATTGCATCCCCTCAATTTTGACCTACCCCTTCTTCTTTTGTTAAATTGGCTTCTAGTTGGTTTCATTGGTAGCAAAAGTCACTTAGTTTTTTTTTTTTTTTTAAAAAATCAGATTAGTTTCGTTTTGCCCTTGCATTCAGTTATTGCATTGCTTTGCTTGTTTATCAATTCTAGCACAAGAGTAGATTGTGCATAAAGTCAAAAAAAAAAGAGAAAAGAAAAGTGATCTACCCCAGCTAGTTTTAAGCCACTTTCAACCCTAGTGACTGCTTGCTTAAAAAAAATAGCTAAGTAGAAATCATTTTGAAGAAAAAGAGTGACGAAATAAAAGTCACTTAGCCCACCATAATTTTTATCCTTGCATGCTGAAATTTGGCTTTATTAACTTGCAAGAGTCAATTGAGAGATTGCATGTGTTTTAGAGCTCATAGAGGGATTATTTGCATTGCTTGTCTTGTTGCATACTTGCCATTTGCTTAAGTTGCATATTTCCTTTATTAATCATTAGTATTCCATACCTACACTATATCTACCCATTTTACTCCCTCAAATCAGCCCAAAAACTGAATTAAGTTGATTGGATTGCTTTGAGGCAAGTTTTGGCTTGATCAAGGTGTGGTATTGCTTGTTGTGATTTGCTTTAGAACACACTACTCTCTCTACTTTCTTGCTTGTTTCAGGAACAATGGTGATTCCATCATAACCTAACCCAACTGAATTGAACCTCACTAAGGAGGCAATCGACTTCATTAGGTTGTCCATTAGTGATGGTGTACGAGATGGCCAGGCTCGAGCTGTAGAACTGGCCACGGCTGCATTGGCTCCACAAATGAAGCGTTTAGAGGAGCAACTTGCAACGTTGATTGATTCATCTTAAGCAAGTCGTAAGAGCACCCCTGCAGTCGATCTTACAAGTGACCCAAATCAGGCCTCGGGTAGCGACAAAGGCAAGCAACAACTAGTTGATGAAGAGCATGATGTGCTTGCTAGCTACAACAAAGATAATGATCCCCCGACTCACTACTCCCCCACAGCAGGCCGAGGTAGAGGAAGAGGCATCGGGTCGAGGACCACCGGTTACTCATCAACAATTCTATAATCAGCCACAAAACCAGTATCCTCAAGCCACTCATCAACAATATCAACAATACAACAATTCTTTTGATGATGTGACGTATGGCTATCCCGGGGAAGAAAGGCGCCCATGGCATCCTCCCCTAGATGATTTCTATAACCAAGCTGAGGTTGTAGAGGATATCCCACCAGCTTATGGAGTACAAAGGCCGAACAACAACAACGCCGTTAACCAAGCTGTAAATCAGATTGGGAAACGTGATATAAAGATCAAGATAGAGCCATTCAACGGAGAGCTTAATCCAGAGAAGTATCTAGAATGGGAACAAGCTACAAATTTCATTCTAGATCACATGGGATATGAAGAATGGGAGAAAGTTGTTGTTGTTGTCATCCACTTTATTGGGACCGCTAGAAATTGGTGGTTTAGAATGACGGAGGATCGAATTAGAAAGGCCTTAGCACCAATTGAAACTTGGGGCCAACTGAAGTTTGTAATGAGGAGGAAATATGTGCTTGAAGAGCATACCGAGCACATGAGATTGAAAGTTGTAACTTGCAAACAAGACACCAAGTCTCCAACCGAGTACTTCAATGAGCTAGAGGATCTGAGTTTTAAAGCAGGGATTCATCATTCCCAAAGGTCTCTAAGGACCCAATTCATGGTTGGACTGAATCAAAGCATTAAAGACACATTGGAGATTCAACAAATAAAGGATCTCAATGCCTTAGTACATTCAGCCCAACTACTCTATGAGCAACAACAAAGGAAGAAGAAGGAAGTTTGGAATACACCAAAAAGGTATGGTTCTAATCCTAGTTCAATTTCCAATTCTTATTCTTCTAACCCTTCTATGCAACAAAAGGGAGCTTCTAGCTCACCTAAACCAACAGGTTTTCAAGGCCAAAGGCGTCCCACTAATGGACCTCCAAATCAGCCTAGGGCACGTGATCTAGTGTGCTACAAGTGTCAAGGAAGAGGTCATTATGCCAAGGATTGTCCAAATCAGAAGCAAGTGCTACTCACCACTAATGGAGGATATGTGAGTGATGAAGATATACCTCCAAATCAAGTGGAGGAGGACAGCAATGGACAAGAAGAGGAGGACGTGGAGGCCATTGAACCAGATACAACTGAACAGCCTTTAACTTTGGTAACCATGCGTACTCTTACTTTACAAGAAACACCTAGGCTAGATCAAAGGGAAAATATTTTTCATACTAGGTGTACAGTAAAGAATCAAGTGTTATGCATGATAATTGATAGTGGTAGCTGCTGTAACATTATTAATGCTAAGGTAGTTGATCACTTGCAATTAAAAACCCAACCTAGGGCTACTAGTTATGGTCTAAATGGAATTAATGATTCAGATGGTCCTAATCTTGTTACTCATCAGTGTTTAGTTCGTGTTTCCATAGGCAATTATGTGGATGATATTATGTGTGATGTGGTAAACATGGAATGCACTCATATCTTGTTAGGTAGACCATGGTTATTTGATAGGAGAGTTATATATGATGACATGCTTAATACCTATTCTTTTAACTATGACGGGAGGAGAGTTTCTCTTTTACCATTGTCGCCCCAACAAGTCTTACAGGATCAGGTACGCAGAGACCAAGCTAGGGCACTTAGGCGTGCCAAGGAAGAGAAAGAAGAGGCTGAATTAGTGGCCAAAGTTGCGGCCCGGCGTTCGGCGCCCGATGCGTCGACAAAGCGAAGCGGCATTTCCCAGTCTCCACCCGGGCATTCTGGCTCAAATTTTAGGACAACATCAAGCAACAGGTGGAGCTACTGATTGGGATGAAAAACGCTGAGAAAAGTGCCCAAATTCGTCCAAAGCGCCGAGCAACACTTCCAGCAGTGCAGCTGAGATGAAAACGGGGCTATCTCCCAAACCACTCGGGCGTTTTCCCTAAACTTTTGGGAGCAATTCAGAAACTCAGAGAGCTACAAATCTGGAAAAAGAACGCCTACAGAAAGAGCCAAAAATCGGCTTAAAATGCAATGTAGAAAAGCGCTCTCTAGTGAATCAGTCTAGTATTTATTTCCCTAACTCTTATTGTTTACTTCTTATGAGGAAAGAGATACTTATTATTAGTCAAGATATTTCACATCTTCCAAAGTGTCTACAGGATCTATTACAAGAGTTTGAAGATGTGATGCCTGAAGAGTTGCCACAAGGCCTTCCACCAATTAGAGGCATTAAGCATCAAATCGATTTGGTGCCCGGTGCTTCTTTACCAAACCGTGCAGCCTATAGAGCAAGTCCAGAAGAGACCGCTGAGCTTCAAAGACAAGTGCAAGATCTCATGGACGAAGGCTATGTGCGTGAATCTCTCAGCCCATGCGCGGTTCCGGTGATTTTGGTGCCAAAGAAGGATGGCACATGGAGAATGTGTGTTAATTGTAGAGCGATCAACCAAATAACAGTTAAGTACCGTCATCCCATTCCTAGATTAGATGATATGCTTGATGAATTGCATGGTGCTAATTTCTTTTCTAAGATTGATTTAAGAAGTGGGTACCATCAAATTAGAATGAGGGAAGGGGATGAATGGAAAACTGCTTTTAAAACTAAGTATGGCTTATATGAATGGTTAGTAATGCCTTTTGGATTAACTAATGCACCTAGTAATTTTATGAGGCTTATGAACCATGTTTTAAGAAGATACTTAGGCAGATTTGTTGTAGTCTACTTTGACGATATCTTAGTCTATAGCAAAACCCTGCATGAACATGTAGATCATCTTAGGGCTGTTTTGGACACTTTAAGGTTAGAAAAGCTTTATGTTAACTTGAAAAAGTGTTACTTTTGCTCGGAGTCTACCATTTTTCTTGGTTTTATTGTGTCTAAAGGTGGATTGAAGGTAGATGAAGACAAGATCAAGGCAATCAAAGAATGGCCCCAGCTGACTACACCAACAATGGTCAGATCATTTCTCGGCTTGGCTGGCTTCTACAGGAGATTTGTGCGTGATTTTAGCACAATTGCAGCCCCACTCCACGAGCTTACAAAGAAGGATACAGCCTTTAAATGGAGGGAGCAACAAGAGAACGCCTTCAACACTTTGAAGGACAGATTATGCCACGCCCCGGTGCTCCAACTCCCTGACTTCTCCAAAGCATTCGAGATCGAGGTGGACGCTTCTGGACATGGCATAGGAGGCGTGCTCTTGCAAGACAAGAAACCCATAGCTTATTTCAGTGAAAAGCTTAGTGGGGCTGAGTTGAATTACCCTACTTATGATAATGAGTTGTATGCTTTAATAAGGGTTTTGAAGACTTGGTCTCATTATTTATGGCCTAAGGAGTTTGTAATACATTCTGATCATGAGGCCTTGAAGTACTTGAAAGGCCAATCCAGACTCAGCAGACGACATGCAAGATGGGTTGAATTTATGGAGACCTTTCCTTATGTTGTAAAACATAAGAAAGGCAAGGAGAATGTGGTAGCTGATGCCCTTTCTCGGAGGTATGTGCTCTTGAACCAATGTGATGTTAAGATCCTTGGATTTGCAATGATTAGGGAATTATATGCTAGTGATCCTCACTTTGCTGAAATCTATAAGAATTGCATGTCTAGGGGTGAAATAGATACCTACTTTATTGATGATGGATACTTGTTTAAAGCTGGTAAATTGTGCATTCCTTCATCTAGTATACGTAGGCTTCTAATTAAAGAGGTTCATGAATCAAGAGGACATAGGGGTTTAGAAAAGACTTTAGAAGGTTTAAAAGAACACTACTATTGGCCTGAAATGAGTAATTATGTGCTGAGATTTGTCAAGAGTTGTGTTGTTTGTGCTAAAGCTAAGTCTAGACTTCACCCCCATGGTTTGTACCAGCCTTTACCTATTCCTAGTTCACCTTGGGAAGACATTTCTATGGATTTCATTGTAGGTTTGCCTAGAACTAGGAAGGGTAGAGATTCTATCTTTGTAGTGGTAGATAGATTTTCCAAAATGGCTCACTATATTCCATGTCACACGACTGATGATGCTGTGCATATTGTTGATTTGTTCTTTAGGGAAATTGTTAGATTGCATGGCATTCCTTGTTCTATTGTTTCTGATCGTGATGCTAAATTTTTGAGTTATTTTTGGAAGAGTCTATGGTCTAAATTGGGAACTAAATTGCTGTTTTCTACCTCATGTCACCCACAAATTGATGGGCAAACTGAAGTTACTAATAGAACGTTAGGGGTTTTACTTAGAACTATGCTTAAAGCTAACCTCAAACGTTGGGAAGATGTTTTGCCTTTTGTGGAGTTTGCTTATAACAGGTCAATCGATTCAGCCACAAAAATGACCCCTTTTGAGGTTGTTTATGGGCTGAATCCGAGGACACCAGTGGACATGACGCCTCAGCCATACAAGGGAAAAGAGAGCTTTGAAGCTAACAAGAGGGCTGAGTTTGTGAAGAAGCTGCATGAGAGGACTAAGATGCATTTGGAGCGAAAATCCTTGAAGTATAAGGCCGATGCTGATAAGGGTCGGAAACAGGTCATCTTTGAAGAAGGAGATCTCGTTTGGGTGCATTTTAGGAAGGAGAGGTTACCAAATCAAAGGAAGAACAAGTTAGATCAGGGAGGAGATGGACCGTTCAGAATTCTTAAGCGGATCGGCCCTAATGCTTACCATGTCGACTTGCCTGGTGAGTATAATGTCCATCCGACGTTTAATGTGGCTGATCTATCTCTTTATGTGCCAAATTTGGATTCCGACGTCGAATCAGAGACGATTCGAGCTCAAGTGGAGGAGAATGATGCAGTGAAGCCTGCCATGTCTCCAACCGACGTCGATGAGTTGATTCGAGTGCCTTCTGACGGACCAATTACAAGAAGTCGAGCTAAGAAGATTGCTCAAGGCACAACAACGATCTTGGTTCGATTAGCAGCGGTTTTTGAAGAGCCTAGCAAGGCGAAGTGGGTCTCGTGCATTCGACATCAATTGAGCCCGGATTCCATGGATTAATTATATGAGGGCCGAAAATCATCATTTCTTTATTTAGAAACATGTATTAATTTGTCTCACTTTAGGGCTGAATTTAGTAAGTGACCGGGTGAGATGAATTGGTATATGGGTCAAAGTCAACCCTTTACTTGACCATTCTAAATTAAAGAAAATATCTTATTTATTTTATTATAAACAATTTCTATTTATTTTAATAATGTAGAGAAATCAGCCAATAGGCTTATGTTAGTTGGTTGATCTTCTCTCTCCTGGTTGTTAGAGATATTTTTGTTAGAGATATTTTGAGTTTGTTCGGTTGTTTCCTTAAATAAATAAATTAGCCATGATTTATTTTATTTAAGGGGATCTAGATATATATTATTTTAGATATTTTATTATATCTTGGGAAGCAAGATAAGGAGACCTAAATCCCCTCTCTAGGGCCGGCCATCCTCTCTCTTTGCTCCCCAAGTAATAGCTTTTGTATTCTCTATTTATACTTTGCATTTTCATACAATAAAAATCAGCTTGAGAGAGATTAAACCCAAATTGGTTTGATCTATCTCTTGGGCCAAAAATATACACGTGTGTTATTGAATTTCCGTCTTGGAGAATTCGTTCATCATCATCATCGTTCACCAGCAATTCGAATCTATTTCTTTCTTGTCGAATTTGGATTATAGTTCATTCAATTAGATTGTTCTAATTGTGATTGTTAAAGATCAAACTAGTTAATCATTCGGATTTAGCGTTAAAGCCAATCAGTTTGAACTATCAATAATTCAGATCGAGTTCTTTCATTCACTCAATCAGTTTCGTTATTGTGATACTTGGATCGCAAGTTATTGACTTTGTTAGCAAATTCAGGTTGAATCAAGGATTACTAGGCAAGATCAGGACTTGTGTGGTATACGAGGTTTCAACGGAGGATTCCGGGGCAATCACGTATCACACATGCACACTCACCAGCAATGACTTGTTAAGATCTTCCTTCTTTCTTTCTCAACTGACTCTATGGTTTGATTTTTGTGCTTGGAGTGAAGTGTTGTTTCACTATTCACTTGTATTTATAGACCTTCATTACTTGGAGCCCGATCTTTATCTTCATTTGCAATACTCTAAAATGTCTTTGTCTTGCCCTACAAGGATGCGTTCTTCCTATACATGTAACTTGATTCAAATTTCGTCAACTCTAGAAGATTATCAAGCCTTGGATGCATGGGATCAATCTTATCCACAAATTGTCCCTCTATTCCAAACAAGTCTTCGCGTTTCACATTGATTTTTCTTTGGACTGACTAAAGAGTTCCCTTAGATAAGGAACGCACAGTAATGAAATATTTACAATAAAAGAAATATTTTATTATTAAAATTACATGAATTTATTATTTTATTATTATTAAATATTATTTTAATATAATATAATTGTATTTATTTTAACAAACATAAAATAAATGTTAACAAAATTGACGATTGCAACCCGTTGGATCAACCCAGACCCATACCAAACTCGTAACGACCCAACCCGATCAAACTTGTAAATTTAGTAACCAGACGACCCCATACCCGTATTGACCCAAACACAAACCCGACCCGCCTGACCCATTTGATATGTCTAATGAGAACGTATGTATATGGCTTTGTAGTTTTTTTTTGACATGTAATTCTCTTAAAATACTTGAATAAAACACATTAGTTTCCTAATGGTGTTTATCATTATCAAAATTGGAAAAAGTGTTCTAGTTTTGTAGAACATGAGTTCCCAACCCAATTCTATTCCACTAAGGCACTAGATTCGCGTGGTTTAATTACTACAAAGATGAAGCTCAATCTTATGAACACTTTATATGTATATGCTATCAACAAATATAGTTCAAACTCCGAACATCAAAATCATTAACCCATATAAGGAAAAACCATCATACAACCAACCATGTGGCACACTCAGGCTCGAGTCCTTTATACTCGGATAAAGTCACACTAATTACACTCTTCGTCGGGAAAGCGGTATTCATTCCAAGGCATCACCAGACATGTGCATTGATAGCAGGTCCAACTCGAGCAGTAAGCAGAGGATGCAGAGCCTTGACAATAATACCCATGTTTAGCTTGTGTAAACCTTTAGAATTGTATTGTAAATTGCCTTGATTGGCTTTCTCATTAATGAACAATATTTATACAAATTGGTAGGAACTCCTTGGAGCCCAAGGTACAAATCTTAAGGTTAGAATTTTAGGCATAATATAATATCTTTCCTAATAACAAATATTCTATCCTTTAAATACAAATCTTATCCTAATACCCCTCCCCCCCCCCCCACAAGCTCATGGAAGAGGATGGACATGGATCTTGGACCGAAGTTTCTGAAATCTAGTAGTACCAACGACCTTTGTAAAGATATCTGCAATTTGATCTAGGGCCCTGACATGTTTGACAATAAGATAACCATTCTCAACTTGTTCCTGGACGAAATGATAGTTAATCTTAATGTGCTTTGAACACTGATGAAAGACCAGATTGGCAGTCATATAAGTAGCACTAAGATTATCATAGAGTAGAATAGGTGGAGATTGAAGTGGGCATTAAGCTCTTGATGTTGCTATTGAAGCCAAATCAATTCAGTAGATGCGAAAGCTATAGCTCTGTATTCAACTTCAAAGCTTGATTTAGCAACCACACTCTGCTTCTTAGACGCCCAGCTAAATAAATTTCCACCATAATAGATAGCAAAACCATGTTGTGATCGAAAGTCATCACTGTTAGAAGCCCACCCTGCAACAAAGAAGGCCACAAGCCGATAATCTGTTGATGACCGAATAACAAGACCTTGTGTAAGAGTAACCTTAAGGTACCGTAGCAGTCGTTTGGCTGCCTGCCAATGAACCTCAGTCGGATTATGCATAAATTGAAAAACTCTGTTAACAACATAGTGAATTTCAGGACGAGTTATAATGACATATTGTAAAGCTCCAACAATGCTCCTATAGAGGTATGGATCAGTTGTAGGATCACCAATTTGAACAAGCCTGGAGGCCGGTTCAGCAGGAGAAGCAATAGGCTTTGCATCATGCATTTTGCTTCTAAAAAGAAGATCTCTAATATAGTTCTGATGAGTGAGTACAATAGAGTCTATAGAGCACTGCAATTCTACTCCCAAAAAATAGTTCAAAGGACCAAGATCTTTTAAAGAAAAAGTAGCATTCAGAAGCTGAATAAAGTCATCAATCAGCTGAGGCACTGAACCTATAATAATAAGGTCATCAACATAGACCAATATGTAGAGAATAGAGCCATGATTGCGCCGAATAAAAAGATGAGTAGTATCGGACTGATAGCCCACAAAGCCATGATGGAATAAGAAAGAACGGAGCTTACGAAACCATGCACGAGGAGCCTGTTTAATCAAGAAAACCAGGAGGTTGATGCATATAGGATGAGATTCAAAAGACAGGAGGTTTCTTCAAAAGAGAATATGGGATTGATGCATATTGGATGAGCTTTCTTCAAAAGACAAACACGATTAGGATGGGATTGATCAAGAAAACTAGGAGGTTGATGCATATAGACAGTCTCATGATGATCACCATTCAAGAATGCATTATTAATGTCAACTTGTCTCAGACTCCAATTGTAAGAACGAGCAATGGACAAGACAAGATGAATAGTAGTAGGTTTTACCACAGGATTGAAAGCGTCAAAGTAGTCAATACCTTCTTCCTGATTAAATCCCTTGGCAACCAAACGAGCTTTGTATTGCTCAACAGAACCATTAAATTTCCGTTTCACCCTGTAGACCCACTTACAACCAACATTGTTAGCATTACAAGGAGGAATAGTAAGAGTCCGGGTCCGATTTTTCAGTAGGGTATCGTACTCAACTTGCATAGCATTCTCCCATTCAGGTAATTTAGAAGCTTGGTTAAAAGTTTAAGGCTCATCAGGAATATCGGGTAAAGAAGGGAGTGGATGTTTTGTGGAGGTAAAAGAATTTGGTTTGAGATTACCAGTTTTTGAATGAGTAACCATTGGATGTCTAGAGGCATCAACATGCCGAAACATAGTAGAAGGAGTGGGGATAGAATTCGTGCTTGTGTCTTGAGGTCGGTGTGGGGATAGAATTCATGCCGAAACATAGCAGGTGAGGACCCCCCTCAAGGTCACCGATGGCGGACTGTCCAACACTATTGAGGTCGGTGTTTGAGGGCTCGATGAGGGTGGGTCCGACTGCATGAGAATCCGGTCGTGGTTGGGTTAGATAGAGGATGGTGCTGGCTGAATTTGGGTGGTGATGCATGGGACGGGCTGGTTCAGATTGGGTTGAACTGAGGCTTGTAAAGATGGCTCACGGTCAACTGTGGGCAAATCTTGGAGAGCGGCAATTTGCAACGGTTGAGATCAAATGGCAGGGCTGGAATTTTGAGAGGTTTGTGAAATTTGGTAATTTGGTAATTTGTGAATGGGATTAGGATAGGTTGTCTCATAAAAAATAACATGGCGAGCAATATAGATCCAGTTTGTTGGAACATGAAGACAAAGATACCCCATGTGCTATGAACTATACTAAACAAAAATGCAAGGAGAAGATCTAAACTCCAATTTATTGACATTGTAAGGACAGAGAAAAGGGTAACACAAGCACCCAAAAGACTTAAGGAAAGAATAGTGAGGCGATTTTCCATAAAGACACTCAACGGAAGATTTTTGACCTAGAATTGGAGTGAGAGTCGTGTTATGAAGGTAAACCAAGGTATGCAAGGCATGTTCCCCAAAAGAATTAGGTAGCTACACATGAGATAGTAGAGCCATACCTTTTTCAACAATGGTTCTTTGTCTACGCTCAGCCGCTCCGTTTTGAGATTGAGTATGGGGACATGAAACTCTATGTAAAATACCCTGTGTTTGAAGATAAGTAGAGACATTCCTATATTCCCCACCCCAGTCGGATTGAAACTGTTTAATTTTGGTGGAGAATTGGGTTTCTACCATCTTTTGAAACATTTGAAAAGTAGATAGAACTTGAGATTTCTGATGCAAAAAGAAAATCCATATAAACTTAGTGCAATCATCAACGAAAATTAAGAAATATTTATTTCCATTAAACGAAGGAACAGGTGCTAGACCCCAAACATCAAAATAAATAAGCTGAAAGGGTTTAGACTAGACTCATGATGACTAGGCAAGGGAAGTCCATGACGTTTTTCAAGTTGACAAGACTCACAAACTGAAGGAAGATTATTACTAGAAACTGGTAAATTAAATCTAGAAACTAGACGCTTAAGAGAAGACTCATTGGGATGACCGAATCTATAGTGCCATGTTTGAAGAGACGCCCATTCGCTCAAGTAGACTCGAGGTGAGGGACGACTGGTTTTTGGTGGTTGAAGTTGGTACAGTCCGTCTTCAATGGTTCCTGTGAGGAGTGTCCGACCCTGTAAATGATACAAGTCAAGGGAGGATCCAAGTGAATGATTCGTTGAAGACGAATGGAGGCCAAACACCAAGACCTTACTAAGGTCCCGAGCATTCAAGTTCAAGAAGGTTTTCATGGATTTGATATTATCCTTTGATAATGTTCATCAATGGCGTCTAAGGCCACCAAGGAAGAGGATCAAGTTTTCAAAGTTCGAAAAGTTAAGAGACCCGTTAAATTAAAAACAATGCTCAGTAAAGTGGTCATAACTTGGGCTAGAAAATTGATCTCAAGTCAGTTCAAATTGCATTGGGTAGATAATTAAAAGATCTACAACTTTCTAGTTTAAGTCGAATCCAGAATCCAAAGAAAGGAGGCGGAAATTGTGATTTACTGAGAGTTGTTCAAGTCTTACGATAATCTTATCTTTAGTTTAAATTTATATCTTTATTTATTTTATTTATGGACACTTTTATTCTAGAATAATTGGAGAATTTCGACCATAGGCTTATGTTAGTGGTTGATATTCTCTCTCCTATCTTTTTGTTATCTTGTAAGTTTGTTAGGATATTTTCCTTAAATAAATAAATCAGTCATAATTTATTTTATTTAAGGGAGATCTAGTTAGTTAAGCTTTAGATATTTTATTATATTTTGGGAAGCGAGACATGGGCCTCTCTCTATCTATTAGGGCTGGCCATAGGGGTGCCTTGCTCTCCAAGGAAGACTCTTATATTCTACTATTTTTTCTTTGCAATTTCATTAATGAAAAATCAGCTTGAGAGAGATTAAACCGCTTTGGTTTAGTCTATCTCTTGGGCCACAAAAATATACACGTGTGCTTGCAATTGGAGAACTCGATCAACATCACTCGTTCAACAACATCTCCAACTTCTCTCTCTTTCGTGTTCAAAATCTGAGTTGTGGTTTGATCAATTAGATTGCTCTAAGTTGATTGTTAAAGATCAAACTTAGTTAATCAATCGGATTTAGCGTTAGAGCCAATCCGATTGAACTATCGAGTTGATTTCTCTAGAATTCAGATTTTTCCATTCATTCAAATTCGTTTCAGTTTTCAATTACTTGCACAACAAGTTTCTGACATTGAAAGCATTGTAGGTTCGAAATTGACATTACAAGGCAAGATCGAGATCGTGTGGGTCATATACGAGATTTCTAAGGAGTAATCCAAGGCAGTCACGTATCAGTAAATCCTTGACAAAACAACAAGTGGGGTAAAAAAATCATATAAACAATATTGTCTTTGGTCAATTATGAGACACTAGGTAAGCTTTTAGTAATTTCAGGAACAAAAAGTATATTTTTGAGATGAATAGGCTTATATGATGCATGAAGAGTCGAATGACCTAAATGCGTTATGGACAAGGACGTAGCGTTACCAACTTGCAAGCCATCATTACTAGTGTAATTAGATTTAACAGAGTGATTATCGAAATCAGATGTGGCATGACTATTCGCTCCGGTGTCAAAGTACCAATTAGGGTCAACAATTTGAGACGGAAGGTTGAGCACGATGTAAGCTTGACGTGGCATGTAATGTTGTTGTTGGAAAGCATCTTGATTACTACTTCTTCTGTTATTGGAACGTTGCTGTCCACAAACATGATTCATGTTGCTCGACCGTGGCTGGCGCGGGTTCTTGACCGGATAAGACTCGAAGTTCGCTCGATGACAACAATCAATGGCTTTGTGGCTTGGTTTGCCGCAAATTTGACATGATTGGCGTGTCGAGGACTCAAGCGAATTCTCCTGAGACTGGACATGATTCTTGGAGCTTTGGCCAGACTTATTTGAGGATCGAGACATTGTAAGAGCAGCCATTGAGGAAGGCAGTGCCTTTTCATCATTCAAACGCTCCTCTTCTCGCAAGAGAAGACCGAGAAGTTCATCGGAATTGATCAAATACCGCTACAAATTGTATGCCGAAGGAAAGGCGGAGTATGAAGCATCTTGCCCATGGAGTATACTCTCAACAAAGTCTTCATCAGGTACCATATAATTGTATTCGGCTAGTGAGTTCGAAAAGGCCCTGTTTTTCTAGATATATTCGAGCTTGGAGATATCGCCTTTCTTGAAGTCTTGAAGTTGTGATTTTAGGTACATTAAGCGAGCACGCGTTTAAGAGTAGAACATCTATTCAAGAATGCCCCAGGCGCCATGAGAAGTTTTGGCCCGAGCCACATGGGCAAGCAAAGGTTGTATAAGTGTAGATCGGACCCATAGAAGGATGTACCGATCCTTTTTCTTCCATTCAACATACTCCAGATTCGTGATCTGTGGAGCGTTGGAAGCAGCGGTGGCCTGCACCGTTGGTGATGGTTTAGACGGCGGTATAAGGAAGTCATCAAGATCGTATGCTTCCAAGGACGATTTGATTGTATGCCGCCACATGGTGTAATTCGACCGATTCAATTTGACGGATATGGTCAGAAAATTGAGAGTGAAGGTTCCGGTTGAGGCGGATATTGCTGCCAAGAGATTGTCGTCGTTCGACTTCTTGTGCGTGTTGCCGGAAAGAACAACGTCAACGTTGTCATGATCTGAGCCGTGGTCACTCATGGTGATCGAGATTGCGGAATCTTGTGTTTTAGGGTTCTATTGTGAGGAGGATCGGGTTAGGCTGATACCATGTAAAACTTTAGAATTGTATTGTACATTGCCTTGATTGGATTTCTCATTAATGAACGATAATTATACAAATTGGTAGGAACTCCTTGGAGCCCAAGGTACAAATCTTACGGATACAATTTTGGACATAATATAATATCTTTCTTAATAACAAATATTCTATCCTTTAAATATAAATCTTATCCTAATAGTCTGAAATCAGCTTCATATTGCACACACAACGCAACTACAACAGCCATCTGTATCAACATGAAACCATCTTTACTTTGATTCATCAACCTTCAATGATACAATGCAAGACCCAAAAAAACATGTACCTTGGCAATCGCTTTTTTTTTTGGGGGGGGGGGGGGGGAAATCGTCATTTAGTCTTGGATCAACACACTCCCTTACCTTGTCTTCATTCAGTCTCGGTGTTGCCTTACAAAGATATATGTCAAAGATCATTATTAACAAAAGAGCACAAAAATTAATTACATAATTAGAGAAGATACAAAGACTCTTAAAAAAACTAAAGAGAAATTCCTTTTGGTGCCCTCGAGATTTTGACTTTTCCTTTTAGTGTCCAAAATTTTTTCTTATTCCTTTTGGTGCCCTCTTAGTTGTAAAAATGTTCTTAATGTAGACTAAACAAACACAAAGTAAAAGTTCCATCCATTTCCTTAATATTTCCATTAACCATAAAAAAATATAGAAAACCATCTTTTTTTACCCCTCTTTATTTTTAAGTCACATTTTTTCTCGTTTCTTGACCAAAATGGCGAGACCCTCCTCGTCGAACTCGTTTCTATCCCTATCATTGCAAATCTCCGTCTTATCCCCAATCTGTCTCATCAATTCATCATGATATTCCCCCAATCTATCTCGTTGCAAATCTCGTTGAGTGTAATTGATGATAATTACATTCTTTTAGGCGCAATTGTGGATCCAAAGGTCGCAAACACATTTGAATCGTCGTTGTTGAATCTGGTTAGAGGTTTGGATGTTCAGGGCCCCCCGGTTTGGCCCATGAGCAAGCTGGGCGGTATATGAAGGCATGTTTAATTAATTATTTGTTATTCATGCTCCCACTATGTTATTAATCCCCTGCAAATTTTTTTATTAAATCCCCAATTTTTTGATCTCCCTTAACTAAAACCCTAGAATTTCGATTAGGTTGAAGCATAGTGAATTTGATGCAATTAAGGCTTCAAAAAGGTATGTCTTGCTTCTTTCTTGCAAGCTTTGCTAGCAAATTTCATGCTTTTTCTCCCCTGATGTACTTTTGATTTGTTCGGCACCACTTCTTCGAGAACTACAACTGTAGCCGCATCAACATCCTTCAGAAAAATATGGATACCTTGGAGGCGGCGCTCAAGGTTCACACAGAAGCATGTGCGAAGAAGGAGAAGGACCTCGCAGAGGCCGAGATGCAGACTCGGGTCGCGGATATTGCGACGACGGATGAGGCCAAGGCAACAGCCAAGGCCAAGGATGGGGAGGCAAAGGCGAAGGAGGGGGAGGCAAAGGCTAAGGAGGAGGAGGCGAAGGCCAAGGCCCTGGTTGGGGACCTACGGGCCGAGGTCAAAGAGATCCGATCCAAACTCTCCGCGGAGCACAACTTTTTTAGAGAGAAAGAGTCGGAGCTCCGAAAAGTCGAGGAGGAGAACAACAACCTCCACCACTGCATCAAAGAGCTTAACGAAGAGGTGGAGGTTGCGGGGTCAAGTACGTGAAGTCTGCCGAGTACTAGGAACAGTTGTTGATAGGATGTACCCGCAGGCCATTCGCGTGGGGGTAAAGCAGGCTGTGGCGAAGTATGCGCACATCGACCCTCGCATCGCCTTCTTCATCCCCAACTACGGGTTGACGATGGGAGAAGAAACCGGGGAAGAGCCCGAGGGAGAATGCGAGTTCTTCCTCGACAACGAGGGCGGGGTCGTTCCAAGCGAAAGTGCCGAGGTGCCAGCTGCAGGCCCCCCAGTCCAGGGAGATTTAGACCTCGCCCCCAGTGATTTCAACCTCGCGTAGAATGCGCCGACCTCCGACCTTAAAGTGATCATCGCCTCGCCCGTCCACTAAATCCCCATGGACCTTGCCGCCGACACACAGAAGGAGTGAAGGGTGCTCGTCTTTGTAATTTTTGGTTTTTTTGTTGTTCTAAGTATTTGGTGGCCTCGCTGGGGTCTGTAATTATGATATTTTGGCCTACATGGCCTTATTTTATGCAATTTTCTTTCGTTCTTTTGCTTGTGGTTGTCTTGCGTGTTTTCCAAGGGCCCATCATATCCTGATCCAACCCCATGGCGCGAGTGCCGCAGCCCGCAAGACTTGCGGCCTGCTCGGGCCACATCGGTTGTTCGTACTGTTTAATATCCTGAGCCTCGCTTGGATCCTACAAATAGATTATATGCCACGATCACGAAACTCGCTCGGATCGCGCATGAGAGATTATATGTCGTGATCACGAGCCTCGCTCGGATCGTGCATGATAGATTATATGCCGCGATCATGAGCCTCGCTCGGATCGCGCATGATAGATTATATGCCGCGATCACGAGCCTCTCTCGGATCGCGCATGATAGATTATATGCCGCGATCACGAGCCTCGCTCGGATCGCACATGATAGATTATATGCCGCGATCACAAGCCTTGCTCGGATCTCGTATGATAGATTATATGCCGCGATCACGAGCCTCGCTCGGATCGCGCATGATAGATTATATGTTGCGATCACGAGCCTCACGCGGATCGCGCACAATTGTTTTGGTTGTCTCCAACCCCATGCGGGAAGCGAGGGGTGGGATTGAACACTTAAAACTGAGAATCTCCAACCCTAAGTGGGAAACGATGGATGGAATTGAACACTTAAAACCAAGAATCTCCAACCCCATGTGGGAAGCGAGGGGTGGAATTGAACACTTAAAAATCTCCAACCCCATGCGGGAAGCGAGGGGTGGAATTGAACACTTAAAACCGAGAATCTGCAACCCCAAGCAGAAAGCGAGGGGTGGAATTGAAAACTTTGAACCGTGAATCTCCAACCCCAAGCGGGAAGTGAGGGGTGGAATTGAACACTTAAAACCGAGAATCTCCAACCCCAAGCGGGAAGCGAGGGATGGAATTGAACACTTAAAACCGAGAATCTCCAACCACAAGCGGGAAGCGAGGGGTAGAATTGAACCCTTAAAACCGAGAATCTCCAATCCCAAGCGGAAAGCGAGGGGCAGAATTGAACACTTAAAACCGAGAATCTCCAACCCCAAGCGGGAAGGGAGGGGCGGAATTGAACACTTAAAACCGAGAATCTCCAACCCCAAGCCGGAAGCGAGGGGCGGAATTGAACACTTAAAACCGAGAATCTCCAACCCCAAGCGGGAAGCGAGGGATGGAATTGAACACTTAAAACCGAGAATCTCCAACCCCAAGCGGGAAGCGAGGGGTGGAATTGAACCCGTAAAACCGAGAATCTCCAACCCCAAGCGGAAAGCGAGAGGTGGAATTGAACACTTAAAACCGAGAATCTCCAACCCCAAGCGGGAAGCGGGGGTGGAATTTCGCACGCCACGACCGTGCAACAAGGTTTTCACATTTGAGACAATATTTGGAAAACATTGCATAACCCTTTATTCACAAAATTTTGGAAACGAGGAGAGTTCAGAGAGTTTACATGTAATATCTTTTGAGTCGAGCGATGTTCCACTTTTTTCTTTGAGTGTGCCCTTCACTATCTTTGAGTTTGAAAGCCCTGGGCGTGACTTCTTCTCCGAGGAGGTACGGACCCTCCCAATTCGGATCTAGTTTGCCACCCTCGGTGCGCCTCAAAATGAGGAAACCCGTGACCAAAACCCGGGGCCTAACCTTCTTGTCGTGGTACACCGCCACACGTCGTTCGTATTCTTTGGAGCACATGGATGCAATCTCTCGATGATCGTCCGTGAACAACAATTCTACCTTGTGGTTGGCTTCGTTCTCTTTTTCGTCAAAGTCAAAGACCCTTGTTGAAGGGACTAAGATTTCTACGGGAACCAACGCGTTTGCCCCGTAGGTTAGAGCGAAAGGTATTTCTCTTGTAGCGCGACGTGCGGTTGTTCGGTATGTCCATAGGACGAGCGGGAGAAGCTCCAGTCAACGACATTGTGCTATGCCCAGGCGCTTCATAAGGCCGGACAAGATACGGGCATTGACATTCTCCACTGGTCGTTGGACTGGGGGTGGACCACGAAGGAGAATTTGAGGGTTATACCCAACTCGGAGCAAAAGGTTCGAGTTTTCTCGCAGTCGAATTAGGGGCCATGGTCAGTCATGATGGTCACGGGGACCCCAAAGCGACACACGAGGTTTTTCCATAGGCAGTTGCAGACCTTTGTCCATGTGATCTTCGCCATTGCCTCTTCCTCGACCCACTTCGTGAAATAGTTGATGATGACCAGTATGTACTGTACCTGGCCAACGGCCTTGGGGAATGGCCCCAGGATGTCTATCCCCCACATCACAAAGGGGCAGGGTGCATGGATCGAGCACAGGCGTGATGTTGGGGCGTGTTGGAGGTTACTGTGCTTTTGGCACCCTTCACACTTCTGGACGTAGGCTCTCGCGTCTTGCCTGAGGGTGGCCCAAAAATACCCCAAATGGGCGATTTTATGTGAAAAGGCACTCCATCCGGGGTGGCCGCCACAGACCCCTTCATGTGCCTCAAACAGGATGTGCTCTGCGACCTCGGTTGGCACACATAGCAAGTTGGGTTCTGCGAAGCCTCGACGATAGAGTCGGCCGTCGATGACGCAGTAGCGGTTTGCCTGCATTTTGAGCTTTCTAGCCTCTACGGGATCTTTAGGGAGGACGCCGCCACTATTGGAAAACGCGCATATAGCCAGGAAATCATAGCAAGGAAATCCTTGCGTGGTAAAGTTTGTGGTTAACTGCCACAACATCCCCCACAAACCTCAAATTTCCTGGCTGTTTACCCATGAAATTCGTGGTTGGGGCTATATTTGCGGGATTATTATCGCGAAATATACACACAGCTAAGTTCGATTCTAAGTTTGTGGCCATATAGCCATGAAAATATGGGTTGTTGCTATAGTTGCGGCCATATTGGCGCGGATATATTATGAAGCTAAATTCGGTTCTAAATTTGTGGGAAAATTGTCGCAAAATAGACACGCAGCTAAGTTCGATTCTAAGTTTGTGGCCATATAGCCATGAAAATATGGGTTGGTGCTATAGTTGCGGCCATGTTGACACGAATATATTATGAAGCTAAATTCGGTTCTACATGTGTGGGAAAATTGTCACGAAATAATTATGCCGCTATGTTCGATAATATGTTTGTGGTCATATTGTCATGAAAACATCATTTGTGAGTATATTTGTGTCCATGAAAACTCGAACATGAGACGTCTCGCCTCTCACACACATAAGACTCCTAAACTAGTATGCCATCTCAAGTTTCAAGTTAAATAGGCGCATTTTTGTATTTATCCTTTCCGAGTACAATGGTCATCTTCAACCTGTAGTTGCAATTGAAGAACAACGCTTTAACTTCGATCTTATCTATACTTGTTGTCAGCACGTCAAATTCGGATTAAAGGAGCAATCAATTTATTTAGAGGGTATTCAATTCGAATTAATAAAGGAGATTAAATTTTAGTCTATCTTGTTGAATTTATTGGTACCCTAGCCATGAATATAAAAAGGAGGCTGAGTTTCAATGGAATTCCACACCAATTTCGATTTCAAATCTCAAATCCTAGAAGTAAAAGGGAGATTAAGTGAGCTTCGGGTTGGAGTTTGGTCGAAATAACCCATCCTTACTACCCGTTCAATTCTACCTAAGCTACTAGTCTAGCACATTTTAAAACCAATTGCAAATTACAAAAAGGATCTGATCGAATTAATACAATAAAAGTCATATCAAACAACTTACAATTTCTTAATTTTAATTAATTTAAAATTTTATTGACAACATTATATTCACACCCATTTCAATAGAAATACAACATTACCGATCAAATTCAATACCAAATTCCAAACCAAGACATTCAACCATTTCACATATGGACTAAAAAGTCAGCGAACAACAATTGCCATAGTTGTCTCTACTGAAAACACCATTATTGATCAAAAAATTTTAAATAACATGATCGACCCCTCAGAAGCAATACAACCCACCAAACTTGACCAATCCTCCCTATAAAACCAATATCGGCCCTAATGGAACCAACATCGATCAAGCCTTTTACTAAACAAAAACAACAACATGTAAATCCATTTGAATGAAAACATAATTGGATGAGAAGTACAACCTCTTGCACTTCTATTGATTGTAAAAATGGAAACGCATATCACCTTGCATTCGATCGAATTCAGACCCTCGGAAGTGTAAGATTGCTCCACTTGTATGCTAATAGGTGAGATTTGAAGATGGCGAGGTGAGCACTCGGCGGAGATGGCAGTCATTAACGACAACGACGAACAACAACAGTGAACATGGATGGTGAACGATGACGACGAACGACGACTTTGACTGTGAAACGACGCACTCGAACGACGATGACTTCTCCGACGAACATCACTTTTGATTTCAACAATGGGTTCCTCACTTCCCAGAAGAGCTGCCAAGAGCTTAGCACCAACCATTCTTTCCTGGATATAGTGAGACAGCAAAGGCACAAGTCAAAGGTGGGGAAAACATAGATTTCAAATGGAAGTGCCTGAAACCAAAAGTTGTACGTTACTGCAGATTTTTACCCTTTCTGATCCCTCTCTGAGTGATTCAAGAGTGATATCTAGAAGAACAGATGTGTAAGGAAGAACCGCCAACTTGAGACAATATACAAAAGAGAGCAAGACTTGGGTACAAGCAGCTCTGATCTCTTCGTCCTTCACACATTGTATCGTTTGCGAAGTATAGGAGCAAAAACATAAAATTATAATCTTACTATTGAAAGAAGAAGAAAAAACTAAGGCAAGAGAAACCAGGATTTATGTTTCACGATTAATTAAAAGCCAAGTCAACTGGACAAACTGGATAAGAGCAAATGTTTAATATGTGCTTTGGCAACCTCACAAACCATGTGTAGTCAATGCAGCCATGCTGTGCTTTGGCAACTGCAAGGGAAAACAAAATTATGTTTAATATGTGCTATGGCAACCTCAACAACAACCTAATACCACAAGAGAAGAGCAAATGTTTCCATTGAATTACAATTTATTATCAACTAAAGAGCACAAATAAACCAATCATGTCCAGTGTTGGATATTCCAATCACATCCCAGTCAAATGAAACTCAGATCCAACATACATTCCCAATGGCTGGTAATCAAAAGAGCATCATAAACCAGAAAATTTGCCCAAAATTTCCTCTTAGACTCCATCTATTGGCTTCAAAATTCACAAATTAACAGCACATTAATCCTCAATTTAGCATTCATTAGTTAATAAACCAACTCCAATTTTACCATTTAGTCGGAAAATCCCAAATTAGGGCTTGAAAGTTGGGGGAGACTCACACAAGGGTATAAGGATACAATTGATTAAATTGAAAGGGCGCTAATGGCTAGGTTGCTGTACAGAAGAGTCAAGAAGACCCTTGAACACAAGCAGGAGGATCAGAATGAAGAGTAAAAGCAACATCAGCAGCCACAACAAACTATCGGAATGAAAAGCAGATTAACTCCGCATCCATGGCCCAATCTACCAAATAATCAATTTTTGAATCTCAATTTCTCAATTCATCAACAATCGCAGTTGGATATCAAACATAAATCGAATTTTACAGGCGATTTGAATCGATCAGGATGAAATTAATTAGGAATGGAAAAGAATCAAACCTGCATATTACATTTGACGAGATCTAGAGGAGTGACGACCATGTGTGTGAGACCACAGCTGACGATGCCTCCGGCAGTGCAGGCGGCGTAGAAGGCCATGTGTGTGGAGCGGAGGCCGGAGTCGCCGAGTCGAGGAAGGAGTGGAGGAAGAGGACGGAGTCTGAAGGGTCGGGCAGGCGAGGAAGGAGCAGACGGAGACGAGCACGGGGTCTCTGGAGGATGAGAAGCCGTCGGCGGGAGAGGCTATCTACTTCTAGGGTTTATCTTTGGAGTTTCAACTTTCACGTTACAAAACTCAAAAGCAAAAATGAAATGATGAAATCTGTCCCCGATTGTAAAGGATTAGTAGTGATTTGTTAATTTCACATATAGAAATCATAAAATATAAAATATATATAGATTTGTTAATTTTTTAAAAAATGCTTAGGCGGCTGTATCCACCTAAAACTAAAAGAGATCCGGTAGTTTTTTTATAATCTAAATTATGGTAACTAGTTATATATGGTTGGGTATTTTAAGGAATATAGGTTATTTTACAAGAATGACCAATTTTATAAAAGTTATATTTATTGAGATTTGTTCATTTTTATAAGAAACCTTTACATTCTTTTTGAATGGTTCATTCTTATAATGACTCATTACATTCATTTAGAATCATTCGTTTTTATAAGAACTTGTTATATTCAGTTAGAATCGTTCATTCTTATAAGAAATTATTATATTACCCTAGAATTGTTCATTCTTATAAGAAATCATTATATTCATTTACAATCAGTCATTCTATCTTTGAGTCGTTCAAAGATAGATTAATAACATTATATTCCTTTAAAGAAATATATTGTTCAAAGATAGATTAATAATATTATATTCCTTTAAAGGAATATATTGTTCATTCTTATAAGAAAACGTTGAACTCATTTTATTCACCTAGAGTCATTCAATCTTATAAGAAAACGTTATTAACCTTTAGAGTCGTTCATTCTTATAAGAAAACGATATATTCATTTAGAATCGTTCATTCTTATAAGAAATCATTATACTCATTTCGAGTCGTTCATTCTTATAGGAAATCGTTATTTTCCTTTAGACTTGTTCATTCTTATAAGAAACTATTGTATTATTTTAGAGTCGTTCATTCTTATAAGAAATTGTTATATTTCTTTAGAATCGTTAATTCTTGTAAGAACTCATAATATATATTTAGAGTTGTTCATTTTTATAAGAAAACATTATATTCAGTTATAATCGTTAATTTTAATAAGAAATCGTCATATTCCTTTAGAATTGGTCATTCTTGTAAGAACTCATTATATTCATTTAGAGTCGTTCATTCTTCTAAGAACTCGTTATATTCCTTTAGAATCGTTCATTCTTATAAGAAATCGTTTTATTCCTTTAGAATCGTTCATTCTTGTAAGAACTCATTATATTCATATAGGATCGTTCAATCATATAAGAAAACGTTATATTCCTTTAGAGTCGTTCATTCTTATCAAAAAACGATATATTCATCTAGAATCGTTCATTCTTATGAAAAACATTATATTCATTTATTGTCGTTCATTCTTATAAGAAATCGTTATTTTCCATTAGACTCGTTCATTCTTATAAGAAATCGTTATATTCCTTTAACAATAGGCAAATTATCAGTAGAATTGGTAAGAACCATAAGATAGGTTCTTACCAATTCGGGGGTTCTGGACAAACCGAACCGCGAGCGCGAAAATAATCCGAGGGCGCGGGTCATCCGCGGGCGCGGTTGTGGACCGCGAGCGTGGGTCGTCAGAAACGCCGATTTATCAGAAAATTAAAAACCGATTCCCCGGCAACGACGCCAAAATTTGACTCGGCTAAAGTCGTTTTTGCCAAGATCAAAAATAAATTACCCTAAACTACAAACTAGTATAGCATGCAAGTAAGGGATCGTACCCAAGAGAATCGGGATTCTGAACAATCAGCAGATAACATGACATGGGTTTTGGAAGTTTAGACAAGCAAGTAATTTCAAGTATTAAATCAATAAAAGAAAAGCAGAGTTCATTCAATCAATTCCACCCTTTTAATCATTTCATCATCATTTCATCCACTTTTCTATTAATTCCCCGGTTAATTCCAATCCGTATAAAAGATTCCCGCTTATCCATGGTCCAAGCGAAAGGATGATATGAACAAGAACGCTTAATTCAAATCATGCAAAGTATTAAAGATAGAAGGATATTAAATCATGCAATCAAGCTACGAGTCTCATGCATAAAATAACAATCAAACACTCTTTCTCAATTCTAGTCCACGGTCCTAGAAAAGAGTTGTTTCAAGGATAAATAAGATTGCACAGACAACAATCAAACTAATCCAAACAGTAGAATATCAATCAAATTCAATAAGTTGCGCACCAAGAGAAATCAATTGATAATCATGAAATTAAGCACAAGAGTTTTGATATTAACCAAGGGATAGAAAAGTTACCAGAATCTCACGAATTACATAAAAAGGTTTCCTTCATGAAACAAACTCCAAGGGAAATTAGTTCTCCATAATAAAACTAGAAACTAAGCTAAACTGGAAAGTAGTGTCTAAAATTCTGGAGCTCTCAAACTGAAAACGAAACTAAGCTTAAATAGTCGAAATAATATCTGAATCTAAAAATATAAAATATAGATAAGAGATAAAATAAGACGAAGTCGGCGTCTCGGATAAAAGGCCACCCGCGAGCGCGGATCCAAACCGAGAGCGCGGATCAGTCAACCCTCCTCGGCCGCGGAATCACCTCGAACCGCGAGCCCAGTTTTAAACCTCGTCCGCAGGTCCAGCTTGCCCCGCCCCTCGGATCTTCAATTCTTTCTCGGCACCGCGGGCTCGGTTAGTAGCTGAGAGTGCGGGTCTTGTTTCCTTCAACTCCTCAGCTTTGTTAACTCCGCGGTCCTAGCTCCAAATCCGAGGCCACGGGTCTTGATCTCTGTAAAATCTAGAGTCTCTTATTCCTTGCAACCGCTGTAAAGCGGGTCTTCAGCTCAAATTTAGGATATCTGTCTTCAAAATCTTCATCCATAGGCTCTTTTGATATTACAAATAAACACCCTAATCTAGCCTAAAACACTCAGAAATCCTAATAAAAATACAGAATTACGCTTTACTAAAACCAGCGTATCAGACCCCGAACAGGCAACCTGGTGGTGGTCGCACGTTCATCCATTGTGAAGTTTCGGGCATGTTATAGGGGTGTTGGGGGAAGAAATTGTTTGGGCAGGCCATTTTAAGGGGTTCAAAAGCCAGGGTTCGCACAAGTCGGGAAACTGCTTAGGGTGAGGAGACTTCCCACATACGGCGCCAATGATGAAATCCGAAATAAACGAGATTACTTTTATTCGAGTGTTCAAACACTTGCTTTTTATTTATATCTTTAGCATGAGATTACAGATTGCGAGGTTACAAGTAACGAGATTACAATCAGTGAGATTACGCCCTAGATCTCTCTTAGAGTATTCGAGATCTCGATCTAATAAGGTTCGAGATCTCCTAGTTACAATGAGGTTCTATCACCAACTGGTTATTTAACGAGCTCTACCAGCGAGGTTTAGCAAGCTGATTTAGCGTGTAGTGATTGTGGCCTGCGAGATGGTGAATCGAGATCTTTGATAGGAACGAGGACTCTTTGGGTGACTTGAAGTCTCTTTGTGGACCTTCACTTGGCTGTACTGCGGTCTTTAACGATGATTCAACACGTCGATCTTCAACGAGCAAGATATTTCTTTAGTTCAAGTTGTTTTTCGACCCCTTGCTACCTACGAGGTTCTCCTCTCTTTATAGAGATTTGAGGAATCGGGTTTTGATGTTTGCTCAATGTGGGACGCCCGAGATTAAGCTCTTTGATTGGTCAAGTGTGAGGCAGCTAATTATTGGTGTGTAGAGCGGTGGTCGCTGAGTGGCTAGATGAGGCGGGGGTGTCAGCTTTTGAGCAATGAGGTTTAGACCTCGATCCCCGAGGTCCTGAGGCCTCGAAAAGGTATGGATTTGTCGTATTTTAGGATGGGTAAGGCAATGGGCCTTGAGTTTAACCTCGGGAACCTGATCAAATCCCGTTAATCCTCGTACCCCGGTCCCACCTCTTATTCTGCTATTTTGCGCACCATCAGTAATGGGGTCAAGGTAAAGAGAAATATGTAGGAATTTATTTGTCCATGCATTGCTAATTTGGGAATTTAAGAAATTAACTGATTCAACAATACCAAGCTTAAGAATTTTCTTCAAAACCTCTTCCTTTTCACATCAACTCCATTTTTATTCTTCACTCATCTGATTTTTCTTCACTACTCTTTTTTCTTGTCATTTCTTTCTTTCTTTCTTTCTTTCTTTTTAAGCTCTTCTCTTTTTATTTCAAATGCATCAACAAGTCCTTTCAACATACTAAACATGTAGCTCCCTCAAGCTTGATTCACAACCACAAAATGAATCAACTGAATATTCCTAATTCCCCGATGGGAAAAAGGTCAACAATTAGGCTTGAATTTTATTTTATGGAGTGTCTAGAGAAAATACTGTAAAAGCCTCAAAGAGTCTACAACAATCGAATAGCATCCAAGGTAGTTAAGGAGTAATATGCTAAAGAAAACAATGCCATAATCATATTTAAGTCATCTGTTGGGTAAAAATTGGCGAAGGGAGGAAATGAGGTTGCTACAAAGGTCTTGGTGTAATAGAAAGGCTACATCATCGATCAAGCCACTTGGATTTCTACGATTTCATAGCCTAGTTTCTAGAATTTGATCCTTGAGGACAAATGTCATCTCTTGTAGGGAGTAATGTTACATGTTTTTCATTATCAAATTCACTTTATTTTGGTCTAGCTAAATAAGGCAATTACTTGTAAACCGGGTTATACACTACCGGTTCTTCTATTCGAAAATTTGGGTTGTATTGCAGCGAGAAGCTTCCTATTTTTACGTGGATTATGGCTTCATTCAGTTAATGTAATACAAAATATCGATACAAGAAATAAGACATTCATTTCTTTTAACCGATTCACTTCAAAACCCGACGTATAGTACGTGAGTTGGAAGCGAGTGATGAGTTTTACAATAACAGGGACATTGATTAGAGTGAAACCCGACGTAGAGTACGTGAGTTGGATGCCAGTGATGAGTTTTACAATAACTAGGTCTTTGATTAGAGTGTTTTGCCTCACAAGTCAGATGAGAGAAGTGGCTCACCCATGGGCGGAGGGAGGGGGTTGTAACCCCCACTCAATTAAAAAAAAAGATTTAAAAACTAAAAGTTGAGTTGAACATATTTAGATGGGTTCGGTTTAATTTCAGTTTTATTGGTTTAAGATATATAGAAGATTATCTTTTTTGGAAAATTTGAACCGAATCGAAATTGAAATTTGGAACGTTCAAACCGAAAACCAAAACGATATCGATTTTGGTTCGGTTCAATCGGTTCAGTTTAATATTTTGGTTTGAATTGACCCACACTCAATCCCTTAATAATTCATTATATGTTAACTCTACAATTTTATATTATATATAATCGATTAGAAAAAATAAATAAAATAAAATAAAATAAAATGATTTATAACCTCTATCAATTTTACCTATTTTTTTATAGTTAAGAATTTGACTCAGAGAAATTTAGGAATCAAATTCGTGACCATGCCATTGGGACATCCATTATCGGGTCCATTTCCATCCCTCATCCCTGTATGGTGATCCTCTCTAGCCCTCACTCTATATGTACAAGTAAGGTAGCCCACACCCTATTGAATGCGGGGAAGAAAGAGCAAGAAAGGTAGCTACTCCATATCACGAGATAAACAGGATTGAATATAAGCTGGAAAATGGAGATATTAATGTGCTCAAATCTCAAGATCAAGATTCCAAGCAATTAACTTGAGTATTTATATCTGACACAAGTACAGATCTAAGCAATTAAGTTCTCCATAAACTACTTTTCTTTTGTTCTGACAATTCTAGTTGAGCTGTAATTTTTTTTCGCAAAACAAGCAACCCAGATTGCATTAAAGACGAACTGAAAATATTCAAAATCGATTGATAAAACAAAAACAAAAAAAAACATACATGATGAGAAAAAAGGCAGTAAGTTTGGAGCTTAACTGATAAAAAAGCTGTTAGGGCGAACAGGACTCCTCTGTTTCCACAGAATCTTGAGCTGAGCCTTTTGACATTCAAGCTTGTAATTACCACCCAAGTGTTTATCATTGCTCTTATTATGGCTACACATAGCTTTCACAACTCTTTGGAACTCCACTGACCCTTTTATCCCTCTCTTGATATGCGGATTCTCTAGCTCCGGCGACGCCGACCTCCTCAGTTTCCCATGGAAGGGCTTTTCTTGAATGAATATGGTTGCATCAGGAATTTTTACATCAACTTTACCTTCTCTGAACACCTCAGCAACCCTCATCATCTTCTTCTCTTCGTCGATGGTTCTCCTGATGCTACCGATCTCGGCCTCATGACCCAAAGCTTGGATCCCGAGCTCGTCGTTGACCCGTTCAGCGGCTTCTCTCAGCCTCTTCTCCTTCTCAAGCTCGTTGGAAATGCACTTGGTATGGTGTTCCATCCTCTCTCTCAAACTGCGCTCGAATTCGAGTTCCGCTATTAGGTCAACAATCTGGGCCTTGGCATCTTCTAGCTCTGTATTCACAGATTTTGTTGAGGGGTCAGGATGCTGAGAGTATATGGGGTTGTGGTAGACTTTCCATGGTTCTGAATTTAGGGAAAGAGATTGTGTGGAGTTGGAGTTGGAGATCATAGAAGACTCCATTGGTGTTAGTTCATATATGACACTTATTATGCCTCTATATAGTTAGTAGAGGAAGAAGAAGAGAAAGGGTTGGTCAGTAGTAGCACTCAAGATGTGTACGAGTTAAGTTAGGTTTACGAGCGGAGAAGATGTTATTATCTTTAGAAGAGTTCATTAACCCAACTAACTCATCAAACTCTTGAGGGGAATTAAAATTGAGATTGCCTCTATATATGTGATGGGTTGGCTTGGAGTGAGAAGGAGGGAACCAACGAAAAGAGGGGAAAGAGTGTTCATTCTCACATGGGTGATTCACCATATTGTAAGCCAATGTTCAGAGTTGATGAGGGTGTGGTGGGGTACCTCTTTTTTTTTTTAACAAAAATATCCTTCGGAATTAGCTTCCATTACCACTTCCTCTTTTTTTATGAATTAATAATGTTTAGCCTTAATTGTAAACCAGCTTTATTAATTGGGTTGGTTAGTTTAAAACAAAGCAACTTTAGTTACTTGCAAAGTTACTGTAGTAAGGTGATGCGTCCCTCGTTACGGGATGCGACGGATCGATGCGTTGTTTGAGTATTAGGTCTCGAAGTACGCGGCAGAAGACTTGTTAGAACTCGAATCACCGTTGAAATGATCGAGTTGATTGAACACACGAGAGCAATTGCGAGAATTCGAAGGCTTTGATGATAGTATGGTGGCGACGCAAGCACAAAGGGAGAAAATAGGAGCAACCTCAACTATATTAAATCCTAAAATGTGCGTTGGTCGAAACAAGCAACATAGCACCCTATATATAGGTGCAGCACAATTAAAAACATGAGAAAACCCTAAGGCGCGCCTAGGGCTAGCATTCAAGTTAGGCCCAGCGGCGCGAGTCCAAGTCCATCGGCACAAGGCCCAATAAACTCTTCCTAAATCTATAAAACCACTAATAGTAATGTTTGGAAATAGAAATCATGCAAAAAGTACGAGAAATAGGATAGGTCGTACGTGTTCGGCACCGTAGTGTCGCCACAAGGCCATCGCATGGCTGGCGCAGCACTGGCGAGGGCGTGACATGGCGCTGGCGCAGATCTACGGCGCTGGCGCGCCAGGTGGGGCGCGGCCGCGCGGGGCACTTGAACCTCAAGACGCGATCCTGGCTCCCGTGCAAGGGTTGAGTCCGATGGTGCCAAGGTGGTGAAGGTTGGTACCGAGGGCTCAACCTGAGGTTGCTCGACGCCGAGGACGCACAAGGTAGTGTGCGTCGGCGCGGAGAGGGGCGCGTTGTGGCCTGCGGTAAGGCGCAATACGAGCGATTGCGTCGCAGTCTCGATTGTGCGAGCCCTGGCACGGGTGACAGGGCCATCTGAGCGAAGTGTGAATGGGTCGGCCTCCTGGCTAGCATCCATAATGGGGGTCGCATCACCCTCCCCCACTTGGTTGGGAAACGTCCCCGTTTCCTCATAAGCGGGCTCGACTTAGGGAGAGAGGTCGGCAAGAATAACAGTGGAATGGATCGAATACTTGCCTGGGAGGTCGATTTTGTTAGCGTTGTCCCCAATGAGCTCTACAACTTTCAAAGGGCCTCCTCCTCGTTGATGAAGCTTGGTTTTCCGTGCGTCCAAAAAATGGTCCTTGCGAAGATGTAACCACACGAGATCCCATGGGTTGAACACGAGACGCTTGTGACCTTTGTTGTGTTGTGCCTCGTATTGTGCAGCCCGACGCTCCAATTGATTCCGAGTCCGCTCGTGCAATCTACGGATGGCATCGGAGCGGTGTGCCACATCTATGTGCTCGCCATTCTTTAAGGGTCGAGGGACTTAATCCATCGGAGAGTGCGGGTTGAGGCCGTAGACAATCTCGAACGGTGTCTTCTTCGTTGCCGAGTGTTTGGACCTGTTATATGCAAACTCAACAAAAGGTATTAGATCCTCCCACCGGTGTCGGTTATGTTTCAGCACCGTCCGAAGAAGGGTGCCCAGTGTCCGATTGGTCACTTCAGTCTGACCATCGGTTTGGGGATGATAGGAAGTAGAAAAGAGCAATTGTGTACCTAGCTTTCCCCATAGAGTCCTCGATTTAGCGGTTTGGAATGGCACGCAACCGCAACAATACTTGTGAACATCGGACGCTATGTGAGGCCAGAAAAAGTGCTCACGAAGTGCTGCTAGGGTCTTGGCTATGCCAAAATGGCCTCGGCCATCTTGAGCTTCCTTGAGCAATAGATGCCTCACGGACGAGTTCGGAATGCAAAACTTTCCGGCTCGGTAGAGGTATCCATTGTCTAAGAAATAAGACTCATGGATTTGATCATGCTCTAGGTTCTCCATGATCGGTTTGAAAAATTGTATATAACTCCTCAATCAAGGATAACCCGAGCAAATTGGCCTGAAGGTTAGTTGGAATAACATACCTGCGCGAGAGAGCGTCGGCCACGACGTTCTCTTTTCCCTTTTTGTGGGGGATGATATATGGAAAAGTTTCCATAAACTCCACTCATCTCGCATGGCGTCGGTTTAGAGTCGTTTGACTCTTGAGATACGCTAAGGCGGCGTGGTCCGTATGATTACGAACTCGCTAGGCCATAGGTAATGCTGTCATGTCTTTAAAACCCAAATTAGTGTGTACAACTCCTTGTCGTATGTCGGGTAATTCAAAGTAGCTCCCGTTAATTTTTCGCTAAAATAAGCAATGGGGCATCGATCTTGGAGGAGTACGCCGTCTATGCCATAGTCAGAGGCGTCGCACTCGACCTCGAAGCTCTTAGTGAAGTCCGACAATTACAAGACTGGAGTGCTACATAATGCATCTTTTAAGGCTTGAAAGGCGGCCTCATGAATGGGCATCCACTTGATTGTGGTTGCCTTCTTGGTGAGGTTGTGGAGTGGCCTGGCGATGGAACTAAAGTCCTTGACGAAGCGCTTATAAAACCCAGCGACCCCTAAGAATGAGCGAACCATCGTCGGGGTCGTAGGGGTGGGCCACTCTCGGATGGCGTGGATCTTTTCGTCATCCACTCTAAGGCCATCCTTGGACACGAAGAAAACCAATAAATTTTGTCGTGTCCGTGCACAACGAACACTTGTCTAAGTTTACAAACAAACAATGCCCGTGAAGGCAATCTAACACCAACCTAAGGTGCCTCGCGTAAGAATCTAAATCCTTAGAAAAAAACTATAATGTCCTCAAAATACACGACGACAAAACGTCCTAAAAACTTACGAAAAACAAAATTCATCAGCCGCATAAAAGTACTAGGGGCATTTGTCAAACCAAAAGGCATGACAAGCCATTCGTACAAACCATGCTTGGTTTTGAATGGGGTCTTCCACTCGTCGCCTTCATGCATGCGGATTTGGTAGTATCCGCTCCGTAGATCTATCTTTGAAAACAAGGAGGCGCCGTGGAGCTCGTCAAGCATGTCGTCGAGGCGTGGAATCAGGTGCATGTACTTCACTGTGATCTGGTTAATGGCCCTGCAGTCGATGCACATGTTGTAATATCCACGATATTCCAAGGTTTTTAAACCGAATATAATATAATATTTCTTAATATCGTAATAACTTCTACTTTCTCTTCTAAAAGAGATTATCAAGTAAATGAAATTAAATAAAATCCAATATAATAGTATGAGGGGCATGAATTAATAAAAAGGGCATTAAATAAAAAGAATCCCTTATAGAGATTGAATTTATTTTATAAAATAAGTTACATAAAGGCTTAAAAATCTAATTACAAGTCTATTAAAAAGAATGCAAGAGCCGGGACTCGAAACCGAGACCTCTTGCCACTCTACCCACACGCCCCCTCTCCAATCCCGCTACACCAATTGCACTTTCTTACTCCATCACACCATTCTTATTATCTTATACCCATTTAATCTCCTTCTTCTACAAAAAAAATAGACATCAGACTATGTCTGATGTGATTTACGTAGATTTGACTCCCTCCCAATGCATGCCCATGGAAGCTTCTTCCACCTTCCTCTCCCTTGCAAGACACACATCTTACCTCAACTTCCATCATCACAAAAGAAACACACCTTGGACCAATGGTGAAGCTTTGCCTTCTCCTCCATTGGTCTACTCCCTTAGCCATGGATTGAAGACCTTCACCAATATGCCTATAAAAGGTCTTCCATTCACCCTTTTCACTCACATATTCATCCATCCTCTCCTTATTTTTCCAATTGTTCTCCTTGTGTTCAAAAATCAGCCCCAAACAAAGCTTGTTCCACCATCAAAAACACCATCAAAATTTCTCTTCTTCCCCTTGGAGCCCCCGCCGGACCACCTTGGAGCCCCGACCGGACCACCAGCCCGCCGCCGAGACCCGCCGGTGCCGTCGATCCCTTGCCGTCGTCCCTGTCCCGCTCCGCCGTGAGCCGCCGTCCTCCCCTGCCTCCCTTCTCCAATGTTCTGTAAACACAGAACTAAGAAGTATAAATTCTAAATCCTAAATTCTATTTATTAAAATTATGTATTTATAATTTTTGTTAAAACCTTTTATTGATTGTTAGAAATCAAATAAGGAAAATAAAAAATAAAAATATTGAGTATAGGATCTTGTTAGTTAATGATAGAAACAAACTAGAATTACCATGGTAACTTAAGCTTATAAAACAAATAGATAAGTTTTATTGTATTTATTATAAGTATACTCCTTACATAATATAAATAGTTTTTATAAAATAATTATAGCATACAAAATTAATAGTTAATATTATCATCTTTATAAAAAGAGAAAATAAGAATTCTAGAAGTTATTTGTTGCATGTCTTAAACTATAAAGGATATCATATTTTATACTTTTAATAATAAGAATGATAGGTTTATTAAATAAATTTATTATTTAATAAAATATAAAGTAGCATACCCCTAAGTGTAAACTACTATAAAATAGGAACTTTTATTAATATTTATACATATATGTGGTATTAGGCTCTAGAGAAACACCTTCTTATAGAGAAACGGGGGAAAGAAGGAGAGCCTTTAGATGGATTTGAATACACGGTCCAGATTAATTAAAAAAAGGTGCAAAAAATCTCTATTATGTGTGATGTACTTGATCATATCCAAATTCCTAAAATTATGCTAGATTATTAGGCTCTCTCTCTCTCTCCATATCATAAATTCTTCCAAATATTAAAACAGTTTCCAAATTAGTCTCTCTCTGATTCTGATGGATTTCAACGCTTCTCCATCATCCTCCGTAGCCAAGCAAATCTGAGAGCTCGAGAAAAATATCGTCGTCATGGAGTTTCTCTCTCACCTCCGCTCACACTCGCATGCGACTTTCTCTCTTCATCGTCTATCTGATGTCGTTCTTTTCTTTTTTCGATAATGGATTTTTCCCGATTTATCGTCTGCCATGAAATTTATCTACATGAGTTTATAGAACGGACTGCTATGCGACCGGCCATACCAGGTAATTTTCGTCCTTCTTATTTCCGATTGCCATTCTTCCTTCTCTATATTCGTGTTCTTCGTAGTAGTATCGTGTGATTTGCGCAGATTTGAATCGGCGCTAAGATTTTTGTTGAATTTATTGTGCAATTAGTCATTTTCCCTCCCCGAGTTTTTCCTCTTGGCCGTCAGATCGACTTTGTTGTGATGAACATGATGACGATGGGTACAAAAGGAGCCTTTCAGTGTTTGTATTATGGATTTATTAAGAATGTAATTCAAACACCGAAAAAAAATGCGTTCTTACTAGATCCGTTTTAGTCTACAAAAGTGCAGTTGTTCCTTTCAAAATTAATTATTCTAGTGATCATCTCTATTAGTGAGGAATAGGTGGAGATCTAGCATTCTAGCTGATTGGTGATAAGAATTAATTAGTGAAACATCAGTCCTTTGTGTGTTTGGACAGGTCAATTATGTATAACATTTTCTTGGTCCAATGAAAGTAGGAGTGAATGGTCCCTCACATAAGGGGCCGGCAAAGGAAACAAATGCAGCTTTTTCAAATGGAAGATCATCGGCTGAAAATAATGCATGTTGATGAGGTTGATGCTCTTGTTGTGGATTCGAAGAATGGGGAAGATGATAATTTAGTTATATTGTTAATATGTTCGATATATTTAATTACAAATTCGAGTTCTTGTATACACATGTTCAAAATTGTGAAGTCGATATTCAGATATATTTACATGTTATGTATTGTGAATTTAATATTCAGATATTTTATATAAATGTTCGAGATTACGTACTTAATATTCATATATATTATACACATATTCGAGTTCTTTTATACATATGTTCAAAATTGTGAAGTTAATATTCAAATATATTATGAATTGAATATTCAAATATTTTGTATAAATATTCAAAATTATGTTCTTACTATTCATTGACACATATTGGTTAGTTCAATATTTAATAGAATATATTCGGATATAATCATATTATCACTTCAAATGCATATTCAAGAATGTGGCATGCATATTCATGTAAACATAATAGTATATTCAATATGCAATCACGTTTCTACTACAACTAACATGAACATACATGACAATAAACTTGAATATAAATAATAACAACCTGAATATACATAATAATTAAATTAAACATATTGATACAATGACATATTCGAGAATGTGCTATGCATATTCGAGTACACAAAACCTAGTATGCTCAATATGTGAAATCATATAACGGCATATTCGAGAATGTGATGTGCATATTCGATCACATATCATAGTATGTTCAATATGTAGGCTCACATATTCAGTCAAATTATCATGTTAGTAATATAACGACATATTCGGTAACATATTAAGCATATTCAAATACAAAACATGCAATCTGATAATGTAATCTTAAAATTCGTTTACACATATTACATTTTTAGTTTTTAAAATTATGGAAACTAACTTCTAAATTTTAGGAATAAATAATCCTATTAAATTTTGGAAATTATGTTTGAATTTTGAAAATCATGCCAACTACATTTGCAAATCACGTGTTATTTTCCAGATTTTTTCTTTTCTTTTTACAATTCAGCCCCTTAATTTTCGCACTTGCCTTTTTTATTTCAATCTAGTAAATTTCTCCCTTTTTTAAATATGTTGGATCCGCAGATCCCACCCTTAAATTACTCTCATCCAACGCCTCATATTCATTCCTCCGTTTCTCTACATTTGCCATTTCTCTTGAACCCTCCCCTATATATGTGAATATAAAGTAAACTAGGTGGATATGTGATTTTAGTTATAATATATGATAGTGATCTAAGACATAGTATAATAGTAATAAATGGTAGAGAAACCTCATAAGAGTATTATTGTTTCAAAACTTGTAGACATAGACCATAGTTTGACCTTGGATATTGATTTTATGAAAATATAATATCATTAATAATTATAATACTAAGGTTATCATATGAGAAAAATATTAATGTAATAATCTCTTAAGTATATAGAATTACTAAAAGGCATAAGTTCTAGGTTAAGGATGGTAAGTATGATCTGATAATGATTCTATGATATTATATAGCATAAAGTTGACTTGTAAGGAAAGAAATCATTTAGATATAGAAAAGATATTATTTTATAAACTACAATATTATAATAATGGACTATAAATATGAAGTAGGTTTTTCATAAGCCATGATGGTATTATAAGTTATGGTCATAGATAATTTATAAGCCTTATAATATAAAAGGACTATAGGAATAAAATAAATATTATTAATTTAATATATGTTAATTGTAGGAAGTTACCTATTAAAGAAAAATATAAAGTCCTAATTATGGAAACTTTCAAGAAAAGTAGATTATAAGTTTATGAGCTTTATTTTTAGGTAAATTATAGAATTAAATAAAAGTCTACTAAGGGTATATTAATAATAAAATATTCTTGGTGAGGGATATATCGCTTCAAGATCCTTAAGGAATTTAAAAGTAATATTTTAAATTAAGACAAGTACATAAAAAGGCTAAAGTGAATTTCTTATAATTTAAGGAAAACTTATAGTTTTATAAGAAAAATACTTCTAGACAAAGTATAGTATTTTATGAAATTTTACTTGCTTACTTATATTAAAGAAATAAAAAAAATAAAGTTAAAAGAGATTATTTTAATAAAGGTTTTATGGAATAATAAGGATATTACAAAACCAAAACAATAATGAAGGAATATTATTATTTTAAATAATCTTCTAAATTATTACCATAATAATTTAGAATCCCACTTCTCTTATGGAAGTATTATAAGAGAGAATCCAAGTTGAGAAGAATCCATATTTAAAAGTTGTTCGTAAATCCCGTGTCTTTAGGTCGGGATCCGTGCTCGAAGTTGCGAACCACATAATCCGTCAAGAATCGATAGTATATGCTTGTAAGCTAAGGCAAGTGGAATTTCCCCTTGTGATCTTTATATTTCATTCCGCGAAAACTCTCGATGTTGGGAACAACTTGTGTGCTTAAATATAAATGAACCTAGGAAATATCGATTGCTAGATATAACGACCCATTTTAGCATAGTACGCTTTATATTCTTGTGATAGGATTATTTATGCTAGTGTGGTTGTTATCTTGATTGTTTACAATCTCGCTTAGAGATCAACGTCGAACGAACTAGTGAGGGGCGCGGAATAGCCGACGCCTCTATATAACCCTACTAAGTCGTAAGTACCTACGTGTTTGAAGTACGACTTTCGGGATCATGATCCCATCCGCTCCTATTGCAAGGTGGGATGAGCGCACTCTAGCTAAGTGTCGGGAAATTGAGTTTTTCCCTCGGTGGCTCGGACCATCTGAGTCCCACCACTTTCTATTAAAAATCATAAATGAAATCGAACGTCTTTTTGTCACTAAATAAGATAAATGCCCAATGCACAATTAAGACACCAAAACCGGACCGGTCTCGAATGATCGATCCGGCTCTCGGTCCGCTCAGTGCGCGAGAGGTTTTTGACTTGTATGAATTAATAACGTTCCCAACATACTTTCTACTCCACAGAAGTCTACAATCTAGTAGTTCTTCTCTTGCTTATCGAGCTATCTTCGCTTAAGATAGGCTCTCCTCCGTACTATTTAAGCCCCACATAAACAGGCCTCATCGTAAACACAACCCTATTATCTCCCTCGATAAGACTTGAAATTACCGAAATACCCTCGAGAAGTTCCATTCCCGCTTGCTTAGTCTCCTAGACTAATTCTTCTTTTCCGCATGTTTGCCTAACATTCTCTCGCCCCTCACGAATTATGTCAGAATCTAGGAATCCCAACAAGGCGTAAAGTGAAGTGAAGTGAAGTGAAGACGAAGGAAGAACGAGGATTTTCAAGAGGTAACTTTCATGTCATTTCACTTTAGTTTCATTATGATTCAAGGAAAAGTGGTTTTGCGTTTCAATTATGAACAACTTTATATTCGAAAAGCAATGTAAGATGTTTTTTACAAACAAAGTTTCGTTAATGGAGCACCTTTTCTATTTTATGAATTATGTTTATTTCCGCATTATTATTATTCTATATCATTCTAAAAGCCTTGGGTGACTTTGGACGGTAAAGCCCGAGGTCACTGGCGGTAATACCCAATGTTGTAAAATAGGGATGTTACAATTGTGGTATCAGAGTTAAAACGATTTGTTTTCAAACCGAAATTTTTTAAAACCATAAATTTTCGAAAAACCGAGAACTTTTAAAACCTAAGTTTTTTTTTCTCTTCCGCTATTCGAAACTTCCTTTTATAGAAAATTTCCTTCTATAGCCTTTAATAAAAACTGAAGAATCATAACTTCCCAATTTAACTTCTTAGCTAAGATTTCTTACAAAAATAAAATAATTTCAATGCCAAATACTTAGCTTTAGAACTACCATTTTTACAAAATTTCCTCTCTATCAACCGAAGACATAAGTCGTATAAATGTTCCAATTTTTGGAGATTTTAAACACCTCGTAAAAAACTTGTGGTTAAAAATTTTCCTTCGCACTAGGAAACTTGTTAGTAATCAAGAACTTACTCCTGAAAATGACTTGTTCAAAAAGAAAAAAAATCCTAGACCCTTTAATAGGGCCAAGAAAGTGAAAAGTTAAAATAAAATCTTTGCCTTATTAATTTTCAAAACCTCAACTTCCTTCAACATGTCTTCACCTTATAGAATCAAAGGATATTCTATATAAACGCCTTCTTCTCCTCTACAGAAATGGTACTCACTAGAAGTCTAACCCGAATCAGGGAAGAAGCCAAAAAGGCCGCTCAAGAGCTTGATGAGGCTTTCGCTCAATGGCCGTTTTTGCGAAATGGATACCCAGAGGACAACTCCGAGTTAGCACTACAAGAGGAGATGCATGAAAGTGCACCCGAGGTGAATCTCGAGGAAGAGAACCTTGAAGAAGCATACCTCGAGGGAGGAGTTAATAATTCACTTTACGACCAATCAATTCCGGAAATCACTGAGCAAGAATTCTCGGGATATCATCCATGGGGACATATGACGGAGACTCCACATAACCAAATCACAAGTCAAGTTCCATTGACCTATCAAGCGGGTGGATGGGCTAACTGGACTCAGGGAGAGTCATCCCATCACCAAGCAAATGGTCAAGCAAGAAACCCGTTTCCAATCAGTGACCCGAACCCAATGAGGATTCGTTAGCCAGATTACGACGATCTCCTCCAACGTAAGGGGGTAGGGTCGGAAGAACATGCTACATGAACATATTACATGAACTATGACCTCTTAGAGAGGCGCAAAGAAGGCTGGCTAAATAGACAAATGGCCGAACAGGACGAATTGTTCCAAGTCGAAGTCCGACTAAGCAAACTTCGTGCAAGGAGCGCGTATCGTCGTAGGCAGATTGAGCAGGCCAACTTAGTACTGGACAATGAGAGCGGGATTCCTGATGAGAATCTCTTTGACGACCATTTCCTCGATAAGTATAGTTACCCCGACCGTCCCTAGGCTTTGTCTTAATTATACTTCTCGTTGTAAAGGAGGGAGCCAGTCCGCATCTCTCGACTTTCGTTTTGTCTTTGAAAGGTTTAGTCGACATTATTTCTTTTCCGTCCCTAGTGTAATGGCTTTTTATATAAAGCCTTTGTAATCAGTTTCCATAAAAGTTCTAATAAAAGTTTTCTCTCTTCTCTAGACTTCCGCATCATTTCTTGCCTATACTTGGGAGTTAACAAAAACAACTATATCCTTCTTCAAATATAGAATTACGGATATTCTATATGAATGTCGATTTTAGCCATTTACAGAAAATGGTTGTAATACAAACTAAGTTCATACACATCGGGAATGAGAAGAAGTCACCCCAACTAAAGGGAATACTTACGTTTCCATAGAGTCAAACTTACTGAGCTAATGACTCACGGGAAGATAGAAATTTCCAAAGAGGACACCAAGGAAGGCTTAGTCGACTAAAGATCTAACATGTCTCTACTTAACCCGATGTCGAAACAGATTATCGATAGGTATGTGAGGGACAAACAATGATCTAGCAATAAAGGAGTGGTAGAGAATTCTGACCAATGAAAGATATATTAATCTGACGTACCGAAAAGTAGTTAGGAATTTCTCAACTAACATATGGAAGCTTGTCGTGATATTTGATGTTTGTCAGCCGATTAAGCCAACCATAATAAAGCTATGCGAAAGCCACGTCATAGACTTTTCTTCACCTCGATTGTGATAAGTCAACACGGTGACAGATTAAGTTAGAAAAGAAGTTACTAGGACCAAGATATTTTGGACATGGATCCTTATGACATCATTCGCAAAAGAGATTGGTTGTCTCGTTATGGAGCGATAAACCCTAACCATCAACTCAGGAGGGGAGCACATATGTAAGTTCAAGGGAAAAACGCAAAGAAGAAAATGGAAAGGTGATCAACACCAAGAAGGCCGGGAAGCTACTCCGACAAGGCTGTGTTGGGTATCTTTGTTACCTCGAGCCGACGGAGAAGAAGGTCGTGGATATTCAAGAGATTCCTGTAGCCAAAGGAATTCCCCGACGTCTTCCCAGAAGAACTCCCTGGATTACCTCCCCGACAAGAAGTCGAGTTTTCAATAAGCCTCGAGTTGGGAACCGCGCCAATCTCTAAGGCCCCTACAGGATGGCTCCACTAGAGATGAAAGAGCTCAAGAGTTAGCTGGAAGAACTGCTTGAGAAAGGATTCATCCGACCGAGTGCTTCGCCTTGGGGAGTGCTCGTGCTATTTGTAAAGAAGAAAGATAGGACTCTTCGGCTGTGCATCGACTACAGAGAACTGAACAAGGTCACCATCAAAAACAAGTATCCTCTCCCAAGGATCGACGACCTCCTAGATCAGCTTAGAGGTGCGAAAAGTTTCTCAAAAATCGACCTGAGGTCAGGTTATCATCAACTTCGGATCTGTGAGGAGGACATACGAAAGACAACATTCCGCACCTGCTACGGCCACTACGAGTTTGTAGTGATGCCCTTTGGGTTGACCAATGCACCCGCGGTATTCATGGACCTGATGCACCGATGCTTTCATGAATACCTCATTAAGTTTGTCATCGTCTTCATTGATGACATCCTATTCTACTCTGGGAATCAAGCAGAACATGAAGAACACCTTCGGACCCTGCTACAGATCTTAAGGCACAACAAGCTCTACGCCAAACTGTCCAAATGTGACTTGGGGCTTAAGGAAGTAGTTTTCCATGGCCACGTCATCAATCAAGACGGAGTGATGGTGGACCCAAAGAAAATTAAAGCGGTCTCAGAATGGAAGCAACCAAAGAATGTAAAGGAAATTCGCAGCTTCCTAGGACTCGCAGGGTACTACCGAAGGTTCGTCGAAGGTTTTTCAAAGATTGCCCTCCCCATGACGAAGCTACTCCGAAAGATTCATAAGAAGTTTATATGGGACGAGAAGTGTGAAGAAAGTTTCCAAGAACTCAAGAAGCGCTTCACCAGTGCGCCAGTACTAACGCTGCCCAACAGACACGATGATTATGTGGTCGATGCCTCAAAGCAAGGGTTGGGATGCGTACTCATGCAGAATGGGAAGGTAATTGCCTATGCATCCCGACAACTCAAGGTCATTGAGGTAAATTATCCGACACATGACCTCGAGCTGGTAGTAGTGGTGTTTGCCTTAAAATTTTGGCGACCCTACTTGTACGGGGTCAAATGTCAGATCTATACCGACCACAAGAGCTTGAAGTATGTGTTCACCCAGAAGGAACTGAACATGCGACAAACAAGATGGCTGGAACTACTGAAAGACTACGACATCAAACTACTCTACCATCCAGGCAAAGCTAACGTTGTAGCAGACGCTCTCAGTCGTAAGACACAACAAGAGGGCTTGATCGCAATGCTAACAGTCCAGCCAGAGTTGCAGCAAGAACTTATCAGAGAAGGCATCAAAGTCTGGTTTGAAAGACAACAAGGTTGTCTCAATACCTTGGAAATTCAATCCGACTTGCTAGCTAAAATCAAGGAGAAGCAGACTGAGGACATCATGCTGATCAGAATAAGTGGTGAAGTGCAAGAAGGCAAGGCACCTGGGTTCGTTATTCAAGATGACAGTTCCCTTTGGTTTCAAAACCGGATATGTGTGCCAGCAGTGGACGAGCTTCGAAAGATTATCTTAGAGCGAGTAAAATGTACAAGGATATACGCAGAAATTTCTGGTGGCCAAACCTAAAACAAGATGTCGTAGAATTCATATCTAAATGCTTGATTTGCCAGAAGGTAAAGATCGAACATAGAAGACCCGGAGGAAAGTTGCAATCCCTTCCCGTGCCAGAATGGAAGTGGGAAGATATAGCAATGGATTTCGTGACCGACCTACCCAAGACTCAAAAGCAAAAGGATGCTTTCTGGGTCATCGTGGATCGGCTCACCAAGAGTGCCCACTTCATTCCCATCCAGAAGAAGTGGAAGGCTCCAAAGCTAGCAACAGTTTTCGTCAAGGAAATAGGCCGCCTCCATGGAACCCCAAAGACAATTATCTCCGATCTAGATGGTCGTTTCATGGCTTCTTTCTGGAAAGGACTACATAAGGGCATGGGCACGAAACTGAAATTCAGCACAACATTCCATCCTAAAACCGATGATCAATCAGAAAGGACCATCCAAACTCTTGAGGATATGCTACGGGCATGTGTGCTAGACCGCACAACAAGCTGGGATGACAGCTTGTATCTTATAGAATTCACCTACAACAATAGCTGGCATTCCACCATCAAGATGGCTCCTTTTGAAGCCTTGTACTACCTGAAATGTTGATCCCCGCTCTGTTGGGACGATAACGTCGACAAGATTCTTCTAGGTCCCGACCTACTAGAAAAAACTGCCTCCGAAGTCGCCCGCATCCGTCAAAGAATGTTGACAGATCAGAGTCGACAAAAATCTTATCCTGATTTGAAGAGACGAGGCATCGAGTTTGTAGTAGGCGATAAGGTTTTCGTCAAAGTATCTCCCTCAAAGGGCGTTTTCCGCTTCGGGAAGCAAGGCAAGCTTAACCCTCGCTATGTAGGACCCTTTGAAATCTTAGAAAGAGTCGGCAACCTGGCCTATCGAGTTGCTTTACCGCCATCTGCTCATCCTGTGCACAATGTGTTCCATGTGTCACTCTTAAGAAAGTTTGTGCCCGACGAATCTCATGTGATTAACTTCGACGATGTCGAAATCCAGTCAGATGGCACCTACGAAGAGAGGCCACTCAAGATTGTAGAGCACCGAGTTAAACAATTGTGAAACAAATAAGTACCTTTAGTCCGAGTAATTTCGTCCAAAGATGGCAACGAAGGTACAACTTGGGAAACCTGGGAAACCGAGCAAGATATGCAGAGGAGGTTCCCAGAGTTAATGACTTCCTAAACAACACTAGTATGATCCTTTTAAGGGGGTACTAGACCCCGTAGCATCCTCACAGGTCGTGAGTTTTGTAATTGCTTTTGTCTCTACATTCCGGTACCGCCCTACTTTTCCCTAGTTTCGGGAACGAAACTAAATTAAGGGGTTACTATTGTAATATCCACGATATTCCAAGGTTTTTAAACCGAATATAATATAATATTTATTATAATAAATTATTTTTCTCTAAATAAAAAGAGCATTTCTAAATATCGTAATAACTTCTACTTTCTCTTCTAAAAGAGATTATCAAGTAAATGAAATTAAATAAAATCCAATAAAATAGTATGAGGGGCATGAATTAATAAAAAGGGCATTAAATAAAAAGAATGCCTTATAGAGATTGAATTTATTTTATAAAATAAGTTACATAAAGGCTTAAAAATCTAATTACAAGTCTATTAAAAAGAATGCAAGAGCCGGGACTCGAAACCGAGACCTCTTGCCACTCTACCCACACGCCCCCTCTCCAATCCCGCTACACCAATTGCACTTTCTTACTCCATCACACCATTCTTATTATCTTATACCCATTTAATCTCCTTCTTCTACAAAAAAAATAGACATCAGACTATGTCTGATGTGATTTACGTAGATTTGACTCCCTCCCAAGGCATGCCCATGGAAGCTTCTTCCACCTTCCTCTCCCTTGCAAGACACACATCTTACCTCACCTTCCATCATCACCAAAGAAACACACCTTGGACCAATGGTGAAGCTTTGACTTCTCCTTCATTGGTCTACTCCCTTAGCCATGGATTGAAGACCTCCACCAATTTGCCTATAAAAGGCCTTCCATTCACCCTTTTCACTCACACATTCATCCATCCTCTCCTTCTTGTTCCAATTGTTCTCCTTGTGTTCAAAAATCAGCCCCAAACAAAGCTTGTTCCACCATAAACTACACCATCAAAATTCCTCTTCTTCCCCTTGGAGCCCCCACCAGACCACCAGCCCGCCCCCAAGACCCGCCGGTGCCGTCGATCCCTTGCCGCCAGCCCTGTCCCGTGCCGCCGTGAGCCGCCGGCCTCCCCTGCCTCCCTTCTTCAGTGTTCTGTAAACATAGAACTAAGAAGTATAAATTCTAAATCCTAAATTCTATTTAATTAAATTATGTATTTATAATTTTTGTTAAAAACTTTTATGGATTGTTAGAAACCAGATAAGGAAAATAAGAAATAAAAATATTGAGTAGAGGATCTTGTTAGTTAATGATAGAAACAAACTAGAATTACCATGGTAACTTAAGCTTATAAAACAAATAGATAAGTTTTATTGTATTTATTATAAGTATACTCCTTACATAATATAAATAGTTTTTATAAAAATAATTATAGCATACAAAATTAATAGTTAATATTATCATCTTTATAAAAAGAGAAAATAAGAATTCTAGAAGTTATTTGTTGCATGCCTTAAACTATAAAGGATATCATATTTTATATTTTTAATAATAAGAATGATAGGTTTATTAAATAAATTCATTATTTAATAAAATATAAAGTAGCATACCCCTAAGTGTAAAACTACTATAAAATAGGAACTTTTATTAATATTTATATATAGATGTGAATATAAAGTAAACTAGGAGGATATGTGATTTTAGTTATAATATATGATAGTGATCTAAGACATAGACTATAGTTTGACCTTGGATATTAATTTTATGAAAATATAATATTATTAATAATTTTAATACTAAGGTCATTATATGAGAAAAATATTAATGTAATAATCTCTAAGTATAGAGAATTACTAAAAGGCATAAGTTCTAGGTTAAGGATGGTAATTATGATCTTATAATGATTCTATGATATTATATAGCATAAAGTTGACTAGTAAGGAAAGAAATCATTTAGATATAGAAAATATATTATTTTATAAACTACAATATTATAATAATGGACTATAAATATGAAGTAGGTTTTTCATAAGCCATGATGGTATTATAAGTTATGGTCATAGATAATTTATAAGCCTTATAATATAAAAGGACTATAGGAATAAAATAAATAGGATTAATTTAATATATGTTATTTTTAGGAAGTTACCTATTAAAGAAAAATAAAAAGTCCTAATTATGGAAACTTTCAAGAAAAGTAGATTATAAGTTTATGAGCCTTATTTTTAGGTAACTTATAGAAATAAATAAAAGTCTACTAAGGGTATATTATTAATAAAATATTCTTGGTGAGGGATATATCTCTTCAAGATCCTTAAGGAATTTAAAAGTAATATTTTAAATTAAGACAAGTACATAAAAAGGCTAAAGTGAATTTCTTATAATTTAAGGAAAACTTATAGTTTTATAAGAAAAATACTTCTAGACAAAGTATAGTATTTTATGAAATTTTACTTCCTTACTTATATTAAGGAAAAAAAAAAAAGTTAAAAGAGATTATTTTAATAAAGGTTTTATGGAATAATAAGGATATTACAAAACCAAAATAATAATGAAGGAATATTATTATTTTAAATAATCTTCTAAATTATTACCATAATAATTTATAATCCCACTTCTCTTATAGAAGTATTATAAGAGAGAATCCAAGTTAAGAAGAATCCATATTTAAAAGCCGTTCGTAAATCCCGTGTCTTTAGGTCAGGATCCGTGCTCGAAGTTGCGAACCACATAATCCGTCAAGAATCGATAGTATACACTTGTAAGCTAAGGCAAGTGGAATTTCCCCTTGTGACCTTTATATTTCATTTCGTGAAAACTCTCGATGTTGGGAACAACTTGTGTGCTTAAATATAAATGAACCTAGGAAATATCGATTGCTAGATATAACGACCCATTTTAGCATAGTACGCTTTATATTCTTGTGATAGGATTATTTATGCTAGTGTGGTTGTTATCTTGATTGTTTACAATCTCACTCAGAGATCAATGTCGAACGAACTAGTGAGGGACGCGGAATAGCCGACGCCTCTATATAACTCTACTAAGTTGTAAGTGCCTACGTGTTTGAAGTACGACTTTCAGGATCATGATCCCATCCGCTCCTATTGTAAGGAGGGATGAGCGCACTCTAGCTAAGTGCCGGGAAATTGAGTTTTTCCCTGGGTGGCTCGGACCATCTGAGTCCCACCACTTTCTATCATAAATGAAATCGAACGTCTTTTTGTCACTAAATAAGATAAGTGCCCAATGCACAATTAAGACACAAAAACCGGACCGGTCTCGAATGATCGATCCGGCTCTCGGTCCGCTCAGGGCGCGAGAGGTTTTTGACTTGTATGAATTAATAACGTTCCCAACATACTTTCTACTCCACAAAAGTCTACAATCTAGTAGTTCTTCTCTTGCTTATCTAGCTATCTTCGCTCAAGATAGGCTCTCCTCCGTACTATTTAAGCCCCACATAAATAGGCCTCATCGTAAACACAACCCTATTATCTCCTTCGATAAGACTTGAAATTACCGAAATACCCTCGGGAAGTTCCATTCCCGCTTGCTTAGTCTCCTAGACTAATTCTTCTTTTTCCGCATGTTTGCCTGGCATTCTCTCGCCCCTCGTGAATTATGTCAGAATCTAGGAATCCCAACAAGGCGTAAAGTGAAGTGAAGTGAAGTGAAGACGAAGGAAGAACGTGGATTTTCAAGATGTACCTTTCATGTCATTTCACTTTAGTTTCATTATGATTCAAGGACAAGTGGTTTTGCGTTTCAATTCTGAACAACTTTATATTCGAAAAGCAATGTAAGATGTTTTGTACAAACAAAGTCTCCTTCGGGAGCACCTTTTCTATTTTATGAATTATGTTTATTTCCGCATTATTATTGTTCTATATCATTCTAAAAGCCTTGGGTGACTTTGGACGGTAAAGTCCGAGGTCACTAGCAGTAATACCCAATGTTGTAAAATAGGGGTGGTACACATGTGCCATGAGCCATTTTTCTTTGGCACGAGAATCACTGGAACGGCGCACGGACTCAAGGACTCTCGGACAAAGCCCTTGTTCAAAAGTTCTTGAACTTGTCGCTGAAGCTCCTGTGTTTCTTTAGTTGAGGTTCTATAAGCAGCCCGATTCGGAAGAGAAGCGCCTGGCATGAGGTATATTTTGTGCTCGATCCCACGGATTGGTGGCAAACCCTTCGAAAGCTCCTCCGGCATCACGTCTTCATATTCCTTCAAAAGAGAAACAATACAAGACGGTAGTGAATTATCCATAGATTTAGAAATAGAAAGTAAGGGATACAAAATGAAACAAGAAAGACTCCCCTGGATAGATTTATCGATGCCACGACGCCGGGCCAAAAGCAAACGATCCTAGCACGTCCCGAGGAGGGGTGGCTCGGCGTCTTCACTCGATCGGGCAGGTTCTGGGGCACCTTTTTCATATGTGATAGATCCTGGAATTTGAGGAGGAATTTGCTTGGAAACGCCTGTAAACCCGTCCTGTAGCTCCTGGAATCCAAATTTTCGTGTTGTGACGGCGTGGTGCGCTACGGTTGGCGAGGCTAGCGCCGGTCCCTTGCTCATGCATCTCCCATGGGCGTTTTATCTTCAAGTCTTTTGAAAACTATAATTGAATAGATTTTCCACCAGAAACGCCGGGAGAAGTGTCAAAAATGTGTTGGAGCCCTTGTTTGGAGAACTCTGTGGCGTTCGACGTGTTACCGACGCCACGCGATGCAATTTGTCTGCCCGACTCCAACTTCTGTCGGCGTTTTACGTCCTCAATATCTTGGGAACCTGAATGAGGTGTGTTGGCACCAGAAACGCCGCTGGATGCGGAAGGCATCGTTGTGGACGCCGTGGGCGTTATGCTCGGCGCGGTGGTGCCGGTGTCGCTAGTGCGTTGTTTTTGCCTTTCAGCTTCATCCTGTAAATCTTCACTAGTCGACATTGGTAAGAGGGTCACGCGCTTCTTGTGGAAATTGAACATGTAAATGTTCAAAAACCCGTCGTGAAGCACGCAACGATCGTATTGCCATGGGCGCCCCAACAAAAGGTGTGTGGCGTCCATTGGCGTTACGTCACATAAGATCGAATCAGAATATGCACCAATAGAAAAGGAAAAAATTACTTGCCTGTCAACCCAATCGCCACCGTCGTTGGAAATCCATTGAAGCTTGAACGGCTGCGGATGCGACGTCGTTGGCAAGTTGAAGTGATCTACCACCTTCTTGGATAAGAAATTTGCACAACTCCCCAAGTCAATTATGACGCTCAAGGACACGTTATTCACCAAACAATGGGTATGAAAGAGTTGTCCCCGTTGATCAGTTTTAGGTGCCTCTCGCATACTAAGAGCTCGGCGAGTCACGCGTTGAATCTTGGACACTCCAATTGGATCCGATGGGTCACACTCCAATTCGGTGGTGTCGGCACAAGGGGCCGCGATCCCGTCCTCTTCTTGGCTTTCATATGGATCTTCTTGTGCCGTAAACAAGACCTTCTTTTAATTTGGACAGTTCCTCATAATATTGCCACGGCCTCCGCATTTGTAGCACGCCATGTCTCGGGCACGATCGGCGCTAGGCTCGGCAGTGCGCTGCGCAGCTTGTGCCTTCGAAGGCGTGGTGTCCGACTTCGATTGGGAACCTTTCTTTGTATTTGGCACGGAAGAAGGTGCACGGTTAGTAGAAAAACTCAATTGACTAGGGTTCAATGCATAACTCGTATTCGGCCAACTAGACTTGGCTCGCATTTCTTGCTTATGGACTTGCATCGTTGTATGAACCAAATTGTTGAGATCTTTGATTGGCAAAATTTCCAAACAATCTTGGATCGATTGCCTCAATCCCGAGATGAATCTTGTCCGCATAACTAATGGAGAGACGCTCATGCCTGCCTTGAAGAACTATCCTCGAGCTTGGCAAAGAATTCCTCCGGGGTCATTGAGCCTTGCTTGATGCGCATTATCTCGATATGCATCTTGTCCTTATAATTAGCCGGGATGTATCTTTTCTTGATAATGTAGAGAAGTTGATGCCATTCTCGAATAAGGGGCTTGCTTTTTCGAATCCTGTCGGACTCGAATCGGTTCCACCATGTCCGAGCGGCACCATGGAAATGCAAGGTCACAACTTCGACCTTCTCGTCATCTTCATAACCTAGACATCGGAGTGTGTGCTCTGTGCCCTGCAACCACTCAATGAAAACATCAGGATCATAAGTGCCATAGAAGGGTTCGAATTTTACCTTGATGTCTCGGCGGTTGTGGCGTGGATCATGAGCCTCACGATGATTGTTGTCGTGACACGGACTGCGGCGCCGAGGTGAGTGTGCCCAGCGATCGCGCCGGTGCCGAGGCGGGACGCGATTGTAATCGTCGTCGTCAAGATCATCACCATCTTCCGGTCTTCGAAGATGCCTCGCGTCTCGATCCCTGTCGCGTCGTTGCTTCGCACCATCTTTGCGTGCCGAGCCATAGGTGCGGTCATACTCCTTGCGCTTCTTGGCGAGGTGCGGCGGGGGGATCCATTCGGAAGGCCGATTGTCAAGCTCCTCGGGATCCTGTACCTGCGGGTGATCAAAACTCAATTCATTAGAATAGTAACTGAAATCCTCATAGTGATCCTCAAAGTCAGAATACGGACTACGAGCACTTTGGTGCTCGAGATCGTCCTTGACTCGATAAGCGTCGACGTCATAGTACTTGGCCCCGTGCTTCCGCTTTGGGGTTTTGTAAACATACGCCGACGACTTATGCTTCTTTGTTTTTTTCTTTTTAGGGTCACCACTCGTATGTTGGCGTCTATACTCCCCGGAGTCATACTCGTCACCGGAATATACGTCGTACACATTCGTGTCCCTATAATCTCGCGCCATTTGATAGCAATCTGCGGTCCGGGGACAACCATCGTATTTATAATTGTGGTGACTTTTTTTGCTCCACTCCATTTGCTTGATGGTGCCGAATTGAGAAGAAGGTTGAGCATGTTGTTTTCCCTTGGCATGAGCTCGTGTAACGTCCTCCGCGGAAACGCCGAGATTGGCGTGAATTTCCGATGCGAGCACATGCACCCCTGGCACCGTGTGCTTCGATTGGGCCTGGCTCTCGGGTATAAGATGCTCAAACTCTTGTATACGAGCCAAACCCTCGGGAGAAAAATTCTGATTGCCTTGTTGTGACTCCGAGTTGTTATTATTGTTGTTGCCTCGGTTGTCCTCATTGTCCGACTTCGAGACCGTACATATAGTAACACTAGTCATCGCAGTAAGATGTTCATAAACAAAAGACAACGAGTTGACGGTTTGCTTAAATCAAGACGACCCTTAATGTTCAAGCCACACGAACAAGGGATTTGCTAGGCTAAGGTCACTCAACTCGATCCAAGATATAAGGCTACAAAAACAACAAAGCAAGCAAGGCAAGACACTAAATTAGGCAAAGCAAAACCGAAACCACAAGCAATGTGATTGCGAACTAGGGTTTCCGAAAAAAAATAACACTTGATATGGATAGATCTTACCTTATTTTGGCTTGCGATCTTCCAAGAGGTTTTTTTATTTTTTTTAACACAATCGACTACCTTACCTTTTTTGGTTTGTGATAGGCGAAACATTTTATTTTGTGATAAGAACGACTCTAGGCTTACTCTTCTAGAGTTATAAAAACAATTCAAATAATCAACACAAGCAACACGCAATGATGCAAGATAGAAATCGGCAAAACAAGACCTAATGTGCGAGCAACTAGCAAGACAATGAGTAATTTTCACCGAAATCAATAGATCAAGCGAGTAAGGATAAGGTTGATTTTTTTTAACAATTACGAATGCAAGAAAAAAAATTTGGGTCATAGATGAGGTTAACGAAGTGGAGGATGGATCTAGGGTTGATGCAGCGGAATGGATCGTGTGAGAATGAAGTAGAAAGGGTGAAACGAGACATACTCAAACCGTGGCTCTGATGCCAGTTGATGCGCCCTCGTTACGGGATGCAACAAATCGATGCGTTGTTTGAGTATTGGGTCTTGAAGTACGCGGCAGAAGACTTGTTGGAACTCGAATCACCGTTGGACTGATCGAGTTGATTGAACACACGAGAGCAATTGCGAGATTTCGAAGGCTTTGATGATAGTATTGTGGCGGCACAAGCACAAAGGGAGAAAATAGGAGCAACCTCAACTATATTAAACCCTAAAATTTGCGCTGGTCGAAACAAGCAACATAGGACCCTATATATATGTGCGGCACAAATAAAAACATGAGAAAACCCTAAGGCGCGCCTAGTGCTAGCATGCAAGCTAGGCCCAATGGCGCGAGTCCAAGTCCATCGGCACAAGGCCCAATAAACTCTTCCTAAATCTATAAAACCACTAATAGTAATGTTCGGAAATAGAAATCATGCAAAAAATACTAGAAATAGGATAGGTCGTCCGTGGCCGACACCGCAGTGTCGCGAAAAGGCCATCGCATGGCTGGCGCGATGCTGGCGAGGGCGTGACATGGCGCTGGAACGCATCTACGACGCTGGCGAGGACGCTGGCGCGCCAGGTGGGGTGCGGAGCACTTGAACCTTAAGACGCAATCCTAGCTCTGGTGCAAGGCTTGAGTCCGATGGTGCCAAGGTGGTGTAGGTTGGTACCGAGGGCTCAACCTGAGGTTCCTCGACGCTGAGGATTCACAAGGCAGTGTGCGTCGGTGCGGAGAGGGGCGCGCCGTATCCTGCGGTAAGGCACGACACGAGCGATTGCGTCGCGGTCTCGATTGCGCGAGCACTGGCACGGGTGACGGGGCCATCCGTGTGAAGTGTGAATGAGTCGGCCTCCTGGGTAGCATCCATAATGGGGGTCGCATCATAAGGCCGTTAGAACTATTGTCAGAGTCTCATACAAAAAGCGTGTAACCATGAACAATCGTTTTTGCGACTTTCAGAAAATGAATACATAAATCACTCGTTTCCTCTCTCTCTCTCTCTCTCTCTCTCTCTCTCTCTCTCTCTCTCTCTCGTGTTCTTCAAGAAATTGAAACACGATTCTCATTCTCAATTTGGTATGAGAGCGCAGGAACATATCGATCGAAGTGAGAAAAGAGGAGAGGTTGAGAGATCGACCAAAACTACATAAAAAAAACAAAGTGAGGTGAGAGATCAGTGTAGCAGCTATGATGATGGAGGAAGACACTACCAGAATCATTGCTCGACTCATTTAGTTGGCTCAATTGCAAGGTTAGACATAAGGGGATCCATTGAATTTGGGGAATTCCGACTATCCGGGTATGTCTCTCACCACAGTTTTGTTTGATGGGAAGAATTTCGTATCATGGAGTCGACAAATTATGTTGTCTTTAGGAGCAAAGCTGAAATTAGGGTTTATAGACGAGACTATTACCAAACCGGAAGGAAATCCTTTAGTTCTGGCTAGATGGGAGCGAGCAGATAGGATGGTTGCTGCTTGGATTTTGAATTCCATGACAGCCGAGGTTTTCGGTTCCTTTGTCTATGTAAGTACAACAAGAAATTTGTGGAAGGATATACTAGAACGATTTAGCCAGAGCAATGCTCCTTTGATTTTCCAACTTATACAGGAGTTATCTCGAATAACTCAAGGAAACTTGTCCATTACTGCATACTATGGAAAGTTGATGAGATGTTGGGATGAATTGCATGTTATGAATGGTGTGCCTATGTGTACTTGGTGCTTTAGCTAAATGTGATTGCCAGGTTTTAGCTAAGGTACAGGAGCTGGAGCATCACAACCGACTGATGCAGTTTCTGATCAATCTGAAGCCTGATTATGACTCAGCGAGAACCTACATTCTATCACAAGAGCCATTGCCGAAGATAAGCAGAGCTTATTCACTCTTGATGCAAGCAGAAACCAACAAATAGATCACGAGCACAATCCCAGAGTCAGTTGGTTTTGGAGCAATTAACCAATGCCAGAATGGTGGAGGTTATAAAGGAAATTATTCTGAGAAGAAGGATGCTAAGAAGAATAAAGGAAGTGAAAAGAAACATTGCAACCATTGTGCGATGATTGGACAAACAATGGATGAATGCTTTGAGATAGTGGGATACCTAGACTGGTACAAGGGAAAGAAAAAGGTAAAAGGGAAGCCTATTGCAGCCCAAGTGATGACTGAAGGAGGCTCACAAAGCCCTTCTCTAGATGCAGATGACAAAGCACAAAGCAAGATCAACCTGGATCTAGAAATAATAAAAGCTATTGTTGAGAGGGTTTTCTTGACAACAAATATACTTATAAGTCAAGACCCCGCTGAGTATAGCGAAGTCAGGATCGTTCCACGGGAAGCACGATTGTTTGTCTATCAAATACTTAAAACAAGAAAAAACAAAGCGAAACAGGCAAAAGCACCAACAACCAACCTCGTTAACGACCTTATCAGAGTCGTTAACGAACCTGGAAAACCTACGAACAAAGAACACTTAACGACCTAAGACACATGTTCGGTACCGAGGTATGTTAACTCGATAACGAATGATTCGAAAACACTTTAAACTAATTCAATAAGATAAAAGATCTAGGACAAGGGTTACCACGACATAGCTATGCATATAAACTCATACGAAGATAAAGAACAATCCTTTAAAGATAAATTCATCAGCTTTCGCTAACTAACAAGCAAATCAATCAATTCTCATAAATCAATTCACTCTATCACTTGTTTTGAATTCAAAGCTCGAAACTTTCATTAATGAACAATATCAACATTCAAGTTCATATCTTTCTCTTTTGATCAAGTTAAAACTCAAAGTACCTCCACTATGTTCTAAGCACAAGCACAACAAGAAATTCAATAGATAAAAGGCATTCAAAACATCAACTTACTCATTCAATCATGCACAACTATATCAGGTTTCAACTGTAATCCTAGATAAAAAGACTACTCACTACTCATGATAATAAAACTAACAACTTTAATCAAAGAAGACATTGAAAACAAAATAAACTTACTTGAAATTAATAAGAAAATATCGTCTTACAAACTTCTGTAGAATCCAAAAATATAGAACACCGAGCAAAAATCCGATCACCGACCCTAAGCTCTTTCTCTCGATCGAACCTCGCTCGAGATCTTCTCTCCTACTCGATTTCTCCTGAAACTGATCTGACTCTCCCACTCCACTTCTCCTAAAACTAATCTGACTCTCTTACACAACATCTCCTAAATCTAATCTGACTCTGTCCTTTTTCTAGACTTAGAACAAGGGTATTTACACTAAAAAAACTATCTACTAAAAAGGCTAAAAGATAAAAACTTACCCTACTTAAAAGATAACAAGATAAAAGATAAAAAACCTAAAGTCTGCTAAGCCTCTACCGACATGGGACCCTCGTTAACGACCCCGCACATGGTCGGTAGAGATTACAAATTCCCTTCGAAAAATTCTATCTTTTAGCCTCGTTAACGACCTTCACAGGTTCGTTAACAAGCCTCTGTTTGGCTTTTCTTGAAATTCTCATGGACTTTAACTTGGACATTAACTTGATCTTCTTACGCAAACTTCCTCCTTATTTTCATCCTCCACCACAAGACCTCAACTCATCTCAAAAAGCGTTCCTTCCTGCTTAAAAACCTATAAAAAACACAAAACAGAGTAGCTTCCATACTTTTCACAAAATATGCAAAGTCATCCAAAAACACACAAAACTAACTCTAAAACCTACTAAAACTAAACTAAACAAAGTAAGAAACACACCAAAAACTAGACTAAAAACACGAACATCAGCTATGTATCAAGAGATGATGAGTATGTTCAAAGGAAAGATGTTAGCTCCCACAGTTGCAAATTTTGCAGGTAGCTCTCTCCTTAATTCTGTTCATCAAAGTTTTAATAGACATTAATGGATTTTAGACACTGGAGCAACTGACCACATGTCTCCTTATTTGGAGAATCTCATTAAGGTAAAAAAAATTGGAATATCTAATGTTTGTTAAGTTGCCAGATAGGACAACAAAAAGGGTGATGGAGGTTGGAAATGTTGAATTGAAACCAGGTTTTGTCATAAAAGATGTCGTGTACATACCTGTATTCAAATTCAACCTATTATATGTAGGAAAGCTTATTGCTCAGGAGGATTTGTTGGCATGTTTTGATGAATGTAAATTTCTGCTACAAGGCCGTTTGAGTAAGAAGAAAGTGGCAGTTGCGGCAAAGTCAGGAGGATTATACATGATTCAAGATGGACAAGGTATGAAGCAAGAAGAAAATAAAGCTTGTCAAGTAACAGTAGCAAGCATATTTTCCATGACAGACTAGGTCATATTTCATTTTCTAGATTGAAGTATGTACCAGGTTTTGACAATGTTAATATTTCAGACAATTTTTGTGATACTTGCAAAATGGCTAAGTTCCATAAATTGCCTTTTCCAATCAATAATACTAAATCAGATGCTTTGTTTGATCTTCTACATATGGATTTATGGCGTCCTTTCCCATTGCAATTTTAAATGGTAAAAAATATTTTTACACCATAGTAGAGCGACGTATATGGACTTACCTAGTTCATGACCAATCACAAGTTCAGGATATTGTCAAGAACTTTGTGAATATGGTTAAGACATAGTTTGAGGTAATACCTAAGAGAATTAGGTCAGACAATGGAATTGAGCTGGTGAATACTAAGTGTGGTCAGTTCTTGTCAGAGATGGGAATTTTGCATCCAACGAGCATGCCTTACTATCCACAGCAGAATAGAATTGTGGAAAGAAAGCACATATATCTAGTAAAGACAACAAGAGCATTGAGAGTTCATGTTAATCTCCCAAAGGAATTTTTTGGAGATTGCATTCTCACGACAACTTACTTGATTAATAGAATGCCATTGGTGAGTTTAAATTGGAAAACACCTTATGAGCTCTTATTTCACAAACAACCATCTTATGATAATCTAAAGATCATGGGAATTCTGTGTTATGCAGCAGCTTTACGAAGAAGAACTGACATGTTTGATCCAAGAGGAAGAAGGTGTGTGTTGTTAGGTTATCCAGTGCATCACAAGGGATATAAACTCTTTGATTTAGTTAACAAAGAGGTGTTTTACATCACGGATGTGGTGTTTCATGAAGGGAAATTTCCTTTCAAAAATGCACAAAACTCCACTACTAAAAATGCTGCATTTTTTCCTACAGTTGAGCCACATTGCACTAATGACGAGAATTCAAATATGCCACAACTGATCAATCTTGAGCCCTTCGCCAATACAAAACCACTTTTGAGATCCTCCCAGTCACATGTGCCTGAATTTGAAGCATTCCAGCCTAGAAGATCAACTAGAGAAAGGAGGTTGCAAGTCTGTTCATAAGATTATGTAATGACAGTTTATGCTATGAAACCATATGCTGAGTATCCAATTGAATTCCTTGATTTTACGGGAAAGGTGGATGCAATGCATGAACCATCTACTTATACTCAAGAAAAAGGCAATCTGCATTGGGAAGAAGCTATGTTGAAAGAATTGCAGGCACTAGAAACTAATGGAACTTGGGATCAAGTGCCATTGCCTCCAGGATGTATGGCTATAGGATCTAAATGGGTGTATAAAATCAAGTTGAAGGCAGATGGATCAGTGGATAGATATAAGGCACGGTTGGTAGTAAAAGGGCTCAATGAAAAGCTCGACAAGGATTATAAGCATACTTTTAGTCTTGTGGCCAAGTTACCTACTGCGAGAATAGTCATAGCAATGGAAACCATAAAAGGGTGGCCTTTATGTCAATTAGACATTAATAATGCCTTCCTTCATGGGTATCTAGACGGAGATATCTACATGAGACCACCAGAAGGGTATGAAAAAGCCTCTACTCAGCAAGTTTGTAAGTTGAAGAGGTCTTTATATGGGCTTAAACAAGCCTCACGACAATGGAATCATGAATTAACTTCCTTTTTGGTGAGCTTTGGTTTTACTCAGTCAACTAATGATTATTCATTATTTGTTAAAACTCAAGGAAGCTCAATTACAGTGTTACTCGTCTATGTGGATGACATCCTCTTAATTGGAAATGACAGTGATGAAGTCACTTTAGTTAAGGCAGCTTTGGATGCCAAGTTCACAATAAAAGACTTGGGCACAGCTAAGTATTTCCTAGGTGTTGAAATTCAGAAAACAACCAAGGGTACTTACCTTAGTTAGAGAAAGTATGTACATGACACACATATGTTAGATGCAAAAGAAGTTCCAAGTCCTATTCCTACTGGTCAGAAATTGTCAGCAACAAAAGGGGAGTTATTGGCTGATGGAGAACAATACAAAAGGCTCATTGGCAGGTTGTTGTACTTACAAATCACGAGACCAGATGTTTCTTATGTGGTTCAACATTTGTCCCAATTTGTTTCCCAACCAAGGCAACCACACATGCAAGCAGCTTTGTATTTGTTGCGATACTTGAAAGGAACTATGGGAAAAGGCTTGTTTTACTCTGCACAGAATGACTTCAAAATCACAGGTTATTCAAATGCAGATTGGGAATCCTATTTGACCACAAGAAGATCCGTGAGTGTTTTTTATGTTTTCATGGGCACCTCACTCATATCATGGAAGGCAAAGAAGCAGGCTACAATATCACGCTTGTCAATAGAGGCAGAATACAAAAGCATGGCATCTACTACAGCTGAGTTCGTATGGACCAACTACATCTTCTAAGATCTTCACATTCCCGTGGCCCTACTAGTCACCTTGTTTTGTGATAACAAAGTCGCTCAGAAAATTGCAGCTAACCCTTGTTTCCATGAACGCACAAAGCACCTTGAAAATGATTGTCGTTTTACCAGAGAAAAAGTTCAAAGTGGTTTTCTCAATACAATATATGTTCATACCAGTTTACATCTTGCTGATGCAATGACCAAGGCGCTTTGCAAGGCTCAATATGAGTTCTTAATGTCCAAGTTGGGTTTGACAACAATTCCAACTTGAGGGGGGAGTGCTGAATTAATCATATTTGGGTTGGTTAGTTTAAAACAAAGTAACTTTAGTTAGTTGCAAAGTTACTATAGTAAGGCCATTAGAACTATGGTCAGAGTCTCATACAAAAAGAGTGTAACTATGACCAATCCTTTTTGTGACTCTTAGAAAATGAATACAGAAATCACTCGTTTCCTCTCTCTCTCGTGTTCTTCAAGAAATTGAATCACGATTCTCATTCTCAATTTTTTCCTACTTCCACCTGAACGTTATAGGCCTATATGGATTTCCACTCAACATGCATTATCTTGCATTATAATACATTTTGAGTGGTAATCCAAATAGACCCTAAATGTACGTTTATGTTATGCCTTACAAATTGAATGGTTGACACAAAATTACATTAACGTTGATGCATTGTCTTGTATTGTAATACATTGACATTGATGTTGTACCAGATCCACGCATAAAATTACACTTACTTAATATGACCGGCCGGTGTCAACCGTCTTAATACGACACACTAGGTGATCTTTTCTCATGCTGTAAGAAGTAAGCTTACGAAGATTCAAGTTGCAGTTGGATTTGGAGTCAAGTGTTTTTTAAATATTGAAAAGAATTAGGTTTGAAGTAAAACTGATTAAGTATTTTAATTTCCTAGTTGAATGTATAGATGCAAAAGATGACATGCTCATGTAATTTAATATTTTAGAATTATTTATTTGTTGTAATTTAATTTATCTTGTAAAGTTTCTCATCTTTTAACTTATATATTTGTTCAAATCAAGTCTTGAGTGACTTTGGATGGTAATGTCTTAAGTCACTAGCATGTAATATTCCTGAGGTTAATTGAGGGCATTACAATCTTGAATTTTCTCCATAATCATGGGGTTGACATAAATTTTGATGCTAGTTGACATGTAGCATGAGAAAACATCGAAGTATTGAAATGAGACAAAACAAGAACATTTTTAGAGATTTAGATACCAATGAATTAGCATTCCATCATGTTCTGGTGCATCAGTCCAGTCAAACCTTCAACACACAATAGAAATATATATGGTGATAATGGATTGTCATGAAAAAACCCTCTAGAAGGACAAAAACATATAGGAGTTGTAACAAGCCATTTTTAATATAAGGATGATACTCGGTAGTAGACCTCATGTGGGTCTACTTAAGCTAGTATGACAAGATATTCACAATATGAATCGTGCAATAAAAGCACAACGAGAAAAAAGAAGAGAAACATCAAACTCATATATTATTAAAATGGAAGTGAAAACCATGTATGCACCACTCTCCATTTACAAACAACCCGGAAACAACCACTTACTCTTGCAAGTTTCTCACTTAACAAAATTCCTAAGATATAATAACCTTGCAAAACAACCTAACACATCCTAAGACATTTCACATTGAGCTAATATACCATTATCTTGGAAGAGTTTCCTTAAAACATGGTTCAGTTTTGAGTTTAGTCCTCTTGATTGCAATTTGATGATGAAAACGGAAATTGTATAGGAGGAGGTGGCCATACTAGCTAGCTAACCCGATAATAATGAAACTGGTAAGGAAGGTGACCCATCATTCCTATTCAAGAGAAGCAGACACTTAAATGTTTAGATGAAACATGTATAATATGCCTTCCAAGCCATCTTGCAAATGTGAGATGGTATCACATGAATTAGCTTATAAATTCGTACTAATTTGCACATACATATATTCCGACCTTTATATTTATTTGGGTAATACAATGATCGCACAACGAGTTTACTCCTTACATTATTTAATGATCTTTATGAGATTATACCAAGTATACTCTTATAAACTTGGGTTGTGCTATGAACATTTGGACTAATTATTCAACTTACCACTATATCTTAGTAAATAGGAAGTGGAAATAAAACAAAAGTCATTGAGAGTTAAGAAGGAACAATTGGAGTGTTATCATGGACAAATAATAATTACAAATTTACCCATATATAAATTAGATGGATGTTACATCGGTAACCCTTTAACATTGTTTTGTCCTCGAAAGTAGGAAGAACTAGGGTAGTACGTAGAAATACAAGGACATACAATGCCCTCTATCCTCTTAAATAAAAGAGAGGGTTTACTACTAAAGTACCCCCTTAAATGATGTTTGATTCATTAGATAGGTAAAAACATCTCAGGAAATCACTTTTTGCATTTGTTTATCAGTTTTCCAAAGCCTATTCGAAATTTCAATACTACCACTTTTGAACAAAAGTAATCTTACTAAAAAAATTCATGATTATGCAACTATTACACATGATGTTTCTAAAACCCATAGGCACCTTTTATCATGTGAGCCTTTGGATTGAATCTCAACGCCATCTCAACTATGAGCATGAGATTCATTCGACACGTATAGATGTAACAATGACTTTTAGAAGACATTAGGAATTAGACACACTGATAAAGGTAGGATAGGAAAACTCTTACCTTGCCAACTTATTACTTTGAATGGTTCAACATAACAAGGATTGATCTTACCTTGTTTTTTAAAACAATATCACACCTTTTAATGTAGATATCCCAACAAGAACCTTTTCAATTATGGCAGTTCATCGACTCCTTGCTTTATTATAGGTTATTGTTGGATCGACGTGCGTTAGTAAGAGCTTGGGAACTAGCGGTTAGGTTGTTCCCAAGGCAGCGGAAATAAACAATCACAAGTAACACAGAATGTAAAGGACACATTTCCTTTATAGATGAACCCCACAACAACCAACTAGTTGTGTGGGTAAACGTCTACGTCCGCTTGGAGGATTCTGAACGATCTACTTGTTTTATTGATTGTTCCCTAGTTACAAAAGGCAAGACTTACAGTTCTCTATTCCTAGCAGTTCTTCCTAACTCTAGCAACACTAGCAAGTCTTCTCAACCTAGTTTCTAAGCGAACAACTCAACTAAACACAAATAGATCGAACCGTACATCTTGAGCTCAATGTCACATTTCCATTACTCCTGGGAACTTGGATTCGTCGTTGCCGAGATCGAACACTCGTCATCGGGGACTTCTCATCACGTTCTCAATGTCTCTCTTGCTTCTTTGTATGAGGTTTTGAGTTCTGGGAGAAGTGCTTATACCAAGCACTAATCATTGGCTTATATAGTCATTTGAACTTGGGATGAGATCTTCATTTTCATGTTGTCCGAAATGCCCATGTCTTGCAAGCCTAGTTTTACAATCTTCACATGTGACCTGATTTGAACTTAGTCAACTTCCAATGTAAACGTTAGTTCCCATATGGAGTTTGTCATTATCAAAATTGGAGATAACATCGTTGTTCGGATGTTTGGAACCAGATTTCCCAACACCTTCCCAATAATTCCCCCTTTTTGATGATGATAAACCCATTACAAAATAAGCAAGTATTTCAATGTGTGAAAAATCATGACATGTATCTGAGTTCCTATGCATGAGCCTTTGGAGCCTCTTCAATGAAACATTAAGTCCCTACTTAGCATTTTATGTGTTAGTTCCCCCTTAGCCGAAGTATATTTCGTGATAACTCTTAAAAGACTCATCTCACACATTTTGTCCTTCCCCCTTTTTGCATCATCAAAAACAGAAAGCATAATGAGGAAAATAAGGAACATGCAATCATACTAAAACCATATATTACTTGAGCAAAAGTTGTACAAAGAGGGAACTCATTACAAGTTGAGGGGAGAGATAGAGCTAAGGGAATAGAAGGGAAAGATCATGGGCCCTTGGGGATCAAGTGATCACGTAGCTGGGTAATGATGGAGAGGATGCTCTCGAGAGTGGCAGCCATGTGTAGAAGGACTTGATTGTTCCCAACACTGGAACCCTCACCAGAGGGCAGGGTCCCTTGCGTTTGATCCTTAGGATGCTCAGAGTGCCGCATCTTCTGGACCACAGACATGTCCAGTTCCCTTTCGATGGCTACTTCCTCCTTGGTGTCATCGTAGAGGCCCTCCTTGACCATGAGGTTCTTCACCAAGCCAGCATACGACAAAGAGTGAGAGGGAGAGGCCAAACACTTTTCCATGTGCCCAAGTATGATTAGAGGAAGGTTGATGGGCATCTTGTGGACGAAGTGGAAGAGAAGGATGGTTTCTTGAATGTTGAGGGTGTGGAGCTTCTCTTGCCGAGGAATCACAATCATTATCAGAAACTGATGCACCAACTTGGTGATGAGGTTGAGGTTGTGTGTCGGGATCCCTTGGGCGAGAACTCTGCCATCATATATGTTGTAGAGGATCTCATCCTTGTTTAAGTCACCCCAATTCTTGTGGGGAAGTAGGCCTAAACCCTGGACAAGGACGTTCAACTGGCGGTGAAGAGAGGAGGCGGTGAAGACATACTTGTTGCCTTGAAGGGTGAGAGTGCCCTGAGTAGCTTCGTCAGTGTGGATGACGTTGTTGTAGAAAAGGTGCACTTGCTCAAGGCCGACTGTCACAACCGAGTCGCACTCTTGTTCCCACCCTTGGACTTTGATGACTCCTAGAGGTCCTCGAGCCCATGAGGAGTTAGATCGGACTTAGTGAGGACCAAAGGGGTGATGAGCTTACGGTCTGCTGTGATAAGAACCCGCTTTGGATCAGTTCCCTTCCCCTTCTTGTTCTTGGTCCCCTTGGAAGCAACAAACCTCCTTTTCTTTAGTGTAGAGGCTTGGGAGTCTAGCAGAAGCATGGACTCCTTTTCATGAGAAGCGACATGCAACACCACCATTTGACGTCCTTCTTGGTCATTGGCCAATGCTTGGGCGTGCTCTTTGGCAAGTGCCTCAGAATCAAGTAACTCGGTGGCGCCGTTGCCATCCGAGTTCCCTTTGGTGTCAGAGGATAGGCCCATATCCTCATCATCGTTGCCTTGAAGGCCCAGACCCGCGCCGACATCTTTAGCTTGTGCTGGGGTCCCATCCTCATTGGCGTTCTCCGCCTCTTCAAGCACTTCCTCATCTTGAGCGCCGATTTCCCTTGGGCGCTTTGATGGTCGTCTCAGTTCTGCCTCAAACTCAAACTCAACCTCAGCGAGGCAAGCGTTGTCCTCAGTCGTTTCGATGACGATGTGAGAAATGACCCTTTTCTTCCTACGGGCGACCTCAGCGATTGGCAAGGAATCCTCGTCCGAGTTGAGGTTAATTTGGTTCTTGTCCGGGTAGGGGGATGAAGTCAGTGGTGGATGGAGGAGGTGATTTTTCTTAGGATGGAGAAGGGATTTTGGGAGGAGTGGGAGATTGTTGTCGTTTAGAGAGGAGTGGGGGATTTTTTGGGTGAGGAAGGTGGTTGAGGATTGTTGTCGTTTACAGAGGAGGATGAGGGGTGGATGGGATCGGTGTTCCCATCGGCGGGTTGAAGAGAGGAGGAGGGAGGAATGGGAACTCTAGAACTGGAGGTCCCAGATATGGGATTAGGGTTGGAGAGAGGAGTTGGTGGTGGAGGATTCTTGGATTGAGAGTTCCCAGAACCAGAGGGGGTTGGTAGAGATGATTGAGGAAAAGGCGGTGGTGGTGGTGGAAGAGGTGAGGAGAGGTTGAGAATGTTATCGATGGAGAAGAGGGAGGTCTTTTTCTTCTTCTTCTTTGAAGGCTCTGAAGAAGAAGATTTTTGGTGTTTGCATTTTTGGATTTAGATTTGGATTTTGGGGGATCGGGACCGAAACTATCTACGATAGTGGTTATAGCAGATGTGGAGGGAGGTGGAGGCGGTTGAGATGTGGTAGTTTGAAGAGTTAGTTGGGAGGCAGTGGATGGAACCGCAAGAGGTTGCGCCGTCGGAAGAGTGGAGGATTGCCCTAGAACCTTAAATTAAAAGGAGCGAGGATCCAGTGTGCTCCTTTTGGAGATGGGGACGAACATAGTTGTGGAGGGATTTGTACATGGACGGTTGAGTTTCGGGATCTTTGTCCTTATTAGCCTATTGAAGCATGAGGAGGGAAAGAGTTTTTGGATTTGTTTTTATCCACTCACGAATTTGCTTGTTGGGGTGAATGGGTGCCATGGAGATTTTTGGGAAGAGATGGTTTTGGAATTTTTCTGGATTTGGGAAGGGAGAGAAATTCAAAGAGGAGAAATTGCAGAGAGCGAAGATAGAGGAAGGTCTCAAAAATGGCCAAGTTGGGTTTTTATGCGGGAAGAGGATAGGTGCAAAAGAGTAAAGTCACTTTCCCATTTCAAACGCCGGCCAATGAGGACGTAGTAATCTTCCAACTTCCTTAGCACGCTTCGGACACGCGTCATTCAAATCATGGGAAGTCATATCACGCGTTTCACATTCGTGGCTCTTAACTCTTTGGATTCTAACATATTTTCCCACTTCCCCAGTGGCGTTTAAACTTCTCGAAAACCAGTGTTCCATTGCTAGTGATCAAAATGCAGGCCAGTTCCCACGATCTTTGAAAGGCAAGGTTTGAGTAGAGCGGACAAGAGAACTCCTACTCAAAATCATTTGTGAGGCCAGGGAACTCAAAAGGGAACCAGACAGTTACAACTCGATAATGGGATAAGTAAATGGTCTCATGAGAAGCGTTTCTCTAATTCACGGCTAAGGGTTGGTTTTATGATCAACCGTCACAGTTCCTTGTAATGAGGGTTAAGGGTGTTGGAAACTAATTCCCTTTAAACCTAAAACGCCAAGATAGATCATACTTGGTTATTAAGAAACACCAAATTAACATACCTTTAATACCGATGGCAATCGAACCTTATGTAGAATTACGAACGAAAATCGTAGGTATGTGATCTTCCTCAGCCAAATCTAGGGTTTGTTCTTTCACTCTAATGGGGAGAGTACCGTGGAAAGCCTGAGTGATTTAGCGTATTGGGGACCATAACCTAAAATCTCTATTTATTTAGCCCAAGAGAATCCCATTAAGCCTATTGGGTCAAATCCGGTATCCACCTATTGAGCCCATACCATTTATTAGAAGTAAAAGGGATTTTCACATAATTGAATCACTTAAAATAAACCCACTAATAATTAGCCATATAATATAATTGTTCGATTCAATATGTAAGCCCACATAACGGATATTAAAAAATCTAACAATCTCCCACTTGGGCAACATATGACCAAAAGAACAATTATATTAACCAAATTCCTTATGTGTACACGTCTTGGCTAATTCAATAGACTTCAACTTTATATCAATCTGGTCCATCTATAATACTATTATGAGATCACGGCAGCATTCGTCATAGATAATCGTAACTAAACCTTCAGTGTTCACCAAACTAGTATAGTCAATGACATACATCAAGTATGGATGAGTGGCATGGAAATTACATGCAATGTGATCTCAAAAACATGTCCTTTTCTAACTGGTCCTACTTTATTTGGAGATCAATCCAAAAAATTCTTAAATAAGTTCAGTAATCTTCGTTATGACTAAAACCATAACAACTTTATTATCCATAAATCAAACATAGAATATCCACACAAACTCCCCCTAAACCAAAGTACCATAAGAATGCCAACATTTAAAGAGTAGAATGCTCATGAAAGACTTTAGGAGACAATCTTTAGTGAACGGATCCGATATCTTGGAGTTTGTCCTTATGTATTCTATAGAGTACTTGACCATCCTAAACTTCTTCCTTTATTAACAAAAACCTAATGTTAATGTGTTTATCCATTAAACAACTCTTGTTGTCATTGGAGAACAATATTGTAATTTCTCACACAAAATATGTAATTGGCTATCAATGCAATTGAATGCACCTTAGTGACAAAACTATGCAACTGTAGTAGATGCAGGTTTAAGTGTTTGATTCACACTCTTCCAAAATATAGATCTTCTAGCCAAAATAAAACCACAGTATCAATCAAATAAAATCTAAAATACCCAATGATCTCTAAGCTTTTTGATTTTCTTTATATGAGAATAATTCCTCCATTCTCTATAAAAAACTACATTACCCCCTTTATGGTTTCTTTCCAATGAGGTCCATTTAGTACCTGCTAAATACTATAATTTAATACACCATATCCAGATGTGTATCTACTAAAACATTCAAATTCTCACTAATCAATGTAGAGAGAGTCATCATTAATCTTAATTTTGAATCTCAAAATTCTTTTAGGGCATCAAGACTGAATTCGTCACCTTTACTGATATATGTACCTTATTATGGACTTCCTTTCATGTCAAATCTACTTAATACTTTAACGATATAACTCTTTTATGAAACACAATGGCATCTTAAAACATGCCTACAATCGCTTTATGCCTAAATTCCAAGATCTTTTCTCTCAATTTCCTAATGAGATATTTCTTGGTTTCTTGCAATAGGCCTATATCGTGACTAAATAGTAGAATGCGAATGACATATAACGTTAAAAGATAAACTTGCTCCCACTGAATATGTGTTATACACAATCCTTAACCTTATTTACCTCAAAACCAAATGAGACAATTACTTGATGAAAAATATGATTCCATATCTTTAAACTTCTTTGAGACCATAGATGGACTTCTTTAACTTATAGACAATAGATTTCAAATCTTTGGATTTGAACTTTCTAGTTCAACCATATAAACTATTTTCTCAATATTTCTACTGAGAAATTTTATCCTTACATCCATCTTATGTAGCTCTAAATCCAAATGAAATACAAGTTTCATCATTCTTCTTAAATATCTCATTAAAGTCACTAGCTTTCTTTTGAGTGAATCCTTTTGCGATCAGAGTCTTATACCCTTTGATGTTGCCGATGAACCCCTTTTGGCATTAACTATTAATATGCAACCAATGGGTTTCACACCTTATGACAACTCAACAAGATCCCAAATATCTTATTTGTCATAGATTCTATCTCATCTTAAATGATCCAATTTGTAGAACAATAACTTTTGAAGATCTTCATGAAGATTAATTGGATCATTGATATGCTGTATTTCATATAGCATAACTAGGACTGTATAATACATTTTATACATAGATTTAGGTCCATTTAGTGCTTGTAACGATATATGAGTAGAAGACCGAAGACTTGAAGAAATTGGAAGAATTGAAGTCAGGATTAGAAGACCGAGAAGTGAAGGCCGCAGAGTTGAGCAGTCCGCGGTGGAGCCAGGATACAGTTCACCGCGATCGCGGAGGCCTAAGGCTGCGGTCGCGGGTCAGCGTTGACTCGAAGGAAGAATTCTACAGTTCCGCGCTCGCGGAGGTTGTTCACCGCGACCGCGGAGGTCCACGTCAGCATAATTCCGAGGCGGCGTTTGCTCTATCTATCTATTTTTTATTTTATTATTTTCGAAGTATTTTATTTCGTACGCTTAGTTCGAGACTATTTAGACCTAGTTTTGAACTTTGTTTTGTATTCTCTTTTCAGACCTAATTTCAGACTTTGGTATTTTTTCTCTTATGGAGAACTAAACTCCCTAATCTTATTCAAGTTGAAGCTTTTTAGACTCAAGTTGTTGTGATTCGTCTTTACAGGTTTATTTCTACAGGTTATTTCAATTCTCTTGTGCGTAATTTATATTGATTGTGTTGATTTCTTCAGGCCTAGCTAACTTGTTGTAATTAATATTATCTATTGCTAGATCTAGGTTTTCTCGTAGCAAATCCTAATATTTGTAGCAACTCAATTGATTTAGGACTCGTTGGACTAAAACAATTGAGAAGAGATTTGAATGCATGTTGATTGTTTGACTCGTTGGAATTCAATTGCATGTATCCTGTTTATCCTTGTTCTTAATGCTAATATCCCTATTATTTATGATTGTTTCATAAATTGTTTGGATATTAAGTTGCATGTCTCGTTGCCATGTTATATTTATGATCAGGATAGGAATAGCCAAAAGAAATAACTTGTTTGAATCTAGGATCAATAACTTGATGAAGAAAAGTGGATAGTTGAATAGGATTGCTTTTCCCTAATTGATAAAAATCCAACTTTTGCGTTGTTTGATTGCTTGCTTTGTTTGTTCAATTCTTAGTTTCTAGTTTTAATTCCAAAATCCCCCCTTTGTTACCTCTTTGAGTTGATAATAATAAAACTTAGGATACAAGTGTCTCTTGGGTTCGACCCCGACTTACCGACTATACTAGTTGAGTAACTAGCGAATTATTTTTGATTTGGCATCAGCGATTCTAAGCCAGTCAAATTTTGGCGCCGTTGCCGGGGACACTTTTGTTTAATTCTAAGTTTTTATTGTTACCAACTCTGGTGTGGACCCTAGTTTATGGTCCACACTCGTTCTACTGACTCCTTTATTTTGCCTCTTGATTTTGAGATTGAAAGGACTCTTTCCATGTTGAGACGTGAAGCTCGGGAACTACTCCGTGAATTACCTTTCAACTTGGATTCTGCTGAAGCTGAGACAATGGGAGATCAGACTTTGAGGCAGCTGACTGCCCCAAACTTCCAACAACAGCCCCTGGCTGTTGAGTTCCCTGCGCTGAATGAAGGCGTTAAGTTTGAGTTGAAGTCTGGATTGATCCATCTTTTACCCCAATTCCATGGGCATGGTGGAGAAGATCCAAACAAGCATCTTGCTGAATTTGATCAGGTCTGCTCAAGTATGAAGCCTGCTGATGTAACTGAGGACCAGATCAAGTTGAGGGCGTTTCCTTTCTCTCTAAAGGATTCAGCCAATGAGTGGCTCTACTATCTTTCTCCAGGATCCATAAATACCTAGAATAAGATGAAAGCGGCGTTCTTGGAGAAATACTTCCTTGCCACCAAACAGAACAGTCTGAAGAAGAGCATGAGCAACATTGAGCAACAAGATGGGGAGAGCCTGTATGATTATCATGAGCGATTCAAGAGACTGTGTGCTAGCTGTACGTATCATGGATATTTTGATCAAGACCTGGTACTGTATTTCTTTGGTGGATTACTGGATGAAGAGCTTAGAATGGTGAATGCAGCTTGTGGTGGAAGCCTGATGAACAAGACACCAGTAGATGCCCTTGAGCTCTTTTATGAGCTATCTGAGAACTCAAGGCAATTCAACAAAAGAACTGGCACTAAAGGAGTCAATGCTATGGACTCCTCTTCTGTTATAAAAGCTGAGATGGCGGAGTTGAAAGATATGATGAAGAGGTTCATGCTGTCAGGAACCCCTCAACAACTAAAGGCATTTGAAATCTGTTCTGATACACTTCACCCTACTGATGTCTGTCCACAACTCCAGGAACCTCAGGCTGAGGTTAATGTTGTAGGAGGCTATGGACCTCCTAGACCTCGTTTTGATCCCTATTCTAATACATACAATCCAGGATGGGCACATCATCCAAATCTGAGATATGGGAATCAGAATCAGCCTCAATACAATCAGCAAGGAGGAAATCAGCAAAACAGGCAGCCTTATGTTCCTAGACCTCCAGTTCAAAATCAAAAAAACTCATTCAATCCTGAAGAGATGTTTGCAAGGCTAGCTAACACAGTAGACCAGTTGGGACAGAACACTCAAGCTAGTATCAAGGATATATAGACTCAGATAAGTCAACTGGCTACTTCAGTAAGCAAGCTAGAGGCCCGAGATTCTGGGAAACTGCCGGCACAACCTATCAATCCAAGGGAGAATGTGAGTGCTATCACATTAAGAAGTGGAAGAGAGCTGAATAGAGACGTGGGGGTGAATGAAGATCCACGAACTGAAACATTCGAAATTCTGGAGAACGCCCCCGCGCCCGCGGAGAATGAGTGTCGCGATCGCGAAACCTCAACTGAGAGCTCAGAGATTCTGATCAAGGACACCGTGTTGAAAGGGTTTCTCGGCCAACAAATAAATTTGTATGTCAAGACCCCGCTGAGTACAGTGGAGTCAGGATCGTTCCACAAGAAGCAAGGTTGTTTGTCTATCAATCTAACAAAAATCAAACAAAATCAAACAAAACACTCACGAAATGCCTCGTTAACGATGTTGTCAGGATCGTTACCGAGCCACCGAACACAAAAATACTAACTAACGACCAAATAAAATTCTAATCAAAATTCGGTACCGAGGCAAGTATTCAGCAACGAAGATTCACCAGAAATAATTCAAATAAAGCAAAAATCTAGGACAAGGGACACCACAACATAGCTAAGCATAAGATTCCGTACGAAGATAAGATCATACCTTTAAATAGATAGAGTCATCAACTTTCGTTGACTTAACAAGTAAATTAATCTACTTTCGCATCCTAATTCACTCAATTGCTTGTTTTAGATCTAAAGCTTGAAACTTTCGTTTTCAAACAATATCAGCCTTCAAGTTACTAACTTTCTCTTTCAATCAAGTTAAAAACCTAAATTACATCAACTTTCGTCTTGGTATTAAGCACAACAAACAATCTCAATAAAAGATAAAAGACATTCACACTCAATCTTACTCATCCAACATGCTCAACTATGCCGGGCTTAACCCTGACCCTAGAAAAATAAACTACTCACTAATCATGACTAAGAAACTAAAAACTTCAACAAAATAAAACATTGAAACAAAACTCAAACTCAAATTAATAAGAAAAATATATTGTCTTATAGAGATTCAGAAGAAACAAAAAAAAAAAACACCGAACCACAAACACGACCAACGAACACTCGACAACCGTCGTCAACCGAGCCTCGTGATCCTCTTCCGATCCGATCTCTCTCCTTCTCGGCCTCCACAAATCTCTTCTCCAAAACTTCTCCAAAATCAAGCCCCCCCTTTTCTATGCTAGATAGAAGGGTATTTATACTAAAAAGCTAAAAAAACTAAAAAGGCTAAAAGATATAAACTTTCCTAAAAAGATAGAAACAATCTCTAAAAGATAGAAATAAAATCTAAAAAGATATTAAACCCTAAAATACATATTCTAACAACCCCAAAAGATACTCAACCGATATGGAAATAAATTCCCGCTCAGGATCGGTTAATAATAAAAATAATACTCGAAATCTTTCTCTTCGTGGCCTCGTTAACGACCCTTCACAGCCTCGTTAACGAGCCTGGGGTTTGTTTTCTTCGACACTTCTTCTTGTACTCTCGAGCTTCGACTTCTTCAATCTTGCACTCCTCCGTCTCTTATAGCAACGCTCCAAATTTAGCTCCATTCAGCTCCTTTCCTCGCTAAAACCTGCAAAATTCACAAAATAGCGTAAATTCCACTCTTTTCACAGAATTATGCAAAACTAAATAAAAATACTCAAAACTAAACCTAAACTAAACAAAACTAAACCTAATAAGCAAAGAAAACCTATCAAAAACTATACTAAAAATGCGAATATCAAAATACCCCATACTTAGACTTGCTTGTCCTCAAGCAATAAACAAGACTCTAACCAAAACCAAAACAAATCGTGCTCATCAGGACATAACCATCTTCTAAAAAGCAACATCTACACACAAGAAAATTATAGCAAAAGACTATTAACATCCTCACACATATATGCACTTAAATAGACACAAAACAATACAATCCAACCTCTCAAGGGATATAATGTGTCTCACTCAACTCTCAAGTGTTTGGGCTTATAAATTCAATCTCTCAACTCATCTTATATACAAAAACTCATAGAAATTGGAACTTATATCACCAATACTCTCCACCCCAAGATTTGTCAAAACAAGCAAAGAATCATCAAGAGAACTTAGGCTCAATGAAAAACTTCATAGAAGCTTCCATTCGGCCGGGTCGTAATGGGGCTTGGTAATAACAATAGGGAGTGTAAATATTTTGGTCATGTGGTGCTAATAATATCCGGGAATCAAAGACTCCTAAAAACTCACATCTCACCAAAACTTTCATAAAACAACATACCTAACTCACTCTTTATACACACTCATTTTCACTCACCCTTTATCATCCTAGAAAGTCTCATAACAAAAATAAAAGAATCCCTTGATATTATCTATAAACACAAATGCACCTTAACTCTTCACCTCTTTTTGATTTCCTCCCTTTTTTTTATTTATTTTTTCTTTCTTTTTTTTTATTCGCTGCCTCGTTAACGAGCCTACATCAGGGTCGTTAACGATCTACCGTATACATCCTTTTCTTCTTTTTACTACACTACATCCATCAAAACTTTATTGTGTGCATTTTTTCTATCAAGAGACCTTTCTTACATGTAATAACAAGAGACTTCTAATCTACCTTTCCCAAATACACTTCAATTCAACCAAATATAAACTCTTTTCTTTTTAACAAAACACAAAATTTTACCTCTCCAATCTAAGTCCTAATTCCCGGATAGGGTCAAGCTTATCTCGGCTAGGGAATAATTTTTGTGGAGCTAAAAATAAAAGGTTTCAGGCCAGAATTGGTTATCAAAAGAAGGAATAATGTAAAGGTAGATAGGGAATAATAGGCTTTATAAAAAATAAGTTCTCCATCATATGATCTTCACAAGTAATGAACTAAAAATCTTATAAGGGTCTCAAGAAATAGATAACCATCACAATTCCAAGAGATAATATGCATAAAGAGAGTAAATCACACAAGAAAAGAAGAGGGATCCATAAATGTTCTCCCTATAAGGCCAAAAATAACTCACAAGGTAGATTTTGTTGGATTGCATCATCTATGCTATAAAGTATATGTGCTCAACTTCATCAAGTGCTATTCTCTTCTAAAAAATAATAATTTCAATTTTAAGAATCTGGCTATACTTTCAAAGACATGTTTGCAAGGAATTATATGATTAAGCTAGTGATTACTATTATAGAACTTAAGAAGGGATATCTATCAATTCTAAAACTCGTTTTGGATTTTTCAATTTTTTCAATTTTTTTTTTTGGATTTTTCGATTTTTTCGGTTTAAAAGAAATAACAACTACATAGAACACAAAAACACCTAGGACATAATTTTTCTACTTTCTTTGGATTTTTCAATTTTTTCGGTTTAAAAGAAATAACAACTACATAGAACACAAAAACACCTAGGACATAATTTTTCTACTTTCTCCCCACCCCATACTTAAAATTACAGTGTCCCCACTGTAAGGAAAATAAGAAGAAGAGGGAAAAGAAATAGAAAACAAAACAAAAAAAATAAAAAGAAAAAGAAAAACATAAAACTTACAAAAGTGGAAACAAGGAAAGGAAACTTCATCTTGAGCTTGAATCAACGGTTCGGTGGAGGAAAGTAGTGCTCAAAGTTCCCCATGAAGTCGTACATCGTCCTCCAACGCTCAGCATCATCCGCCTCTCTCTGACGCTGCCTCTCGTCCTCCATCGACATGCGAGCGGAATAGACGGTTTCCCATCTATCCATCCTCCTATGAATGTGATCCGTCTGGAGGTGAAGCTGCTGCATCCGTGCAGAAAGATCCTCGGCCCATGGTGGTGGTATACTCGATCCTGCGTACTCGGGCTGAGGAGGTGGTGGGTAGTGAGGCTGGAAATGGTCTTGATACATCACCGGGTTGTAAGGCATGAGACCGTAAGCATGAGGGTCGACAAGAGCTGGTGGTGGGTCGACAAGGGCTCTCGGCACCTTGTTAACGAAGCTGGGTGCCTCGTTAACAATGTTGGGTGGTGGCTGGAAGTGGTCGTTAACGACCCTGGTGGGCTCGTTAACGAAGATGTGGCCTCCTAACACCTCCGTGTCCATGTCTTCTTCTTCAAAGTTAAGCTCCTCAGTGCCGCCCTCGGTGTCGGCTTCCTCTGTGTCGTTGCCTACTACCTCGGTATCCTCTTGCTCATTTTCTTCTTCATATTCATCCACGTCGTCCCGCTCAAACCGGGTTTCACAAGGCCTAAGCGAGAGATCGTCCTCCGGTTTTGGCTCCAATGGATAAGGATGGCCCGTCCACACCTCGTACCAATTCAGTACATAGAGTAGCTCGTACATGTCGAGGGAAGGTATGATTAGTCGATCTTGAACCTTCACCTTGTAGCCTCCCTCGGCTTGCACAAAAATCCCGGAACTATACTAATAGTTTTTGTTGAGTAGTTGGGCGTGGACCGGTGTGTAGCGGGTGAGATCTACTCCAAGATTCTTAGCCAAGAGGCTAACCAAATTGCCACACCACACCTCCTTGGACTTGGTGGACTTCTCGACATAATAGAGCCATTCGTACCCCAAATTCAAGAGGTCGGGCTCCTCAAAGAGGATGGTGCGGAAGCAAGCAACCTCCGTTCTTGTAGGCCGGTTCAACTCTTTCTTCGGCCAAAATGTTGCGGCGAGGACTCTCAAGATAATTCGGAAGATGGGGTTGACTATGTTTGCCCCGGATAGCGCCGCGGTAGAGGATTGAACCTCTCCGGTGATGTAGCTCCAAGTGCGGGTCACTCGATAGTCCTTCAAACTGTAATCTCTTGACGGGTTTGGGAGCTCCAAGATTGCATTGAACTCCGCCATGGTGAAGTCACGGTCCTCGTTAGCGAGCCGGAACCGAATACGTCCCGCCGAGATCTTCGACGAGAAATTGGTCTCCAAAGTGGCCAAGAACTCGGATGTGAGGGCCGGATAATGTGGCAAGTTCTCTTGCTTCAACAGGTGGGCGGCCCCAAGGATGATGAAGCGTCCTTGACATCCGTGTAGATGCCCGTAGAGACGGCGCTAGACTTCGAGAACCATCGGGTGTAATGGTCCTTCTCCAAAAAATCCCGGTAGCGCCTTACTTGGCTCTGACTGCTCAAAATCACATCATCCACTCAGGGTGGAGATGGAGACATGTGGTTCCTCCTCTTCTTTTGGGCTCGGGTAGCGGGTCTGCTTGAACTAGCCATGGATCCTACAAAATAATCGAAATTTTTCCAAGATAAGATCCACTCAAAAATAATAGGCTCGAGACCCCATACATGGTCTCAAAATTAACTTCGGAATTATTTGTAAACTACCCAATTGGATTGTTCACGATTCTGGGCTCGGATCGATCAATTAGGAAGTGTAGGGTCGTTAACGAGCCTGGGTGGGTCGTTAACGACCTGCCGAGAGCAAAACCAGAATTTTCCGAAATTAATCTACCACTAATTCAGCACAAATCAAGCATGCAATCTTCTATTATTTTCTACAAACCCCCCATCGGGTATAAGCACCCCATACTTACTCAACTTCCCATCCCGAACATGCTAAAAATTTCCCGGAATTTTGACATGCAAAGATTGAACTTTTAGATCTAGAACAAGAAAAATTCATGATTTCCTAACTAGAGAATTATAATAGCTAATCTAACATGAATAATCTTTCCTAAAACATGAACAACTAAGCACAATCAAGAATTTTTAGGACCGAAATCAAGCATGCTCATCGACCTCCCTAGGAATAACGATTCAAGATATGAAATTTCAACCCATAGATAATTAATCATGCAATTTCAAGTAAGGATTTAGAAATCATACCGGAAAACCAAAAAATTGAAGAACAAGGGTCGGAATTGGGGTAACGACGGTGGATTGCTTCCGAATTCCGGTAACGACGGCGTCTCCGGTGGTCGTTAGCGTGGGCAATTCCGACTCGGTGGGAGAGAAGGGGGAGGGATTGAGAGTGAATTTTTGAAGGGTTTGTGGTAGAATTTTGGGAGGGGTAGAAGTGTTTTGATAGGAGGGTAAGGGTAGAAGGGTTTATATAGGAGGGGTAAGAGTAGAAGGGGGGGGGGGTGGCGGCTAGGGTTAAAAAGATAGAGTTTAGGTTAGAATTACTTACCTGCCCCGTATTGTGACGAATCGGGTCTTCCGAACCGGGTCGTTAACGACCCTGGGTGGGTCGTTAACGAGCCGCCGTGGCCTTCTTGAGTGATTTTTCGACCCCTTTCTCCTGAATTCTTGTTAGCTTTAAAAATCTAATTTCTATCCTAGTTAAGACTAAAAATAAAATAAGAGAAAACTAAGAAATAATCTAAAAAGAAAAAAGAAAAGAAAAATAAACTAAGCTAAACCTATTCTAAAAAGCGGGTTGCCTCCCGTAAGCGCTATGTTTAACGTCGTTAGCCCGACGAGCTCTCTTGCTAGTCTCATGGTGGTTCATGTATGGCCGTGTTGGGGTCTTGAGATACCCTGCTTGTAGCCTTACTGCCTTTGTGTGCTTGAATTGCTAAATTAGGGCCTTTTTCTTCTATCAGCAAGCTCGATATCTCTGGGTTATAGGTGTAGTCCGAAAGCCAAGGTGGTTTGGACTTTTCTGTAACCTCTGTAGTAGGGCCTTGGTTGAACTCGTGCACGTGAGAATCAGTGATCGGCAGATGTGGCTCGGTAGGGACTGTTTTGTCGAGTTCGGGTTGAGTCAACTCTAGTTGTGCCACTCCAATTGGGTCGTTGGCTTTTTGATCTAAATTGAATTCCACCCGTTCCTCTCCTATATCAAAAGTGAGGAGTCCCTTTCGTACATCAACTCTTGCTCCTGCTGTGGCTAAGAATGGTCGCCCGAGAATTATGGGGATATGAGGGTCTTCAGGCATATCAAGGACGATAAAATCATTCGGTATAAAGAATTTCCCGACTTGAATAGGGTAGTCGTCCACTACTCCTGTGGCCTTGACACTTGACCCATCTGCCATGTACATATTCATGTCTACTGGCTCTAGTGGTCCCATATTGGCTTTAGACCAGATTGAGAGCGGAACAAGACTAGCACTGGCACCAAGATCGCATAAAGCTTTGAACTTGTGGTTGCCTATGCCGATTGTGATTGCAAACCTCCCGGGATCTCCAAGCTTTTCTGGAAGAGCTATGGATCTGACTTAATCATGCAGCTTTGTAATGGACCTTTTCCTGCTAAGAATATCCTTCAAACATTTTGTGTAAGCCGGCATCTCGCTTAGGGCGTCAACGAATGGGATGGAAATATTAATGCCCTGAAGAATCTTAACGAAAGGCTTGAACTTACTCTCAGTAGAGTCCATAGATTTCTTAGTTGGAAATGGAAGAGATTTCACCATTCTCGGAACCAAGTTAGGCTCGAGAGGTGAGAGTACCGGGTCGAAACTGGGGTCGTTTGGTGTCCTCGGCGGGTCGTTACCGACCCTGATTGGGTCGTTAACTACCCTGGGATTGAGAGGAAGGCTCGGATTAGTAGACTTACCTAGGTTAGGGTCATCAGGAACCTTCGGAGCCTCGTCATCCTGGTTTGTAGGCTCGGTATTTGCTCTCGCTGGCTCGTTAACGAGCTGGTTGGCAAGGTCCTTTTCCTCCTTCTCTTCCGCTTGAATTCTCTCCGGTAGTGTCTTCCCACTCCTGAGGTGTACTGCTGCTATTTGGCCTCTAGGGTTCTCCTCGGGACGACCCGGGAGTTGCCCTTGTGGTCTTGGAATCCGTGAAGCTAGGTCTCCTAGTTGGGAATCAACGCTCCTCTTCCAAATATCGAATTCTCCCCATCTTTTATCTTGTCGGTTCAGCTTGGCTTGAACGTCATCAACCTTGTTGTTCACTCTGTTGATGCTCTCTTTAATCTCTTGAACCCATGATGGCGTCTCCTGATGGCCTGGAGGTCGATATGGTGCAGGTCATCTATCTTGTGGGGGCCCTGCATAATTTTGACTTGTATTCTGATTGCCCCATGGTTGATAGTTGTTTGACCTGTCATTATAATTAGGCTGGTTCCTGTAGGGTCCTCTCATGTAATTCATCTCAGCTATTGTCTCAGCGGCTCTAACCTGCTCGATGTTAGTGCAAGAAGAAGTACTGTGTGCAGAAGAACCACATTCTTGACATGATTGAGAGGATTTCAGAAAACTTACCTGTTTCCTCAAACGGTGGACCTCATCTTGTAAGAACTGATTTTTAACATCGGGGTCAACTTCATCTCGGTTGGGCACATAGAGACGTTTTTGAGTTTGTGGAGCCTGTTGGGTTCCGTACATAGCAGCGTAATTCGCCATCTTGTCCAACAGTTCCCACGCGTCTGTCGGGTTCATCTCTATAAAATCGCACGCAGTATGCGTGTTGATGCGGTTCTTGGTCTCCGCGTTGATACCCTGGAAAAAGATTTCTTGCAATACATATAAAGGTTGCCCATGAGTAGGGCACTGTCTAAGCATCTCTTTGAATCTTTCCCATGTTTCAACAAATGTTTCATTAGGCAACTGGTGATAAGAGGTGATGCGTTTCCTTAACTCCGTTGTCTTAGCAAGAGGGAAAAACTTTGTAAGAAATTGATCATACAAAGCTTTCCAAGTCCTGATAGACTTAGAAGGTAGGCTCTCTAACCAGTTCAGGGCCTTTCCAGTGAGTGACCATCTAAAAGCTTTTAACAGAACATATTCTAATGAGACACCTTCAACAGCTATGGTGTCACATAAATCAAGAAAATTTCTAATATGCTCCATAGGGCACTCAGTAGGTTTCCCTTCAAACTGAGCCCGTTTGATTAAGGATATAAATTGAGACTTGATCTCAAAAGGTTTCTCTATCGCAGGAAGCACAATAGGAGATTCTGGCACCCTCAGTTCCGGATGCATGTATTGCTTGGCATTCCTTGGATAGGCGTCTAGCTCTTCTTGCAATCGAGCCTTGTCTGCGTCTGTGCCGTCCTTCTCGGCTTTCAGTGCCTCCATCTAGGTCCGGAGGATCTCTAACTCTCGAGCCATCTCTTTTGCTGTGGCCATGGCTCGGTTTTCTCGGAGTCGACGGTGCAGGGAACGTTCTGGTTCTGAGTAATAACTTGTATTATCAAACTGAATCCTTCTTCGTCCTACCGGCATACACTGAGAAAACAAACAAAGATAACAAAGATTAAAAACAAAAACGAGGTCGGGCTATTCCCAATCCCGAAGATAAACTAACAACACGTTGCTTCCCCGACAACGGCGCCAATTTGTTGAAAGGGTTTCTCGGCCAACAAATAAATTTTTAAGTCAAGACCCCGCTGAGTACAGTGGAGTCAGGATCGTTCCATAGGAAGCAAGGTTGTTTGTCTATCAATCTAACAAAAATCAAACAAAACACTCACGAAATGCCTCGTTAACGATGTTGTCAGGATCGTTACCGAGCCACCGAACACAAAAATACTAACTAACGACCTAATAAAATTCTAATCAAAATTCGGTACCGAGGCAAGTACTCAGCAACGAAGATTCACTAGAAATAATTCAAATAAAGCAAAAATCTAGGACAAGGGACACCACAACATAGCTAAGCATATGATTCCGTAAGAAGATAAGATCATGCCATTAAACAGATAGAGTCATCAACTTTCGTTGACTTAACAAGTAAATTAATCTACTTTCGCATCCTAATTCACTCAATTGCTTGTTTTAGATCTAAAGCTTGAAACTTTCGTTTTCAAAAAATATTAGCCTTTAAGTTACTAACTTTCTCTTTCAATCAAGTTAAAAACCTAAATTACCTCAACTTTCGTCTTGGTATTAAGCACAACAAACAATCTCAATAAAAGATAAAAGACATTCACACTCAATCTTACTCATCCAACATGCTCAATTATGTCGGGCTTAACCCCGACCCTAGAAAAATAAACTACTCACTAATCATGACTAAGAAACTAAAAACTTCAATAAAATAAAACATTGAAACAAAACTCAAACTCAAATTAATAAGAAAAATATATTGTCTTACAGAGATTAAGAAGAAACCGAAAAAAAATAAAACACCGAACCACAAACACGACCAACGAACACTCGACAACCGTCGTCTACCGAGCCTCGTGATCCTCTTCCGATCCGATCTCTCTCCTTCTCGGCCTCCACAAATCTCTTCTCCAAAAATTCTCCAAAATCAAGCCCCCCCTTTTCTATGCTAGATAGAAGGGTATTTATACTAAAAAGCTAAAAAAACTAAAAAGGCTAAAAGATATAAACTTTCCTAAAAAGATAGAAACAATCTCTAAAAGATAGAAATAAAATCTAAAAAGATATTAAACCCTAAAATACATATTCTAACAACCCCAAAATATTCTAAAAAGATACTCAACCGATACGGAAATAAATTCCCGCTCAGGATCGGTTAATAATAAAATAATACTCGAAATCTTTCTCTTCGTGGCCTCGTTAACGACCCTTCACAGCCTCGTTAACGAGCCTGGGGTTTGTTTTCTTCGACACTTCTTCTTGTACTCTCGAGCTTCGACTTCTTCAATCTTGCACTCCTCCGTCTCTTACAGCAACGCTCCAAATTTAGCTCCATTCAGCTCCTTTCCTCGCTAAAACCTGCAAAATTCACAAAATAGCGTAGATTCCACTCTTTTTACAGAATTATGCAAAATTAACTAAAAATACTCAAAACTAAACCTAAACTAAACAACACTAAACCTAATAAGCAAAGAAAACCTATCAAAAACTATACTAAAAATGCGAATATCATACCGCGACCGCGGTGACCAACTGTCGCAACCGCGGAGGCGAGACCCTCTCTGCGCCCGCGACCGCGAAGAATCCGAATGTCCGCGATCGCGGGACCCTCTCTGCTCCCGCGGTGCTGAAGCTGAACTCGAGGATCCTTACATTCGACCTCAGTTTCTTCCCATGAATTCACAGAAGCCGATTCCACCATTCCCTGAGGCACTCAAGGGTACTAAGAAACCAGAACAAGACAAGGATATCTTTGAGAGATTCTCCAAGTGTGAGGTAAACATTCCTTTGCTTAATCTGATTAAAAGTGTTCCGAGATTTGCTAAATTTCTAAAAGAGTTGTGCACTATCAAAAGGAACCAAAAATTGAAAGGGAAACAGAAAGTTAAGGTCAGTGAACATGTCTCTGCTGTATTTCAAAGGCGTATGCCTAAAAAGTGCAGTGATCCAGACATGTTTAGCATTCCATGTATAATAGGAGACACTAAAATTGATAAAGCCATGCTTGATTTAGGTGCTTCTATTAATGTCATGCCTTATTCTGTTTATACTTCACTAGGCTTAGGACCTTTGCATGAAACTGGTGTTATTGTTCAATTAGTTGATAGGTCCACAGTCTACCCGAAAGGGATTGTTGAGGATGTTATGGTTATGGTAGATAAATTGATATTCCCTGCTGATTTTTATGTGCTTGATATGGATCATGATGTGCATGCTGCTCCAATTTTGTTAGGTCGCCCTTTCATGAAAACTGCTAGAACAAAAATTGATATGTGTAAAGGGGTTCTAACCATGGAATTTGATGGGGAAATATTTGAATATAGCATGGATAATGTTATGAAATACCCCCAGGATGATCACTCTCTATGCTCAGTTGATGTAATTGATCCTATTGTACAAGATGTATTTTATACTACTTGTGTAGATGAGTTGCAATCTGTTCTAGAGAATGACATGGATCCTGCATGCTTGGATTATGAATTGCCTGAAAGATATCATGAAATTTTTGCTGATCTGAATGCATGCTATGAATCTCTAGCTGATGCTTTGGCCATTGGGCCCATACCACTAACTCTCCCTAGCGAGAAATTGCTTCCTTATGTAGTGCAGGCACATGAAGTTGAGCTTAAACAGCTCCCTGAGCATTTAAAATATGCCTTCCTTGGAGATGGTGACACTTTACCTGTCATTATTTCTAACAAACTCTCCAAGGAGCAAGAAGATAAATTGGTGCATGTACTTAAAAAGCACAAGACAGCACTAGGTTGGACCATTGCTGACATTAAAGGGATTAGTCCCTCTACATGTATGCATAGGATCCTCCTAGAGGATGGTGCCAAGCCATCCAGACAGCCACAAAGAAGGCTCAACCCACCTATGATGGAGGTAGTCAAGAAGGAGGTGCTGAAGCTCCTACAGGCAAGTATGATTTATCCCATCTCTGATAGTCAGTGGGTTAGTCCGACCCAAGTTGTGCCCAAGAAGGGAGGCATAACAGTGGTAGAGAATGTGCATGGGGAACTAGTCCCCACACGAGTCCAGAAAGGTTGGAGAGTCTGCATTGATTACCGTAAGCTGAATGCGGTAACCAGAAAAGATCACTTTTCCTTGCCATTCATTGATCAAATGCTTGAGCGAGTTGTCGGTCGCTCCTATTATTGCTTTTTATATGGCTATTCAGGGTACATTCAGATTGCTATTGCACCGGAGGACCAGGAGAAAACGACATTTACATGTTCGTTTGGGACTTTTGCATACCGCAGAATGCCATTCGAATTATGTAACGCACCCGGTACGTTCCAACGGTGTATGGTAAGCATCTTTTCTGAGTATATTGAAAATTTCATAGAGGTTTTTATGGATGACTTTACAGTACATGGTGATGACTTTGATGCCTGCTTAAACCATCTCTCTTTAGTCCTTCAAAGATGTGTAGAGACCAATTTGGTTCTAAACTCTGAGAAGTGTCAATTTATGGTTGAGCAAGGCATTGTTTTAGGTCATATAGTGTCATCCCGGGGTATTGAGGTCGATAAGGCAAAGATTGATATCATTCAGTGTAACATCCCCGAACAAAATGCATACGTCATTCTGCATTCATATAAGATTAATAGCATATACATAGCATAGTGGCATGATATATAGTGAGTTTTTAAAAGTAATATTTATTTTCTAATTAAGTTTATTATATTTTAAAAAGTTTTTAAATTAAAGTTAATTATTAATTATTTCAGGGTAAAGGTTGTAGTAAACGAGATTTGAGGGTGGAAATTACAATTTCTTACAATTTTTGCCGACTTTGCCGAGTACATGATATATATATGCATTTGTCTCTTTCATCCTTATTCATGAAGGAACGAATAGACCAAAAAAAAATCAACAGAGGGGAAAAGAAAGAGAGGAGAGAAAAGGGAAAGATTTGAATGGTTTTGTTGTTTTTGTTAGATTTGATACGAGATCTCTTCTATCGGGTTTTAATCTCGAAGTACAAGCATGATTTGGTAAGTTTTTAATTAATTAATGGTTTATCTGGATTTTTCTAATTTTTCCAGATCTAGATCTACAATTGTTTTTAATTGAGAAATCAGTTGATCTATAGTTTTCAAAGGGTGTTTTCGATATCGGATTTATATTCGGTAAAAGATTTTAGAGTGATTTTAGGGTTTCTCTTTGTAATGATATTAGGGAGCCCTTTGATCATGTTTTTCAGAAAGGTATGAACTAGAAAAATGTTCTTCTCTATATATAGTTTATTGTTTTCAAGTTTAAAGGATTTGGAAAGATACACAAGAAGTTATAATGCATTCTGGCATTTCATTGCATTTGGGATTAGAGTTTATAAGAGTAAATAGCCTAATTTGTATTGGGTTATATATAGGAGCACAAGTCATAGACTGTGGTCAGATTCAAGGGGGAGAAATATAGTATCTGCCTTAAACAGGTGAGTATAGACCGGAGATTCAACCCTATGTGCTATATGTGAAATATGAATATATGGAAATATGCACTATATGTGGTATATGAGGTATATGAATACATGTGCTATATGAACTATATTGATATATGTGTTATATGGATTATATGGATAGATGTGATAGCATTGAAATTTCCAAAGTTGTTTGCAAAAAAGGTATGTTAACAGATGGCATATGAATATATGATATATGGTTACAGGATGCACTTTATTGCATAGCATATTGCATGAGATTAAAAGGACATGTGACTGTCTCGCCGTGAATTTGTATTACAGGACCTACGGGTCATACAGGATCTTCGGATCATACAGGATCTTCGGATGATACAGGATCTATGGATCATACAGGACCTACAGGTCATAATTCTTACAGGGACCATAAGAGTCCATATACAGTAAACCCGGGGCAAATTCAGGCTTGAACAGTTGACAGAATAATGAATCGGATACATCAACATTTGCATTTGCATAGTAAATTCATATATGACATATACAATATGTATGAACATGTATATTGACCAATTGTTTGGCATTGTGTGAAATAATTGATGATGGTTTATATTCACTAAGTATGCGACTCACGTAAATCGCAAAACAATTTTTCAGGTTTGGCTAGTTTTTGCTGACGTGTGTCTCTGTTAGAGGTCACATTCATACAGGTCGACCGGCTGAAGCTCTAAGCAACCTTCTCCTCCTCATTTTGCATCGTAGACATACGACTTGTAATATAAGTTAAGAGTGATAGATGTTTTATTATAAAAGTAAAAACATAGATGTGTGTTTGCAACCTTTTATGGTTGTTAATGTTTGCTATGTGCTTACTTGGATAGTTAATATATGTCTCTTACTTGGTTATATAAGGGATAAGTTTTTCGAAGTATACGTCATATGGTATAGGGGTGTCACAGTTAGTTTTTGGTATCAGAAGAGGGATATGATTCTTTAAGGGCATGCATTCATAAGCATATGTAATTGACATTAGAATTGCATTCATGAGCATGATGCACAAAGGAGAGAAGGTTCAACCGTGCCACATCAGTTTATAAGAGCATCTCATAAAGCACTACATGAACATACATAAGAAGAGGAAATGGTAAAGGTATGTATAGTATATCGGGATTGTATAATATGAGTGGATACAGTAGAGTTACTAGTTGATCTGACCTTGTTATTCTTGTATGAGTTTGATATTATATTGGACATGATTGGTTGTCAAGATATCATGATAAAGTTGATTGTTAGACCAAAGAAGTAATGATAGACTCGCTTGAGAAATCTATAGTGGTTTTCTATAGTGATAGACAATTGGTACCCACTTGCTTAATATCTGGAACAATGGCTTTTCGCATGATCAGAGAGGGATTTGAGGCATATTTGAATCATGTTATAGACAGTACAGTTGAATGTGATGAGGTTGCAGTTATTCAGTTGTTAGAGATTTTCCAAATGTGTTTCCAAAAGATCTTCCTAGATTGCCATATGATAGAGAGAGAGAGAGAGTTCACTATGAAAGTAATGTCAGGTATTGCACCGATTTCTATTCTTCCATATTGGATGGCTCTTCTAGAGTTACATGAACTGAAGAAACAGTTACAGGATTTGTTGGACAGAGTATTCATTAGGGCTAGTGTATTGATGAGGTATTTTTCGTGGTCGTTATACCTATCAAAGAATCCTAACTTAACCAACTCAGTAGAGCGGTAAGTAAGGGTCGAACCCACAGAGACTTGTGTATTTATGCTTTTACTTATGTGCCAAGTAACCAAATAAGGGGGTTTAAGGATTGAAATTCTAATCTAAAATGCAAAATCGAAAACTATCTAAGAATGCAAAAGATGGTTTTAATCAAATAAGAGACAAGCGTGTTCAACTAATTAGATCCATCATGATATTGCTTTATTGATCATCGATTCTCTTGATTCTCTTCTCACTTGAACAATCTATTATGGATAATGATCCTACCAAGGATTAAAACCCAAACTTCAGATTTAGTTGATAGAACTACCAGTCTAACAACCCTAATTATCTAATAACCTAGAAGACCTTCTATATTCAATTAAATAACAGCTTAACGATTCAAGTTATCAATAGACACAAACACTTAGAGCAACGAGACATCTAAGTGACTTGTGAATTTATTCCCTACTTTAATCAACTTGTCCAACCGGTACTAAATTAAAGTCTACTCTTGATCAGATTAACTCCGACCGGTAATTAATTAAATTCAGTTGTCAATTAACCTAGAAATTCTATTAGGTAGCTAATCTAATAAAACCCTAGAATAATTCTGATTCAATTAAGCACATGGAATAATTTCTATTCAAGTTCGTTGAGAATCAATTAAATCTAACAATCATACACAAATCATGACTTCACTAATTAGTCAAACACAAAGGAAATTAGCAATGCATAATTGAAATTAAAAACAAACTTACAAGAGGTTCAAATATTACTCCTTTGAGAAAACTCTCTCCAAATAAACCCTAGCCTCCCAAAGTTATGATAATGATAGAGAGAGAAAACTAAAAACAAGGTTTAAATACCCTAAAATATCCAAATATCAAATTACCCCGAAATTACATCAACTAGTCGGAAAACACATAACAAAAGCCCAACTCGAAGCCCATTTGATCGGCCCAACCTTCTCGCAAAGGAACAGAGTGGCGCGGGCATTCCCAGGGTGGCGCGGCCGTGCCATGTCCATCACCAGCCCGCGCCACCAATGCTGGCGTGTCTCGCTTGTTACTTCATCCCATTGGACTTTAGCTCTTCACATCTACTTCTTCAATCTTCATTGCAACACCTCCTAGCTTCTTTTACTCGTCCACCACCGCCATGGTCAATCAAGATCTCGCCCCGCTGTTGCTCCTTAACCTATAAACTTGCAAAACCGAGCAAACCAGCGCATAATACCCGACAACACAAAAACCTAAAAACTACATAAAAAATAACCTAAAACTAACTAAAACATACATAAAACATGCATCTAAACTACTCCTATATGCAAGCTATCAAATTCCCCCATGCTTAACCCTTGCTTGTCCTCAAGCAAGACATAAATCTAATCACACCATAGAAATGCAATCTTACATCCATTTCAAGTCAAACAAGCATTTCACATATAATTTAAAACTCAACCAAGACTTCTCAACATGCATTATGGTAAGCAACAAGTAAAGACCATTCATCCATTCTAGACCTCACCAAGGAAATTGTGTTTTGCACTCAACACTCAAGTGTATAATGGGTATGTGTTTCACTCAAAATCAACCATGAAAACTAGACTACCATATGCTTGCATCAGAGTTCTAAATCTCCACCGCTGGGGATCAAATACATAACAAAAATCATGAGGTCTTTTTCTGGCTTGTAATGGGGCCAAGGTAAAGAGACATTTGGAAAGGATAATATTTGGCATGTGGTGCTAAATCCAGGATAAAGAACTAATCCTAACCCAAACTTCAACACTTTCTTCTCAACTTCTTCCAAACTTCTTTCTACCAACTCATTACAATTACATTAAAGCACTTTGCTTCTTTTTTCTTTCCTTTTGCCTCTTTTCAACTCTTTCTTGCTTTGCTTAATGAAGACTAACAACATTTAAACACTTTTTCTTTTGCTTATTTTGCAACAAACTTCATCTTCATTTTTTTTTCACTTTGAACACAAGAGTTTATTTCCTCTTTTTCTACCTTTTTCATCCAACTCCCCCATACTTATACATAACTCACACAATACAACCAAAACCTGAAATCCTAAATCCCGGATTATGGGTAAAGCTTATTCGGCTATGGATCATTTTGTGGAGCTAATAAAAATAGGCTTAAGGCTCAAATAAGTGGGGTGTCAAAAACATGGATCTAGTAGGGTATGAAGGGAAATAATAGGCTAATAAGAAACATTGCCTCAATCACTTTAATGTCATGCATTCAAGCATATAAAGCAGCCTCAAAATAGAGTATTAACGCAAGTTCTAGAGTTAGATAATCATGGTGATACACTCAAGAATGTAGAGAACAATATTATCATGAAAGGCCAAAAATCAAATCTCACAAGGGTAATTGTTTTGTCTAGAACTTCAGAACAAATCTAAAACTCAAGCTAAATACATGCTCCATCCTATAATCAAGTCATTTAATCAATGATCATGCTTATATCATATCCACTTCAGTAAATCATGCAAATCATGGGTTAGAGCTTATACTTAACTTAGAAACACAAGAGGAATCAAACAATGGGGAAATAAGAACCTAAATGCAATATTTTTGTATTTTTTTTCAAATTTTTCTGATTTTTTTTTCATTTTACAAGATTTTAATCAATGCATGCAAAAATTTTAAACATGGCCTAAACCAATGCAACTATATGCAATGCAAACAAGTAATTCCCTTCCCCCATGCTTAAAACATACTTTGTCCCCAAAGTATAGTAAAAAGGTAAAGGAAAGAGAAAAACTCACAAAACCTAGTTGTTTGGCGGCTAATAGGGCGGAAAATCTTGTGGTGGTGGTGGCTGGTACTCTGGGTGAAACTCTGGCTCCGGTGGCTGGTAAGGTGGAATCTTCTGAACTGCTCATCGTGACGTGTCTGGAATGCCTCCTGCTGAGCTTGGAAAGCAGCAAACTGCTGATCCTAATGAGTCTGAAGAGCAGAAATCCTCTAATCATGATGTGTCTGAAATGTGGTGAAGCGCTCATCCACATAATCATGTAATCCTATGAAACCCTGAGTCTGACTCAACTGCATCTGCTGCATCATCCCAAACAACTGATCAAACTGGGTTGGATAATAGCCCATACCATGTAATGCATCATCATCATTGGTTGGCTGCTCCTCCTCACTCTCATCATCATCATCAACATCGGAATCTACCTCCATCGCATAATCCACGTCATCATCAACATCCTCTAATACCTCATACTGTGCATGATAATCTCGAGGTTGTCTGTCCCCTGTATCTTGACGTCTGACTTGCTCTAGAGGCAAATCAGTATCTAGCATTTCGATCCTCCAAGTCTTCCATTTCTGGCTCCCAATCTCGATCTTAGTCCTTACATCATCAGACATCTTCATGGCACGCCCTGAATCTCCTAAAACCCAATAGTATGTGCCCCTAACTCTGTAGCACACATTCATACTATGAAACATCTTAAAGCTCATGGGTAAAGGCTGAATGTCAGGCTGATATCTCCTCAGATCAATGTCAAAATGGCGAGCAAATCTAGTAACAATCCCGCCAATAGCAATAGAAGTGCCTGGAAGTCGACTACTTGAGACAACTGAGTCATCAACAAACCAGCTAAGTTGACTTTTTCTTTCATCAAACATGAACATACTAGCAATAAATCCTTCTTGGGGCAATTGTTTTCCCCATCCCTCTCCCACTCATGGTGTGAGCTATGAATCTCTGAAGAATACGAATGACTGGATGGGAAATAAAAGATGACTTAGCCCTTGAAGGCTTGTAAACAACCTGCGATGTGATATGCCACCAAAACTCTACAGTCAACCAAGTAGCTTGTGCCTCACAACGAGTTACTTCTTCATCATCTATCTCAGGAAAGCCAAACATGACATTAATGTCACTCAGTGTCATCCTCCTTTGCACATTCCTCAGTCGGAACATACATAAACCTGCTTTAATTTCAGGCCCATCAATGATATCACATTTCAGAGTACTCAGAAACTCCAATGTAAGACCATTGTAAGTGGCCTCCCTCAAATGAAAAATTCCTTAAATCCCAAGGCACTAGCAACCTCATTCAACCTTCCCTGAATCCCCAACTCCTCCATAAACTCCCAATCAATAAAGCGGGTAGGTTTCCACACCCTTTCTGTAAGATGTTTGAACCTAGCCCGGATCCATCTGTCATTCAAGCTAAACCCATACTGCTTAGGGGTAGCTTCTCCTACAATGGGTAATGGCTCAGGCATCTCTGGAGCTCGCCTCCTAGTAATAGAACTACGAACCGCTCGTGACCCAATGTTTCCCCTTGCTCTAGATGCAGCAGCACAAGAGGTAGAAGCACCCTGACTAGCTTTTTTAGGACCCATTGTACCTAAATTATATCAAATTCCTGCACAAGCACCACCAAACAACACAAATGCAAATTTTTGTTGTCCCGGTAAGGACAACCACAACAATATTTCACAAATAAGCTCTCAATCACTCTCTTCCCCCACTACCTAGAATATTTTAATCAATTTTAATCAAAAATTCTAGGGTTAATCTCAAATCATCACAAATTAGCAAAATAAGCACAAATCTAGCTCATAATCAAGCAAGGAACAAACTTTTGTGAAGGAATTAAGCCAAAATCGAACTAAATTAGACTAGATCTAAGCTTTTCTAAAAATCTAGAGCATGCCCCTAATTCGAATTTAAGCTTAATTTGAAGTAATTTGGAGTAGAGAATGGAAAAGCTTACTTGAATCTTGTTGTTGGATGGATTTTTATGCAATTTTGATGACAAATCCGAGCTTGAGGGGCCTTCAATGGAGGTTTTGGGAAGGAGGGGGCGTGAGGAAGGAGGAGAAGTGGTATATGGGGTGTGTGTGAATGACTCGGCCAAGGCTCTTTATGTTGCGCCGAAGTAAACGTGTCACGGGCACGGGCCCAGTCTGACGTGGCCGCGTCACTCGACTACTCCGCCCGCGCCACATTCCCTGGCGACTTTACGCGGTCTTGGCTTGGCTCGGGCGCGGGCGCGCCACTTTATGTTAATCCCGCGCCTCTCTAAATGCCTCGGGGTATTGATTTTCGAACCTGGGGTATCTAATACACACACAAAAACTATCTAAAAAGAAAAAGATTAACTAAAAATTTAATCTACTCTAAACCTTGGGTTGCCTCCCAAGAAGCGCTTGTTTAACGTCATTAGCTTGACGCAAAAAGGATATCAAGGCTCTTGTTCCGGCTCTTGTACAGCCGTTTCTTCCAAAGTAGTACCATTGAATCCTTCATAATATGGCTTCAACCTCTGACCATTCACCTTGAAAATAGATTGTGAAGCTCCATCATAAATATGAACTGCGCCATGTGGATATACGCGTGCTACCACAAAAGGGCCTCTCCATCTGGAGCTCAGTTTTCCAGGAAACAATTTGAGGCGAGATTGGAACAAAAGTACTTTATCCCCCACCTTGAAGCTCTTCCTCCAAATATGCTTGTCATTCCAGGCCTTTGTCTTTTCCTTGTATATCACTGCATTGTCATAAGACTCTAGCCTGATTTCTTCTAATTATTGGAGTTGAAGTTTCCTGAATTCGCCCACCTCATTTTCCTGCATGTTGCACTTCTTGACTGCCCAGTATGCTTTATGTTGAACTTCCACTGGTAGATGACAAGCTTTCCCAAACACCAGCTTGAATGGTGACATCCCAATTGGTGTTTTAAAAGCGGTCTTGTACGCCCATAGTGCATCATCCAACCGAGCACTCCAGTCTTTCCTGTTTGGTGCATTTGTCTTCTCTAGAATTGACTTGATTTCCCTGTTAGACACCTCTGCCTGGCCATTTGTTTGAGGGTGGTATGTTGTAGAGACTCTGTGTGTGACATGATATTTTTTTAATAATGCACTAACCATCCGATTACAGAAGTGGGATCCCTTGTCACTAACTAGAGCTCTAGGGACACCAAATCTAGTAAAAATGTTAGTCTTCAAGAAATCTGTCACCACTTTAGAATCGTCAGTCCTGGTGGCCTTCGCTTCCACCCATTTGGAAACGTAGTCCACCGCAAGCAATATATAATAGTTCCCAAAAGAATTAGGAAATGGCCCCGTAAAGTCAATGCCCCAAACATCAAAGATTTCACAAAAAATAATAGGACATTGAGGCATCTCATTCTTTTGGGACATATTCCCAACTCTTTGACATCGGTCACAGGATTTACAAAAACCATGAGCATCCCGAAAAATGCTCGGCCAGTAAAATCCTGCATCCAATACCTTCCTAGTTGTTTTATTGGAACTAAAATGGCCCCCACATGCATAATTATGACAGAAGGTTAAGATAGAAGTTACCTCATTATCCGGGATACATCGTCGGATTACCTGATCAGCGAGTGTTTCCCCAAGTATGGATCATCCCAAATGTAGTACCTTGCTTCACTTCTGAGCTTGTCCTTCTGAGCCTTTGTGAATTTTGGTGGGAATTCACCCATAACTAAGAAATTAACCAAATGTGCATACCAAGGTTTTACAACCTTAATAGCAAACAAGGTATCATCTGGAAATTGCCTCCTGAATGGGTGATCTCTCTGGCCTTTTCTGTTCTTCCATCACCAGACGACTCAAATGATCAACAACCACATTCTCAGTCCCCTTTTTATCTTTGATCTCAATGTTGAACTCACTCAACAACAAGATCCACCTGATTAACCTGGGCTTGGCCTCTTTTTACGTCAGCAGATAGCGGAGTGTTGCATGATCTGTATAAACAATCACTCTTGTCCCCAACAAGTAGGAGCGAAATTTCTCCAATGCAAACACAACTGTTAGAAGCTCCTTCTCTGTGGTGTAGTAATTCCTCTGGGCCTCATTTAATGTCATAGAGGCGTAGTGAATCACATGAGACGCCTTGCCCTTCTTCTGTCCCAAAACAGCCCCCACTGCATAATCACTGGCATCACACATGATCTCAAAAGGGAGAGACCAATCTGGGGCTTGAATAATGGGAGCTGTGGTGAGTCGGAGTTTTAGCTCATCAAACGCCGTGTTGCATGCATCACCAAACACAAATTCTGCTTCCTTCTTCAACAACTCACATAAGGGGGAGGCAATTTTGGAGAAGTCTTTGATAAACCTGCGGTAAAATCCTACATAGACTAAAAAAGAACGAACTTCACGCACATTAGTAGATAAGGCAAAGATTGAATTACTTCAACCTTATCCTTATCGACCTCAATTCCCCTAGAAGACACTACATGGCCTAATACTATACCTTGTTCTACCATAAAATGACATTTTTCAGAGTTGAGAACAAGATTAGTATCATCACATCTTTTAAGCACTAGTGTCAAATGAGTTAAACATGAATCAAAATCATCCCCATGGACGGTGAAATCATCCATAAATACCTCAATAAATTTTTCTATGTACTCAGAAAAGATACTAACCATACACCGTTGGAATGTAGCTGGGGCATTGCACAGTCCAAAAGGCATCCTTCGGTATGCAAAGGTGCCAAAAGGACAAGTGAATGTTGTCTTTTCCTGATCCTCTGGTGCTATGGCTACCTAAAAATATCCAGAATATCCATCCAAGAAACAATAGAATGAACGACCGGCAAGTCGTTCGAACATCTGGTCAATAAAAGGTAATGGGAAATGGTCCTTCCGGGTTACCTCATTCAGCTTGCGATAATCAATACAAACCCGCCACCCGGTCTGGACTCTGGTGGGAATGAGATCACCCTTGTGATTCTCAACCACTGTGATACCACCCTTTTTAGGGACAACCTGAGTTGGGTTGACCCATTTGCTATCAGAAATAGGAAAGATCATACCTACCTGAAGGAGCTTCAGCACCTCCTTCTTCACCACCTCCATCATCGGGGGATTCAGTCTTCTTTGGGGTTGTCTAGACGGTGTAGCTTCATCTTCTAATAGAATCTGATGCATACATGTTGAGGGACTAATCCCCTTAATGTATGCAATGGTCCATCCTATAGCCGTCTTATTCTCCCTTAGAACTACCACTAGTCTTCCTTCATGCTCATTGCTGAGCTTGTTGGATATAATTACTGGCAAAGTATCCCCTTCACCTAAGAAAGCATACTTGAGATGGTCTGGAAGTTGCTTCAGTTCTACCACTGGTGCCTGCACAATAGATGGCAAAAGTTTCTCGCTTGGCAAGGTTAGTGGTATGGGCTTTGAGCCCAGTGGCATAAGCGGACGCTCAAAGTGAGCATTCAACTCTGCCACCACTTCCTGCAGGTCAGTCTTTAAATCCAAATCTGAAGTATCATTCATAATATCATTTTCCAAGGTGGATCTCAAAGCTTCAGATTCATGCATGTTAAAAAACTCTTGAGCAAGTGGCTCTATCACATCAACTAAGCAAAGTGATGAATCTTCGGGAGGGTATTTCATTGCATCATAAATGTTATACTCTACCCTTTCCCCGTCGAATTCCATAGTCAGAGAACCACTACAGACATCAATCTTAGTGTTAGCTGTTTTCAGAAAAGGTCTACCTAGCAAAATAGGTGCAACATGCTTATCATGGTCCATATCTAAGACATAGAAATCAGCGGGAAATATCAGATTATCAACCATTACAAGCACATCTTCAACTATTCCTTTAGGGTAAGCATTTGACCTATCAACTAACTGTATCACAACACCAGTTTCTTGCAGAGGACCCAATTCAAGCATTTTGTACACAGAGTAAGGTAAAACATTAATTGAAGCACCTAGATCTAGCATGACTTTATCAATTTTTGTATCACCAATAATGTAGGGAATAGTGAACATGCCAGGGTCACCACATTTCTGAGGCATACGCCTTTGAAACACAGCTGACATATGCTCACTTACAGGGATTTTCTGTTTCCCTTTTAGCTTTTGAGTTCTTTTTATGGTGCACAATTCTTTCAAAAACTTAGCATATCTAGGAATGCTCTTAATCAGATTAAGTAAAGGAATGTTTACCTCATATTTGCTGAATGTCTCAAACAATTCCTTGTCATGCTCCAGCTTTTGGGTCTCTTTTAGTGCCTCTGGGAAGGGTGGAACAGGTGCATAAGATCTCGAACTGGCGCTCGAAGAAATCACCGGCGGCGCAGGCGTTGAAACAAGTGGCGCGGGCGCGTCATTGTCGTGCCGCGGCCGAGTCAGTGGTGGCGCGGCCGCGTCAACCCCGTTTTTGCCCGCGTCCCGATCCTCTGGATCCCTGGTGACTTAACGCGGGCTTGACTCATGGTGGCGCGGTTGAGTCACTTCATGATGGAGCCCGCGCTCTACTGCGTCCTGTTCTTTTGTTGTCCATTCATCTTCCCCTTCAGTGTTTGGAGATCGTCCCCGAGCTTCCCATTTATTGTCAGGCCACTTCGTAACGTGATGGCATTAACATTTTGTTTCGGATTCAGCTCAGTTTGAGAGGGAAGCTTGCTTGAATCTCTAGCCTCTAATTTGCCCACAACATTGACAATTTGGCTTACTTGGGTCTCCAAGTTGTGGATGCTAGATTTGGTCTCTTGTTGAAAATTGGCTCATTGAGCCTTGCATTGTAGTCACAGTCTATGCCAGGGTTCGAATCATATATTCATTAGACATAGCATTCTGATTGCCCCCCTGAGGACGAGGTTGAAAAGGTGGCTTGTATGGAGCTTGGCCACCCTGTTGATTGAATTGCTGGTTGTTTGAATTTCCATACCTTAGATTAGGATGATCCCTCCAGCCTGGATTGTAGGTGTTGGAGAAGGGGTCATACCTCGACCTAGGTGGTCCATAGCCTCCCAATGCATTCACCTCAGCGTTTTGATCTTGAAGTGTAGGGCATGAATCAGTGGGATGCATGTTATCAAAACAAATCTCACAGGATTTCACCTGTTGTCTACCACCTTGTTGCAAGAGCTGCTTCATCATCATTTTCAATTCAGTGACTTCATCTTGGATTCTTGTATTAGCCACCACTGAATTTGCAGCTCTCGAGCTAGTCTCTTTTTTGAACTGTCTTGTGCCCTCAGACAGTTGTGTAAACAGGTCAAACGCAGCAGCAGGAGTTTTGTTGAGAATGTGACCCTGGCAAGCTGCATTGACCATTCTTCTCTCATCATCCAAGAGGCCATTGAAAAGATATAGAATCAGGTCTTGATCAGTGTAGCCATGGAAAGGACAGCTGGCTACCAACCTCTTGAACCTCTCATAGTATTCGTACAAGGACTCATTAGCATCTTGTTCGATGTTACTAATTCGCTTTTTCAGATCGTTTAGCCTTGTAGCAGGGAAGTACTTCTCCAGAAAAGTTTCCTTCATCTTAGCCCATGTATCAATACTTCCCGGAGCCAAGTAGTAAAACCAATCTTTAGCCTGATCCTTGAGAGAAAAAGGAAAGGCTCTCAGCGCGATCTGGTCATGAGTCACATCAGTAGGCTTCATGCTGGAGCACACAGCATGAAATTCAGAAAGATGCTTGTTGGGGTCTTCACCACTATGCCCATGGAATGAAGGCAAAAGGTGGATCAACCCGGATTTCAGCTCAAACTTGACTCCCTCACCGAGAGCAGGGAATTGCACCGCCAATGGTTGTTGTGTCAGATTTGGTGCAGTCAACTGTCTCAGAGTTTGGTCACCCATCTCGGCAGATTCAGCAGATTCAGAGTCAGAGTCAAATTCTTCAAGAAAGAACGGTAAGGCCTGAAAGTGATTCCGGATTTCCTTCCTTAGCTTGAAGAGTGTCCTGTCAATATCTAGGTCAAACAACAGGGGAGATGAGTTAGTAGCACGGGTATGAACCATATAACAGGTTCACACCCAAAACAGCACAAAAGTAATAAACACAAATAGCGACGAGTCCCCGACAACGACACCAAATTTGATGAGGTATTTTTCGTGGTCGTTTTCCCTGTCAAAGAATCCTACCTTAACCAACTCAGTAGAGCGGTAAGTAAGGGTCGAACCCACAGAGACTTGTGTATTTATGCTTTTACTTATGTGCCAAGTAACCAAATAAGGGGGTTTAAGGATTGAAATTCTAATCTAATATGCAAAATAGAAAACTATCTAAGAATGCAAAAGATGGTTTTAATCCAATAAGAGACAAACGTGTTCAACTAATTAGATCCATCATGATATTGCTTTATTGATCATCGATTCTCTTGATTCTCTTCTCACTTGAACAATCTATTGTGGATAATGATCCTACTAAGGATTAAAACCCAAACTTCAGATTTAGTTGATAGAACTACCAGCCTAACAACCCTAATTATTTAATAACCTAGAAGACCTTCTAGATTCAATTAAATAACAGCTTAACGATTCAAGTTATCAATAGAAACAAACACTTAGAACAACCAGACATCTAAGTGACTTGTGAATTTATTCCCTACTTTAATCAACTTGTCCAACCGGTTCTAAATTAATTAAAGTCTACTCTTGATCAGATTAACTCCGACCGGTAATTAATCAGATTCAGTTGTCAATCAACCTAGAAATTCTATTAGGTAGCTAATCTAATAAAACCCTAGAATAATTCTGATTCAATTAAGCACGGGGAATAATTTCTATTCAAGTTCGTTGAGAATCAATTACATCTCACAATCATACACAAATCATGACTTCACTAATTAGTCAAACATAAAGGAAATTAGCAATGCATAATTGAAATTAAAAACAAACTTACAAGAGGTTCAAAGATTACTCCTTTGAGAAAACTCTCTCCAAAGAAACCCTAGCCTCCCAAAGTTATGATAATGATAGAGAGAGAAAACTAAAAACAAGGTTTAAATACCCTAAAATATCCAAATATCAAATTACCCCGAAATTACATCAACTAGTCGGAAAACACATAACAAAAGCCCAACTCGAAGCCCATTTGATCGGCCCAACCTTCTCGTAACGGAACAGAGTGGTGCGGGCATTCCCAGGGTTGCACGGCCGCGCCATGTCCATCACCAGCCCGCGCCACCAATGCTGGCGTGTCTCGCTTGTTGCTTCATCCCGTTGGACTTTAGCTCTTCACATCTACTTCTTCAATATTCATTGCAACACCTCCTAGCTTCTTTTACTCGTCCACCACCGCCATGGTCAATCAAGATCTCGCCCCGCTGTTGCTCCTTAACCTATAAACCTGCAAAACCAAGCAAACCAGCGCATAATACCCTACAACACAAAAACCTAAAAACTACATAAAAACTAACCTAAAACTAACTAAAACATATATAAAACATGCATCTAAACTACTCCTGTATGCAAGCTATCATGTATCTTATGACTTTGCATAGATTACAGAACATTGAATCAGTTGACAGTGAAGAACAAATATCTATTGCCAAGAATAGATGATGTATTTGATCAACTTCAATGTGTAAAGTTATTTTCGAAGATAGACATCCAATCAGGATATCATCAGTTACAAATAGCTAAAGATGACATTATCAAGACAGCATTCAGAACTCGATATGGGCATTATGAGTTTTTGGTAATTCTATTTGGTTTGACTAATGCGACAGCAGAATTTATGGCTTTGATGAAAAATGTATTTCAATCTTTTCTAGACAGATTTGTGATCGTCATTATTCATGATATATTGGTATATTCGTGGAGTACAGATGAGCATGTTTATCATTTGCGTACTGTGCTACAAGTCTTGAGAGAAAAATAGTTGTTTGCTAAACTGAGAAAGTGTGAATTCTGGTTAGATCATGTGGTATTTTTAGAACTTATAGTATCTGGAAGAGGTATAGAGGATTGATTCTAAAATGTTTGAAGCAGTGGTAAACTGGAAAGCATCAACTACAGTTACAGAAGTTCGTATCTTTCTTAATATGGCTGGATACTACATACTATTAGTGGAAGGATTCTCTATAATAGCTGCACTACTTACTAATTTGCTATGAAAGAATGCTCAATTCCATTGAAATTCTGCGTGCCAACAGAGCTTTGATAAGTTAAAGCACCAATATTGACAATTCCTACATGTACAGGAGGATTTGTTGTTTACACTGATGCTTCATATCAGGGTCTTGGTTGTGTTTTGATGTTGAATGGAAAAGTAATTGCTTATGCATCAAGACAGTTGTGACCACATGAAGTTTCTTATCTTGTACATGATTTAGAGCTGGCAGCAGCAGTATTTGCCCTAAAGATTTGGCAGACATTATGTATATGGAGAAACATTCTAAATCTTTACAAATCATAAGAGTTTGAAGTATTTGATGAGCTAAAAGCAATTGAACATGAGACAACGATGCTGGATGGAACTACTGAAAGATTATGATTGTACAATCGAGTATCATCCAGAAAAGGTCAATTTTGTAGCAGATGTTTTGAGTTGCAAGTCCAGTGATATGATGGAAAATATGCATTGACTTCATTGTCAGATTTGATTACTTTGCGAGATATAATGCTAGAGTACTGTTTGACACAAATCGAGTACTGATTGCTAATTTGTAGATTCGATCGATGCTGAGACAGAAAACTAAAGATATACATATGAGATGGGAAGTTGATAGAAATTATTGAACATGTTCTACAAGGTATAGATACGCCATTTGACGTACAAGCATATTGATGTTTGGCCCAGATTCATAATGTTTTCCATGTTAGTATGCTAAGATGATATTGATCTGATCTATCACATGTGCTAAAATATTCAGAAGTGCAACATGTAGAAAATCTGAGCTACATAGAGGAACCGATCATGATAGCAGATTACAGTATCAAACAGTTGCAAAGGGAGATTCCGAAAGTAATTCAGAAGAATCATGTTATAGAGGAAACAACTTGTGAAACTGAGGATAAGATGAGAAAGTCATATGAAGAGATAGCGAATTTTGAGGACAAAATTCTTATAGAGGGGGAGAAATGTAACATCCCCGACCAAAATGCATACGTCATTCTGCATTCATATAAGAGTAATAGCATATACATAGCATAGTGGCATGATATATAGTGAGGTTTTAAAAGTAATATTTATTTTCTAATTAATTTTATTATATTTTAAAAAGTTTTTAACTTAAAGTTAATTATTAATTATTTCACGGTAAAGTTTGTAGTAAACGAGATTTGAGGGTGGAAATTATAATTTCTTACAATTTTTGCCGACTTTGCCGAGTACATGATATATATATATGCATTTGTCTCTTTCATCCTTATTCATGAAGGAACGAATGGACCAAAAAAAAATCAACAAGATGGGAAAAGAAAGAGAGGAGAGAAAAGGGAAAGATTTGAATGGTTTTGTTGTTTTTGTTAGATTTGATACGACATCTCTTCTATCGGGTTTTAATCTCGAAGAACAAGCGTGATTTGGTAAGTTCTTAATTAATTAATGGTTTATCTGGATTTCTCTAATTTTTCCAAATCTAGATCTACAGTTGTTTTTAATTGAGAAATCAGTTGATCTATAGTTTTCAAAGGGTGTTTTCGATATCGGATTTATATTCGGTAAAAGATTTCAGAGTGATTTGAGGGTTTCTCTTTGTAATGATATTAGGGAGCCCTTTGATCATGTTTTTCAGAAAGGTTTGAACTAGAAAAATGTTCTTCTATATATATAGTTTATTGTTGTCAAGTTTTAAAGGATTTGGAAAGATACACAAGAAGTTATAATGCATTCTGGCATTTCATAGCATTTGGGGTTAGAGTTTATAAGAGTAAATAGCCTAATTGGTATTGGGTTATATATAGGAGCACAAGTCATAGACTGTGGTCAGATTCAAGGGGGAGAAATATAGTATTTGCCTTAAACAGGTGAGTATAGACCGGAGATTCAACCCTATGTGCTCTATGTGAAATATGAATATATAGATATATGCTCTGTATGTGGTATATGAGGTATATGAATACATGTGCTATATATACTATATTGATATATGTTTTATATGGATTATATGGATAGATGTGATGGCTTTGAAATTTCCAGAGTTGTTTGCAAAAAAGGTATGTTAACAGATAGCATATGAATATATGATATATGGTTACATGATGCACTTGATTGCATAGCATTTTGCATGAGATTAAAAGGACATGTGACTGTCTCGCCCTGAATTTGTATTACAGGACCTACGGGTCATACAGGATCTTCGGATCATATAGGATCTTCGGATCATACAGGATCTACGGATCATACAGGACCTACGGGTCATAATTCTTACAGGGACCATAAGAGTCCATATACAGTAAACCCGAGGCAAATTCAAGCTTGAACAGTTCACAGAATAATGAATCGGATACATCAACATTGGCATTTGCATAGTAAATTCATATATGACATATACAATATGTATGAACATGTATATTGACCAATTGTTTGGCATTGTGTGAAATAATTGATGATGGTTTATATATTCCCTGAGTATGCGACTCACGTAAATCGCAAAACAATTTTTCAGGTTCGGCTAGTTTTTGCTGACATGTGTCTTTGTTAGAGGTCACATTCATACAGGTCGACCGGCTGAAGCTCTAAGCAACCTTCTCCTCCTCATTTTGCATCGTAGACATACGACTTGTAATATAAGTTAAGAGTGATAGATGTTTATTATAAAAGTAAAGACATAGATGTGTGTTTGCAACCTTTTATGGTTGTTAATGTTTGCTATGTGCTTACTTGGATAGTTAATATATGTCTCTTATTTTGTTATATAAGGGATAAGTTTTTCGAAGTATACGTCATATGGTATAGGGGTGTCAGAGTTAGTTTTTGGTTGATACCAAAAACTACCTGTAAGAAAAACTTATCCCTCATTTTTTGTTGCTATGTGCTTACTTGGATAGTTAATATATCCTCATTTTTGGTTGCAACCTTTTTTGGTTGACACCCCTATACCATATGACGTATACTTCGAAAAACGTATCCCTTATATATCCAAATAAGAGACATATTAACTGTCCAAGTAAGCACATAGCAAACATTAACAACCATAAAAGGTTGCAAACACACATCTATGTCTTTACTTTTATAATAAAACATCTATCAATCTTTACTTTTATATTACAAGTCGTATGTCTACGATGCAAAATGAGGAGGAGAAGGTTGCTTAGAGCTTCAGCCGGTCGACCTGTATGAATGTGACCTCTAACAGAGACACACGTCAGCAAAAACTAGCCCAACCTGAAAAATTGTTTTGCGATTTACGTGAGTCGCATACTCAGTGAATATAAACCATCATCAATTATTTCACACAATGCCAAACAATTGGTCAATATACATGTTCATATATATTGTATATGTCATATATGAATTTACCATGCCAATGCAAATGTTGATGTATCCGATTCATTATTTTGTGAACTGTTCAAGCCTGAATTTGCCCCGGGTTTACTGTATATGGACTCTTATGGTCCCTTAAAAAATTATGACCCGCAGGTCTTGTATGATCCGAAGATCCTGTATGATCCGAAGATCCTGTATGACCCGTAGGTCCTGTAATACAAATTCAGGGCGAGACAATCACATGTCCTTTTAATCTCATGCAATATGTTATGCAATTAAGTGCATTCTGTAACCATATATCATATATTCATATGCCATCTGTTAACATACCTTTTTTGCAAACAACTCTGGAAATTTCAAAGCTATCACATCTATCCATATAATCAATATAACACATATATCAATAGGCAAAATACATCAACAGACATCCGAACTTGTAACTTTTTTTCAACCAGACCCTCGTACTATGAAATGTTTAAAGAAACACCTAAACTTAACTGAATTTATTCTATTAAACACTCGACGCTGATGTGGCATAAAATGTGAGATTCACTTGCTATAGATGCGAGTGGGGGACTTCTAAAATGCTGATTTGGAAGTTTTTCTTAGAATATTTTTTTATTAGATTAAAATATTACAAATTCCTACTTTTAACTATAAAAATTATTTTTATCTTTCTAAATAAATTTAATTTCTATATGAAGGTGTTTTCTTCCCCAAATTGATTTAGGGCTTGTGTTTAGATCTGGGGCTGGGGTGAAGAGTCCGTCTCCGTAGTTCCATCCTGAAGAATTTCTCTGAGTCCGTCGGCATTCCGGCTTGACTCTTTGGTTTTGGATCTGGTTCCGTTGCCGGTGGTGAAGATTCGAACTCTTCTCCGAGTCCATTGTTCCGTCTTCACTATCTAGTTCGATCTAGATCTGATTCTTGCCGGCAGTGAACAATTCGAACTCTTTATCTGAGTCTGTTCGTTGTTTCGTCCTCACTCTCTGTTTTGAACTCATCTCTGAATCCGTCATTCCCTCCTCACTATCTGGTTTCGAACTATTCTCTGAGTCCGACGACGTTCCGAATTTGTTCGTCGTTCCGTCCTCACTCTTTGGACTCTGGTTTTGAATTGGTTTCGATTTTTTTTGCTCTGAGTTCGTTCGGCGATGAAGAATTGATCAAGGAGAAGAATCGATTTGATTTTTAATCTGGATGGAGGAGTTGAGAGGAAGCCCATGAATAGGATGGAGGAGGCAGAGAAGACTTCAATGGCAAAAATTGATTAGGGGAGAAGAATAGGCAGAGAAGATTTCAACGAGGCAGTTGAATGATTTTTTTTTCTGGTTCTGGTTCTGGTTCCTTCGTACGCCGGCGATTCTTGTTCATCGTTTCGTTCTCATTCTTCTGTCTGGTTCTGGTTCTGGGTTCCCAATAGAAAAGAAAAAGGGAATAAGGCATTTTAGGGTTTATGTGAAAAAAATTATTGGCTTATGTGGTAAAAATTTAATAAAATTGGATGATGTGGTGCTTAGATGGCAAATTTTAATGCCACATAAGCGCGCGTCAATCTCACGAAAATGAGATGTGTCTGGTTGAACGAAAATAGTTGAGTTTAGGTGTTTTTTTGAACATTTTATAGTACGGGGGGCTGGTTGAAAAAAGGTTACAAGTTCGGGTGTCTGCTGTTGTATTTTGCCTATATCAATATAGTTCATATAGCACATGTATTCATAGGGCATGGTTCCGGTGAGGACCACCCTTGTGGTAAGACACATTGCATAAAATGAGGACTAATCTAAACCATTGGATTTACCCCTCTATTATGTATTCAATGGTCAAGATTTTTTCAATTTTTTTTCAATTTTTTCAATTTTTTTAATTGTGTTTAATTTTTTTTAATTTTTTTACTTTTTTTACTTTTTTTACTTTTTTACTTTTTTACTTTTTTACTTTTTACTTTTTTAATTTTTAATTTTTAAATTTTTAAATTTTTAAATTTTTAAATTTTTAAATTTTTAAATTTTTAAATTTTTAAATTTTTAAATTTTTAAATTTTTAAATTATTAAATTTTTAAATTTTTAAATTTTTAATTTTTAAATTTTTAAATTTTTAAATTTTTAAATTTTTAAATTTTTAAATTTTTAAATTTTTAAATTTTTAAATTTTTAAATTTTTTAATTTTTCAAATTTTTAATTTTTTAATTTTTTAATTTTTTAAATTTTTAAACTTTTAATTTTTTAATTTTTTAATTTTTTAATTTTTTAATTTTTTAATTTTTTAATTTTTTAATTTTTTAATTTTTTAATTTTTTAATTTTTTAATTTTTTAATTTTTTAATTTTTTAATTTTTTAATTTTTTTAATTTTTTAATTTTTTAAATTTTTTAATTTTTTAATTTTTTAATTTTTTAATTTTTTAATTTTTTAATTTTTTAATTTTTTAATTTTTTAATTTTTTAATTTTTTAATTTTTTAATTTTTTAATTTTTTAATTTTTTAATTTTTTAATTTTTTAATTTTTTAATTTTTTAATTTTTTAATTTTTTAATTTTTTAATTTTTTTGTTATTTTTTTAATTTTGCGAAAATCGAATTATTTTAAAAATGAACTTAAAATACATAAAAATTGAACTTATCATAGATAAAAAATGAACTCGTAGAACATAAAAATTGAACTCATATGTTGGGACGTTGTTGGGACCTCCGGTTCTAAGCAACGGATCAACGACTCACTTCTCTTTAAGTTTTGATAATGACAAACACCATAGGGAACTAATGTGGTTTGTTCAAGTATTTCTAAGGAACACAGGTACAGCCAAGAACTCCTATGAATGACAAAACCACTGCTAGCCACAATGAAGAGTTTCCATCAAGGGAACTCTGAAGAGGAAAGTTCCCATGAAGTGGGAACTCCCAGAAACAAACAAGAAAACACAAGCTTACAACGATGAAGAGTTTCCATCAAGGGAACTCTGAAGAAGTCAGTTCCCATGAAATGGGAACTCACATGTAAAGACAACGACCGTTCAGCGCAGATCGCGGGATTCTGTCTCAGACAGCCAGAGGGAACAGTCTGAGGATCAGACTGTCACGCTTCATCCAACGGTCCAATTGATTCAAGAAGTTGACCTTGTTCAAACCAAAGTCACATGTGAAGAAAGTACAACTTGGGCATCAAGCAAAGGGCATTTTGGACACAAACGAAAGATGCGACTGCCCAAGACAAATGGACTATAAAGCCAAATGAATAGTACTCGGTCTGAGTACTTCTCCCAGAACTTACAAACACCCACATTAGAGAGAAGAAAGAAAAGGAAGAGAAGTCCCCGCCGGCGAGTGTGTGATCTCGACGACGGTGAAGCTGAAGTTCCCTGGAGCAAGGGAACTGAGAAGTCAGCGTAAGGTTTGAGTTACTTGTGTTTTGCTGTTGTGAGCTTAGGAACTCAGTTGAGAGGATTTACTAGTGTTGCTAGAGTTAGGAAGAACTTGTAGGAACAGAGAAGTGTAAATCCGGCTGTGTAACTAAGGAACAAAGCAATCAATATAAGTAAGTCATTCGAAATCCTCCAAGCGGAGGTAGAGGTTTACCCATACAACTAGTTGGTTGTAGTGGGGTTCCTCTATAAAGGAACTGTCCCTTTAACTGTTTTTATTACTTGCGATTATTTACTTCCGCTGCCTTGGGAACAGCTTAACTGCCAGTTCTCAAGCTCACTGCTAACCCATTACGATCCAACAATTGGTATCAGAGCAAGCGCTCTAGATTTGTGTTAGCATCGCAGGTGCCAAAATGGCTCAGGAACTTACTCAGGTGGGGAACAATACCAGCAAGCCGCCAAGGCTTATAACAGGAAGATTTGAAAGCTGGCAACGCGACATGAAAGATTGGATGCGTGGCCAAGACTACCAAGCCTGGTGCGTCATCGAAAGGGGGAACTTCGAAATCGATCCAGCTATTGTCAACGACCTCTCAAAGTGGGGTCTCAACGAGTACAAGTGCATGCAGGCAAACTACAAAGCCAAACAGTACCTAAAGAGGTCCATGTGCGTACAAGATTGTGACAGGGTTGCAAACCTTGACACAGCCAAGGAAATGTGGGAAGCCATCCAACAAATGCACGTTGGGAACTCAGATCTCAGAGAAGATCTTCAAATGAACGCAAAGAGGGAGTTCTACAACTTCCAAATGGAGATGGGAGAGTCCGTCGATAGCTACCAATCCCGGTTTGAAGGACTTTGCACTAAGATCGAAGGATTGGGGATCACAAAAGAAGAAATCACCCACAAAATGAAGGTCCAACATCTCTTCAATGGATTGACTGGAGAATGGGCAAACGAGAGAACGATGTTCAAGGAAAACCCAGAAAATCGAACACTTATGCTTCATCAAGTGTTTGGAAAGCTAGTGGGACATGAGAAGAGGAAGATCGATGATAAGGAACAAACTCGAGCTCATCGAGGGATCGCACTCAAGATCGAAAAGATGCTCAAATCAACCCAAGAACAACATGAAGACTCTGAAGAAGAAGAGGATGAAGAGCTAGTTCTTGTAACAAAGGCTCTTCGAAATTTCTACAAAGGAAAGTCTCAACGGAACAGTGGGAACTGGGGAAAGGGACAGAGTTCCCAAAGAAAGCCCACAGAGAAGGATCTCTCAGAAGTAACTTGCTACAAATGCAACAGGAAAGGACATTTTGCGAAGGAATGTCCACAAGGAACTGAAGGCAGAAAGCAAGGAAAGAAGGCCTACATCACTACTTGGAGCGATGATGAAGACGAAGATCCTGAAGCATGGGCACTCCCAGACATGTGTGGCATGGCCATAGGAGAAACCACTGGGGAACAACCCAGTGAGGTAACCACTGAAACTGTTCTTGATTCCTTGAGTAATTATGAAAAACCTGAATTGTTGAAAATTCTTTCAAGTCTTGTTAAAGATAACATAAAACTGCAAAACAAGTTGGAAAAACAGGAACACATAAATTCTCAATTAGTTGGTCTTGAGCCTTGTCCCAACTGCATATCCCTTCTAGAAAAACTCAAGTCTCATGTGTCTCACATCGTAGATCTAGAAAGAGAAATCAAAACTTTAGAGAAAGATGAGAACACCCTCCTGCAAAACCTGAGTAAGACTCCCGAACATCCTGAAGCCTCTAGTTCCCAAATTAAGTTTGTCCCAGCCAGACATGGCATAGGATACAAAGGTGAGTGCTCCAAGAACAGAAAGTCACCCCTGAGCGAACATGAGATTCATGAGTGTAGAGTTCCTGAGTACTTCTGGACTGAAGCAATCTCCACATGATGATCGAAAGTAGAGTTCTTGAGTACTTCTGGACTGAAGCAATCTCCACAGCTACATACATCCTAAATCGAGCCATGACAAGGCCCCTGATCAACAAGACTTCCTATGAGCTCATCAAAGGGAGAAAACCAAACATCTCACACTTGAGAAAATTTGGTTGCACATGTTTTGTTCACAACAACGGCAAAGACAATCTTGGGAAATTCGACCCCAGAAGCGACGAAGGGATCTTCCTGGGATACTCATCACAAAGCAAGGCTTACAGGGTCTACAATAAAAGAACCAAGAAGATAGAGGAAAGCATTCATGTCGTCTTCAATGAAAAGTCTGTAAAGATGGGAACCGAGACCCAAGGGAAGGGAACTCTGTTCAAGCTAGTCTGACATGAAGACGATGATGATGACGAGGATGAGCCAAGGAAAAGGGATGAAGACTATCCAAGTGCAAGCCATATCCCACAACCAGGGAACAACGACGAAGGTCCAACCCTCACTGATCAAACCTCCCTTGAGGCTCCCTCCTCAGAAGAACTACAAGAAACCTCCAACTCTCTCGAGGTCCCCTCTTCAGGGAACAACTCTGCTGTCCCCCAAGACAATACACTGCCAGAATCAAGTATTCAAGGGAAACAAAGAGGGAACCTGCCAGAAATCTCTGAAGAAACATCAAATGAAGAAGCTGAAGATGAGAGTTCCCATGACAAAGAAACACCAACTGAGGATAATACACATGCAAAGGAACTCACTCATACAAGAACCTTTCAACAAAGGAAGGACCACCCTCTTGAGAACATCATCTCCCCTCTTGTTAAAGGTGTGCAGACTCGTTCCTCTCTCAATAATTTTTGTGCTTTTAACGCGTTTGTTTCAATGGTGGAATCCAAAAATATCAAAGAAGCATTAAAGGACCCAGATTGGATTCAAGCCATGCAAGAGGAACTCCACCAATTCGAGAGAAGCAAAGTTTGGAAGCTAGTTCCTAGGCCCAAAAACAAGAACATCATAGGAACCCGATGGGTCTTTAGGAACAAGCTCGATGATACTGGAGCTGTAGCAAGGAATAAGGCTAGGTTAGTAGCACAAGGATACAGGCAAGAGGAAGGGATTGACTACGATGAGACCTTCGCACCAGTTGCCAGGATCGAGACAATCAGACTCCTCATCGCCTATGCTGCTCACAAGGAATTCAAACTTTATCAAATGGATGTGAAAACAGCCTTCCTAAATGGACATCTCAAGGAAGAAGTGTATGTGGCCCAACCTCCAGGATTCGAAGATGAGAAAATGCCCAACCATGTCTATTTCCTGGAAAGGGCCCTTTACGGACTCAAACAAGCTCCCCGAGCTTGGTATGACAGGTTTGCTCAATTCCTCTTGTCCCATGGATACATTCGTGGTTCCATAGACAAGACTTTGTTTTTAAAGAAAGAATCTAAAGACATTTTGATTGTGCAAGTATATGTTGATGACATTGTGTTTGGAGCAACTAACGAAACTCTTGTAGAAAAGTTCAAGGACCTCATGAGCAATGAGTTTGAGATGAGTCTCATTGGGGAACTCACGTTCTTCTTGGGACTTCAAATATCCCAAACAAAGGAGGGAACAAAGATCCATCAACAGAAATACATCAAGGAAATGCTCGTGAAGTATGGGATGGAACATTCAAAGCCCATTGACACTCCCATCTCACCAAATTCAAGGCTAAATGCAGATGAAACAGGTATCAGTGTGGATCAAAGGAACTATCGAGGTATGATCGGTTCCCTTCTCTACTTAACAGCTAGTAGACCTGATATCATGTTCTCCGTATGTCTTTGTGCTCGTTTTCAAGCTAACCCTAAGGAATCATACCTGAAAGAATTGAAGAGAATTTTCAGGTATCTCAAAGGGAACAATAACTTGTGCCTTTGGTATCCAAGGAACAGTTCCCTTGAGCTCATTGCATACACATATGCTGACTTTGCAGGGCACTTAGTTGACAGAAAGAGCACTTCAGGAATGGCCCAGTTCCTAGGGTCTTGCTTGGTTTCGTGGGGATCTAAAAAGCAAAACTCAGTGGCACTCTCCACAGCTGAAGCTGAATATGTGGCTGCCGCATCATGCTGTTCCCAGGTTCTATGGCTTAAGTCACAACTCCAGGATTACGGTATGTCTTTTGGCCCAGTTCCCATACTCTGTGATAACACTAGTGCCATAAACATTTCCAAAAATCCTGTGCATCATTCTAGAACGAAGCATATTGATATAAGGCATCACTTTCTACGTGACAATGTTGAGAATGGAAACATTTCGATGGAACACTGTAGAACTGAAGAGCAAATTGCGGATATTCTTACCAAAGCTTTAGACAGACGTCCCTACCAGCGTTTTCGAATGCTTCTAGGGATGATAACTCTAAACTAAACAAGTCCCTGTTTGTCTCTCTCTCAATGCCTGACTAGTTTATATAAGATTGCATGATAGGGAACTTGGATTTATTGCTTTCACTATGTCATGATTACTACTCTAGAGAAAAATGTGTGCAAAGGAACTCTATTTCTTTTGGCCCAAAATGATCAACCAGAGTTCCCTTTATCCCTCATTACAAGCCACCATGACGGTTGATCATATGACCCACCCTAAGCTAGGAACCAGACAAATACTTCTCATGAGCCAAAACATCTCCTTTATCGAGTTGCAAATTGTCTGGTTCCCTTTAAGTTCCCTAGCCCCACAAAAGGATGAGTGTGAAGTTCCCTCAACCACTTCACTCTCCCTGACCTTGAAAAGATCATGGGAACTGCTGCATCTACAAAGGGAACACTGACTACTCTTCAAAGAAAAACCGTCACTTGGGAAGCAGACTTTCGTGTCAGAAGCTCTGAAGCGTTACAGACCAAGTATTCAAAATTTGAAAAGGACTTCCTAAGAGATTGTGACGCGTGTCCAGAAGCGTGCTTGAGAAGTTGAAACGGCGCCCCACGTTCATTGGGCAACGGTTATCGAGGTTATTCCACTTCCCTTTCTACCCTTCACCTCCTCTCTCCTTTAAAACCCCTCTTTGCCATTTTTAGACCCTTTGCTCCAACTTACATCCCTGTCATTCGTCTTCCCCAAATCCCTTTCACTCTCTTTTCAAGAAACCTCCAAAACCTCCTAAATTCTTACAAAAATGGCCCCTCAACACACATTCGCACAAATCAAAGAGTGGGTACTTGCCAATCCTCGCACTCTCTTCATCACTCAACTGAACGAGATCGAGCAAGAACAAGACCCAATCATGAAGGATGTCCTCATTCAAGGGCTATACAATCAAGTAAGCCCCTTCCTGCCCCCTCCTCCTCCTCCGGTCGACGAAACCGTCTCCTGGACCTCTTCCTCCTTCGAATCTCTTCCTCTTCTACCTTCAACCACCAACACCTCCTCCGGAGTCGTCATCGTTGACAACTTCGGAGATGCTCGCCCCTCCATCAATGAAAAACCCCATAAATCCAAACATCGCCACTCATCAAAAGATCCCATAAAATCCAAAAAATCCAAACACTCCCATGACCCCTCCAAATCCAAAAAGCGTAAACACTCTGAGGCCTCTGAATTCTCGGAGCCCAGAAAGAAGGCTTTCTTCCGGTTTGAGGACTACCTGAACTGCTCCAAGGAGAGTTCTTGTGCTCCCAAACCTCCCTACCCTTTTCCTTCCGACGATGGGAACTCCGAACCCCAGAGTCTACTTCCCTCTTCCTCCTCCATCCCTCCTCTTCAAATCGAGGGACCTCCTCCGCCACCTCCTCCAGTTCCCGCCACGATGGGAACTTCAACATCCCAACCTCCTTCACTTCCTCTCGTTCCCATCATTCCGGGATCTCCACCTCCACCTTCACCTCACAAAACGCCTTCTCCTTCCTCACCAAAACACATTTCCACCAATCCCCTCTCCGCTTCGGGGATCTCTCCTCCACAGGACCGCAGATCCCTTCCTCCTCCTTCCACTCAACTCACAACCCCTATTCCTTCTTCTCCTCTCCCCTATTCCATCACGTCTCCCACCACCACCAAACTCCCCTCTCCCTCACCATCCAAAAGTACCGTCGCCCTCTCCTTAGACGACGACGATCTTCCTCTTTCTGGGGTCATCGGCAAAATGACCAAGGACCCTCCTCCGATCATCATGGGAACTTTGGAGGAGGAAGCCCAGCTCAAGGCCATCGAGGAAGAACTCAACAGGGGTCCCTCTGAGCACACAGTCTCCCAAGGGACAAAGTCCCCAGAAAAGGTTGCTCCTCAAGAGCCAACAGAGACAAGGGACCTCGCACCAGCTGGAGGTGCTGAGGCAACAACAAGTCATCCTGGAGATGACGCGGAGGGCTCGGGTTCGAGCTCCTCCGAGGAAGAAGGGACCTCCCATGATGAGGTCGAAGAAGAAGAAGAAGCTCCAGCTACAAAGGAGCCAGCACGCATCCCTACACCTGGACACCAAATGGTGGTGTCCGCGAGTTCCCCACCACCAAGGGACCGCGTGCTTATGATCGAAGCGGCTGCACCCCCTCAGCAGAAAGGACCTCGCACGGTCTCTAGGGGGAACAAATCCAAAAGCAAGTCAAAGAAGGGGAAGGGGACCACTAAGCATCATGTCACTAAGCGCCGAAAGCTTCTCCCTCACCTCATTGTTTCCAAAGAGGTGCTAACTGAAAATGGTCTGGAGGAACTGTGGGAACTGATCAGGCCCAGGGTTGGGAGAAACTCTGCCAAGAAACTGTGAGAGTAGATCCCTCACAAGTGCGTCAATTCTACAACAACTTCAGTATCACCAACGACGGCACTCAGGGAACTCTCTCCCACGAAGGCGACGAGTTCATTTTTACAACGTCTACGATCCGCCTTCAACTCCAGGTCCCTGGTCAAGGGCTTAGCGAGGTGCCCAGCAAGCTCTGGGGCGATTTCAACAGCGCCGAGGTGTACAACACAATTTTTGAGGGTCGGGTTCCCTCTAAGGTCCTCTCGACGCATCATCTGTCCTTGGTCGCCAAGCTCGCTCACCAATTCATCATCAACGTGGTGATCCCACGCCAAGAAAAGCTCCTGGTCGTCAACATCCCCGATGCCATCATCCTCTACCACTTCCTCCTCAAGAAGCCCATAAATCTTCCCCGAATCATCCTTGGGCACATGGAAAAGTGCATGGCCTCCAAGTCCCACTCCCTTCCCTACTCCGAGCTGATCAAGAAGCTCCTACAAAAAGAGGGTCTCTACGATGCCTCTAAAGAAGAAATCGAGCTTGGAAGGGAACTGGACATTACAGTTGCCCAGAAGATGAGGCACTCGGAGCCTGTAGAGGAGGCGGCTCCCCTAGAGTCTGGTACACAAGAGGGGAACTCTTCAGTGTTGCTCCGCATCGCCAATACCCTCGATCAGATTGCTAGGGACCAAGCAGTGTTGGCCAGAGGACAAGAAAAGCTTACACAAGTCCTTACGCGCCTTTGTGACGCCTTGTTCCCTCAGAGCCCATGATCTCTCCCTTCTTGTTCCCTTAATCCAAATATGACCACAAATTGTACTTGGGTTCCCATTGTACATATTCTCTTAAGTAATAAAATGGTATTTATTTTGATTGCGTGTTCCATTCTTTCCTAATATTGCTTTGCTTATTTTTTCGATGATGTCAAAAGGGGGAAAGATAAAAAATGTGAGATGAGTTAAAAGTTTAAGTTATCACAGACCACGCATAAGCTAAGGGGGAACAATTGCATAAAAAGCCTAATAGGAACTATGTGTCTCACCAGAAGTGGCTCCCTAAATCTAAATGTCTCACTAAGAGTGACTTCCCAAAATCATACTTAGGAACTCATCAGCATATCATTCATTGAAATACTTGCATTTTTGTGATGGGTTTGTCATCATCAAAAAGGGGGAAATTGTTGGGACGTTGTTGGGACCTCCGGTTCTAAGCAACGGATCAACGACTCACTTCTCTTTAAGTTTTGATAATGACAAACACCATAGGGAACTAATGTGGTTTGTTCAAGTATTTCTAAGGAACACAGGTACAGCCAAGAACTCCTATGAATGACAAAACCACTGCTAGCCACAATGAAGAGTTTCCATCAAGGGAACTCTGAAGAGGAAAGTTCCCATGAAGTGGGAACTCCCAGAAACAAACAAGAAAACACAAGCTTACAACGATGAAGAGTTTCCATCAAGGGAACTCTGAAGAAGTCAGTTCCCATGAAATGGGAACTCACATGTAAAGACAACGACCGTTCAGCGCAGATCGCGGGATTCTGTCTCAGACAGCCAGAGGGAACAGTCTGAGGATCAGACTGTCACGCTTCATCCAACGGTCCGATTGATTCAAGAAGTTGACCTAGTTCAAACCAAAGTCACATGTGAAGAAAGTACAACTTGGGCATCAAGCAAAGGGCATTTTGGACACAAACGAAAGATGCGACTGCCCAAGACAAATGGACTATAAAGCCAAATGAATAGTACTCGGTCTGAGTACTTCTCCCAGAACTTACAAACACCCACATTAGAGAGAAGAAAGACTAGGAAGAGAAGTCCCCGCAGGCGAGTGTGTGATCTCGACGACGGTGAAGCTGAAGTTCCCTGGAGCAAGGGAACTGAGAAGTCAACGTAAGGTTTGAGTTACTTGTGTTTTGCTGTTGTGAGCTTAGGAACTCAGTTGAGAGGATTTACTAGTGTTGCTAGAGTTAGGAAGAACTTGTAGGAACAGAGAAGTGTAAATCCGGCTGTGTAACTAAGGAACAAAGCAATCAATATAAGTAAGTCATTCAAAATCCTCCAAGCGGAGGTAGAGGTTTACCCATACAACTAGTTGGTTGTAGTGGGGTTCCTCTATAAAGGAACTGTCCCTTTAACTGTTTTTATTACTTGCGATTATTTACTTTCGCTGCCTTGGGAACAGCTGAACTGCCAGTTCCCAAGCTCACTGCTAACCCATTACGATCCAACATCATACAATATTGAATATTGAACTCCTAATATAAAAAAATTGAACTTCTAGTGTATAAAAATGAACTCGTAGTATATAAAAATTGAACTTTCCTATTTAACGTTTTTAAAGCTTTTTTCAATTTTTTTCAATTTTTTTTTTCATTTTTCATTTTTTATTTTTTCATTTTTTTATTTTTAATTTTTTTTATTTTTTTATGCTATTTTTTTATTTTTTCGAAAATTGAATTATTTTAAAAATGAACTCAAAGCACATAAAAATTGAACTTATCATAGATTAAAAATGAACTCGTAGAATATAAAAATTGAACTCATACAATATTGAAAATTGAACTCCTAACATAAAAAATTGAACTTCTATGTATAAAAATGAACTCGTAGTATATTAAAATTGAACCGTCATATTTAACGTTTTTAAAGCTTTATTTCAAAAAATTTCATTTTTCATTTTTTTAAAATTTTTTCATTTTTTTTTCATTTTTTTCATTTTTCATTTTTTTATTTTGATATTTTTTTAGTTTTGCGAAAATCAAATTATTTTAAAAATGAACTCAAAACACATAAAAATTGAACTTATCATAGACAAAAAATGAACTCGTAGAATATAAAAATTGAACTCATACAATATTGAAAATTGAACTCCTAATATAAAAAAATTGAACTTCTAGTGTATAAAAATTAACTCGTAGTATATAAAAATTGAACTATCATATTTAATATTTTTAAAGCTTTTTTTAACAAAGAATATAATATAAAAAATACGAAAAAAATTCCGAAAAAAATAAATAAAAATAAATAAAATAAAAAATCAAAAAATCAAAAAATCAAAAAAAATAAATAAATCAAAAATAAATCAAAAATAAATAAAATAAATATAATAAAAAAATCTTGACCATCCAATATATAGTGATGATGTAAATCTAATGGTTGAGATTAGTCCTTATTTTAAGCACAAGGTCTCACCACAAGAGTGGGTCTCACTTGAACCAAAACCTGTATTCATATACCTCATATACCACATATAGCGCATATATCCATATATTCATATTTCACATATAGCACATAGGGTTGATTCTCCGGTCTATACTCACTTGTTTAAGGCAGATACTATATTTCTCCCCCTTGAATCTGACCACAGTCTATGACTTGTGCTCCTATATATAACCGAATACAAATTAGGCTATTTACTCTTATAAACTCTAACCCCAAATGCAATGAAATGTCAGAATGCATTATAACTTCTTGTATATCTTTCCAAATCCTTTAAAACTTGACAACAATAAACTATATATAGAGAAGAACATTTTTCTAGTTCAAACCTTTGTGAAAAACATGATCAAAGGGCTCCCTAATATCATTACAAAGAGAAACCCTAAAATCACTCTGAAATCTTTTACCGAATATAAATTCGATATCGAAAACACCCTTTGAAAACTATAGATCAACTGATTTCTCAATTAAAAAGAACTGTAGATCTAGATCTGGAAAAATTAGAAAAATCCAGATAAACCATTAATTAATTAAAAACTTACCAAATCACGCTTGTACTTCGTGATTAAAACCCGATAGAAGAGATCTCGTATCAAATCTAACAAAAACAACAAAACCATTCAAATCTTTCCCTTTTCTCTCCTCTCTTTCTTTTCCCCTCTGTTGATTTTTTTTTGGTCCATTCGTTCCTTCATGAATAAGGATGAAACAGACAAATGTATATATATATCATGTACTCGGCAAAGTCGGCAAAAATTGTAAGAAATTGTAATTTTCACCCTCAAATCTCGTTTACTACAAACTTTACCCTGAAATAATTAATAATTAACTTTAAGTTAAATTTTTTTTAAAATATAATAAACTTAATTAGAAAATAAATATTACTTTTAAAAACTCACTATATACCATGCCACTATGCTATGTATATGCTATTAATCTTATATGAATGCAGAATGACGTATGCATTTTGGTCGGGGATGTTACATTCAGTCCTTGCCTTATCCTACTAATGTGCGTGAAGTGCGTTCTTTTCTAAGCCATTCAGGTTTCTATCGCAGGTTTATTAAAGACTTTTCCAAGATTTCAGCCCCATTATGTGATTTGTTGAAGAAGGATATGCCTTATGAGTTCAATGAGGCATGCAAAAAGGAGTTTGATGAGCTGAAAACACGCCTAACTAGTGCACGAATAATTCAAGCTCCGAATTGGTCTTGACCTTTTGAGATCATGTGTGATGCAAGTGACTACGTTGTTGGGGCTGTTTTGGGTCAAAAAGAAGCTAGAGCATCCCATGTTATACATTACACTTCTATGACCTTAAATGATGCCCAAAGAAACTACTGCATCACTGAAAAGGAAATGCTAACTGTAGTGTTTGCTTTGGAGAAGTTCAGACAGTATCTACTAGGGACAAAGGTGATAGTATACTTAGACCATGCAGCGCTTCGTTATTTGATGACGAAAAAGGAGGCTAAGCCAAGACTGATTAGATGGATTCTCCTGCTGAGTGAGTTTGATATAGAGATCAGAGACAAAAAGGGAGCTGAGAATCTGGTGGTTGATCATCTAAGTAGGCTTGTGCATGAAGAAAATACGTCAGGAAGACAAGATCAGATTCAAGGACGTTTCCCCGACGAAACATTGTTCGAGGTTCAAAACAACAATCTCGCGGTCGCGCTGAAGGATCCCCGCGGCCGCGAAGCTGTAACTGAGACAATTGAAATTGCTGAGAATGGTCCGCGATCGCGGAAACCCTACCGCGCCCGCGGAGCTAAGTTCGACAACGAAACTGATCTTCGATTTGAAGAATTCATTTTTGGGATCCATTCATTCCGACCATGGTATGCAAATATTGTTAACTACCTCGTATCGGGGGAGTTCCCACCTACTTTTACCAAGGTCCAAAAGGACAAGGTTCGTCATGAATCCCGATTCTATGTTTGGGATGATCCTTATTTATGGAATCACTGCATAGATCAGGTAATCTAACGGTGTGTCCCGGATTTTGAGGTACAATCTATCCTTTCTTTTTGTCATTCCTATGCATGTGGGGGTCATTTTGGGACTAATAAAACTGCTAGGAAAATTTTAGAAGCTTGATTTTATTGGCCTCATATTTCTAGGGATGCTTATGCTTTCTGTAAATCATGTGATCGTTGTCAGAGGGTGGGTAATATTTCTAAAAGACATGAGATGCCTCAAACTTGTATGATATTCTCTGAAATATTTGATGTTTGGGGCATTGATTTTATGGGACCCTTCTTCTCTTCTTATGGGAATCTGTATATTTTACTTGCGGTGGACTATGTTTCCAAGTGGGTGGAAGCAAAGGCCACCAGAACTGATGATTCAAAAGAAGTTGCAGGTTTTCTTAAGGACAACATTTTCTCAAGATTTGGGATTCCAAAAGCTCTAATAAGTGACAGGGGTACTCATTTTTGCAATAAGACTGTAAGTGCTTTATTGAAAAAGTACCATGTCACTCAGAAGATCTCTACAGCATATCACCCCCAGACCAATGGACAAGCTGAACTGTCCAACAGGGAGATAAAAATAATCTTGGAGAAGACGGTGGCACCCAACAGAAAAGATTGGAGTTTGAGACTCAATGATGCTTTGTGGGCCTACCGTACTGCTTATAAGACACCCATCGGGATGTCTCCCTTCAGATTGGTTTATGGAAAAGGTTGTCACTTGCCGGTGGAAATTGAGCATAAAGCTTTTTGGGCGGTCCAAAAATGCAACTCGAATATCAAAGAGAATGGAGAGTTCAGAAAATTGCAATTGCAAGAGTTGGAAGAGCTTAGATTGGATGCTTATGACAATGCTGTGAATTACAAGAACAAAACAAAAGCATGTCATGATAAGAACATCCTAAGGAAGGAATTCAAAGTTGGAGACAAGGTCCTTCTCTTTCAGTCTCGTCTCACACTCTATCCAGGCAAACTCCATTCTAGATGAACTGGACCATATACAATTACTCAAGTCTTTCCACATGGGGCTGTGGAATTATTGGATGGGGACTCTCAAAATGTGTTTAAAGTTAATGGTCAGAGACTAAAGAAAAACCATGAGGGAGTCAGCCAAGAAGTATTAGAGGAGGTGGATCTTTCTGATCCAAATCTCAGTGTTGAATAAAAGGGCTAAAATGTCGGGCCAACGACATTAAATAGAGGCGCTGCTCGGGAGGCAACCCGAGGTAAGTTTTCTTTTTCTTTATTTTATTTAGTTTTTAGTTTTTTTTAGTTTTAGTTTTCCCTTTCAATCTTGTCGGACTAACATGCAGGTACTAGGTTCGAAAGAACAAAAATATTTTGGGGCATTTATTTCTCGAAATACACAGAAAACAGGTGAACAAGTACCCAGTAAACAGCTCCGCGATCGCGGAGGTCCTTCACCGCGATCGCGGAACTGAGCATCCGCGGGATAATAAGAAAAAAATGCAAGGATTTGACGGGAATTACCGGTTTTACCCCTCACCTACCGGCCGAACCTACCCTTTTCTTACCTTCTTCTTTTACCTTCATCCTCCTTTCATTCCAATCCACCATTGTTGCAACCTCTCAAATCTCTCAAACCCAAATTTTCCAACTCTACAAAAATCAAATCCCAACCCGTTTTCTTCGTCCTTTCACCATTCTAAACACAAATCCACAATCCAAATTCCCAAATTCCCATCCAAAACACCACAAATTCAAATCTGGACCCCAAACAATTTTTTTTTCTAAATCTCCCTCAAAACCTCTCCAAATCCACTCATTCTTCTCGGAATTTTCATTAGCGAGCCACTGCGATTCAATTCGGAGCCACCGCGAGCCACAACGAGAGAACGCCGGTACCGCGGAGAACTACACGTCCGCGATCGCGGCGACCACCTTCCGCGCCCGCGGAGCTGTTGACAGAAGCTGATACGTTCCATTTTGTGAGTTTGATTTCGCCCTTTCTTCAGTTTATTTATTACCATGGCATATCCGGTTAGACTGAGTAGGGCTGACAAGAGATTGTGGGATGAGATTGATAAGAAAACCATGTTGTCTACTAAATTTTTCCATGCACCGACATTATATTCGTTGGGTTTATATCAATCGGTTCATCAGTTATTACAGCAGGGTGGTTTAGGTGGTTTGATCCCTTTGCATGCATATACATATAAACCTCTAGTATTGGAGTTTCTGGTTACTTACAAAGAGCTTGATGATGGTAGTATTGGCTTTAGATTGTTTGGGAGAGATTACTCACTGACTAGGAATCAGTTAGGTGAGTGTTTTGGGGTGACGAGTCAGCCTACAACTGGTTGGGCTGATGTTGAGGATAACCCGGGGGCGATGCATTTTTGGACTGTAGTGACTCACACTCAGTATATTCTTGGCCCTGGGTTACAGAATTACAGTATTGTTCATCCGGGGTTGAGGCTTTGTCATAAGGTGATTTCTAACACCTTTTTAGGGAATGGGGAGGTTAACAAGATGGCAGCTAAGGATGTTTCTATGATGTGGTGTTTGATGGGGGACCAACCAGTGGTCCCTGATTGGGTAGAGTTGTTCCTACGTGCTGTGAGGAAGGCCTGGTCTCAGTCCGGGAAGATTGCTTTTGGGGGCTTGGTTACTTTGATAACCCTGCATTTTGTGAGCTTAGATGCTATATAGGCCCGATACAGAGCCACAATAGGTGGAGGGATTTGCTTTGATATATCACAAGTGAAGAAGGCCAAGTGTTTATTTGAGGCTGAGAATGGAGGTTGGATCTGGCACTGTGGTAGGCATCATGATGCATATTTACGTCTGCCTAGGGAGTTTGGAGCTGAGGAGACAGCTGAGCATTTTTATTTGAGTCTGATGTGATGGTAGTAGAGGATGTAGAGGAGGAGGAGGAGGCAGAGTATGAGCAGTACGATAAGCCTCCTCAGGGACAGCACGAGGCTAGTCCTTCTGGTGATGAAGAAGCTCCAGAATGGTATGAAGGGATGACTTCTGCTATGGCGTACCTGAGTATGCGGCTCGATTCTATGGCTGATCAGCAGGATTATCTTATTAGAGAGCAGGTTGGTATGAGGAGTACTTTAGCGGATGTGGGGAGGAATGTCAAAGACATGTCCGTCACCATGGATCAGATGAGGGAGCGTCAGGAGGCATTTTATCAGCATTATTGACCTCAGTACCCTCAGCATTTTCCACCTTTAGGTCCACCACAATGAGTCTTCTGTTTTTCTTTCCTTTATTTTTTATCTGATTTGTCTTTATTTCATTGAGGGCAATGAAAGGTTTAAGTATGGGGGAGGGAGTACTCACTGTTGTATATATGTACTGATGCATTTCAGTTTTTGCATATCAGATTTCAGACTAAAAAAAAATATTAGAAAAAAAAGAAAAGAAAAGCCATAAAAATGAGAAAAAAGGCATAAAAATCCTGGGATGAGCTGAAAACCCGAAAGGGCGGCTCAGGTAATAAGCACGTAACCTGGACCGGCATTAGGCTGGGGTAATAAGAGGTTAATGAGAGATGTGAGTAATTGTGAGCGCACCTAAAAGAAAAATGAAAAGAGTGATTAGGTGAAAACCCGAAAGGGCGCCTAAGTAGAATGAGTGGTAAAATCAAAGTGTTTAGGACTTATATTCTACTTTGGGGTCTAGGGATTACACATTAGATATTGGGTAGATCCTAGATTGCTCTACATTTTTTGGAGCTTGAGTATTATATCTTGTATCTGTGAGGTGTGATTGGAGATTTTATGTTTTTTGCTCATTATTTCTCTACATGGGTTCGGGTTGTGAGATTATTTTGAGTTCTTTTTAGTTTTAGTTCATTTTCTCCCATTGCTGTCTATAGACCTTTATTGATGTGTCATGCTTGATTTTATTTTTGAGCTTACTCGAGGATGAGCAAAGTCTAAGTATGGGGGAATTTGATATGTTGTATTTCATATAGCATAACTAGGACTAGATAATACAATTTTGTATATATATTTAGGTCCATTTAGTGCTTGTAACGATATATGAGTAGAAGACCGAAGACTTGAAGAAATTGGAAGAATTGAAGTCGGGATTAGAAGACCGAGAAGTGAAGGCCGCAGAATTGAGCAGTCCGCGGTGGAGCCAGGATACAGTTCACCGCGATCGCGGAAGCCTAAGGCCGCGGTCGCAGGAAGAATTCTACAGTTTCGCGCTCGCAGAGGTTGTTCACCGCGACCGCGGAGGTCCACGTCAGCATAATTCCGAGGCGGCGTTTGCTCTATCTATCTGTTTTTTATTTTATTATTTCCGAAGTATTTTATTTCGTACGCTTAGTTCGAGACTATTTAGACCTAGTTTTGAAGTTTGTTAAGTATTCTCTTTTCAGACCTAATTTCAGACTTTGGTATTTTCTCTCTTATGGAGAACTAAACTCCCTAATCTTATTCAATTTGAAGCTTTTCAGACTCAAGTTGTTGTGAGATTCGTCTTTACAGGTTTATTTCTACAGGTTATTTCAATTCTCTTGTGCGTAATTTATATCGATTGTGTTGATTTCTTCAGGCCTAGCTAACTTGTTGGAATTAATATTATCTATTGCTAGATCTAGGTTTTCTCGTAGCAAAGCCTGATCTTTGTAGCAACTCAATTGATTTAGGACTCGTTGGACTAAAATAATTGAGAAGAGATTTGAATGCATGTTGATTGTTTGACTCGTTGGAATTCAATTGCATGTATCCTGTTTATCCTTGTTCTTAATGCTAATATCCCTATTATTTATGATCGTTTCATGAATTGTTTGGATATTAAGTTGCATGTCTCGTTGCCATGTTATATTTATGTTCAGGATAGGAATAGCCAAAAGAAATAACTTGTTTGAATCTAGGATCAATAACTTGATGAAGAAAAGTGGATACTTGAATAGGATTGTTTTTCCCTAATTGATAAAAATCCAACTTTTGCATTGTTTGATTGCTTGCTTTGTTTGTTCAATTCTTAGTTTCTAGTTTTAATTCCAAAATCCCCCATTTGTTACCTCTTTGAGTTGATAATAATTAAACTTAGGATACAAGTGTCTCTTGGGTTCGACCCCAACTTACCGACTATACTAGTTGAGTAACTAGGGAATTATTTTTGATTTGGCATCAACGATTCTAAGCCAGTCAATCATCCTATGCAATTTCTGCAATATCTTCTTATTCCATATGGTGTGTAAAATGATCATATAAAATCACACCCACAAGATCTTCTTGTTCTACAAGATATGCAATATGATCATCCAAAGTTGCATATCTCCTTTCTTTATTAGATCTTTGTAGTGATACTTCTTGAGTTTGTTTGATTTGATATATGGGAGGAACTTTAATTTTTTCTAAAACCGAAGTTGTTACAAAAAGCATTATAATTATACCCTGATTGCTTTCAATGATAACACTTGATAGAGAAACTAAATTCTCTTCTTAAGACAACTTCATCAAAGAGACGATGGAGAAATTAAATTCTTTTCTTAACCTCATATTCATCAAAGAGATGTTCCTCAATCCTTCCCCTCCAAACTCTACATCCTCAAGTAATTTTAGTCTTCGAAAGAAACACTAATATTTGTAGTAACCCTTGAAACAAACTATCAAATGTTTCTAGGTAGTACTTTACTTGAGAGCAAGACAAATTTAAGAAATGTGACTTTCTTTATACGCCTCAATTGACAATTAGGCACATTTCTTCTTACAATGTCCAAACTTTAATTTTTTTTTTGTAACAAAAGAAGCAAATTTCCTTATTTAATCCTTATTATGCTTCTTTTATTTCTCAATAGAATAAGGTTAACTTTAATTACCTTATTTTCTTTATTTTTCACTTTCCTTTATGTGTTAATCGATGAGAACCTTATACTAGCTTTATTGCTTTTAGTAAAGCATCATTTACTCTCAATGGGAAACACTTTGAACTTCTCAATCTCTTCTTTACCTAAAGGTTTCCGAAATGGTGATGTTCATCATGATCATATGACCTTAGCAATTAGAATGTTCCCACATCTCAAAAAACAATCTTCTCTTAAAAAGAATTGAATCAATAAGAGAAGGAGTTGTTCTATGATTATGCAAATTCAAGATCCATACACCCACAAAAGAACGTCATCCGATTCCTTAAGAAGGAGATACTGGCATGAGATTTACAAAAAAAAAAACAGCAATATAACTAAGAATTTGCATTGTGAATCAAAATTACCAACAATATAAATTAAAGAATTGTACAACCCATCTCAAGATACCAAGTGCAACATTAATACCAAGTCTTTGGACAATAGTATCAACTGCTAGTGGTACTCTTGGTGTAATGATCAAACATTCACAATAATTCATAACAAATAATAAATCAATCTTTGGATCAATCTACTATTCATATGTATAACTTTATAATTGTCATATTACCCTTACAAGTATGTTTGCAATCCGACCAAGCACTAAACTACCTTTGGGTCGATTAGTACTCGCATTGACATACATACACACAACATTCAACATTTCTTGTGAACAATCTACACAAGAGAGGTCACTTTGGCGACATCATGCTTCAATCCATTCACTTAAAATGTTAAACATGTACAATCCAATACATATAATCATTGGGAAACATAAAATTACAATCTTCTACACAAAACGTATATCAAAAGAGTAATGTGTGTGGATATAATGAGCTAACATTTGTTGGTAAAAAATTCTTTAAAAACTAATCTTAAATTTTCTTTATAACAATTCAAATACCAAATATGGCTCCAATACCCCCAAAACTTGAAATGTATAAAAGGAAAAAAGACCAAAGGCTTCAAAACACACCTTCATCCAATTAGTCAATATCCAAAGAGGCCTCTAAACCCATATTGAAAAATAGGAAAAATATAAGAAAATAAAGTCCAGAATGCACATTCAAATATCCTTAGGTTTCCAAAACAAAACTTTATGGAAAATTCGACTATATTTGTCTAGTAAACCCTTAAGGACTACTTAAAATCTCGTGAAACGATAGGCTTTCTTTAGACAGACTACCATTCACATGGTTAAGTCCCTACACAATTAAATAATCTTAAGTGAGATACCTAACACAACTTGACATCCAGTGTTTGCACCAAAATATCAATTGCAAGTGGTCCTCTCAACGTAATAATCAAATATTGATAATAAATCCAGTCAAACAATAGCCTTTCTTTGGACCAACTATTATTCACATGAATAATAACTTTATAACTATCAATTTTTATTATCACATGTGTATTCATTATCTGGCCAAATATTAACCTTCCTTTGGGTTGATTCATATTCGCATAAATAAGAACACACAATCCTTATATTTTAAATTAAATTAATACACACATACCAAAACAATCTTAATAGTATGCTTGTCACTTTAATTAATTTAATCTAAAATCTGAAATTATACCAAGTATAAATCAATCATATTATTGGATTGTGTGTTCTTATTTATGTACGATAATATTACTGGATTACACATAAATGAGTATTCACCAAAATCATACATATAAAAACATAGTACCTAAGCATAAGTATATCAATTCATAATGTATACATATGTCTGACCACTTGTTTGTACAGAAAAAGAACTAATACAATGTTCACATGTACTTTCATGAATTTAAAAAAAAAAGCCAAATCCGGTATACACACCCATTGGGCCCATACCATTTATTAGAAGTCTAAGGGCTTTTCACATAATTGAATCACTTAAAAAAAAACACACTAATAATTAGCCATATAATATAATTGTTCGATTAAATATGTAAGCCCACATAATGGAAATTAAGAAATCTAACAAAGGGAACTCTGGTTGATCATTGTGGGCCAAAAGAAATGACGTTCGAAATTGTACACTTAATGCTTTAGACTAGTAATAGGGCAAAATGAAAGCCATTATTCCTAGTGTTCCATATCATGCATTTCAAGATAAACTAGCCAAACATTGAGGGAATAACAAACAAGGACTTGTTCAGTTTAGAGTTATCATCCCTAGAAGCATCCGGAGACGCTGGTAGGGATGTATGTCTAAAGCTTTAGTGAGAATGTCCGCAATTTGCTCTTCAGTTCTATAGTGTTCCATAGAGATGTTCTCATGTTCAACATTATCACACAAGAAATGATGCTTAATGTCTATATGCTTAGTACGTGAATGATGAACATGATTTTTTTAAATGTTAATGGCACTTGTATTATCACATCTTATAGGAACTAGGCAAAAAGTTATACCGTAATCTTGAAGTTGGTACTTAAGCCATAGAACCTGGGAACTGCATGAGGCAGTTGCCAAGTATTACGCTTCTGCTTTGGAGAGTTCCACCGAGTTTTGCTTCTTTAATCTTCATGATACTATACATAATCCTAGGAATTGGGGCAATCCAGAGGTACTTTTTCGATCAACCAAGTGCCCGATGAAATCTGCATCTGAGTATTCCACAAGCTCAAGGGAACTGTTCCTTGGATACCAAAGGCACAAGTTGTTGTTCCCTTTGAGGTACATGAAAATTCTATTCACCTCTTTCAGGTGTGATTCCTTAGGGTTAGCTTGAAAGCGCGCACATAGACACACTAGAAACATGATATCTAGTCTACTAGCATTTAAGTAGAGAAGGGAACCAATCATACCTCAAAAGTTCCTTTGGTCCACACTCATATCTGTTTCGTTTGTGCTTAGCCTTGAGTTTGGTGAAATGGGAGTGTGTCGATCAGCTTGGAGTTCTCCATTCCATACTTCACTAGCATATCTCTAATGTACTTTTGTTGATGGATCCTTGTTTTCTCCTTGGTTTGAGAGATTTGATGTCCCAACAAGAACGTTAGTTTCCCTATGAGGCTTATCTCAAACTCACTACTCATCAAAATTCTTAAACTTTTCCATAAGAAGCTCATTAGTAGCACCAAACACAATATCATCAACATACACTTGGACTATTAAAATGTCTTTTGATTCTTTCTTAAGAAAAAGATTTTTGTCTATGGAACCACGAAGGTACCTATGGGGCAAGAGGAATTGAGCAAACCTTCCGTACCATGCCCTAGTAGCTTGCTTGAGACCATACAGGGCCCTCTCCAAGAAGTAGACATAGTTTGGGAAGTTCTCATCTTTAAAACCGGGTGGTTGTGCCACATAGACTTCTTCATTGAGGTTCCCATTTAGGAAAGTTGTCTTGACGTCCATTTGATACAACTTGAAGCCTTTGTGGGCAGTGTAGGCAATAAGGAGTCGAATGGCTTCAATCCTTGCAACTGGTGCAAAGGTTTCATCATAATCGATTCCTTCATCTTGCATGTACCCTTGAGCCACTAGGTGGGCCTTGTTCCTAGACATAGCCCCGGTGTCGTCGAGCTTGTTTCTGATGACCCATTGAGTTCCTATGATGTTCTTGTTCTTCGACCTAGGGACTAGTTTCCACAATTTGTTCCTTTCAAACTGGTGGAGTTCCTCTTGCATCGCTTGGATCCAGTCTAGATCTTTTAGTGCTTCCTTGATGCTCTTGGGTTCCACTAGTGAAACAAAAGCGTTGAAGGCAGATAAGTTAATGAGAGAGGAGCAGGTTTGCACACGTTTGTCATAGGGAGTGATGATGTTGTCAATGAGATGATCCTTTTTCTGATGGTAATTCCTTGTTTGAATGTTGGTGACATCAAGCAGTTCCCTTGTAGCTTCCTCATCTTGATCTTCATGTTCCTCTTCATGGGAATAGTTGCTCTCAACTTCTTCACTTATTGTTTTTTCAAGATTTTCTTCAATGTTTCCTCGTTGTTCCCCTTGGACACTAGATTTCGGTTAGTTGTCTTACTGAGGAACGAGAGTGTTCGATTGAGAGGGATCTTGAGGTTTTTCTGTTGTGGATGGAACTTCAAAAGATTCTTTATCAGTTTGTTGTCGAGCTCCTTCGTTGTTGTTTGGTTGTGGGATAGTGTTCCCACTGAGGTAGTCTTCTTCTCTTTTCCTTGGCTCATCATCGTCGTCGTCCACTTCTTGTCTAACCAGTTTGAATAGAGTTCCCATTCCTTGAGGCTCCTGTTCCTATCTTCATAGATTGTTCATTGAAGATGACATGAATGCTTTCCTTGATCTTTTTGGTCCTCTTGTTGTAGACCCTGTACGCCTTTCTTTGAGAAGAGTATCCCAGGAAGATCCCTTCGTCGCTCCTTGGATCAAACTTCCCGAGATTGTCTTTACCGTTGTTGTGGACGAAGCATTTGCAGCCAAAGGTCCTGAGATGAGAAATGTTGGGCTTTCTTCCCTTGATCAACTCGTATTAGGTCTTCTTGATCATGGGTCGGATCAATGCTCGGTTTAGAATATATGATGATGTGGAGATCGCCTCGGCCTAGAAGCTTTCGAGAACTCCACTCTTAAGCATCATGGTGCGAGCCATGTCTTCCAGGGTTCTGTTCTTTCTCTCGACGCAATTTTGTTGGGTGTGTGCATGGAGTCCAGAAGTTGTGAGAAACACCATTATCGACACAAAACTTAAGGAACTCTGAGTTCTTGAACTCAATTCCATGATCAGAGCTGAGAGACTTGAGCTTTAATCCCTTGCTAACTTCCATTCTCTTGATAAGGGCTGAAACTACTTGAATGCATCTATTTGGATCTGAAGAAAATAACCCATGTAGATCTTGAAAAATCATCAACTAACACATACATATACCTTTTACCACTATGGCTGGCAGATTGCATGGGACCATAAACATCCATGTGAATTAGTTCCAAGGGCCTCGTTATGCTTACTACCTTGTTTGTCTTGAAGGAACTCTTGGTTTGCTTGCCACGAACACATGCTTCACAGAGCTTAGCTCCTTCAATGTTGATTCGTGGAAGACCAATAACAAGGTCATGTAGATATATCTTCAGAACTTGATTTATGCCTGCGTGGCCTAGCCTCTTGTGCTAGAGTTCCATGTCATCATGGGAACTTGTAAGGCACAACATTCTTGGTGGTTCAAATTCCATGTCCATAATAGCATGCATTTTAGTCTAGGTTAAAGCATGTTTATTTCCTTTTTTTAGTTGTTTTTTATATTCTTTTCCTTTGGTTTTATTTTCTTTTTCATAGAGTTTGTAGTTTCGGTTTCTAATATTGCTTTGTTCGTTTTCAGGATCATTTGGAGGTGGATTTAAGGAGTTTAAGCAACAACAAGGACAAGGGCGAGAGAAGCAACCCGATATGAAGTGGCTAGGAGTCAATCGGATGCAAGGAATTGAAGAGAAGATGCGCAAAAGCTTGATGGAAGGCACGGAAGGAAGCTCGTCCAACATTTTGTCTAAACAAGCGGACCAGTGAGAAACTCGGTCCAGGTCACGACCGCGTCTTGGACTGAGGGTTACAAAATTCGGTCTGAAACGAGACCAAGTCGCTTCTTTTTCCGAGATTTCTATTCCGCGAGTTTTATTTATTTATTTCGGGCCTTTTTCTATCTTGTTTTTAAGGTTTCATATAAATATTTGAAGATTAAGTTTGGATAAGATTGAGGTTTTTTATTCTCTTAGCCTCCCTTTTTGAAGAACCTGAGACTGGAGAATTGTGGATTTTTGAAAGACTTGATTGGAGTTGGATTTACATCTATTGAAAGACAATTGGTATGTTTCTCTTTGATTTAGATTTCTCTTCTCTCCATACTACGTCTAGCTAATTTCTTAATTCCAAGGAAGGGTGAGCCCAATGAATGAGTAGGTAGATCTAAGGGCGATGTTTGGTTGAATTGAGATTCGAATTGTTGTTTGATTCAACCTGGGATGCTTAATGAGCTGATTTACTTGAATTGGGAATCTTGATGTGATTTGAGACCGAGAGGAGATAAAAATAACAAGAGGTTGATTGAATTGAATTTACAATTTCTTAATTCATGCTAGATCCCTAGGTTTGAACTTGTTGAACTATTTGTACGAGAGTGACTTAATTCACATGTGGAACTTATCCTATCCTAGATATTATTGATTGAATAGTCTTAATGGAGCACGAGAGTGATGTCCACCCTTTTTAGTCATGTTTTAGGGTGTGTTTTTATGTCTTTGAGTCTTTTTCTTTAGTTTTGTGTTTTGTTTTGAGTCGTTTGTGTAGGTTTTCGTATTTTTTTTAGATATGGAGTCTACATAAGCTTTGGTGGTGTTTTATAGGTTTTTGGAGCTGTTTTGGAGCACTTTTGAAGAAATGAGCAAAACCGAAGAGAATCACTTAAGGAAAAGCTCAAGGAATGAAGTTCATAAACTAATTGAAGATCAAGTTCGAGCTTGGAAAGAGATAGAGAAATTAGTTACAAGAACATAGGAAAAAGAATCGAGTCAAACGGAGTTGTAACGAAGCCACTACGCAAGTTTTACTCAAGGCTGATTTTAGTGCTAAACAAGGTCGTGCTCGACCCATTTAGAAGAACAAGCCTCAGGACCGACCCTCTGAGGGTCGTGCACGACCCATTTGGTGAACAATGCTCTAAGGACCGACCCTATGAGGGTCGTGTAAGACCCATTTGGGTCGTGCCTAGCGCCGACCTTCTCTTTATTTCTAGATCTTAAGGATTTATTCTATCTTTGTACTTTAGGAAGGTTGTTTTATTTTGTTTCCTAGTGGAATTAGGACTCCTTTTCTTCTATAAAAGGAGGTTAAACCCTTTGTTTCGGGGGGATCCAACCAACACCAGTCTAGGGCCCAAGGGGCACGTTAGAGGAGGAGGAGGGAGAGAGAGAGAGAGAGAGAGAGAGAGAGAGAGAGAGAGAGAGAGAGAGAGAGAGAGAGAGAGAGAGAGAAGTTGGTAGGAGAGGATAGAGAGTAGAGATTGGTGTTGCTTGGAGAATAAGTTTGTGTTGAATTCAAAGTGGTAATCTTTTTCTTTTTAATTCAGTTTAGTTTTTCAATTATTATGCTTAGTGAGTAGATTTCCTCTCTAAGGTTGGGGTTGAACCCAACAATGGTTATGCATGTTATTCTCTTGATCATGATTTGATTGTTTTTATTGCATGAATCTATTCTCTTGCTCTTAATCCTTGAAACAAAAGTGGATTGGAATTTCTCATTCATAGTTGAAGCGAAAGTTGAAACTTTGAATCAGAATAGTCAAATTAGGGTTTTGAAGCGAAAGTGGATCTATCCTAGTTGAAGTAGAAGAGATTAGATAGTAAGTTTATTAATTGAACGGAAGTTAGTTGATTTACTTGCTCTAGTTAACGAAAGTTAGGGCCTTTATGTTATAAAAGCATGATCTTTATGTTTCATGAATGTTAGTATTGTCTAAAAACGTGAATTCATAATTTCAATGCTTAATGATCATATCAATCTATCTTGTGCAAAATTCCTTTGCGACAGTTGAGGCATATATCTTGCGATTAACCCAAAAGCGAAAGTGTAAGGTTGATTGTTTGATTAGTTCTAATAGGATTATTTGCGAAATTTGATATTCCTAGGTTGATGGATAGATAGAAAGTTGTTTAATTTGCGAAAGTAGATTGAATAACTTGAATTGTTTGCGAAATTTGACTCTTCTATGATCTAGATTGCATGATAATTGTGAATTCTTGTTGGAAGCAGTGCATGATTATTGTTGTGGTGATACATTTATCTTAGAATTCCTCTATCTCTTGCTAAATTCCTTAGATTTAATTGGTTGCTTGCGCTCTAAGTAACAAAACCTAGCACTGACTATCTCCCATGGACGAACCTGACTTCGCTGTACTCAGCGAGGTCTTGAATATAAATTTATTTGTTCAAGAAACCCTTCAACAGAGAGCGGATGTTATTTCTATTGATTCAATGATCTCTAAAGAACTTAAAGGACCTAAATAAGACTTGCTTTGTGCGAGAGTGACTGCTAGTTGAGTCTAGGTGCATGCATTAATCGTCTGAAAAGAGTTAATGTTGACACTTGAGATAGTTAGTCCTTCAAACAACATTTGAATTGAAATCCAAATAAATATCACCGGTAATCTACTGAATAATCATTGTTGGGATCCTAACCATGGAATACTTTTCTTTGTCGATAGTTAATTCTTAATTTTGATTTTAGTTATTTCTTAATATAATTACAACTCATATTTTCTTAATTTTGGCTTATTCTAATGAATCGTTCTATAATCAATATTACAAAGTTCCCTGAGTTCGACACCTTGATACTACAACCGAACCGTATACTTGTGGCATAGGAAAATAGCCTATCAAGTTTTTGGCGCCGTTGCCGGGGAACTTTTCTAGTATTGGTCATCTCACTCAACCGGTAGATTAAGTCTTGTTTTTATTTTTAATTTGTTTCTTTTTGGTTTTGGTTTCAGTTTTGTTCTCCTTCTTATGAGAATATCTCTGAGCGCTAGTGCACTTCACTACTACGATTCTGAACCCGAGCGTACTTTTCATAGAAGAAGAAGAGAGCAAAAGGATGCTAGAACCCAAACTATGGAAGGCAATCAAGCAAATGCACAACAACAACAACAACAACAACAACAACAACAACAACAATAACAACTATTGTTGCAACAACAGTTGAATGCTCAACTACCTATGACATTGGGTGATTATGTGTTGCCACGCCATCAAGGACCCATAGCTGGTGTGGTCCGACCTCTAGTCTAGGCTAGGAATTTTGAGCTGAAGCCATCTCTGATTAATATAGTTCAGCAGAATTAGTTTAGATGTCTACTTTTTGAGAATCCTCACCAGCACCTCAACACTTTTCTAGAGCTTATGGATATGGTGAAGATTCATGATGTTTCTAATTATGCACTTTATTTGCGCGCCTTCTCATTCTCTCTAAGAGACAAGGCTAAAGCTTGGTTCAAGGCCCTACCTCATGGCACTATCACTACATGAGATGAGTTGGCCAATGCTTTCCTAACCATGTATTTCCCACCTAAGAAGACTGTAGAGATGAGGAATCAAATTATCTCATTTCAAATGAAGGATGGGGAATCTCTTTATGAAGGTTGGGAGAGGTTCAAGGAGCTCCTATTGTTATGCCCTCACCATGGAATAGAAAAGTGGGTTCTTCTTCATACTTTTTACAATGTTGTTGACAACACCAACAAAATGCTCATTGATGCCTCATTTGGAGGCACAATCATGCAGATGAATGTTGATAATGCTTGGGATCAGATTGAGGATATTGCGTAGCATAATCACTACTATAATGATGCTCGATCTATTCCAAGCTACAAAAGATCAACTGGGCTTAATGAGGTGGATAAGGATACTCTGTATCAAGCACAGTTTGAATTGGTGAATCAACAGGATCAAGTAGTTAAATTTGAAGGTGAGTGGGCCTAATAACCGGAATGAAGAAAGCTCTTATCAGGTTGTCTCAGATGTGGTGTGTCAGTTTTGTGGAGCAGGTGATCACACTATATCATCCTGCCAAGTATTTGCTTCTAATGAAGAACCACAAGAGGAGGAGGTGAACTATAAGATTAACTTCAATAGGGGGCCTAGGAATGATCCATATTCTAATTCCTACAACCCCGGTTGGAGAAATCATCCCAATTTCTCTTATGGGAACAATCAGCAACAACAACGAGCACCTCCTGGATTTCCACCAAGGGCCCCACAGGACCTAAATCAAGTAGCTCAACCTGCTTAAAAACCGGCTTGGGAGACTGCTATTGAGAGCCTTACCACTTATACGAAGACTCTCACTGAAGAAGTAAGAGCTCAGGGAAAGAATATGAAATTATAGAGCAACAAGTGGCTCAACAAGCTGCCAATGCTCCTAGGCCGGCTGGTCAACTTCCTGGGCATCTTGATGTGAATCCAAAGGGTCAATTGAATGCTATCATACTTAGGAATGGAAGAGAATTGGAGGATCCAAGACCTAAGGAACTGAAGAAACAAAGCAGTGAACCCGAAAAGCTTCAAAAAGATGGGGAGGAGGAGAAAGAGGCTCCTTACATTTTGCCTCCTCCTTACAAGCCTCCTCTCCCATTACCACAAAGAAAAGCTAAAGCTCAGACTGATAAGCAATTCGGGAAGTTCTTAGAAGTGTTGAAGAAGCTCTACATCAACATTCCATTCACAAATGCTCTTCAATAAATGCCTGCTTATCTGAAGTTCCTAAAAGAGATATTATCAAATAAGAGGAAAATTGAGGGTGGTCAAAAGGTGTCCCTTAATCAAGATTACATCGCCCTTGTTCAAAACAAGTAGCCTCCTAAGCTTGGAGATCTTGGGAGCTTTTGTGTTCCTATTGTGATTGGCAATTTCACTTACAACGCATTATGTGACTTGGGAGCTAGTGTGAGCTTGATTCCTCTTTCCATTTGCAAGAAGTTGGATCTTGGAGAACCTCAACCGGTGGATATGACTCTCTCCATGGTTGATAGATCTATTGCATCACCTACGGGTATCCTTAAGGATATCCCCATTCAGGTTGGTAAATTCTAAGTACCTGTTGATTTCATTATTCTTGATATGCAAGCTGATTTTCTCATTCCCATTATATTAGGAGGACCTTTCTTAGCAACTGCTGGAACTCTTATTGGTGTAAAAGAGGGTGTTCTTTCTTTTTCTATTGGGGGGGGGGGGGGAGAAAATTGAGTATAATTTCACTAAAGCTATCAACCAACCTAGGCTTGAAGATGAGTTGTGCAGGTTAGATGTTATCGACAGGGAAACTCAAGGAATGATGATGTATGTGGCCACAAAAGATCCCATTGAGAGAATTTTGGGCCACCCTAAGATGTCTATTAATGGGTTAGAAAACACCATTGCTAATGTTCTAGAAGTGGATGCTCAAGATATTGGAGAAGAATCCCCTTTTGTACCTAAGCTGGAGTTGAAGCCCTTTCCATCTACATTGACTCTAATTCTACATACCCTGTGATAGTAAATGCTAGCTTAAGTGATGATGAAACTTCCAAATTATTAAAAGAACTTAAGTAGAATAGAAAAGCAATAGGGTATACTATTGATGACTTGAAAGGGATCAATCCTTCTTTGTGCATGCATATAATTTTATTAGAAGATGATCACAAGCCTTCTATTGAGCATCAAAGACGACTCAACCCCAACATGAAAGAAGTTGTTAGAAAAGAAGTGTTGAAATTGTTAGATGCAGACATTATTTACTTTATTTCTGATAGTACTTGGGTGAGTCCTGTGCTTGTTGTGCCTAAAAAGGGGGGATCACTGTTGTGTAAAATGAAAAGAATGAATTAATTCCAACTAGAACAGTCACAAGTTGGCGAATGTGTATCGACTACAGAAAACTTAATCAAGCAACCCGAAAAGATCACTTTCCCATCCCCTTCATTGACCTAATGCTTGAAAGGTTGGCTAAACATACCCACTTCTGCTATTTGGATGGCTATAGTGGATTTTTCCAAATCCTTGTACACCCAAATGACTAGGAGAAAACTACTTTCACTTGTCCTTATAGCACTTTTGCCTATATGAGAATGCCATTTGGGTTATGTACTGCTCCACCCACCTTTCAAAGATGCATGATGAGTATTTTCTCTGATTTTATTGAAGACATCATGGAAGTGTTTATGGATGACTTTTCAGTTTATGGTACTTCTTTTGATGCTTGTCTAGCTAACTTGTCAAGAGTTTTACAACGTTGTGAAGAAGCTAACCTTGTACTAAATTGGGAGAAATGTCACTTCATGGTAAGTGAAGGGATTGTTTTAGGCCATATGATTTCTAACTGTGGAATTGAGGTTGACAGAGCCAAGGTAGATGTCATTGAAGGAATGCCACCACCAACTTCGGTAAAAGGGGTAAGGAGTTTCTTGGGTCATGCAGGTTTTTATAGGCGTTTCATTAAATATTTCTCTAAAATTGCCAAACCGCTTACTATGTTGCTCTTGAAAGATGTTGAGTTTAATTTTTTCCAGGAATGTCTAGAATCTTTTAATAGGTTCAAACAGGCATTGGTCTTAGCTCCGATAATGCAAGCCTATGATTGGATTCTCCCATTTGAAGTGATTTGTGATGCAAGTGATTACGCTGTGGGGGTTGTGTTGGGACAAAGGAAGGATAAGAAACTTCATGCCATTTATTATGCTACTAGAGCCTTGGATGAAGCACATGTCAACTATGCTACAACAGAGAAGGAGTTGCTAGCTGTTGTTTTCGCCTTTGAGAAATTCTGGTCCAACCTTGTTGGGGCCAAAGTCATTGTCTACACCGATCATGCCGCTTTGAGGTACCTTTTGAGCAAGAAAGATGCTAAGCCAAGGCTGATTCGTTGGATTTTGCTTCTCTAGGAATTTGACATGGAAATTAGAGACAAAAATGGAACTGAAAATTTGGTGGCTGATCACTTGTCTAGAATGATGCAAGAGCAGAGAGAGTGCACAAAAGGTGATTTGCCCATTGATGATTCATTCCTTGATGATCACCTTTTCAGGATTACTGAGGAACTTCTACAGCTCTCTTCCTCTACACTGCCATGGTATGCTGATTTTGTGGATTACCTAGTGTGCAATGAAATGCCTGTTGGGTTGTCATTCCAACAAAAGAAGAAATTTATGTCTGATGTCAAACATTACTTTTGGAATGAGCCCTTCTTATTCAAGAGATGTGTTGATGGAGTCTATAAGCGTTGCATTCCTGAGGATGAAATTGAGAGTGCCATTGCTCATTTTCATACATTTCCTTGTGGTGGTCATGCTAGCTCTTCAAAGACCACAACCAAGATCCTCCAGTCTACTTTGTATTGGCCATCCATGTTTAAAGATGTTCACCAGTATATTTCTTCTTGTGATTCTTGTCAAATAAACCGGTAATATCTCAAGGGGGAATGAGATGCCCCTAAACAACGTACATGAGGTTGAAATTTTTGATGTATGGGGAGTTGATTTCATGGGCCCTTTCCACCGTCTTGCAACAACAAATACATACTTTTGGCGGTGAGTATGTGTCTAAATGGGTTGAAGCCATTGCCTCACCAACAAATGATTCTAGAGTGGTGTCCAAGTTCTTCAATAAAGTAATCTTTCTGAAGTTTCGGACTCCAAGAGTTGTAATCAGTGATGGTGGATCTCATTTCATTGAGAAGAAGTTTGAGAGCTTGCTGAAAAAGGATGGAGTTACTCATAGGATTGCCACTCCCTATCATCCACAAATGAGTGGACAAGTTGAGGTCTCCAATCGGGAAATTAAAGCTATTTTGGAGAAAACTATGTCCCGATCTTGAAAGGATTGGGCAATGAAGCTAGACGATGTTCTTTGGGCTTATAGGACGGAATTTAAGACTCCCATTGGCACTACACCATACCGATTCATTTATGGGAAGTCTTGTCATCTTCTAGTTGAGCTTGAGCACAAAGCTTATTAGGCAGTCAAACTGTTCAATTATGACATGAAGGAAGCTGGTGAGAAGAGAATGCTTCAATTAGAAAAGCTTGAAGAGCTGAGGTTGGATGCCTATGAAAATGCCAAGATTTACAAAGAAAGAACGAAGAGATGGCATGACAAAACATATAGTCCCAAGAGAATTAAAGGAAGGTGAACTTGTCTTGCTATTCAATTTTAGATTACGGCTTTTCCTGGGCAAGCTAAAATCCCGATGGAGTGGCCCGTTCACAATCAAGAGAGTATTCCCCCATGGAGCCATAGAAATATGCAATGACAAAGGAGAAGTGTTCAAGGTGAATGGACAAAGGCTGAAGAAGTACATCACGGGGAGCCCGATTGAGGAGACATTTTCCGTCCTCCTCCTTAATCCGATCACTTGAATTGAAGATGGAAGGTCAAGCTAATGACCTAGCGCTGGATTGGAGGCAACCCATCAGGTACGTCTTCTTCTTTGTTCTTATATTAAAAAAAGGTCTTAAGTAATTTCGAGCTGGAATAAACCAGTAAAACCCTTAGCGTGAGATTGACCAAGCCCCAAACCGAGATTTGCATTCTTATTTGCGCCTGCACCAGTGAATATCTCGGCTTGAGACTCGACCGAGTCTCGGACCGAGTTTTGCAAAAATCCCAACAGGAATTCTTTAAAAAAAAATATTTATTTATTTTTTATTTATCTATTTTACCTTTTATTCCTCCCCTTTCTTCTCTCTCCTCTCTTTTCTTTCTTTGCACGAGACTCTCCCGACTCCCTCATTCTCTCGTTCGACTCCCTCAAACCCTCTCTCGCTTCTATCCCTCTCTGGCCAACTTCTCCGGCCACCAGGACCACCGGACCGCCCACTGCGCCTCTATATGTAGTTCCGTTCGAATCGCAACTGCTGCGCGAAGTGCCTCCTGTTACACGCGTTCACGTTCGACCCGCACCGCCACCAGCCCTGCACGAGTTCGACCTTCCCTCCACTTTCGTCCACTAGCGAGCCCGCTTGCGCTCCGCCCCACTGCTCCACCAGCACCATTGCTCAGATTTGGTACATATTCACTTCTCCTTCTCTTTGAGTAATTTCTAGGGTTTAACAAAAACTGGGGATTTTTCATTTGTATTAATAATCTGAAGCTTTTGTGGTTGAGTGGGCTATTATGCTAAATGAATTCATACTTGTGTGTTACACCGCTTTAGGTTCTAAGGATTTCTAATTTATATTTTTTATGCTTAGAGCTTGAATAATCATTGTTATTGGTCGTCGACACATTGTTGTTGGTCGTTCTTGCCAGAACGACACTTGTTTGGTTTTTGAATGCTTGGTTGTGTTTGTTTTCCTTGTGTGTAGGTGTCACAGGTTTTTGAGATGTATAATTGCCAAAAGAGTATGCTAGGAAAGGCTTCTTCATCATTTAGACCTTTAGCAGCTCCCACTCGTGTTGGCAAGATAACTCCAACCTCACTTGGTATTAACTTTACTAAGCAGATGCATTACACCATGTTTGATTTGCTGAAGAAGAGGACTATTGCTACCACCCGATACCTTGATTTTGACTTGGTAGACGCTTTGGGTATTCAGAGTGACATTGATTTGATGGCAGAACGTTTGGGATGGAGGGAGTTTATTCATCTTCGAGAGCAGACATTCAAGAGCCTTACCTTTGAATTTCTTTCCACTGTTGAGTCCGAGGTTATTCAAGGCAAGTATTGTGAAGATGGTCGTGTTCGGTTTTGCTCGGGGAATGAGAATTGAGAGCTCAATCTGAATGAAATAAGCAATGTTTATGGTTTTCCGGTCGTCACCGATGTCTCCACCCCTCACATTCAACACCGTGTCGGATTCTTTTCGCCTCGGCTATTTTGGGATGAAATTGGTGTGGGTTCTTATGATCCTAAGACCACGAAGACCACTACAATCAGCAACCCTGCCATTCGCCTCCTACAGCGGTTCATGGCCCATACTATTTTTGGTCGAGGTGATGGCGCTGAGAACAATGTACCTCAGAAGGAGCATACAGTTCTATGTGCTGCCCTTAATGATGAGAAACTGATTTATGCCGGGTTCCTCATACATCATTTACAGCATGTGAGTGACAAGAAGTCGGGGGAAATTGTTATTGGCTGCTTGATTACTCGCCTTGGACGTCACTTTGAAATTGATTTTAGTGGGCGACTTGATATCATTCCTCCTCAGCCCATTGGCCCGGCCTATTTGAACAACATGAGGGTGCTCTCCAATTATTACAACAAGTGGTTTTGGGCCTTTCCCTCGGGTTCATTGTATTTCCAGCTCTCGAACATGGAGCGCACATCAATCCGTGTTCGATCAAATTGGACGATACAGGTTCTCTCCACTCATCCTACTCGTGCCCAAGCTAAGTCCGTGGCTCTTTTGGGAGATGATATGGAGGCCGACTATGATGAGGATGATGTTGATGATGACTTTGATCCGTCGGATACAATGGGAGGACAAGGCGTCATCATCGCTTCTCTTCCTGAAAGTCTCGCCTAGTTTACCGCACAATTTGCCAACATCAATGCCTCGATTTCTTCGTTCTCCACGCATGTTGACACTCGCTTTCAGGAGATGCACACCAAGATTGATGATTGGCGCACTTCCGGTTGGCAACCCGGACCACCTCCTCCTCCACGAGAGTAGTGACTTTGTGAGTGTTTCTCTTCCCTTATCTTTTATTCTCTACATTTGGGACAATGTAGGTTTTAAGCTTGGGGGTGGGAAACATTTTCATGTTTTCCATTGCATATAGTTTAGTTTGCATATTTAGTTCGAATTTTGCCTGCATTTGGAAAAAAAAGATAAAAAATTGCATTCTAGGAGCTATGAATTTCTCTTTAAGTGAAATGCCCCTTGTCCTCAAAATTTTCGATATGGAATTCTATCCCCTAGACTTCCTTGAAATGCTTGAAATTTTGATGATGACTAGCTATGTTATGAATTAGTTTGATGATTGAATGAGGTTACATATTCTTTGAAACTTGAGTTGATATTGAAGTTCTAGACAAAAAGCCTTGTGATGATTATGGTTTTCCTTTATTAGGACTAAATAATGTCATGATGTCCTTTCTTTTCATGTGTGATGCTCACTTTTGATTGCTTACTCTAGAACTTGCCTTAGACTGTTTTCAAGACCGCTCTTATGACTCTTGCATGCGACTTTGAAGTGATTGAGGCACTATTTTCTTAGCCTTTATAAGCCTGACCCATCCGGGAATTAGGATTGCTACTTGATTAAATTTGTGGTTGCAAGCTAAGATTGGGGGAGACTTATATGTATTTGGTGATTGGGTTGTGTAATGCGCTAGTACTTTTTATCTTGGAAAATCAAAAGAAAAAAATCAGAAAATGCAATGAAAAAAAAGAAGAAAAAAAAACAAAGCGAAAAGAAAAAAAAGAATATGTGAAATAAGGGAATAAAGGGTGTTGGTGTGTGAGAATAAGTTGCTTGGAAAGAAAATCATGAGACAGGGTGTTCAATCGAGTTTAGTTAAATCTAAATTCCTGGATTTAGCACCACATGGCGTAACTATTTCCTCACCTATTTCTTATCACCGTGGCCCCGTTACAACCTAATAAAAGTCCTCTTGATGATTGTTGAGTGCAAGGTCTCTTGCGGTGGAGATTTAGAACGCTTTTGCAAGAATATGGTAGCTAAGCTTTCAAATGTGAGGTTTGAGTGAAATACATCCTATTTAAACACTTGAGAGAGAGAGAGAGAGAGAGACAAAAATATATTATCCTAATTGAGGTCTAGAATGAATATGTTGACTCAATTTCTTTGAATCTGACAAATGCATGTTATGATTTTGATTGTGGATCTATGATTCTAAACTCATTGTCTATTTTGTTGTCAAGATGGATGCATGACTTGCTTGTTTTGTGGGGTGTTGTATTCTATTTGTTTTTTGAGTACAAGCAAGGTTTAAGCTTGGGGGATTTTTATAGAATGCATTTTAGTCTATGTTAAAGCATGTTTATTTCCTAAGTTTAGCTGTTTTTATTTTCTTTTCCTTTGGTTTTATTGTCTTTTACGAAGAGTTTGTAGTTTCAGTTTCTACTATTGCTTTGTTCGATTTCAGGATCATTTGTAGGTGGATTCAAGAATATTAAGCAACAACAAGGACAAGGGTGAGAGAAGCAACCCGATAGGAAGTGGCAAGGAGTCAATCGTATGCAAGGAATTGAAGAGAAGATGGACAAAAGCTTGATGGAAGGCACGGAAGGAAGCTCGTCCAAGATTTTGACTAAACAAGCGGACCAGTGAAAACTCGGTCCAGGTCACGACCGAGTCTTGGACTGAGAGTTATAAAACTTGGTCTGAAATGCGACCGAGTCGCGTCTTTTTCCGAGATTTCTCTTCCGCGAGTTTTATTTATTTATTTCGAGCCTTTTTCTATCTTGTTTTTAAGGTTTCATATAAATACTTGGAGATTAAATTTGGATAAGATTGAGGTTTTTCATTCTCTTAGCCTCCCTTTTTGAAGAACCCGAGAGTGGAGAATTGTGGATTTTTGAAAGACTTGATTGGAGTTGGATTTACATCTATTGAAAGACAATTGTTATGTTTCTCTTTGATTTAGATTTATCTTCTCTCCATACTATGTCTAGCTAATTTCTTAATTCCAAGGAAGGGTGAACCCAATGAATGAGTAGGTGGATCTAAGGGTGATGTTTGGTTGAATTGAGATTCGAATTGTTGTTTGATTCAACCTAGGTTGCTTAATGAGCTAATTTAATAGAATTGGGAATCTCGCTCTAATTTGAGACCGAGAGGAGATAAAAATAACAAGAGGTTGATTGAATTTAATTTACAATTTGTTAATTCATGCTAGATCCCTAGGTTTGAACTTGTTGAATTATTTGTGCGAGAGTGACTTAATTCACATGTGGAACTTAACTTATCTTAGAAATTATCAATTGAATAGTCTTAATGGAGCGCGAGAGCGGATGTTAATTCTATTGATTCAATGATCTCTAAAGAACTTAAAGGACCTAAATAAGACTTGCTTTGTGCAAGAGTGACTGCTAGTCGAGTCTAGGTACATGCATTAATCGTCTGAAAAGAGTTAATGTTGACACGTGAGATAGTTAGTCCTTCAAACAACATTTGAATTGAAATCAAAATAAATATCATCGGTAATCTACTGAATAATCATTGTGGGGATCCTAACCTTGGAATACTTTTCTCCATCGATAGTTAATTCTTAATTTTGATTTTAGTTATTTCTGAATATAATTACATCTCATGTTTTCTTAATTTTGGCTTAGTCTATTGAATTGTGCTATAATCAATACCACAAAGTTCCCTGAGTTCGACACCTTGATACTACAACCGAATCTTATACTTGCGGTGTAGGAAAATAGCGCAGCAGTCCACCATATAAACATTGTTGGACCTCCTCCCTCTTAGAATGATTTTGTTGGTTTTCTTGCTGATGATCAAGCATTCCTAGTAGTCGAATATGACAACATTGTTCCCTTGGTCGCATATCTGAGATACACTCAAGAGGTTGTATCCTAGATCCTTTACCAAGTTGACGTTGCTAATATCGATTGACTTTTTCAGCAATACTTCTCATGTTCCTATAATTTCTCCTTTTTTTGTTGCCAAGGACACATGACCTCCTTCGGCTTGTGTGTGGAGTGAGGTGAGATTGTCTTTGTTCCTAGTCATATGATTTGAACAGTCACTATCAATGACCTATGTACTGTTCCCCCTCACTACCACCTACAAGGAGATTTAGTTTTTGGTGACCTTAGCAAGATGACTCTTGCTTGGTTCCCTTACAAGGAAAGACAGTTTCAAATACCACATAATCAACAATATTGATATCACGAGAGTTCCTAGATTAAAAGGTGAAGTTCCTATGTTGGTTCCCATTAGTGGGACCTCTAGCAGGTGTGTTTGCTTGTTGGTTTTGCTTGTTCCAATACCCGTGATTCCTTTGAGATTGAGCTTTCCTTTTGTGACAACTTTCCTTGTAGTGCCCATGCGCACCATAATTGCAACAGGTTTTGTAGTACTCACCTAAGTAGTACTTGGGATGGGGTCTTTGCATCCTGTTCTTATCCATGGTTTCTTTGTTGTAAACCCTTGACCCATTTCCCTTGGCAATGTTTACATAAAGTTTGTGCCAATTGTTCCCAGTGTAGTAGTCCCTCTTTCCAATTACCCATTTCCCTTGACCCATTTCCCTTGGCAATGTTTACATAAAGTTTTGGCAAAGTGCCCCATTTTGTAGCACTTGTAACAGCTGACGTCAATGAGGTCCTTCTCCGTGGTCATGCTTTGGGATCTCTGACCCCTTTTCAAGTTCCCATGACCTTTCTTGAATTTCCCTTTGTTCTAGAAGGATCGAAGGGCTTTGGTGACAAGGACGAGTTTCTCATCTTCATCTTCTTCGGATTCCTCGTGTTGCTCATGAACAGATTTGAGAATCTTTTCTAATTTTAGGGCATTCCCTTTTTGTGCCTTTCCTGCTCCTTGTCATCTTGCTTCCTCTTCTCAATCCCTTTGGTAACCGTCAACAGATTCTCCCAAGTCCATTCGGAAGTTAAAGAACTCCCTTCTATCATTCATTTGGAGGTCATCATTGAGGTCAGAATTGCCAATGTGCATCGGTTGTAAGGCTTCCCACATCTCCTTCACCGTTTCCAAATTTGCCACCATGTCGCTGTCTTGTTCCGACAAGGCATTTTAGAGGCACTGTTTGGCTTAAAGACTGCCTCCATGCACTTCCATTCGTTTTGCCCCCACTAGGAGAAGTCATTGCGAATGGTTGAATCGACCTCGAAGTTCCCTACTTCAGTGACAAACCAAGCTTGAAAGTCATGGATGCGCATCTAGTCCTTCATTTTGTGTTTCCAGTTTTCGAACCTTCCGGTGATAAGCCTTGGAGGATTGTTGTTCCCATGTTCGACTTGAGTGAGTTCATGAGACATCATGTAACCTGCGATACTAACATAGAAATCTAGAGCGAGCCTTCTTTGATACCAATTGTTGGATCGACGTGCATTAGTAAGAGCTTGGGAACTAGCGGTTGGGCTGTTCTCAAGGCAGCAAAAATAAACAATCGCAACTAACACAGAAAGCAAAGGACAGAATTCACGTATAGAGGAACCCCACGACAACCAACTAGTTGTGTGGGTAAACCTCTACCTCCGCTTGGAGGATTTAGAACGATCTATTTGTTTTATTGATTGTTCCTTAGTTACTACAAGCAAGAGTTACACTTCTCTGTTCCTAGCAGTTCTTCTTAACTCTAGAAACACTAGCAAGTCTTCTCAACCTAGTTCCTAAGTGAAAAACTCAACTAAAAACAAATAGATCGAACCTTACAAATTGAGCTCACTATCACATTTCCCTTACTACCGGGAACTTGGATTCGCCGTTGCCGAGATCGAACACTCGTCGCCTAGGACTTCTCTTCACGCTCTCAATGTCTTTCTTGCTTCTTTGTATGAGGTTTTGAATTCTGGGAGAAGTGCTTATACCAAGCACTATTCATTGGCTTATATAGTCATTTGAACTTGGGTTGAGATCTTCATTTTCATGTTGTTAGAAATGCCCTTGTCTTCCAAGCCAAGTTTTCCAATCTTCACATGTGACTTGAATTGAACTTAGTCAACTTCAAATGTCAATCGGACCGTTGGATCACTCGTCCCAGTCGGTTCCTCTGACTGTGCCTTCGCTTTGTCCAAGACAAGATCCCGCGATTTGCGCTGCACGGTCTTATCTTCACATGTGAGTTCCCATATGCGGGGAATTGCTCTATTCATTGGCTTATATAGTCATTTGAACATGGGTTGAGATCTTCATTTTCATGTTGTTAGAAATGTCCTTGTCTTGCAAGCCAAGTTTTACAATCTTCACATGTGACTTGAATTGAACTTAGTCAACTTCAAATATCAATCGGACCGTTGGATCACTCGTCCCAGTCGGTTCCTCTAACTGTGCCTTCGCTTTGTCCAAGACAAGATCCGCGATTTGCACTGCATGGTCTTATCTTCACATGTGAGTTCCCATATGCGGGGAACTGCTCACTTCTGAGTTCCTTTGATAGGAACTCGCTTTCACATTATCCCGAGTTCCTTTAGTGTTCCCTCTCGAGAGAGTCTTTGTTTAACCTGAGTTCCCTTGAAATATTTGAGTGTAAACGTTAGTTCCCATATGAAGTTTGTCAATATGAAAACGGGAGATACCATCATTGTTCGGATGTTTGGAACCAGAGTTCCCAACACCGTTCTAACAGTTATAGCATAAGACCTTTCTTGATTTGTTATTGTCAACAATTTAAGTCTATTTTGTATAATACCCAATCGTAGTCATCTTATTTAAGTCTATTTTGTATAATCATCTTTTGACCTTGATACCATACCATGTCTCTCATGCTTCCATTTAAATTGACTTGTAACCATCATTAATGTATGACTGACCTTCAAACTCTAGAAGTTTTAACGGTTCTCTATCTCAGTTTAGACACGTCTCTTGATATATCCTTAAGGGTTTGAATCACCCTCCTTTGTCAACATGCCCCATCGTAGTGACAAGCATTCAGGAAATATTATTCCGTATCTTAAATCATCTGACCATTAATGCCAAGATTCCAAGTTAGATCGAGTTTCCTTGTTGGGCATATCAGTTTTTTTGCATCCCAAGGAATATTTATACATATGTATTTTATTTCCATCTCATTGGCATGCCCTCTGGTTTACTATCTACCTCTTTTCCATTTTTTGGAAGAAAAGAATCATCCAAGTTCATCTAATTACCATTACTTCAACTTTCAAATCCATCATCATATCATCTTTCATTTATCTAGAAATGAAAGATAGTTAGAGCTTCTCTACTGGTATTCAATACCTTATCTTACTTTTTGACTAATCTAATATTACTTCGTAAACTTTAGCCAATTCCACTTTAGATAATAGCATTTTATTAGCAGCATTTTAAGCTTTGTATGCTCTTTAGTCATCCTTGAAGAGAACAATGAAATCTGTTATGAGTCTCTCGTAAAGATCTCTACTTTAGGTTGTGATCTTAGGGTACCCAAACTCACATTTGTAACCCTAGAAAATTTTCACCTCATGTGACTCTAACATCTTGATTATTCTCTTTTAAGCACTTCCTACTTCATCATTTGACTTCTCAAAAATCTCCTATCTTTGACAAGTCGTTTCCACTCAAGTGGAATGCCAATTCTAATTGTATAGATAACCTTGAATTCTCAAAAATAAATTAGAATTCGATTCTCCACTAAACCTTCTTGGTGGGTACTCAAGAATTTCCAAATCTTAATGCTCGATTATCTTGACCATCTCTACTAGGTCCTGTAAACTGTTGACATTCTTGAGTTTTTATAGGCCCATTATGACCTAACACATTTCAAAAGTAGTGGTACCACCTCACATTGATCAAAGTTATTAGCTCCTTAGCTTAGGTCTTCTAGTTTGGCTCCTCTACCCTTAGCTCAAGAAATGTATAACAATCATCCTACTTCTATACCACAACCCACATCCCATTTTATAATTAATGCATGAGTGTGGAAATTAGTTACTCTATCACCTATTCAAAGCTCTTCAATTAAGTCTTGTTCCAAATAGACTACTTGATTTGAAACTAATCAATTAGAGGCTAGGCTCTACTATAGGACTTCCTCATACGTCATTTGTACTACGAAGTTTACATGGATTATTATGTTCATCGATACCTTATTCGGGTTCGCAAGTAGTTACAACTTTGATCTTCATCGAATCATCCTAATTTCCTTCAATTAGAAACACATGTATTAAAATGCAACATCAACCACTTCAAAATTGCATTTAGTTCTTTGTGAATATATGATGCTTTTGAGGACTTCCCCGTGAAATCATCAAATAGTTAACATACTCTATGCAACTACCATAGTAATCAACACTACATGTTCTAAACCAAATCTTGATACTGATTTGATTCATCGACTACTTGAGCTTATCTAGAGGACATTCTAAATCCACTCTTAGTAATTTTTACACCACCATTAAGCCAACCTTGTTCTCCACAGATGACATTGAAACTTGCTATAATGACTCCTTAAGACATATATAGTCATTTTTCATCTATTTCCTCCAATTATATCTTCGACGCATGTATCACACACGATATTATATAGCAAGGACTTATTTTCTCTTAGTTATGACCCCTTACTAGTCATCATTAATGTGATTTTGATCCATCATGAGCAAGAAAACCAATTGACAAATGACATCGACAACGAGGGTGCGCCGGTGCTAAGTAAGCAAGCATCGGGTGGTTATATTGAGCCATTTCAGTTAAGCACTTCTCTAGTTCTGTCGGGCTATCTTTTGGGAGGGCCTCCTACTCATCAAATAAAGATCAACGCCACCAAGAATGCCCATGAAAGGTGTCCTAAGCCAGCCAAGCGCCGAGAGCCTCCTTTTGATGCGGCCATGATGATCGGTTTTTGTTGGTGTATTGGAGAAGGCCACGTCATGTGTGGTAGTGTTATTAATTTTATTTCGTAAGGGCATGTTTGTTAAAACTCAGAAACTTTGGGTGGTTCGGGAAAGAGGCATTTGGTAGGGGTTAAATGGCTAGATGACTCCTCTTTTTTCTTTAGACAAGATTTGATGAAAACCATTCCAAACCCTTGTCTCCCCCTTAGAATTTCGTGTTATCTTTATTTGAATCAATCCAAATTCAGATTTTTTTTTATTTGATCGTGAGTAGTATCAATCAAAGATCGAAGGTCCTTCCTTGGGGAGTCATATCCAAGAACAGATCTTCCTAGTTCAAGTTAGATTCAAGGTGAGTCATATCCTTGAGTTTTTCTTGTCCATATCCAATCCTCAATTCCTTATAACCATCCAATTTTCCATCACTTTTCATCCTCAAAATTACCATCTCATCCTCCATCAAACTCGGATCCATAATCCCCTTCAAAAACACCATCAAAACAAGTCGAACTTGCTTCTCGATAGATTCTGCAACATCTCAGTAATTGCTATAACTTTCAATCTACTCATCATCCGGTGCTCAAATTTTTAAGAATTAAAGAAGACTCGTATCTCTAACTCTGGGATTTTGAATCACCCAATTCCAAGTCCGGACGAGGGAGATCATCCCTTGTGAAGCCAAAAGAGAAGTTCCTACATCAAGATTGCTCGGGTCAACCTCGGATTGCCTTGCACTGTTGCTACATCAAGATCCTTCATCACATGGTATCAGAGCCACGCAAGGTACTCCTCGGATTGCAAGGTACTCCTTTATACGTCAAGATCCTTCATCACAGTGTTGCAAGTGCTCTTAGATGCCACCCTTGATTGCCTTTGTCGATTTTCTTGCATTGCCTTAGATTGGGGTTGTTTCCCTTATACTGTCTTGTGTTGTTGTGTGGCTGAGTTTTATGAACTTGTACCTCTGTTTTCAGCCAAGAAATTTCGCCCCTAGGTTTTTTAAGATATCCCAAAGGTTTCTCATTCAATTCTCAAACCGAAAAGCCACAAAACCCCTTTGAAACAACCTTTCAATTTTGTGCCTTTAAGTATGTCTTGTGTGGGTTGTGTCCAATCAAACCAGCATTAAACCAGCCATGATCATTGCCTTTTCCATGAACATGTCTTGCATTTGGACTTGTACAGTCTTGGTTTGAGATACGGGAATGGCATCGGGTTGTTAAACTTCGAACAGAACTTGCTTGTTGCTTGTTGTGCGAATTGTGGTTGTTTGCCACCTTCTTTAACAACAAAATTCAGAATTGAGCCTTAAGAGAAAAATTCAAACTCGAAAAGAAAGAGAATCTGGGCTAGAAAACTCGGACCTGACAAAAGTGAAAGAGAGGCCGAGCATAGAAGAAGTCGGACTTCGTGAGAAAGAGAATCCGAGCAAGGCCACAATTTGTTTAAAATTATAGTTTTGTAAAACACTTTGTGCCTAGTAGCTTCTTGTCCTATAAGTCCTTGTTGAGTTTGGCTGCTTGTGTGTGCATTGGATTTTTCCTTGCCTAGCCATACCTAATTCCTTGCTTTGATCATGCGGTTGCATTCCATTGCTCTTTCTTGGTTGATTTTGGAGGACTTGTGGTTTGGCAATTACTTGTGATTTGTTGGTTAATCTTGCTTGTTTAGTACTTGTGTAAGCATGTCAAATTCAGGGCATGATGGGGATGATCATCGAGATTCCAACCCACCTCTTACTCATGCATCTCTAGAGGCTTTCATACAATCCATCAATCAATCCATCCGAGAAGCAATACAACCTTTGAGTTCTAGATTAGAAACTTTGGAACTCTGGCAGCAAAGGTTGGAGGAAAGGTTTCAACAAGGAGTGATGTGGTAACACAGAATTACCAAAAAAATATGACTCCCTTCTAAGAATTGGAACAACTCATTACCATGAAGTGCCCAATACAAATGATGCACATATTGCAAGAAGAGGAAGAATTTGTGGAATCATCTCCTAAAATCAAGCTTCGTCCTACCATCACTCCTAGCTCCATGAACTCATTGGCTACACCATGGCAAGATGCCTCTCCTATGGTTCCTTCATGTTTCCCTTCTTGATCCATGAGGAGGACGAGGCTATTTTATTCACTCCAAGCGGCGATTATATTCCTTTGCTTGTGGAGGACAAGAAAGATGTCGTTCTCTTGAAAAATGTCACACCAAGGGAGCTAGATGTACTACCACCAATGTTGACCTCACAAGGTGATACGAGTGCACCTCTCAGGGAAGTTTCTTGCACTCCTCTATTCTATATTTATGACTATGTGTTGGTTGTGTCACATGCATTTGATAAAATAATTTCACTTTTCTTTCATGCATTTGTGACATCTAGGACTACGTACTCTTGCTTCCATTTTAGTTCTCTTTCCCAATACATGTCATCTAGGATGCATATAGGTCATAGTGTTCCATTGTTGCCTACTTATGCTCAATCTCTTCATTGTTTTATCATGAGATGTACCCTTAAGAATAGGAAGAGAAGTGGTGTAGCTAGTGCATGCTTTCTGGTCTATCATATAGAAATTGGAAATGTTGTTCGTAACATGACTTTAATAGCTTGGTCTTGCTTCTTCTTCCCTCGATTTATCCTTTGTTTTGCAAGTTTGATGGATTCAAGGATGAGTCCTTTTCAAGGGAGAGAGGATGAGGTGATTTTGATCTATCATGAGCAAGAAAACCAATCAATAATTGACATCGACGCCGAGGGTGCGCCGTTGTCAAGTGAGCAAGCCTCGGGTGGTTATCAAATAATGATCGACGACACCAAGAATGCCCATGAAAGGTGTCCTAAGCGAGCCAAGCACCGAGAGCCTCCTTTTGATGCGGCCGTGTCGGGGTTGTAATGCTCGGTTTGTGTTGGTGTATTGGAGAAGGCCACGTCATTTGTGGTAGTGTTATTAATTTTACTTTGTAAGGGTGTGTTTGTTAAAACTCGAGAACTTTGGGTAGTTCGTGAAAGAGGCGTCTGGTAGGGGTTAAAAGGCTAGATGACTCTTCTTTTCTCTTTAAACAAGATTTTATGAAAACCATTCCAAACCCTTGTCTCCCCTTACAATTTCGTGTTATCTTTATTTGAATCAATCGAAATTCAGATTGTTTTGATTAGAGAGTGAGTAATATTGATCAAAGATCGAAGGTCCTTCCTTGGTGAGTCATATCCAATAATGGATCTTCCTAGTAGAAGTTAGATTCAAGATGAGTCATATCCTTGAGTTTTTCTTGTCAATATCCAGTTCTCAATTCCTCATAACCAACCAATTTTCCATCACTTTTCATCCTCAAAATCACCACCTCATCCTCCATCAAAACTCGGATCCATAATCCCCTTCAAAAATACCATCAAAACAAGTCGAACTTGCTTCTCAGTAGATTTTGCGACATCTCAGTAAAATCACTATAACTTTCAATGTACTCATCATATGGAGCTAAAATATTAAGGGATCAAAGAAGACTCGTAGATCTAACTCTGCAATTTAGAATCACCAATTTCCAAGTCCGGACGAGGGAGATAATCCCTTGTGAAGCCAAAAGAGAAGTTCCTACATCAAGATTGCTCGGGTCAACCTCGGATTGCCTTGCAACGTTGCTACATCAAGATCCTTCATGAATCATTGTTGCATTCTAATCCTCATTGGAGTAAAATCCTTGTTATCTAAATGTTATAATCTCTATTTGATTTAATGAACGACATGCCTCAGTTAAGCAAAAACCTTATTAAAAAACTTGATTGATACCATAAGATTATGTTGGTGTACAAAATCTCGTCTTCAATTCGTCTTTAATGCACCAATTAAGAACTCCTCCTCTTTCGCTCCGTCTTCAATCTCTCGACCTAGAAAAACCTGCAAAACAATGGACACAGGGGCGGGGACCCCCTAATCCACCTCCGATGCCTAAGTCAGAAGGGCAATTGTCGTTTGAGCGTCGAGGTACAACAAGAGAGCGGTGAAACCCTAAACAGTCGAGCTAAGCGAATATTAGCCTGCCTAGGATTTCTGAATATGCTGATATGCACATGTGTCTCTCCCTACACGCCTAGGGCGTGTATTTATAATGGAAGAAGGAGAGAAGGGGGCCGAAAATTCTATCCATATGGCCGAAAATATTATCCTCCCCAGGCTGGCCAACTGCCTTAAAGCCCAAGTTGGGAATATTCCACCCTCTCTCCAGTTTTAATTCTATCCTTAATAAAAGATAGACTCTCCCATTAAGTTGCATAACCGCCATATAATTTTATATGGAAAATAATGAAAATAACTGCGTAGTAATTTTAATAAATACCTTTATAGCGAAAATAACTATGGTAATTATGTTTGTTTTACCCGCTCACAAATGCCCCACCTACACCGCCCTTACACGACTCACCGTGTTAGGCGACGTAGGGTACAGAGGGTTTCTAATCGAAGTGGCCATGCAGATTGGTCAATTGGTCCCCTAGCGCTTTCGTATATTCGTATATTCGTATATTCGTACATCCATGAGCGATTATCATGGGGCGAGTGCTATCTTTTCGAGTCGTATCTTCTGCCGAGGTTTAAGATGGAATCTCTAGAACGAACAAAATCAGACTGGGGAGAATAGAACGTTTATGTTGAAAAAAGTGCTTGGCCAAGCCTTCTAATTTTAAGAAAACAAAAAGAAAATATATAAAGTCGTTCATCCTAGCGATCCCAGCCTAAGCTCAACATCCACGCAAGAAGCAACTACAGGCGAACCCGCGCTCGCGGTTCGGGGGCCGCGGTCGCGGTCGATTTTACTTCGCGGTAGTCATTGACGATCTAGCGTCTACGGTTTTCCTTTTTACGTGAAAAACCTCTTCAAACGAGCGAGACTTACAATTCCGGTGGACATCTCCCCCGTCGAGACTATTCTCACTCATATGCTCTCCGACTCTGCGCTGTAGTCACTTAATATTGTCGTTTCCAATTCGGGCCGAATTACGCTATATGCGTGTGTTTTTCCATGACCTGTTGACGTATAGGCCTCCACGCATTACGCTACGGCCGCCCGTTGGTAGGATGCGTTTTGTGTAGTAACAATGTCCCGATAATCCTTGGTGATGACGAGGTGGTCGGAAAGAACGCGGCAATTATTTTATTGGTTTTCTCGAGGCACTTTTAATACAAAGGGCCACCAATATCTTTGCTAACGAGATCAGCGAGTAGAAATGCAATCCTTGGCGTACATCTCATGTAGGCGTTTATCGATCTTATTTCAATTGTAGGCTCAACCCTGCTTGGGGGTACGCTTCTCAATTTTGGCCCGGAAAAAGAATGACAATTTAGTGTCTTCTCCGGCGATTGCCAAAACCTATGAGCCCTTAAGAGAACTTCCCGTGCCTCGGTGATATCCCGTTGCCTCGACACGCATCGAGGTCTTTAAGTGATTCTTGTACGGGTGGCTAACGTTGCCAATGCTTCAATGGACTTGTTTTTGATCGCTTGATCATTGTCCAATCTTGAATAACTCGGACTCTTCTATCATATTCGTCCATCGTTGACTTTTCGATTTTACAATGCCCCCGTATTTATTTTCAAGTCCTTGATTCCGACACGCGTCGTACGATTTCAATGATTGATCTTCAATTTGAAGTTCTCGGGGGCGAACTGCGGTCGCCGTTTAGGGAGCCGCAGGCGCGATGCTCGTAAAACGAGGTAACGAACACTTCTGGAGGTTGGCCGCGACCGCGGTCTTCGTCATTCGCGAGGTTCTGCGATTGCGGTAATTTTCCCTCGTACTTGGCTTGTATACTTCTTCGATCCTTTTATCAGCACTTTACCGGCTCGGGACCACGGTGGTTATCGGCGAATTCGATAATACTAACGAGCCGTCGATTGGTCCATTCGATCGCCAATTCATCGATGAGGCGATCTATTCAAGGACCACGCTTTAGCCTAGCGATTTATTCAAGGCTTGATAGCAACAAGGCTTGATCCGATTATGCTTGTCTTGAATCCGCAGGTTCTCTCTTAAAGCGGAAGCTAGAGTGCGTATTAAGCATTGTCTCGTCTTTATTCTTAATGGTGGCCGATGCCCCACTATCTTGATTGCTCTTGGGTTCAACGACGCGCATCGCTGATTCCCTATGATGATTGATTTCATCAAATTGTGTAGCGCTATGAACATTGATTTCGTCGCTTGATCCGAACCTTGCTTGGCTTGCATGAAGAGCAACCATGCTTTGATGGTGAGGTCGGGTCATAGATTTGATCATCTTTAAGCAAGTTGTTCTCCTTGGAACTTTTCTAGGGTTTGATCATCCGAGCGGATATCGGAGTTTCGCTTGATCACCCTGCGAGTCTTGATTCTTTTCCGAGCGAAGATCGGATTTTGCCCCTAGTGCTTTTAGGGTTTCCGGGTTTCGAAAAAACCACACGGCGATTGCTATCGCATGGGCCGCAATTGCGGAGGAACGGAACGCGGTCGCGGTTCATTAGGCGGCTGTCGCGGCTGATGGTGTCGCGATCACGCTGGCACTAGAGCTCGCTCGTGATTTAGGGTTAGCGAGTTCGTTGTTTCCTCGGGGCTAAGAAAGGTTGTTTCTTGTTTGTCAAAGATCGATTCCAGCCTCACGATTGCATGGATTGATCGCTTTTTGGCATCTTCTTGAGAACTTCTCTTGTGGCTTGACTTGGAATCCATTGATTGGTTGATCTTGGAAAGCAAGGAGAACTCTTTGGTTGCGCTCTACTATGATTGGTAAAGTCCGCTCAGACTCTCCAAATCTCTTGAATAGCGTTGATCTATCTTCATCCCTTAGCGATTAAGGCTTCTGATTGCTAGATAGGATCGCTTTGCTTGCTTTTACGATCGGCTTTACGTTTTAAGAGGACGTTCAGCCTATGGAAAGTAAGATCCAATTCGATTTCAAACAAATTGTACGGGTCCTATGCGGAGAGGTCACGATTACCCCGCATTATGTTTACGTTTGTCAAAATATTGTCGGGTTTGGCTTGCAAATAGAGAGAATGCTCCGAAATACACAGCCCGCGGTCGCGGTTTCTGAACCACGGGCGCGGCTTGACAGTCTGCGATCGCGGCCCTTCTGGCCGCGGTCGCGGTCGCAGTTCGGCGATCGCGATCCCTCGGATCGACCCGTCTTGCTCTTGGACCATTTGATTATTCTTGTTTTTGGCAACACGCATTGCCGTTTCCCAAGCTTGATCAATTTCAATTGATTCAGGCCTTGAAATACCACGACTGACGATTCCGTTGCTCGACTCGGGCCCTGAACGGTCTGTGCGATGAACAACCGTATTAGCGAGAGGGGCCGGGTCACGGTTCAAGTCGTTTACGGGCACAAAGGTCTCACCTTCCGAGCGAATATCGGAATAAGATTGATCAATTTTCCATTAGGGTTTACTTTCCGAGCGATTTTCGAAAATCTCGGTTCACTATGCTACGATCGCGGTCCTCGGTACCGTGATCGCAGTTCTTTCCGTTGGGCGTACCTCGCGCGATTCGCTTTGCGACGGTGCCTCAGGGTTTCCAAAAAACGACTTCTTAATCTTCAGGGATTGATTCCAACACCATAATCGCGTGGATCGAGTACTCTTTTCCCAATATTGCTTTTCGCTGCTTTGATTGTGGCTGGACGTTGGTTCACAATCAAGTTTTCAACATTGGGTTTCCGGACACGCACCCGGAGCCTAATCCATCAATTGGTAGTCGACTATCAACCTTAGGTAGGATTGAATTCGACAAGGATCCGACAAGGTTGATTCTGCCCCCAGTGTCGTCGATTTCGCAGCACGCACTACGATCGACACTGGTTGTGGTGATTCGATCATGCTTTTACTTAGGGTTCAAACAAATCCCAAAGTGGATCTCCTTTGTTGATTTTTGGGGACACCCTTAGGCTAGAAAAAACCTAAAAACACAAATTTCTGGTCGAAAATCCGGAGTTCGCAAATTTCCGGAGGTGCACTCCGGTGGGCCGCGGTCGTGGCCCCATAAGGCCGCGATCGCGGTTTTGTGGCCGCGGTCGCAGTACGCTGTTCCGCGGCCGCGGTTCGTCCGCTGAGGCGTCGCGATTGCCCTAGGCTTCGAAAATTCGATTCTTTTTCTTCTAGGAACGATTACTCATGCATTTAATCCTCGTTCCCACAGACGGCGCCAATTTTTGGTGTACAAAATCTCGTCTTCAATTCGTCTTTAATACACCAATTAAAAACTCCTCCTCTTCCGCTCCGTCTTCAAGCTCTCGACCTAGAAAAACTTGCAAAACAATGGACACAAGGGGCGGGGACCCCCTAATCCACCTCCGATGCCTAAGTCAGAAGGGCAATTGACGTTTGAGCGTCGAGGTACAACAAGAGAGCGGTGAAACCCTAAACAGTCGAGCTAAGCGAATATTAGCCTACCTAGGATTTCTGAATATGCTGATATGCACATGTGTCTCTCCCTACACGCCTGGGGCGTGTATTTATAATGGAAGAAGGAGAGAAGGGGGCCGAAAATTCTATCCATATGGCCGAAAATATTATCCTCCCCAGGCTGGCCAAATGCCTTAAAGCCCAAGTCGGGAATATTCCACCCTCTCTCCAGTTTTAATTCTATCCTTAATAAAAGATAGACTCTCCCATTAAGTTGCATAACCGCCATATAATTTTATATGGAAAATAATGAAAATAACTGCGCAATAATTCTAATAAATACCTTTATAGCGAAAATAAGTATGGTAATTATGTTTGTTTTACCCGCTCACAGATTAATATTTCTTCAAATAAGTTAGCATCCCCTTAACTCTTGTTTACTCCCACCAACAACATCTCGATAGAGTCTTCTCCTTATTTTCAGCCCCTTATTTAAATTAGGTCCTTAAATAAATCCTTCTAATTTTACTAGTCATTACAATATTATGGTGGATACATAACCCAAAGGCATACTCCCATTGGAGTAAGCTAAAAGAAATATGATTAGTTTAGATTAGATATAATTCAAGTCTTTCCTCTTTGTGTTAGATCATTAATCTTCCTACTTTGAACATTTAGGGAAGGTTAGTCCCCAAATGTGACTTCCAAGGTCACAAAATTGCTCTTAGATTCTATTTCCAATATGACCTTTCTTACCTTTCTCCTCAAAAGTAATCAGTAGGGTCATTTTGGGGTTTTTTTAATTTTTTAACGGGGTAAGTAACGGAAGGTGGTATTGTGATAACGGATGGTGTTTTACGGGTGGTTAAAAATAAATAGTCATATTTGGGGTGGTTATCTGGAATGTGGGATATCTTACGGGTGGGCCGGTTTTAGGTTCCGGACTCAGTAATCTATGCTTCAAAACTATACTGAGTCTTCTTCTCTAGTCTATTCTTTAAGTGAATCATCATCATTCATTATGAGGGTTGACCCTAGACTTCTGCATTCTACTACTTTATCCATTTAAGTCATTAAAACATGGCTCAAAACTGTCAACTTCATAACCTTGTTCGATAGTAACTTTCCCTATAATCATATTCATGTGAGTTAGATCCATGTTAGCTTCCCTTAAAAAGCTTAAACTCTAATAATCTTTCCGAAGTGTTCCCTCAGTTTTACTGGTTCTTTGTTACTTAATTAAGGTTTAACCCCAACACATCTTCATCTCCATTATTTTTTATTACTTCGTCCTATTAAACCGAGAATAACTTTCCTTGTGAAGCCATTCTTGAAAACGTTCACTAGTTATTCTCATTGAGTCTACACATCATCACATATACCAAACAAGGAGATGCTTAAAAGATTCATCCCAATAGATGGTGACATCTTTAACAATCAAACTAGAATGAAACTATTAGATCAACGTAATGAATCAAAATTTCTAATTGAAACTGAACAAGAGATAGTTTGGATTGATGATGATGATCGATCTAGGTTCTATGCTCGAACACAATTGATTATTCTAATGGCCCAAATGAAAGACTTAAACCAACTTAGGTTAAATCTCTCTTCAAGTTGATTTTAATGAATGACAAACAAAGCTATTTAAAGAGAGTACAAATGAGATTTCCTTGGATAACAATGCATAAGACAGCCGACCCTATGGGGGGTAAATGGGACTTTTTGCTTGCTTTCCAAGATAACATATGCTAATACTAAAACTCCTATCTGAGTCTCCTTATCTAAATAAATCAAATGAGGTATGGGATAAGGAGTAGTAGGAAGTTAAAATCGATAAACCACCTCCTCATTGGTGATGTTGCAGCAAAAACCACCATCAATGATTAGGCTACATACCTTATCTCAGATTTTGCAATGAGTATAAAAAATCACCTCTCATTGGCTAGGCATTGTGTTACTCTTGGTTGTGAAGAAGGTGCATTGGAAAACGAAGCATTCTCCCTCCTCAGCCATAACATGGAGCTCGTCCTCTTCCTTCTCTTTGAAGAACTCTTCCTCCTCTTGATCAGCCGACTCCTCAAACTCATAGTACACTTGAGTTGTAAGGAGAACCTTTTATTGGTTGGGATAATCACGGGCATAATGGCCATGACCAAGGCACTTGAAACATTTGAAGTCTTTTCCCTTCTTGTTTAGGCCTCGATGGCACTTCCTACTTAGGTGGAGGAGTGGGATTTTCACGCCTATATTCATACTTCTTTGGCTTACTCGGACTAGCATTTAATGGTGCATTATGCCACGACTTAGAGCTTGGATTCGATTGGAGCCTTTGGGGCAAGTTCTAGCGAATTTGGTTGGTGTAGTGCAACACTTGCTCTAGTTCCGTCCCCCTAGGAAAATGTTGCGTACTCACAAAAGTTTTTAGCTCGGAATTAATCCCATGAATAAACATGGAAGTAACATTCCCGTCGAGAAATTGAATTCTAGAGCGAAAGGTAAGTGTGCATAGCTTATGGTAATACTCATCGGGAGTACGACTTCCTTGGCGGAGTTGCTACAGTTGCACAAGGGTCCTCTCGGCATAATCTTGTGGGACAAAATTCTCTTCAAGAGCACGTTTGATCTCACACCAAGTTTGGATTCGTTGTAGTCCTTTGCGCCTCCGAGTATCCTTATGTTCTAACCACCAATGACAAGCGAATTCGATGAAGTGGACGGTGGCGACAACAATCCTTCTCTCAATATCATAGCCATAAGAGTCGAAGACGATTTCGGACTTAGCGATCCAATCGATGCAAGCATCGGCCCCGATGGTGTTTAAGAAGAATTAGATTTAGAACTTGATGACATGGTGGCGCTCCCTCCGATAAGAGCTCAAGTGTGGAAAATTTTTCCAGTTGGTCATTGAGTGTGTTCTCACGAAGGATTAAGGCCATTAGTGAAACCAAACCCAAAGGAGTCCCAATGGTAGTCGACAATGGAGTTGTTGGATCATAGGTTATTCGAAATCAGTTATGGGAATTGTATCGAACAGTTCCCACACATAGCAGAATAAGTAAAAATGCAGGTAAGTACACAAGTAGAGACAGTTCCCTTATAGAGGAACCCCCACAGCGATCAACTAATCGCGTGAATAAACTTCTACCTCCGCTTGAAGGATTTTCGAATGAGTTCCCTTTTCTTTATTGCTTAGTTCCCTTCATATTACAAGGAAAAAAACAACCTTTTATGTTCCTACTAGGATTCTCTCCCTAGGCCACACTAATGTATTCTCTCGACACTAACTCGGTGAATGCTCACAATCAAAGAAAAAGTGAAACTCAAACCTCTTTCTATCTTCTTCTGTCTCTTCTCCCGAGTTCCCCTACACCTAGGAACTCGTTCTTTCTCCTACACTATCATCGAGATTAGCTCTCTGTCGGGGAATTTTCACCAAATTGATGGTTCACACTCGAACAACTCTTTTTCTCTTCTTTCTCTGTGTTTAGAGTTTGTGATTTGGGAAATGTCAGCAACAAGGTTACTATTGAAGGGTTTAAATAGGCAAGATGAGAAAACCTTATCCACTAGAGGTATTTGTACTAAATAACCTTTTTGCCTTGCTCTATAACAATTATTCTTAAGGTTGACATGTGACTTTGATTTGAATTTTAATTGTCAACTCTTGAATTATCCCGAACCATTGGATGGTGGTCTTCATTATGATGCATCTCTGATGTCTGAGACGCCCTTTTGGCCTGAACAAGCAGGATCCCTAAAAATGCGCTGAGATGTCTCTTTTACGCATGCGCCAATTCCCATCCAAAGGGAACTCTAGTCTTCTCGGTTCCCTTGTCTTGCGAACTCTTCTTGACTTCAATGGATTCTTATTCTTCTCATCCAGTTCCCATCGTGTGAGAACTTTGGTTCAATGAGTTCCTATCCCTTGGGAACTCTGTTCTCTTATGAGGTTGGTCGCTCTCTTTTTGTCTTGCATTAGTTCCCATGCTTTGGGAACTTTGTGTTTTACTTTTGATGTTCGTGTTTTTAGTAAAGTTTTTAAATGTTTTTCTTAGTTGTTTAGTTTAAGCTTAGTTGAGTTTAGTGTTTGTTTTGTGTGTTTTTGGATAAGTTTGCATATTTTTTGAAAAGTATGGAAGTTGCTCCGTTTTAGTGTTTTTTCTAGGTTTTCGAAGCAAAATAGGAGCATTCCGAAGAAGTTGAGATCAAGAAGATGATAGTGGAGCATGGTGATACGTTAGATTTTATGCAGCGTAATTAGGTATTTTTTATAGGATTTTTTAGTGTTATAGGCTAGATTAGAGCGTTTAATTGTAAAATCAGTTATCCCTACATAGGAAGTGTTGAAGACAGAAATCTACGTTTGAGCTGAAGACCCGCTGCAAAGCGGTTTCAAGGAAGTACAAGTATGAAGACCCGCGAGCGCGGTTTTATACCGAGGTCGCGGTGAGATCAAGATCCGTGGGGCTGAGGAGTCGCTGGAGCCATGGCCACGGCCATGTACCGCGCTCGCGGGTTGCCTGGAGTCTGTGCCGCCTTTGTTTTCTTTATCTTATCTTTTTATTATATTTTTATATTTAGTTTTATTCGGTTGTTTTAGTATTTAACACCTAGTTTCGTATTCAGATGGAGGAGCTTCTCTTTTTAGTTTAACCTAGAGTTTATTTTAGTTTTTATGGAGAACTAATCTTCCTTGGAGTTTGTTCAATCAAAGAAGCCTTTTTGAATTTGTAAGATTCTGGTAACTTTTCTATTCTTAGGTTAATATCAAAAATCTTTGTTTTTTAATGCCATGATCTATGTTTGATTGACTTAGATCTATTGTTTGGATTAGGTTTGATTGTTGTCTGTGCAATCTTATTTATCCTTGAAACAACTCTTTTCTAGGACCGTGGACTGGAATTGAGAAAGAGTGTTGGATGGTTGTTTTATGCATGAGACTCGTTGTTTGATAGCTTGATTCGATTTCTCTTATCCTTGATTGCATTGCATCATTTGAATTAAGTGTCCTCGTTCATATCATAGTTTCGCTTGGACCGTGGACAAGAGGAAACCCTTATAAGGATTGGAATTAACCTCGGAAATATAGAAAAGTGGATGAATCGATGATCGAAGGATTGAAAAGGTGGAATTGATTGAATGAACTCTTCTTTCTTTTAATTGATTTGAAATTTAAATATGTCTGCTTGCTTAAACCTAAAACCCCCTGTCATTTTCTGATTGTTTGGAAACACTGATTCTCTTGGGTTCAACCCCTTGCTTGCTTACTATACTAGTTAGTAAAATAGGTTTAAATTACTTTTGATCTCGGCACAACGATTTTAGCCCGGTCAAATTTTGGCGCCGTTGTCGGGGAACTTTGGTTTAATTCTAGTATTATTATTTTTATTGACTTTCTGTAGACCTATTTTACGGTCTACACTTGTATATACTAACGTATGCGTTTAGGTTTATTTCAGTTGCAGGATGAACCCTTTCATGAGCACTGCACTAGGTGCCAGGAACAATTGCATGATCTTTCTGTTTGGGGGATAGCCGTAGGGCTTGATGATGCTTGCAGTTACATCTTTAGTGGGATGACTCTTCAGTCCCAATTAAAGATGTATCGCAAGAGCGATGGAAAATATGTCATTTGGAAACCCATGGACCAATAAAATTTCTTTTGTAAGCTCCAAGTCGGAGAGATCGAGGTGCAGAAATTGGAGAACCAAAATGCTAAATTAAGAAAACTAGTAGAGGTGTTGGCCATAAAGACGGAGGCGATTCTGGAAGATCAAGGTTCTGTGCAAGAACCGCGCACGCGGGATGACAACCGCGCACGTGGTCCGATACAAAACCAACAGATCCCCCCGAAAAGCCAAACCGCGAGCACGGGGACCTCTCCCGCGAGCGCGGTGACGAAGCGATCACATCTCCCAGGTTCTCCGATGAGCTGCGCGCGCCACTTGGCCGCGAGCATGGTAACCCTTGCGAAAAATATGATTCGTATGTAAGGTCGTACTTGCCTCCTCTCAGCTCGTATAAGTTGGTTCCACTCTTTCCGGAGGCACTCAGAGACCCTTCTTTGGATGAAGAGATGGATGATCATAGTCATGTGATGACGGAGGAGAAATATTTTCTTAAGTTTGACAGCTCCTGGAGTGATGACGACGAGCCTGATGACTCGAAGAAGGAGCTAGATGATGATATGGAGATTTCCCTTCCACCTGAGGAGATGTCTATGTCTCCTGCCATGGAGCCCTTTGTTGTGATCGATCATGATCCATGTATCCTCTCCACTTCTTCCTTACTCTCCATCAATATCTGTTTGCTTGATGTGTTTGCAAAAGGTCCTAAGCATGATAGTTTACCTAGTGATTTCTCAAACTTTAAGGGTGGTAGTGTTAACATGAAAAGCATTACTCCTGATTTATATTTTGAAAAACTACCTCATTCTCCCAACTGGTTCTATCCCAAACCATCTAACCATGATTTTTCTAGTGGGTTTGATAAACTGAAACGGTGTTTGAATGCTATATTATTCGGTTTCAAGTTATCATTGTGCTATATTTGCCTGCATGACAGTTGTTCGCAGGATTTTGATAGACTTCTTAGGGCGTTGACAATGTCCGATCATAAACACATCGAGCCATCGACATTAAGCAAAGGCACTGCTTAGGAGGCAACCCAAGGTTAGATAGATTCTCTCCCACCTTTGTTTTCTTTTCATTAGCTTAGTTTGTTTTTGGTTTGTGAGCTAACGTGCAGGTACTAGGTCCGAAAGAACGATTGGTTTCCCCACCGTGCTCGCGGTGGAGCCCAGAATTCCCTAACGAACAGGTACTAGACCGTGACCGCGGCCTCAAAACCATGACCGCGGCCACTCAGTTAGTTCAAGAAAAAAAAATCAGAAAAAAAAGAGTGTTCTCCCAAATTCTACCATCACCCACCAATCCACTTTTCTATATCTTTCCATGTCTAGTTCCTTGGAATTGTTCGTTACTATTATCATGTCCTATCCCATTGTGGTGAGTCCGCGTCTACACCATCTTTTCGGCATAGTTCAAGTATGGGGGTGTTGCTTTTGTCAGAGTTATTTATTATTTTGAGGAGTCCAGTTCATTCTCATTGGAGACGTCCTATGGTATGGATCTTGTTGCTGAGTTGTGAAGACGACGTTCGAGATTTACTGTTCAAGAGTCAGTTTATGGACTTTGTGTTTGTGGTCCATAAATCGCGCTCGCGGTTCGCTCCCAGAAATATCAGTTTGTTCCAGAGGACTTTAACGCGCACGCGGGTCCTTAATGACGCGCGCGGTTGTCTACAGTGGCTGAATACGAGGTGCTTCAAGTGTTCCTGAGTTTGGTGCATTACAATTCTGGGAGTTCATTCATCCATATCATCTTTCGTATGTGAGTCTTTTGATATAACTTTTTCCTTGCTTAATTCCTTGCTCTTAGCTTCATTGAGGACAATGAAGGATTTAAGTATGGGGGGGTACTCACTGCGCTTATCCTAGTTAGTGTAGTCAGTTGTTTTTTCTTCGATTTGCTTCAATCTTTTTTATTTTATTTTCATTTCATGGAGCACTTGCACCATACTTTTTGCATAATAAAGAGAACAGAAAAAGAAAAAAAATGAAAAAGCCATAAAAAAATCGAACAAAAGCATATAAAATCCTTGGATGAGTCGAAAACCCGAAAGGGCGGCTCAAGCAAAAAGAAGGTAACCCGGACCAGCAATAGGCTAGGATAATATGAGGTTTATGATAGATGTGAGCACATCATGAAGAAAAATGAAATGAGTGATTAGGTGAAAACCCGAAAGGGTGCCTAAGTAGAATTGAGTGGAAAAATTGGAGTGTTTAGGATTTCATTCTACTTTGGGGCTTGGGGATTACATTTTCGATGTCGGGTAGATCCTAGGACGCTCTACGATTTTTAGAGCTTGAGAGTTGATTTTATATGTATTTTGGATAGGTGTGTGTTTGAGCTTTCATGTTTTTGCTCATTATTTCTCTACATGGGTTCGGGTTGTGAGTTGAGAGTGTTAGAGTTTTTTCATATTCCCTATTTACTTCATGTGGATCTTATTTGTATTGTTTGTTAGATTTTGTTTGTGCTTACTCGAGGACGAGCAAGATCTAATTATGGGGGAATTTGATACGCTGGATTTTATGCAGCGTAATTAGGAATTTTTATAAGATTTCTGATTCTTATAGGCCACATTAGCGCGTTTAATTGTAAAATCAGTAATACCTACAGAAGAAGAGTTGAAGACAGAAATCTATGTTTCAGCTGATGACCCGCTGCAAAGCGGTTGCAAGGAAGTACAAGTATGAAGACCCGCAAGCGCGGCTTTATATCGAGGCTGAGGTGAGATCAAGATCCGCGGGGCTGAGGAATCGCTGGAGCCGCGCCCGCGGCCATGTACCGCACTCGCGGGTTGCCTGGAGTCCGCGCCGCCTTCGTTTTCTTTATCTTATGTTTTTATTATATTTTTATATATTTAGTTTTATTCGGTTGTTTTAGTATTTAAGACCTAGTTTCATATTTAGAGGGGGGAGCTTCTATTTTTAGTTTAACCTAGAGTTTATTTCAGTTTTTATGGAGAACTAATCTTCCTTGGAGCTTGTTCAATGAAGGAAGCCTTTGTCTTGAATTCGTAAGATTTTGGTAACTTTTCTATTCTTAGGTTAATATCAAAACTCTTTGTTTTTAATTCCATGATCTATGTTTGATTTTATGAGCATGATCACCTTGTTTCATTGACTTAGATCTATTGTTTGGATTAGGTTTGATTGTTGTCTGTAAATCTTATTTATCCTTGAAACAACTCTTTTCCAAGACCATGGACTAGAACTGAGAAAGAGTGTTTGATGGTTGTTTTATGCATGAGACTCGTTGTTTGATTGCATGATTCGATTTCCTATTTTTCTTGATTGCATTGCATGATTTGAATTAAGCATCCTTCTTCATATCATAGTTTCGCTTGGACCGTGGACAAGAGGAAACCCTTAAAAGGATTGGAATTAAGTTAGGAAATATAGAAAAGTGGATGAATCGATGATCGAAGGATTGAAAAGGTGGAATTGATTGAATGAACTCTGCTTTCTTTTAATTTATTTGAAATTTAAATCTGTCTGCTTTCTTAAACCTAAAACCCCCTGTCATTTGCTGATTGTTTGGAAACACTAATTCTCTTGGGTTCGACCCCTTGCTTGCTTACTATACTAGTTAGTAAAATAGGGTTAAATTACTTTTGATCTCGGCACAACGACTTTAGTCGGTTCACATGGAGGAGTCAAGGAAGGAAGAAGACGCTTTAAAGATCCCGGGAAATCCAAAAGAGGCTATGACAAAGTACAAAAGACCAAGCAAACGAGCTCGATACCGACCCTGTGGGTTCAGTACCTAGGTATGCAGCAAAGCCAAGTCGTGAGGAATTCAACAAAACACCTACCAACCCTGACAGGTCGACACCGAGGTCCCCTGTGTTGGTAGGCGCACCGAGTTCAAGATTTTTATCTTTTTATTTCGCAATCTTTTTATGTTTTGAAAGTTCTATCTTTTGGAAACTTTATAGATAGACTCTCTAGTATAAATACCTTGTTCTTAACCTAGTTCAGGGGGTTGGTTTTAGTTGTAGGCCGAAGGAGAGGCACGTGAGACTGAAAAGGCACGATTCTTCTCCTTGTTTTCTTGTTTCTAGTTTGCTTTATAAGATTACTTAGGGAAGAAGTTTGTATTCTAAGACAAGTTTTGACTTTTAATTCAAGTAAGCTTTGTTTTGTTTTCATACAATGTTCTCATTCAATCCTTTTGTTTGCTTCTTTTCAACTATGTGTGAGTAGTTCGCTTTTTCTAGGGTCGGGGTGGGAAACCCGACATGATTTTGCATGATTGAATGTCTGATGAATTTTTGATTGCCTTTTATCTTTTATCTACTTTTTTTGTGCTTATGCTTTAACAAAAGTTGGCGTAATTCGAGTTTATTGCTTGATCGAAAGATAAAGTTTTAATCTTGAATGTTGATATTAATCGATAACGAAAGTTTCGAGCTTTGGATCTAAAAATAAGTAGAAAGTGAATTAATTCATGAAAGTCAATTGATTTGCTTGCTTAAAATGAAAGTTGATACCTTTATCTTCAAGGCATGTTATTTACCCTTCACACTATCTTAATTGCATGATTATGTCGTGGTAAAACCCTTATCCTAGATCTTTTTTACATTTGAAAACACCTTCGTAATACTCTGTTTTGCATCGGTAACGAACCTGCGTTTTTTATTTGCGTTATTTGCTTTGTTTGAAGTCGAAAGTCAGCATCGATACCGACCCTGACAAGGTCGGTTCCGACGTGATTGTAGCCTCGTCTTTGTTTTCCTCTCTACCTTATTTTATTTTCCTACTTTCCTGCTTTCTAGAATAGTAATCAAACATAACCTTGCTTCTCGTGGAAGATCTTGACTTTCTAATATAAAGCGGGGTCTTGACTACAAATTTAGTTGTTGTCGGGAAACCCTTTCAACAACATTACGACGTGCAACTTGTTATGTTGGATACTTTGCAATTGGCATTAGTTCACATGGTGTTTGTCATTATCAAAACTGAGGACGTTGTTCTGATGTTAATGAACGTGAGTTAACATCGACTCAACAATTTCCCCCTTTTTGATGATGACAAACCTAATAAAATGATAAGTATTTCATTCAATTTTATGCTCATGCAAGTTCCTCCTTAGTGTGACAACATGTCGCAGGGAGTTCCACTTATATGGTTATGTAGTTCCTACTTAGCAGCTTTTATGATATTGTTCCCCCTTAGCAAAGGCCATACTATGATAACTTTAAAATAACGCATCTTACACATTTTATCCTTCCCCTTTTGGCATCATCGAAAAGAGTAAGAATGAATAACGGAACAATAAAGTAGAAAACACACATTCAACCTAAAGATCCATTTTATTACTTAGGCAAACAAGTTGTACAGAAGGGAACAACAGAGTGGAATACAAAGAGGGAGAACAAGGAGAAGAGGGAGAAGTGTGAAGGATGGAATGAAGAAGAGAAGAAGAAAAAAAGGAACTGATATTCACTAACACCATCTCTGTAGATGGTGTCGTGAGTAGACCTTCTTCTGCACGCAAATCAAGCAGAAGCTCCTGCTCGATCTCCATCTTCTTCTTACGGTGGCGAGAGTCTTCTTCCAGGCTAAAGGTGTTGATGAGTTGATGTACAGCCTGTCCTTCGAGTGGACAATCTTGATACTGAACGCCACTTGGGAAGGATGTTTTGTGTCGAGAGTTGGGCCATCTTGAGGCTACAAAAGGGGGTTCTTTCTTTCCTTGGAGCACTTCATGAGGGAGTTTCAAAAGTTTTGGGTTGAAGATAAGTTACGCTTTGAGAGAACGGAGGCTGGTATTTAAAGAGTTTTGAACCAAGTGGCATAGTCGTCTTTTTCATTGTGCCCTTGAAAATTGAATTCGGCCGATGTCTCTTTATCTTCAACGATAAGGTCTCCAAGAAGCTTTGCAGCATGGCACTTTCTCCATGGTGCAATTTAAACGTTTGGTCACAGTTGGTCTTCCCCTAATAAATATCCTGACACACCTTTTTATCTTCCCAAGGCTGAGTTGTTGACTTGATTAGGCGTGTCGTCTTATTCGGAAGTGAGGTTCCCATGATCTTGCAAGAAAGGCTGGTTTGAACAGCGTGATGAAGGGAACTCATGTTCAAACTTTGATGTGAGGGATGGGAACACAAAATGACTTGGACAATTTAAACCCGAAAAGGTAAACAAAAGGAGGGCTCATGGGATGAGTTTGTCCAGTCCAAGACTCTGGGTAAGCTTATGATCAACTATCATCGTGGCTTGTAATGCGGGTTAGAGGGAACTCAATTTGACCATTTTGGGCAAAAAAGAAAGGAATTTCTTATTCGTACAACCGTTTGCCTTAGACTACCAACAAAGGATAAAGTGAATGCAGTGTTTGATGCGACCCTACCTAGGGTCAAATACATTTCCTACTAGTCCTAGGCGCCCGAGACCATGGCGCCTCCCTTGGATTAGGAATTTGTCTTATTTTATGTATTTTCCTATCACTACTACAATTAAGGCTTTTAGTGGCGGTCAAAAACTGCTACCAAAAGGTCCAAACCCACTACTAAAGACCTAAAGTTGCGGTTGTTCAACCGCTACTTCCGTTGGCGTTGCTATAGATCTATGGTGGCCGTTTTTTAGAGTTAAGGTAGTGGTTACCAATTGACAATAGAAACAGTTTTCATAGACTACACAATCGCTGCTATAACATCAATAGAGGCGGCTTTTTATCTTGCCTATTGCGGCAATTTTATTGATCAATTGCGGCGGTTTCTAGAGAATAGCAGCGGTTTAGGTGGACTATTGTAGCGGCTTACATGGGCTATTGCAGCGGTTTGTTGTTAGTAGCAGCGATTTTGATGGGCAATCGCGACGGTTATATTTTGTAATTGCATTGGTTTTGCTAGGCTTTTGCAGCGGCTTGTTGTAGACATTTTAATATAAATAGTGGTTTATTTTAATCCCTGTTATGAAATAACTTGTAATATTTGCACTTACACAATATCACAAATTATAATAAAAATAAGACATTAAATATAATAGTATTAAACCATCATTGATTACATATAGAATGTTCCAACTTGAATTTGCAAATTCAAGTGGTAAGTCACAACATCAAAAGCACCTACAAAATATGCTTGACCATCCTAATCGTCATTTAACTAAAAAGCTAAAGCTAAATTTCTTAGTACTGGTTATAAACTCAGCAAGTTTTATCAGATGCATCCATCTCCAATCATTTTTACAATTTCTTGTAGATCTTTAAGCTTCCTCACAGATCTTGCTATTGGCAAGGCTCAGCATGAGAGAGCAACAAACCACCAAATCTGGAGAGAAGCTAAATTTGTTGTGAAGAAGATAAAGACATGAAATCATCTCTAGTAAACCTTCTTACAATAAGATCTTGAGCATTTGAAAATAACTAAATTTCCATGCATATTATACCTCAATTGTATGCATATCTCAAACATCTATGCCCATTTGAACTCATCTCCAAGTGTTTCAGCAGCAACAACTTATTGCATGAATCATCTACATGAACACTGAATCCATCTACCAATGATGAGAAAGGAAAATTTTTTATATAGATGAACAAAGTGGGTACCTAGATCATGAATAAAAACACAAGAAACAAATAGTGTGCATCGATTGTGGCTGTGAAAATACTTTGCATCACTTAAGAATGCCAATGTTAGATCAGTTGAAGAAAAAAGGAAAAGGCTAGACAAGAATCTGACCTTTACTACTACAAGTTTGAAACTGAAATTTCTGGACCTGTTCTTCTATCTTCATCCATCTATAACAAGATACACAAGAGTTAAACCACAACATTGAGTGTGATGTCACTGATACTATAACTAAGACTTTCAGAAGAGTAAAATACTATAAGTAATGATAGTCAGTTATAGAAAAGATAGATTACATACTACATTTGTGACAATTGGAAGGATTTAATCTAGCCATTGAAATAAGTAAGCATATAAGAGCTCAACTTCAATATCCAATGGAGAGCCTAAATTGAAAATTTGCAGCTGCAAATTTAGGAGCCTAATTAAATCATCCTATAATGATTAACAACCAGAATTTGACTGCAATAGTAATATAAATTAGCTTATTACAATCACATAGTAGCACCCAAAGTATATAATCGTATAGGTGGGTGACCACACTCACGTTGCAAGTAACAATCCTAAAACAGCAAACAGATCGAAAGAGCAAAGAGAGTCACATACCTTCATAAAACATCTATAGCTTGTGAATTCAAATGATGCAGTGGAAACACAATGATTACACTAACATCTTCCCTTGATCTTTCAACTTTCAAAGCACAATACAAACCAATAATGAAAGAAAGAGCTTGCTCCAAACATTACAGCCTGTTGTCTTTACTTGTCACCATTTGCAAATTTCGTCCATAAGAAGTTTGAACAATTCAGTCAAATGGCAAGCAAACATTTGGTATTGATACTTGCAAACCAAACAACCTAAGCTATACATTCATGAGAAGTTGAGAGCATACTAAACTATATAACATAGAGTTAATTTTTCTTAATAACAAATTTTGAAGTTCTTAAGGAGGAATGGAGATGTATTGACTTACTTCTTACAGAAAATAGCATGAAACTAGAGGAAACATTTCGGGTCTTTGAAACTAGATGTATTGACAAGCCTGATACTAACAAAGATACTTTGAGCTTTTCCTGATACCAGGAGGAGAGCATGGGCTCTCTGAACACTCTGGGCGTTAGAGCAGGAACTGAATAGAACTTCAATATCGACCATCTTGACCTCATCTTGAATGCCATATGATGAGTTGATGGGGCACTTGAACTAGTGGAAAATCACGAGAATCGGGTCCCAAACAACGGGAAAATTCCACGGGGATACAATGCTGATCTGGGTTCAATTTGAAACGATTCTGAATCAAGAGGCTTAGGAGATGCAAGCAACAATTTTCATTCAGACAAATAAGCGAACACATAAAGGGCATATTGTCGAAACACAAAATGCATTTTGTGAAGAAGAAAATAAGTCTACAGATGTTCTGGAAATCAATAAATTTCATAATAAGGCAGCACTACAAAACTAATTACGAGAACAAAAGAGAGGCAAAAGCTGCTAAATTAGCATAAACTTCAACTAGATGTTGTACTTGGAGCTCGTTTCATGGCTTTAATCGTGTTCCATAACTGGTAAAGGAGATTCTGGGATGATGCTGATCAATATGCAAAGCTCCGGTGGATCAAAAGTCAATAATGATAATAGGCAAATTAAGGTGTCCATTCCTCAATCAATTAGCTTATTCTCTGTAGGACCCCAAAATGGAGAAATAACAGATGTTACAAATCCAAAAGAAACAACAACATAAAGCAAATGCAAAACAGATCAGAAAAGAGAATCCATTACAAGAATATGGCCTCTAGAATCATGTAAAGGGAAGCCCCAAAGAAAGAGATTAGTGTTTAGGCAACCACAATCCACTAATTAACAAAAATGACTGACGCTAATGAGATTTCATCATTTGATCACAATTTATTGCTTCAATACAAACAAGTTGCATTAGCTTCGTAGTTTAAGCAAAGACAACCATGGAAGAAAGCACTATGGATCAAATGAGTCTAATTTCCATTTTCTTGCTTGCTAGTCTAGATAAATACATAGATAGAAACCTAGAAAGCATAATACTCAAAACTTCCAAGTTACAAAGTCTTAATAATGATCAATTGCCCATTCTTTGTTCAGCAAATTTAATCTCTAGTTCTTGCCCTACAAATTTCATTACCATGGACATTAAACAAACACAAAGAATTCACCTAGAGAGCATAGTTCTGAGAAAAGGGGAGCTCTAGAATTGAATTGAATCAAGGGCTATGAATGCACACATAATTGACTCTTGGCCATGAATTGAATCAAGGGATTTTATTGAAGGCCTCTAGAATAGAACCTCACTATGTCCTAGTAAGCAATCCCACAACCGGAATCACATAATAATTTAGGTTACATGATTGTACAAAGCTGACCATTTTTTTTGGTTGAAAGCTAACCATTAATTCCTTAAACAAGTGTCTTACCATTTAAATAGTCAAGTGTTTAATTCTAGTTTAAACCAAAAGTCAAAGACCATAAGCTTTTCAATGGTGGAAGAAATAAAAAATACTTCCACTGAACTCAAAACAAACCAAAAATGCTATAAATGGATGTGAAATGAATCAAGGAAATGGTGTAATTAAGTGAATTTGATGTACTTTCGGAAGGAGACGAGGACGATTCCGACACGGTATTGGGCTACTTGGAGGATGGTGGGCTCAGCGAGGTCGAAGTTCTAGAGCGGAGGGTTGCACAAGCATCCATTTTAGTTGGAGAGGGCGAAGATGGGCGCGCAAAAGTTGGTGACGGTGATTGAAACTCCCATGGATTACTTTGGGTCGTCGCTGCAACGATAATCAATGGAATCCTAATTTTTGAGTTTGTGTATTTGGGCGGAGCACATACAGTATGTGGAAATGGGGGAGGCGTCCTTAAAATTTCGCTCCCCCGCTTACAAATAAAAGGCCCGCTTTTATCAAAATTCTAATTATTTCAAAACCGCCCCAATATATTAAAAAAACCGCTGCAATATATGAGAAATTAAAAACCGCCCCTATAACATGAACCGCCACAATAAACAGCTAGGATATCCTTGACCGCCGCCAAAACCGCCACTTTTGCAAAACCGCCGCCACAGCCCGCTGCAAAAGGCCTTAATTGTAGTAGTGTATTTTTAGCATTTTTTTATTTATGTCTTTCCCATTTTGGATGTTGCTATTTTTAGTATTGTCTATTTATGGTTTTTGAGCTTTGGACATTGGGCTTTTGCTTGCATGCAAACACTAGTCCATTAGCACATTTCCTGTTAGGGTTTTGGGAGCCACCTTTTTATAAGTGGCTCTCGAGCCCATTTATTATTTATGCATGATTATAATTCGAGTTTACTAGTTGAGGATTGCTCCTACTATTCTCGATTGTGTGTCAACCCCTCCTCCATCTATTTTCCCTCTAGATCGGTTCTCCCTTGAATCGATCAACTCTTATATCTTTTCTCTTCTCATCCCCATTCTAAAGACCTCACGTCAATCATTATTGCTTCCGCTACTCAAACGAGACCAAATACGCATCCAAAGACGAGATCCTCACGTGGATTCAGATTTCTAGAAGACGACTTCACATCAACTAGTATCAGAGCATCGGGATTGCGTAAGTCTCACGTCTTATAAGTCATTTGAACCTTTGATCACGCAATTCTTTCTACATTCAATCCATACCATTATTGTTCTTGAAAAAATCGAAAAAAAATCTCGACCCGATACCTAGATTAATTCTAGCAAGTCTCGATCTGATTTTTATAGATTTTTTTCTTGCCGTATTGCGAATTTTGTGGTGTGATTGATTCGGTGCTTGCATGACTCGTGAACTCCGTTAATTCATGCGTGTGTTTTGATCGGGTATCTAATTCATATGTGTATTGGTTCATTCTTTGGAGATTTGTTCATTTCCTTAATTATATCGGGTAGAAATCTTGTCAATTAGCTCTTGCAAAATCTTTTTAATTAAGGCAATATTGTAAGTTGAATACCGATGCTTCAGCCTGCCAAATCTTTTTAATTATCTTGTTTCAGCTTGCAATTTGACCATATCTTGTTTCCTTCTTGGATGATTTCCGAATTATTCCTTTAAAATATTCTTATAACAAATCTTGTGAGTGCATGTTCGTGCGTCATCCTTGCCATCCGAAAGCCCATATCATTTCTGATACGGAATTATCTCATCGATTACTCGATGATGACAATTCGGTTTTGTTTTGGTCCGATCTTGACAAATAATTCTCTTTCCAACCTGAATTGCTCGAACTCAATTACTTGTGGTGCAAGCAATTCGACTCTCACTAAATTCAATGAAGAACGACTTAATTCGAATGGATAGTACTTCACAAACTGAATTGTCAATTGAGAGGCTCTATCGCTATCTCAATTGATTAACTAGTTAAGATCGTTAATAATCTAACTACACAAACCAATTTGATTATACTAAACTCTCGAAATCTGAATTGTGTTTGAAGAACTTGAATGACCGATCAATGGAATGTAAAAGCACGAACACATGTTGTCTTTGGGGCTCAACAGCAAGAGTAAACCAAAGGGGTTTAATCTTACTTCAAGCTGATTTTTATTGAATGAAAAATGAAGCTATTTAAAGAAAATACAAGGTAGAGTTGTCTGCGAGAATAAGTCAAGGAGATCAGCCCTAGAAGGGTAGAAATGTCATTTTCTTATCTTCCAAGATAGCATATAATAATATAAAAATATATATCTAAGTCCCCTTATCTTATTAAATCAAATAGATAAATATTGGACTTAATATATATAAGGAAATTATCGTAACAACTCCTAAAAAGACCAAAGATATTAATAAAACAAGAAAGAATATTCCAGCCAACTAACAAAACTCATAGGATGAAAATCCTTCCATAAAAACGTCCATAAATAATATAATAAATATTGATACTTAAACTAAAGATAAACTAAAGATAAGATTACCTTAAGATTTGAACAACTCTAAGTAAATTGCATTTTTCACCCATTTGTTGTTGGATTCTTGATTTGATGTGAACTACAAAGTTGTAGACCGTTTAATTATCTATCCAACGCAATATGAACGGGCTTGAGATCAATTTTCTATCCCAAGTTATGCCCATTTTAATGAGCATTGTTTTTAATTTGATGGGCTTCTTAACTTTTCGAACTTTCAAGACTCCATCGTCTTCCTTGGTGGTCGTTGTCTATTCCCGTATAATAATTTCAATGTCTTCTCTTGGTTGTAATCAATATCTTTTCTATATTTTTTTTTTGTTTTTTTTTTTTATTTTTGGTTACAACTTTGTTAAATTAAATAAGAAAAAAGTGTCGGCTGTTTAGTGAAAAAAAAAACAGTTTTGTTCAGATTTGATTCAAAAAAAGGAAAAAAAAACATATTCTCGTGTTTGTTCAATTGTTACCAAAATTTTGGGTGAATAGATTGTCTTTCAAGTTGCTTAATTTCAACACCACATATCGTATTTAGCCTTAAGTCATCCTCTCGACAAGCCAAATTGGTCTTGACCATGCGTGTTCAATTGTTTGGGTGCTTATATTGATTGTGAGTCTATACCATTTGTTCGCTTTTACCCTCGCATTGTCATGTCTCATACAAGAATCCACCGAAGACGTTTTGTCGCGTATGATGACCCCAAGGTGTTTTTGGATTGGGCAAATCACATGGGCAAGTACTTCGGCCAACGAGACTACAACAAATTTGAGCGTTGTGACATCGTCATTGGTTGCTTCACTTTCTACGCTCAAGATTGGTTTTATCGTTTGGAGATGATCAGTGGTGTAGGAAGAGGCACCAATTGAGACATGGGCCCATCTTGTGTTCCACATGGCTTGACACTTTGCCCCCAATGTCGACGCACAATCATTCTCCGAGCATATCATAGCTCTCACCAAGGGTCAGGTGACAATGACACCATTCCATGTAGTCGCGCCGCGGCAGCACATTCCTTCCGCGTCCACTAGCGTGCCAGTCGCGCCAACCATGGTCGTGGTCGAGGTCACTAAAGCAACCACCGAGCATGTTCCCATGGCCGCACCACCCATGGGCGTGGTCGAGGCCAACATGGAGCCGATTGCGCCTATTTTTCCGCCCACGATCGCGCCTCATGTGCCCTTGGTTGAAGCCACCGAGGAACCAACCCCGACCATTGGCACACTCATGATTGTGCCATCCATAGACACGGTCATGGACGCCGAGGACCCAACCACACTCACGGTAGAGACCAACCTCACTCCTTATGTGCCCATCTTTGCACTGATACCTTCCTCGACGTCGGACCAGCCACTTCTCATGCCTTTCCATTTGTTGTCCAACGCCGATTCTAAGATCCACCTTGAGCCTACATCGGCACCATACATATTGATTTTTGAGAAGACCGATGTCGATGACAGGTTGCACTTGATTACCGATTCTTTCTCCCTTCTCCACATCACCTCGACGCGAGGACACGTCAAATCTAAGGGAGGGAGGATGAAGCGACCCTACCTAGGGTCAAATACAGCTCCTACTAGTCCTAGGCGCCCGAGACCATGGCGCTCCCCTTGGATTGGGACTTTGTCTTATTTTATGTATTTTCCTATTTTTAGCATTTTTCTATTTATGTCTTTCCCGTTTTTGGATGTTGCTATTTTTAGTATTGTCTATTTATAGTTTCTGGGCTTTGGACACTGGGTCTTTGCTTGCATGCAAACCCTAGTCCATTAGCTCATTTCTAGTTAGGGTTTTGGGAGCCACCTCTTTATTAGGGGCTCTCGAGCTCATTAATTATTTACGCATAATTATAATTCGAGTTTACTAGTTGAGGATTGCTTCTACTATTCTCGATTGTTTGTCAACCCCTCCTCCTTCAATCTTCCCTCTAGATCGGTTCTCCCTTGAATCGATCAACTCTTATCTCTTCTCTCTTCTCATCCCCATTCTAAAGACCTCACATCAATCTTTATTGCTTCCTCTACTCAAACGAGACCTAATTCGCACCCAAAAACGAGATTTGCACGTGGATTCGTTTCTTGGAACACGAGTTCACATCAGTCTTCCTAACTGGTTCCTATCATGCAATATCTAAACTAACTAATCATTGAGGACAGAATAAACAGGGACTTGTGTAATTTAAAATTATCAACCCTAAGAGCATACGAAAGTGCTCAAAGGGACGCCTATCCAATGCTTTGTTGAGAATATCTGCTATCTGCTCTTCAGTTTTACAATGTTCCATAATAATGTTCCCTTTCTCAACATTGTCACGTAAGTAGTGGTGACGAACGTCAATGTGCTTAGTACACGAGTGATAAACGGGATTTATTGAAATGTTTATGGCACTAGTATTATCACAACGAGTAGGAACATGGCCATAAGACATACCGTAATCACTAAGTTGGTATTTAAGCCACAAAACTTGGGAACAGCATGATGCAATGGCCACATATTCTGCTTCGGCCGTTGAGAGTGCCATTGAGTTTTGTTTCTTTGATCCCCATGACACCAAGCACTCTCCTAGGAACTGAGTCATACCAGATGTTCTCTTCCTATCTACCAGATGACCAACAAAGTCTGTATTTGAAAAAGCAACGATCTCAAGGGAACTTCTGCATGGGTACCACAAGCACAAGTTGTTGTTCCCTTTGAGATACCTAAAAATTATCTTCACCTCTTTAAGGTGTGATTCTTTAGGGATAGCTTGAAAGCGTGCTTACAAACACACGACAAACATGATATCACGCCTACTAGCTATAAGGTAGAGAAGAGAACCAATCATACCTCGATAGTTCCTTTGATCCACGTCTATACCTTTCTCATTTGTGTTCAGTTTTGAGTTGGTGGAAACTAGAGTATTGATAGGCCTTGAATTCTCCAGTCCATACTTTGTCAGCATTTTCTTGATGTATTTCTGTTGATCTATCTTTGTTCCCTCCTTGGTCTGAGTGATTTGGAGCCCCATAAAGAACGTAAGCTTCCTAATCAGGCTCATCTCGAATTCTGAACTCATTAGATCTTTAAACTTTACAACAAGCAAGGGATAAGTGGCACCAAAAACGATATCATCAACATATACTTGAACAATAAGAATATCATTGGACTCCTTCTTAAGAAATAGAGTCTTGTTAATAGAACCACGAAGGTATCCATGTGACTAGAGAAACTGTGCAAACTTGTCATACCAGGCTCTTAGGGCCTATTTGAGTTTGTATAGGGCACGATGAAGAAAGTAGACGTGGTCTAAAAAGTTCCCATCTTCAAATTCTGGTGGTTGAACCATGTATACTTCTTCCTTCAAGTGTCCATTGAGAAAGTATGTCTTAACGTCCATCTGATAAAGCTTGAAACCTTTGTGAGCCACAAAGGCGATTAGGAGTCTGATCGCCTCGATTCTTGCTACAGGAGCAAAGGTCTCATCATAGTCAATGCCTTCCTCTTGATTGTAGCCTTAAGCTACCAACCTTGCCTTGTTCCTTAAAACAGGTCATGTGTCATCCATCTTGTTACAGAACACCCATCGTAATCCTATGACATTCTTTCCTTTTAGACGAGGAACAAGTTTCCACACTTGGTTCCTTTCAAATTGGTTGAGCTTCTCTTGTATTGCCACTACCCAGTCTGGGTCATTGAGAGCTTCATTTATATTCTTAGGTTCCACAATTGACACAAATGCGTTAAAAGCACAGATGTTTTGAAGAGATGACTGAGTCTTCAATTGGTTCAATGTTTTCTTGTTCTTCATCCTCAACATTGGATGTGTTCCCTCTGTGTTCCCGTTGAGTGCTTTATTCAGGAATGTCTTCTGGTGGAGGAGCTAGGGAACCAGTTGGAGAGGCGTCTAGCAATTCATCGAGTGATGGGAGTTCAGCCGACTCTTGGATTTCTCTGATTTGTGAGTTGTTGTTCCCTTGAGGATAATGACGTGTTCCTTTCCTCGGCTCGCCATTGTCATCATCATCTTCCTCGTTCCAAGGAAGTTGGAAGTGAGTTTCCACTTTCTGCACTTCAGTTCCCACTTTGACTGACTCTTCTTTAAATATCATGTGAATGCTTTCCTCTATCTTCTTGGTTCTTTTGTTGTACACCAGGTAAGCCTTGCTTTGAGGTGAATAACCCAAGAAGATCCCTTCATCACTTCTTGCATCGAACTTGCCCAGGTTGTCTTTCCCATTGGTGTGCACAAAGATTTGCACCCAAAGTAAGTGGGAAATGTTTGGTTTCCTTCGTTTGATCAAATCATAAGCAGTCTTTTTCATCAATGGGCGGACCATAGCTCTATTCAGAATGTAGGTGGCTGTGGACATCGCTTCTACCCAGAAGTTCTAAGGAACTCCACTCTCAATCATCATTGTTCTAGCCATTGCTTCCAAGGTTCGACTCTTCCTTTTCACAACTCCATTTTGTTGTGGAGTACGAGGAGCTGAGAAGTTATGTGAGACACTGTTCTTGTCACAGTATTGTATGAACTTTGAGTTCCTGAACTCGGTTCCATGGTCGGATCTCAAGGTAATGAGCTTCAGTCCTAAGCTCACTTCAACTTTCTTCATGAATGGCTCAAATTTTCCTAAAGGTATCGGCTTTGGACACAAGGAAAATAACCCAAATAAATCTAGAAAAATCACCATTGAGAACGAACAAATACCTATTTCCTCCATAGCTAGTCGTCTGCATGGGACCATAGAGATCCATGTGGATCAGTTCCAAGGGACGGGTAGTGCTCACAACTCGTTTTGGTTTGAAGGAGCTTCTCACTTGTTTTCCTTTGACATAGGCTTCGCACATCTTCATGCCTCCTAAATTGATCCTGGGCAACCCAATCACAAGGTCTGGGAGGTATAGCTTTTGTATTTGATTCACTCTTGCATGTCCCAATCTTCTGTGCCAAAGTTCTGCTTCATCAATGGAACTTGCAAGACATAGTTTCCTTGGGGGATCATACGATGTGTCCACTAAATAGACATTGTTGGACGTTGTTCCTTTAAGTATGATCTTGTTGGTCTTCTTATTGATCACAAGACACTCTTTAGAATCGAATGTGACCACATTGTTTCCTTGGTCATAGAATTGGGAAACACTCAACAATTTGTACCCAAGGTCCTTGACCATCACATTTTTTATCTTGATTCCTTTGTCGATGATTGCTTCTCCAGTTCCAATGATTTCTCCCTTGTTCTTGTTGCCAAAGGAGACATGACCTCCATCGACTTTTGTAAGTAGTGAGGTGAGGTTATCCCATGTGGTTGGAACATCCACTATCAATGACCCATATGTTGTTCCCCCTCACTACAACCTACAAAATTAGTTAGATTTGGCAACCTAGGCAAGATGTCTCTTGCTTGGTTCCGTGCAAGGAAATAGAGTTCTCTTAACCAAGTAATTAGCAATGTTGTGGACTTGTGTGGAGTTCCTAGGACTCAAAGAGGAGTTCCTATGAGGGTTCCCACTCTTGGGAGCTTTCCACTATTTTGGTCTATTCAGATTTTTTCTTTGAAAATTTCTGTTTTTGTAACTCTTGTTCCCAATAGTGTGTGACCCGTGTCCTTGTCTTTTAGATAGCTTTCATTGTAGTGCCCATGAGCTCCACATTCCCAACAATTTTTATAGTAATCTCCAAGATAGTACTTTGGGTGAGGTCTCTGGATCCTATTTCTTTCCATGGTTTCCTGATTGTAAACTCTATACCCATTTCCCTTGGCTATCTTAAGGTACATTTTTTGGCTTCTGTTCCTAGTGTAGTACTCAGTGTTCCCATCTTCTCTGCTTTCAAGCTCACGGATTCTCTCTTCTAATTGAGCATTCTTCAGCTTTTGGCTTTGAAACTCAAGATTCCTACACTCATTTCTTTCCTTTTCTGTAAGAAGGGAGGATCCATCTTTTGATTATCCTTCCCCATACCCTATTCCATGCCTGGCTGGGACAAACTTGGTTGTGGGGATGGTCATTTTTGTGGTTGAAAGGGAACTTTCTATGCACTTTTGGCTTTCCTTTGTTTTTTGAGAATTTCACCTTTCTTACTCTCAATGCTATTGAGCTCATCCTTTAAGAGAGTGATTTCGCTGAAAGAGCACTATAGTTTTTCGACAAGTTGCACACATTGGGAACAAGGTTCCATTCCCAATTGTTCAGCTAAAACATGTTCTATTTGATCGAGATTTCTTTGTACCTTTATATTATCTTTTAGCAGTTTGGTTAACAATTTAATCAGCTCAGGATTGTCATATTGAGAAAGAGATTCAAGAAGAGTTCAAGATTTACCTCACCGGGTTGTTTCCAAGTGGTCTCTCCTATGGCCATAACGCAAGTTTTTGGGGTTGACCAAGCTTCTGGTTCCTCATCATCGGAGTCACTCTAGGTAGCTACGTATGCCTTGCTTTGGCCTTTGTCGAGTCTTCGCTCCTCAGTTCTCTGCGGACAGCTTTTTGGTGAAGTTTCCCTTTGTTGGAACAATGGTTGTTCCCTGGTTTCTCTTAGTTTTGATGATAACAAACTTAGTTGATATAACTTACTTTTACATGTAAGTGTTTCAGGAAAACATGTACATGGTCACGAGTGACGGAAAATTGTGAGGAACGATGGAGGGAACGAGTGACAGATTTAGGAAGCGCGTCTCGGAAGGAACGCGACTTTCTATAAATGGCAAGTTACCATATCTTCTGCGAGCGATCTTCTATGAAGATTTACAGCTGTAGGTGGTCGCTTAAGGAGATAAAAGAGAAGATAAGGTCAATCTTCACACGAACTTATCTAGGGAAATCCGAGATCATTCGATTTTGGATAGAATCGGCATGGGTAAGGATCTGAAATCACAAACAATCTTTTTCCTTATTGTGTGGGATTTGTTTAGTGGAATATCAGCGTAATTAGGCAAGAATTACGTGTGAGATCAGACTTAACTTATCTTATAAATAGCTAGGGTTGGCTAGGGTTAAAGGTGTGGTTGAAGAAGACGAACTTGGAGAGAGAGCTTTTCAAGTGTATGAGTGTGTGGCTTTTTCCGATGAAGAATCCACAAGTAAGTCAGTAGTTTACTTCCATATAGGTTTACGCTTAGGGTTGTAGAAGTCTAGTTTGTTGAACTTCGGTCGGTGTCGTGGTTGCCAGGGAACTTTGGTTGGTGTCTTAGTTACTTGACTTGCATTGTAATCGTTGAAACTTAATAAAGGTATTCTATTGAAAATCCTCTGTGAAGGAGTCTCAGGGGTAGAGGTTTTTTTTCTACGACTTGTTGGTCGGACAAAAAGTTTTCCTCTCTAAATTCTGTGTTCTACTGTTTATTTCCGCTGCCCAAGGAACCTTACTAGTTCCTTGTATTGTTACTAACGCGTCATGATCCAACAATTGGTATCAGAGTAGATTGGCTCTAGATTGTGTGTTAGTGCAGGAATACAGAATGACTTCAAACAACACTCACAACGTCGGAATTGGAAACAACAAGCCTCTGTTGCTTGTTGTTGGAGAGTATGACCACTAGAAGAAGTTCTTCGCCACATGGCTCAAAAGAAATGACTACCAAGCCTGGTCGGTTATTGAGGATGGAGACTACGTCATTCCTGAAGCTAAGAAGAACAAAAAGACCGAATGGGGCCAAACTGAATGGACAGGAATGGAGAAGAACTACAAGGCACAAATGCTACTAAACAATGCCTTGGGTGCTGAAGATCTTCTAAGAGTACTCAACTGTGAAACTGCTAAAGAAGCATGGGAAGCCATTGAGCAAATGCACATTGGCAGTGTAGATTTGAAAGAAAGCCATCAGAAAGACGCCAAAAAAGAAATCTACAATTTTAAGATGAAAGATGGAGAAACCATTGCCACATACCAATCTCGGTTTGAAGGCTTGATCAATCGCATTAATCATCTTGGAATTGAGGATTCTATCAAACATGCTGAGAAAGTCTCTACAATTTTTGATGGCTTAGGTCCCAAGTACGTGGTCACTAGAGGTCTCCTCAAGGAAAATCCAATAACAAAGACTTGTAAACTTCATGAGATCTTTGGAAAGCTGACTGACTATGAAGGGTATTGCTCTTAAGGTGGAGAAAGACAATAGTGGTGCTTCGAGCTCTAGCAAGGGTATTGCTCTTAAAGTGGAGAAGGCCATTGAAAACATCACTGCTGGAAATGATGATGAGCTAGAGAATGATTCTGATGTGGCTCTCATAACCAAAGCGATGAGATCTTTCTATAGGAGAGGCAAGAAGCAAGGTGACATGAAGGAAAGAGTCAACTTTGAGAAGAAGGAAATCAAGGACGTTACCTGCTTCAATTGTCAGGAAAAGGGTCACTATGCAAAGAGTTGTCCCAAAGGTAACGACACTGGGAACGAGAAGAAGAAGGCCTACATCGCTGTATGGGATCTTGACTCAGATGATGAATCTGAATCGAAGGTCTGCGCCATGACTCTGAAAACTGAAGATGTCGACCAAGAGGTAAAACCTGAACAATTTCTTTCTGGGATAGATAATGCTAAACAATATGATCTTGTTATCCTTGTCAAAAAGCTTTTTAAAGACAACTTAAAGATGCAAGATGAAATAGAAGCTTCTAATGAGAAATGTCTTAATCTTGAAGAAAAATTATCAGAAACTACTGTTACTAATATTGTTCCTTGTTAAGAGTGTGAAGATTTAAAGAAAGATATTAAGACTCTAACTGAAACCAATAACGAACTTAGGTCAGATTTGCTTGTTCACCAACTCAAAAGGGAAAAATTAGAAAGTGAACTAAGTAAACGAACTCAGATTGAGTTCAATCCTGCTAGGTGTGGAATTGGTTATGGTAAAAACAAATCTGAATATCCTCCTGATGACCTTACCTTTGAAGAGAAAATGGAAAGAAAAGCTAGGGAACTGCAATCCACTAGAGATAAGGTTACTCATCTAGAGAGTAGAGTCAAGATTCTTGAAAGTAATCTGAATGATAACTCTGAATGGTATTTTGGAAAAACGGCTCATAAAATATACCTAAAACAGTCTCAAGGGAATCAGCATAGAGTTCCTTCTAAGGAACGAGCAAAGGAACGTACCCTCCAGAAACCACATCCTAAACGCTATCTCGGTGAATATTATAGGGTGTGCTATCATTGTGGTGGGGGGTCATGTTCAAAAAGACTGTAAAGTTAGACTAGAAATGTCAAACAAAAGGGCTCAAAACCAGAATACAAGGAACAACAAGAAACAACAAGAAACAGTGGTCTGGTAAGAAAAATCAAGGGTATGATAAATCTCATCAGAACAAAAAGAAATTGGCCCCACAACCACAAAAGAAGCAAGATTCTAAAACTGGCAAAGGGAAAAACCATGTTAATCCCTCAAATATTGCTTCTAGTTCCAAGAGTCCACAAAAAGCTACTTTAGTTCAATCACAAATTTATCATTCTGTGAGCTATACTAACTGACCCGGGAAGGCTAAGCAGACCTGGGTCGTTAAAACGTGATTTCTTTCTTGCAGGTTGAAGTGAGGGGGAACATCCGTTGGATCCTTGACAGCGGGTGTTCATGTCACATGACAGGGAACGGGAGTATTTTGTCCTCACTTCAGGTCAATGCTGGAGGAAACATTTCCTTTGGCAACAACAATCAAGGAGAAATCATTGAACAGGTGAAGTCAAGCTAAATGATAAAACAAGCGTGAAAGACGTAAGCTTGGTGAAAGGTCTTGGTTACAACCTGCTGAGTATTGCTCAGCTTTGTGACCAAGGGAACAACGAGGTATCCTTTACCTCAGATGGTTGTATGATCAAGAACATGAAATCAAATCTTGTGGTCCTGAAAGGAAAGAGGCGCAACAATGTGTATTTTGTCGACTCAAGTTTCCAACCACAAGAAGAACTTTGCTTTGTTACAATAGCCGACAAGACTGATCTCTGGCATAGGATTTTTGGTCATGCAAATCATCGAGGAATCCATAAACTCTACTCACAAAATCTGGTGATAGGACTTCCCAAAGTTCTTACAGAAAAGGAAAGCTTATGTGAAGAGTGTGTGAAAGGGAAACAAAGCAAGTCATCTTTTCAGCCAAAGTTGTCAATTAGCACCTCTCATCCTCTTGACATGGTACACATGGATTTGTGCAGTCCCATGTGGGTGAGAAGTCATGGCGGTAGCAGGTACATTTTTGTTTTTTTTGATGATTTTACTAGATATACATGGACTCTCTTTCTAGGTTCCAAAGACGAGACGTTCATGAAATTCAAAAGATGGATCAAGAAAGTAGAAGCATCGACAGGAAAAAAATTGAAGGCTATCAGATCTGACAACGGAACAGAGTTTAAGAATTCCATGTTCCATAGCTATTGTGATGAACATGGAGTGTCTCAGAACTTCTCTGCGCCGAGGACTCCTCAACAAAACGGCGTAGCAGAGAGAAAAATTGGAACACCACAAAACATGGCTCGTACTATGATGTTGGCATGTAACTTACCTCGGTCCTTTTGGGCTGAGGCAGTTGGTACTGCTTGCTACATCATTAACCGAGTCACCATTCGTTCCAACTTCTCTAAAACTCCATATGAACTAATCAAGGGCAGAAAGCCAAATATTTCCCACTTGAATGTCTTTGGATGCAGGTGCTTTATTCACAACAACGGAAAAGACGAGCTAGGCAAGTTTGAACCAAGGAGTGACGAAGGCATCTTTCTGGGATATGCATCCAATAGCAAGGCTTACAAGGTGTTCAATAAAAGGACTAAGATGTTTGAAGAAAGCATTCATGTTGTCTTTGACGAGTCCAAAAATGGAGGGAACCTATCTAGTAACGAGGATGTACTGAAGGTTCTAAATTCAGATTCAGATGATGAAGTCGATCCAGATTCAAGTGCACAAGTTCCAGATACAGGTGTACAAGCTCCAGATGACGATGTTATGCCTCCGAGTCTTGACTTGGATGGAGATGACACAGAAAATGTTCTAGTTCCTGATGATGATACTTCAAAAAATGAAGAAATTGGGGAAGATCATAGGGAAGGAACTTCACATGGAACGACAAGCCAACAGGAACGAGAGGAGTCAAGAACAGATCCCACTCAGATTGAAGTCAAAAACTATCATCAAAAGATGGATCATCCTATTGATAACATCATCACTCCATACGATAAAGGTGTGCTTACTCGTTCCTCTATTAAGAATTTTTGTGCTTTCAATGCGTTTATCTCTCTTGCAGAGCCGAAGAATGTGAAGGAAGCATTAAAAGACCCTAATTGGATAGTTGCTATGCAAGAGGAACTACACCAGTTTGAGAGGAACAAAGTATGGAGATTAGTTCCCAAGCCAAAGCACAAAATGGCTATAGGAACAAAGTGGGTTTTCAGGAATAAACTTGATGACATCGGAGCTGTCACAATGAACAAGGCGAGACTTGTAGCAAAAGGGTACAATCAATAAGAAGGGATTGACTACGATGAAACGTATGCTCTTGTTGCAAGAATAGAAGCCATTCGTCTTCTAATTGCCTATGTTGCTCACAAAGGATTCAAATTGTATCAAATGGATGTGAAGACAACATTCCTGAATGGGTACCTATAAGAGGAGGTTTATGTGTTACAACCTCCAGGATTTGAAGATGTTGATCACCTTGACCATGTCTACGTACTGGATAAGGCTCTTTACGGTCTTAAACAGGCTCCTCGTGCTTGGTATGATAGATTCGCTTAGTTTCTATTAGCCAATGGATACAGACGTGGTGTGATCGACAAGACATTGTTCCTAAGGGAACAAGACGGTGAGGTTTTAGTAGTTCAAGTTTATGTTGATGATATTATATTTGGTTCTACTAACCTCAAACTTGTAGAAAGCTTCAAGAATCTTATGAGTAGTGAGTTTGAGATGAGCATGATCGGTGAGCTCACTTTCTTTTTTGGACTACAAAGGTACAAAGTGATGAGGGAACAAAGGTACATCAACAAAAGTACATTAAGGAACTATTGAAGAAGTATGGTATGGATTCTACAAAAAGTTTTGATACCCCTATTTCTCCTAATACCCGTCTTGATGTTGATCTTAATGGTGTTGGTGTTGATCAAACGATGTACCGTGGAATGATTGGCTCCCTATTATACCTAACGGCCAGTCGGCCAGATATTATGTTTAGTGTATGTCTTTGTGCTAGATTTCAAGCCAATCCTAAAGAAACACATCTGAAAGAAGTGAAGAGAATTCTGCGCTACATGAAAGGGAACGATGGGTTATGTCTATGGTATCCAAGACACAACTCGTTCCAACTTGTCGGATTCTCGGATGTAGATTTTGCAGGTCACTTGGTGGACAGGAAGAGCACATCAGGCATGGCCCAATTCCTTGGTCCTTGTTTGATATCTTGGGGATCGAAGAAGCAAAATTCGGTTGCTCTTTCAACGGCTGAAGCGGAGTATGTCGCAGCAGCTGCCTGTTGTTCCCAGGTATTGTGGTTAAAACAGCAACTGGTGGATTTTGGTATGTCTCTTGAAACTATTCCTATCTTATGTGATAATACAAGTGCAATCAATATCTCCAAAAATCATGTGCATCATTATAGAACCAAACATATAGATATTCGACATCATTTCTTAAGAGATAATGTTGAAAAAGGTTTTATCAAGATGGATCAGTGTAGGACTGAAAATCAAGTGGCAGATATTTTCACCAAGGCTTTGGACAGAAAACCCTATGAACATCTGAGGATGTTGCTAGGAATGATTTCCTTGGAGTAAACAAGTCCCGGTCCTTTATTCCCTCACTGCCTGACTAAAAAGGTAACATCTCAGGTAACTACATATCATTTGACAAGTTTTCTAATGGCTTATATCCTTCCTCTATGCATAGATGTTGTATATATTAGAAATTGTTAAATGTTGCATGCTAAAAGGAACTGAAACTATAATTGCTTACATCCAAGATTTCTTTTTAGCCCAAAATAACCAACTTGATCTATTTTATCCCTCACTTCAAGCCGAAATGATGGTTGGTTATAAGACTGTCCCTTAGCCTGGTCCACACAAACGTTCCCTATGAACCTCTTTCTATTACCTTTAAACGGGGAATAATTTTGTGGATGTCAAAAATATTCCCAGCCCACAAAAAGTTTGAATGGAACGTATCTTGTCCCTTGTCCGTTCAAACATAGCCTTTTATCCACTCATGGTAACGAGATATGGAACTAGTGGTTGAGAATAGTGTCACATTAAAGGAACGTCTTTGATTACAATTGAGGACTTTTCTGCAAGGGAACAGACGTCAATCATCGCAGGAACGCAGTTAAGAAATAGCCGTTGTGACTGCTCGTTTGAAAATTTCCAGCCGTTGCACAGTAATTTTGCAGGGAACGATAGGACGTTTGGCACAATCGAGAGTTAATGGAGGTGAAAATTCATCATTATGGCAACTCTTAGCCGTTAAGATTTGGATAGAAGATCTTTGGGAAGTTCATGATCTTTATTAGACCTGTACAAGTCCGGGCCGGCCCGCCCGGCCCGGCCCGCTAAAAACACGGGCTTGGACATAGGAATTAGCCCGAAAGGCCCGGCCCGTAAAATATGGGACCGGGCTTGGACAACGAAAAAAGCCCGTCGGCCCGGCCCGTATATATATTATATTATTTTTATATATAATTTATTAGTATATTATATCATTAATTTATATAATTTATTAATATATTATATCATTAATTTATATATAATTTATATTTTATAATAAAATTAATATCATTTATAATTTATAATAATATTAATATATTATAAATAAAATTTATTATGCGGGTCGGGCGGGCCCGTGGACGGCCCGGCCCATGTAGGTGGGCGGGCTTGGACAAAAAAATCGGCCCGAATTACCGGGTCGGGCCAAGCCCGGCCCGGCCCGAACCCGCCCATGTACAGGTCTAATCTTTATCAACAAGGAAAGAGGTGTGCTTTATAATCTCAACTCTCGGTCATTATTTTTTACCGCACCTCTGCTTTACCTCTCAAACCCTAATCTTCTTCCAAGCTTCCATCTTTTCTCTTTTTTACTTCAATGGATTCTTCCTCAAACACCCAATCCTTAACTTTGAGGGTCTCAACGCCGCTGAGATCGCTGCTCTTCAAGCCCAACTTGAAACCCTAAAAAAGGCCAAGCTCTCTTCTTCTACCCCAATCTCCAAACTCGAAACCAAATTTGATGATGTCTCCGACACTGGTGTGGCAGCCGCTGATAAGGTCTCATCGGAGAACGAGATTCTGACTGAGAAATCTGAGAAGGATCCATCTAAGGTTCCCTCAGAAAATCCCTCCGACAAGCCTGCTTGAACAGGGGAGGTACAGGAGAGCAAGGAAACAACGGAGAAGGAAGAGGTTAACTCGCCTCCAAAGGAAACCACCGATGATCAAGAAAAGGTGGAATCTTTGCCTATAAGTGAGCGACCAGGATGGGTCAAGCCAACGAGTCGTGGCAAGCGAAAGGCGAGAAAGAGTTTTCCTCCCCTGCCATCTCAGATCCTTCACATATCTGATTCGGAACGCACCCCTTCCCCTGCCTCCAAAAAGCCGAAGGTTACTCCCTCCGGAACAAAGTACAGCCTTTGCTCCACTGTCTCAAAGAAACCGGTGGAACAGGAATTCTCTGAGGAAGAAGATCCCGAGAAAGATGACGCGGAGGTTGGCTCTGAGTCTACAGAGGGCGAGGTAGAAGAAAAGAAGGAGTCTGGTGATGAAGGAGATGAAGAAGAGGAGGAGTTGGAAGAAGAGGTTGAAAAAGACCTCAAGTCTGCCAAGGCAAAAGGGAAATTGCCGATGGAACCTGAGACTCGTTCCAAGAAAGTCTCAAAGAAAGTCGTCGCTCCTCTGGTGATCGATGAAGATTTCCTGAAAGGGCATGACTTGGAGGAATTCTGGGACCTTCTCAAGTTTCAAGGATGGGAGAAGATCTGTGACTCTGGGGTCAAGGTAGATGTGTCTGTTCTCTCTCAATTCTTTGGTTCCTATCAACTGGCTGATCTCTCGACTAGTCCCATGCGTTTTTCTATTGTTTGTGGGATGGAAATTTCTTTTTCTTTGGGATCTGTTGCTACAATTCTGAAGGTTCCTGTTGAGGGATATGGGGATGTCCATACTTCGAGTAACTGGCCAAGGAACATGGCTCAATTAATCAAGCGTGTCATGGGAAAAGTTGTTGATGCTGGTCCTTACTCTACCACTGATTTGAGCTACATTGCAAGAATCGCACATCAGTTTCTCATCAAGGTTGTTGTTCCTAGGCTGGAGAAAAGAACTACGCTCACTATCAATGATATGATTCTGCTGGACAAGTTTCTAAGGAGGGAACGTATCAGTCTTCCGGAGATAATGATTAGGCAGATGGCTAAGTGTACTAGGAAGAAACATAGCCTGCCTTATCCTCGTTTTGTGAAGGCTATATTGAAAGAGAGAAAGGCTTACAAGCCTTCGAAAGAGGAGTTCTTTGGATTGCCCCTGGAGATGCGCAATATCTTGAGGATGAACTTTCAGGGTGATTATAAAGGAACAGCTGCAAAGAAGACTGCCTAGATGGATGTTGGGAGCTCTTCGTTGAGTGAAGGCGTTACTGCCAAGATGTTAACTGAGCTTCAAAAGATTTCCTCTCAGATGAGTACCATCATTGGGTACTTGGCTAAGAGAGACGCTGACACTGCTGTTGATTCCACCTCCTCTGAACCATGATGTGGACCCTCTCTAGTTCCTTAGCCTATCTATCCCCAGTTTAAAGTTTTCTTTTTGCTTCTTGGATGTTAAGACTTTTATGTTTTTATGTTTTCTCTGGCTGTGATCCCTGCGACAATTATCTATAATAATAACTATCTTTTGTCTATGAATGATTTAAGTTTCAATTGAATTTGTTCATTTGCTCTATGTTTTTGCTTGATGATTCTTGTTCTTTTGATGATGTCAAAAGGGGAAAGTTAGGAAAAATGCAGAGATGCATTCTATCTAGGAAATAGAGAGGGAACTTTGGCTAAGGGGGAATATGTTGTTAACTCTAAAGAGTAGGAACAACAGTGCATCTGTTAAGGGGGAACCATAAGGAATATTTTATTCTGATCTAAATTTCTTTTGGTTTCAAGACATGCATTTTTGTATAGGTTTGTCATCATCAAAAGGGGGAAATTGTTGGAACAATGGTTGTTCCCTGGTTTCTCTTAGTTTTGATGATAACAAACTTAGTTGATATAACTTGCTTTTACATGTAAGTGTTTCAGGAAAACAGGTACATGGTCACGAGTGACGGAACATTGTGAGGAACGATGGAGGGAACGAATGACAGATTTAAGAAGCGCGTCTCGAAAGGAACGCGACTTTCTATAAATGGCAAGTTACCATATCTTCTGCGAGCGATCTTCTACGAAGATTTACAGCTGTAGGTGGTTGCTTAAGGAGATAAAAGAGAAGATAAGGTCAATCTTCACACGATCTTATCTAGGGAAATCCGAGATCATTCGGTTTTGGGTAGAATCGGCATGGTTGAGGATCCGAAATCACAAACAATCTTTTTCCTTATTGTGTGGGATTTGTTAAGTGGAATATCAGCGTAATTAGGCAAGAATTATGTGTGAGATCAGACTTAACTTATCTTATAAATAGCTAGGGTTAGCAAGGGTTAAAGGTGTGGTTGAAGAAGACGAACTTGGAGAGAGAGCTTTTCAAGTGTATGAGTGTGTGGCTTCTTCCGGTGAAGATTCCACAAGTAACTCAGTAGTTTACTTCCATTTAGGTTTACGCTTAGGGTTGTAGAAGTCTAGTTTGTTGAACTTCGGTCGGTGCCGTGGTTGCCAGGGAACTTTGGTTGGTGCCTTAGTTACTTGACTTGCCTTGTAATCGTTGAAACTTAATAAAGGTATTCTATTGAAAATCCTCTGAGAAGGAGTCTCAGGGGTAGAGGTTTTTCTTTCTACGACTTGTTGGTCGGACAGAAAGTTTTCCTCTCTAAATTATGTGTTCTATTGTTTATTTCCGCTGCCCAGGGAACCTTACTAGTTCCTTGTATTGTTACTAAAGCGTCACGATCCAACACCCTTCTTATAGCATTTGTAGCATGTGGCATCAGCAATGTCTCTGTCCTTGTCCTGATACCTGTTGTTGACCTCATAGTTCCTTCTATCTCTGTTGGGGTTCCCTTTAAACTTCCCTTTCTTGTAGAAGTTTCTAAGGGCGTTTGTGATGAATACAAGCTCCTCTTCTTCATCCTCCTCAGATTCTTCACATTGTTCCTGAACAGATTTGAGGACCTTCTCTAGTTGGAGAGCTATGCCTCTCGTTTTTATCTCTTGTTGCTTATCTTCTTGCTTTCTCTTCTCATGACCAATGAGCTCACAAAACACTTGGTGAAGCATCAAGTTCATATTCTCAAGATTCTCCTTGAACATGGTTCGTTCATTTGCCCACTCGGTTGTCAGCCTATTGCATAGTTGTTGCACCTTCATTTTGTTGGAGATCTCTTGCTTGGTGATTCCAAGGGATGCTAGCTTTGAGCATAGTGATTCAAAATGCAATTGATAGTTGTCAATCGATTCACTCATGGTCATTTTGAAGTTGAAGAACTCCCTTTTGGTGTTCATTTGGTGATCTTCCCTCAGATCGGAACATCCAACGTGCATCTGTTGAATGAATTACCACATTTCCTTTGTTGTTTCCAAGTTAGCCACTCGATCACTATCTTGCTCGCACATGGCATTGTTGCGATATATTTTGGCATTGTAGTTGGCTTCCATGCATTTCCATTCTGTGGGAGCCCATTTGGATAGGTCGTTCCAAATAGTCACATTGACCTCGAAGTTCCCATGCTCTATGACACACCACGCTTGGTAGTCATGACTCCTCATCTAGTCTCTCATCTTGAGTTGCCAGTTTTTGAAGCATCCGACGATGAGTCTGGAGGTTTGTTGTTCCCATGTCCAATCTTCATGAGTTCATGAGACATTTTCTTAGTACCTGCAAGGACTAACCAAGATCTAGAGGACCCACTCTAATACCAATTGTTGGATTGTAGGTTTGTCGAAATCAATTTTGGGAAATGTATCGAACAATTTCCACACGTAGCGGAATAAGTAAATATGCATCTAAGTAAACAAGTAGAGACAGTTCCCTTATAGATGAACCCCACATCGATCAACTAATCGCGTGAGTAAACTTCTACCTCCTCTTGGAGGATTTTCTAATGAGTTCCCTTTTCTTTATTACTTAGATCCCATCAAATTCCATGGCAGAATACAAACTTCTCTGTTCCTACTAGGACTGCCTCCCTAGGCAACCCTAATGTATTCTCTCAACCCTAACCCGGTGAACGCTCACAATCAAAGACAAAGCGAAACCCTAACCCTGTTCTTCTCATCCAGTTCCCATCTTGTGGGAAATTTGTTTCAATGAGTTCCTATCTTTTGGGAACTATGTTCTCTTCTGAGGTTGGTCGCTCTCTTTTCGTCCTTACATTAGTTCCCATGCTTTGGGAACTCTGTTTTTTGCTTTGCGAAGCACAACCTATTGTACTGAAATACTTGGCAATTGGTGTTAGTTCCCATGGTGTTTGTCAGTATCAAAATTGAGGACGTTGTTCCGATGTTAATGAATATGCGTTTCTAACATCAAATCAACAGGAGCACAATCTAGCTCTTCCTCATGAGGAACCAAATATTCCTCCTCATATGGTGTCGGGACTGAAACTTCCTCTTCATCCATGGAATCATATCTAGTTGAAGCCTATACAAAATCACCTTCTTGCAATTGGGGCAGTCCTTTTGGTAGTGACCACGCCCACCAAAAATGTAGCATTCCGAATCTCGGGCTTGTTCACGGATCGGTTAGGCTGATTTTTTATCATGAGGAGTCGGGCGTGTAGGATTAGGAGTCGTAGTCTTGCCCGAATGAGTAGAAGAACCCTTTCTTGTGGTAGTAGTTTTGTCATTAGTAACATAACCCTATTGATGAGGGTTAGAGGACACATACATGCCCGAATTAGGTCGGGGACCGTATCTTTTGTTGCGCACTTGTTGAGAATTGATCTTCATGGCCGTATGCACGATTGTGTTGAGATCCTTAATAAGAAGAATCTCAAGATGATCTTTAATAGACAAATTAAGGTCACTAATAAATTTAGTATGAAATGTCGAAGGGGCAACACTAATGTTCGCTTTGAAATACATGTCTTCTAATTTCTCTAAACACTCAAATGGAGACAAGGTTCCTTGGCGAAAACTAGCGATGTCCAATCACATTTGATTGCGGTAATCAGTTGGTATATATTTGAGTCATTACATAGACGAAATGATCCCATTTAGTCACTTGGGTAAGATTCTGGCGCAAACGGTCATCTACAAAACATAGCCACCAAATCCGGGTGGAACCACGGAAATGTAAAGTAACCTCTTATGCATGCTCGTAAGAGAGAATATTACAATAGAATAAAGTATGCGCCATTGGAGTGACCCACGCTAAAAAGACCGTTGGGTCATAATGCCTTCAAACGATTCTATCTTGACTTTGACTTTGTTTCATTGGTACAATCCCAAACTCCATTACTAATACGCCTTTCATAGTCATGATCTATTAGTGACCAAGGGCGGGCCAGTACCTACCCATGACCGTAGCCCTTTTCTCGGCCATGGTGTCGTGGTGGGCCTTGGGCGCGCTAGTCGGCATCATAGTCTTGGAAGTGCTGGTTTTGGCGCGCCTAAGAGTTGCTATAATATTTGGTCGAGGTCGGTGAAATCCAATCCGATGGGAGCTCATCCAATTTACGAGGATCACCTGAAGGTGGAAAATAATGAAGATTAACCATGCCCGAGTCTTCAATTTGTTCGTCATCAAACTCCTCAAAGTCATCATGGATAATCGGGGTAGCGAAGTTTTATCCCAAGGAACCATGTCGTGGTGTATGAGTAGGGTTCATTAGCATAATAGGTATGATCCAAAACCGGTGCCGGAAATCATTGGTCATGCATTCTATAAAGCCAGCGCTTGGGAGTCGTCAACATCACCTTGGCGAGGTTGAGCGCTAAGAGATGGTGTGGCATAATAACCATCATCTCTTAGACAATAAGAATCATAAATAGGAGACTGAGAATACATACCTTGGTCTTCGGCATAGACACCCGAAGAGGGATCATAAGCATTTGGGTCGCTTTGAAGCACCGGAGTGTCTTAGCCTTGCCTGGACTCGCTGACGGAATCGAGCCTTTGGAGAAGTATTTCTATAAGTCTTAGACGAACAAGAACAATTGGATTAACGAGGAGGCATAACAAAGGGGAAAAATTCAAAGCAACTTTGGAAGAAACTGAAATAGAACATGAAGGAATTGTTCCTTGACAAACTCGGTGAAACAAATAAGGAAAGACACAGAGGCGATTGGAAAAATCAAAGAGAAATCTTCAATAAGGAAAGATGTGCTCAAACAAATGGATGATTGGTATTGAATTTTGGAGTTGAAGTTATCTATAATCATGATCAAGTGTGAACATGATATTAGATAGATAGAAAGAGTTATTTTAGGATAGAATGTGTCTTGTTGATGGAAACTATATCTTTGACAAATGATGAGAGATCAATTACATACGAGCACTATAAATACATAGGTTTCTATGTAGAGAATACAATTGTTTACAAGGAATCCTAAGGAGAAAGAATGTTCGAGTGAATTGCGACCTCAAAGGTAAATGAGTGATCATGGAGAAAAGGGATTAATTAATTAAAATATAGTGAGACCCAAATTATTGATAAAAATAATTATTTCTAAAACACCAAAAAATGAAATATAGGCGAATTGAATAATAGGTTGACATGTGGCCAAAAGGCATCTTCTTTAGTATATAGAAATGCCTAAATATTAGGAATGTTAAGCAATTATTATTTCAATAAGTATAAAAACTAATTAATTAAAATAGGCGAATTGAATAATAGGTTGACATGTGGCTAAAATGCCTCTTCTTTAGTATGTAGACTAGTATGTATTCTCGTACCTTGTATGGGCTTTTCTTAAATAAAATATTAATAATAAAATATTTTTAAATATATTTATTATCTGAGAAAAATAATCATGTAAATGCTTACATATAAATTTCGAACCGTCATCAACTGTCATCACTTGTCATCGTTACTTGATGACGGTTTGATTGTCATCAACTATCATCTCTGCTTGATGACAGTTCGATTAATTTGTCATCAAAAGGGCCTTGATGGCAAACAATTATCATCAAACAATCATCACTTAAGCGTCATCAAATATGTGTCATCACTATCATCACTGTCATCACTATTTGATGACGGTTTGATTGTCATCAACTATCATCATAAATGTCATCTCTACTTAATGACGGTTCGATTCTCATCAATCTTCATCGTTATTTGATGATGGTTCGATTGTCATCAATTATCATCACTAGTTGATGACAGTTCGATTAATTTGCCATCAGAAAAGCCTTGACGACAATGGTCTTGAAGACAAACAATCGTCATAAAGTGTCATCACACAAAGTTTGTTCGTTTTTATCATCATCACAAAAAACAGTTGTCATCAAATCTCATCATCACATAAAAATAGTTGTCATTACCATATAAGAAACAATTGTCTTCACTGTCATTAAATATATATCATCACGTTTAATTTTTTTGTATCATCAAATATGTATCATCGCATATAACTTTTTAGTGTCATCAAATATGTGTCATTGCATATAAATTTTTAGTGTCATCTAATATGTGTCACAATTGATGACTATTCGATTGTCATCGTAATTTGATGACTGTTCGATTGTCATTACAATTGCCATCGCTAGTTGATGACAGTTTGATTGTCATCAACTGTCATAGCTTTTGATAATGATTTAATTGATTTGTTTGTCATCAAGGGAAAATCATCAAAAGGGCCTTGATGACAAACAGATGTCATCAAACAATCTTGTTGACATTGATTTGTTTGTCATCAAAAGAGCCTTGATAACAAACAACTGTCATCAAGTGTCAAAAAATACTTGTCATCAAGTGTCATCACATGTTTTTAAAACGGCCTTGATGACATTCAACCACACAAAAACAACTATCATAAAAACATAAAAGTAAAGTTATTATCAAATAACATCACTTGTCATCAAAAAAAAATATTACTAATTCATCAAAAAAAATATTAATAAGCCTATGTGGGATTCGAACCCACATCATTATTTTTTAAGAAAAATGCTCTACCATTTGAGCTAATAGGATATATACATTTTATGGCAAAAATAGATCCTTAATTAAATTTTACAATAAAAGAAGAAAGTAGGAATTACCTCAACCATAAATTTGATTACTTAAATCATGAATCCTACAGTTTATTATTTGCTTGCTTTAGTTTCCATAATGCAAATGAAAAGCATCAGTAAACCTGCATAAATCCAAGCCATTGTTTGCTTGCTAATAGGCTTTTGACTGTTAAGGATCCATTTTATTAATATGCCTGACCACATAATAATTAAGAAGCTAATACTCGGACATTCGTTGGATTAAACAAATAATAATGCATGATGGATGAAGAACTCCATGGCATGCCCCTTACTAATTAAATTTCCATATCTTTTGTCACTTGAATTCACAACACAAATTTCCATATGATCATCGACCAAGACACAAGCCAGTCACGCACAAAATATTCATATATAGAACTTGAGTAATCCAAGAAAAATACATGCATTTCTTTTCAAGAACTAAACATTGATTCACCTACACCATTGAGGATGGGCAGGAGAGTTAAAGAGGGTATCACAATCAGGAGAGCATATGCCAACACTACTATCAGGAAACTTGATCGGCCAATAAGAAATTGATTCCCAAAATTGAAAAAAGCCAGAGCAAATCCTCTAAGTTCAGCAAACTTCCATGATCATTCAAATTATACCAAGTAATGACAAAGTTCTTCAAAGAGAAAAGCCTAACCTGCAATAGGTTCATAAACCAGCTCTGCTTGAGATGTTAACAGCTAGGCATTTTTCTGAACAAGTCCACAATAGTCATTCCTCAGTTTGAATAATGATCAAATCAATGAGGTTCTGCCTAATATATCAATGAGGTTCTGCCTAATACACTTTGCCAGAATTAATGATCAAATCATATTATTGAGAGGGAATAATTTAGCAAGCCATGTTTTTGATTACTCTTGTAGACAAAATGAACAGAACAAGCAATTCCATCTTTACGAATTGCATTTTCCATGATCACTCGCCGGCAAAGTTACCTAGCTCCTAAATCCAGTTACTTTCCAATTTGCTAAACAAAGACACGAGCTTTTCAAGTTTCAACTATCCAATTCCACTCCATAGAACAAACAAAGTCCAAAAAAATGAAGCATCAGAGGAGGGAAGGGAGATACTCGACCTGAACAATACCACCACAAGAACGGCTCCAACCATGAGGGATCGACGCCAACCTTTCGATCTCGTCATTTCCACCTCCGACATCGTCGTCTTCAACTCGGATCGTAACCTCAAAGATCTCGGTGTCGGGGATCAGCTCATCGTTGTCGATTTCTATGCAGTGGTGAGGATTGGGAGTACTATAGCACTCCAACGCCTCTCCCTCTCCCTCAGCCCAATCTTCTCCCTCCGATTTGGCTCCCCCAAAGACTACAAGCTCTCAAGGACTACAAGATCCTCTTGCATCTTATGCACAATACCAGATCCACAAAATTCCGAAAATTAGGGTTTAGAACTTCAGTCAAATAAACGAAAAAGAAGAAATTGGAGATAACAAGCAAGAAATTTGCACATGATGGAAGGAACCAGAGAGAATTGGAGTTCATTCACCCGATAAACAAACCAACGAAGGAAGGAAACAGAGAGAGTGGCGGAATTACGGGAGAAAGAATCTGAAGAGGTGAGAGAAAAAATAAAATGGCCTTTTATACTTAACAAATATCTAAAAAAATGGGTTTGCATTACAAGGGGCTAATTAGACTATTTATTTTTGCGTTTCCACTAAATCTTTTCTTTTATTATAGACATGGGACCGTTCAAAATAAACTTAATTATAATGATATTAGATTCTATGTAAATTACACTATCTTTATATTAAGCTTAATTATCTAAAATTAGCATATGTATTTTATCTAAAAATAAAATAAATATCCTAATATTTGTATAATATATAACATAAAAATATAGAGTCCGGAACCTAAAACCACCCGTAAAATAGGCCATATTCCACTAAACCACCCCAAATATAACTATTTATTTTTAACCACCCGTAAAGCACCCTCCGTTATCTCAACGGCACCTTTCGTTACTTGACCCGTTAAAAATTTTAAAAAACCCAATAATACCCTTATAAACCCTATTTCTTTGGAAACATCCTCTCCCGTCTCCTCTCTCATGGTTGTTTTGGTTCCCGTTTCCCATGGTTGTTCTGGTTCCTCACCTTCCTCTACCGCCTCCTCTCCCGTCATTTTAGCTTCCACATGTCCGGCCTCCCCCAAACATCCGCCTCATACGATGTGCAGGTTGGAGTTGGAATCCGCGTGACGAGATTGGGCCGGAGGAGATAATAATCAGCACGGCGAGATTGGCACGGAGTTGGAATCTGGGTGGATCTCCAACCACGAGGGACTCGTCTTCAGTGAGGCCGTAGCACGAGAGCCAAGCGCCTCTGAGATACTCCACGGATGCCCGGTGATGTACTCGTCGAGTGCCTATACAACGCGGTGAGCGATTTCACTACGGATTCCGAGGGATCCAAGGTTGATTTGGAGGAATGGATGAGTATCGGCGACTTCAATGGCGTCCATTTGGAAGGGAAACGAGAATTAACCAGATTGTTGTTCGATTATTGTTCAAAAGGCCACTTGATTCGAAAATACTGGGAAGAAGGAATCGAATTGCGGAGTTTGCGAGAACAAGGTCACCGAAAGCCAAATCTACGCTTGTAGTAGTTGTCTCTTGGCCATCCACAAATCATGCGCTGAGTTAGGAGCTATGGAGTTCACTCCAAGCAATTTCCCCAAATTCCTCATCAAGAATGATGATGAATCATCTGAATCTGCAACATATTGCTTCCGTGAGAATCATTCCTGTTTCAATTGCAGAGATGATGATAAAGGGAAGGGTTTCTCATCCAAGTATGAATCCTGCACATTCCATTCTCATTTGAAATCTCGCCTTCTACCTACAATTCTGAACCATCCTGATAATGAACACACACTGTATTTCTGGCACAACAATGTCAGGTGAGACGGGTCGTGCGGGTTCAACAGCGACTCGGGTTTGGAGGTTGCATGCTCCGTTTCCCCCAAATGGTAAGGCTAATTTTTTCCAGATCTGATTTTGGTTCCTTCAATTGAGAACGAGGAGTTGAAACCGATCAATTTGTTTGATGAGGCAGAGAAGATATGTTGGTGGTGAAGAGTACTGGTTCCTTCAATTAGGCCTTGTTTGATAATGGTATCGTTAAGATGTGCTTTGAACAAACCGATCAATTTGTAGATGAATTTTGCAGATGGATTTCTAGACTTTGATGGTGCAGAGAAGATATACCGCTTGTGAAGACAGCCATGGCGGTGTTTGAGGCAAAAAATAGGGTTCATGAAAGACAAGGGTATTTTTGGGTTTTTTAAAAAATTTAACGGGATATGTAACGACAGGTGGCGTTGAGATAACGGAGGGTGTTTTACGGGTGGTTAAAAATAAATAATTATATTTGGGGTGGTTTAGCGGAATATGGCCTATTTTACGGGTGGTTTTAGGTTCCGGACTCAAAAATATATTAATAATCTTCTTATTTATCGTATCCAAAAATTAAAGATTATTTTTTTAAATTAGGAATGAGATTTTATATCCATTGATTATAGTGATGTAAGATTGTTTCTACATTACACTATCTTTATATTAAACTTAATGATTTTGCCAAAGATTGATTTTAATAAAAAGTAATGATGTGGTCCAAACTAAAATCGATATGTATTGTTTAATAATTTATTTAATCTCCGTTTTAGTATATAGTTATAATTATGATAGATAGATACATTACTGGTAATTGACACGTAATCATTGTATGTAAGCGCTAAATATTCCTTGAAAAGTCATTTTCATTCCTTATCATTTTTGGAAAAGGATTGTTTTTAATGTGCGTGCGTGGGTTGTACGCGTAAATGGTTGACCTGAATTACGTGATGTGGATTAAGTAGACCTTGATAATTATAAGTTCGTGAGCCCGTCTACATCCGCCTTACGCATGCACAATTAGGGACCAGTTTAACATTTTTCTTTCCGATTGTTTTCTATGAATATATTTTACTTTCGAATTGTTTTGTTGCAGGTTATAAGTAGGTATGGCAATGGGTCGGGTGGGGTGCGGGTGGACTACATCCACCACTTGACCTGCGGTTGTAAACCGTCCACCCGACCCGGTATTTTTACCCGATGGGTTCCACCCGAAACCGATCCATCCAAAATCCGTCGGTTTTCGGGTCGGGTTTTTTCGGGTGTTATAAAAAGTTAAAATTTTTAATTTTCAATCATAAATTAACCTTAAGTTTATTTGTTCAACGGGTCAACCGATGACCCGTAAAAAAATAAACTAAAATTAACGGTTCAACCGATGACCCGTAAACAAAATAAACTAAAATTTAAACCTATCTATAATTATATATTAAAGTTGTCCCTTTTCGAGCCACCAGAATGGTTCTGGCCCCACCTCAAATTTAAAAAATTAATTTTATTTCTATTATTATAACTTCTTTCTATTAAATTCTTTTTTAACTATTTAAATTTATCTCTAACATCAAACAAATATCTATTCAATACAACAATATCTTTTGAAAGCTTCTTTATACAAGTATTTAAAATTAAATATAAGATATTTCAAAATAAATATAAATATTTTATCATAAATCATTTGACAAATTTATTTATAGATATATAGTGATTTTATTTTATAAAAAAATTAATGACAAATATTTATAATGTTTAAAATTAATAAAAATAGATAATAAAATATTTAATAGATATATTGAAATATTTGATAATCACTAAATTTAAGTACATGAAAAGTAATAAAATATAAAGAGTATAATATTTGATTAAAAAGTATACATTCTACGAGTAATAAATTACTTATATTAAAGTTTATATTATATTTTAATTTATTAATATCATATTTATAATTTCTATAAAATATCGAATCGTAGTCGTACATGGTACGACGGGTAAAACTAGTTTATATAGGGTCTACCCATTGAATTAGCCAAAAATTAGATTTAACTAGAAGTCTCAAAGTCCATCTATATGATTATACTTCAAATACTTAACCCTTTCCTCCTCTCCTTTCTTTTTTTATAAGCTCCTCTTTTCTTTTCCTTCTATCAATTTTCCGATATGGGACAAAAAAACCGGGTGAACGGGTCGGGTGGTCAGGTCGGGTGACCGGGTTGGGTGATCAGGTCGGGTGATCGGGTCGGGTCGGGTCGGGTGAGGCTATACCCGAAACCGTACCCGCTCCATCACCCGCTCACCCGAAATCTTATTTTTCATCGGTTTCTAATCGGGGGTTTTCGGTTTTTTCGGGTTGGTTTTTCGGGTACCCATCAGGTTTTCGGAGGACAATTATTCGTTATATAGGTAGAGATTATAAAGTGTATATTATAACTCTTTTTGAAACCTCAGATTTTGTGACAGTGAGTTGATGTGGTTTGTAATAGATTAGCAAGATTGAACTTTACTAAGTGCGAACGAGTTGAGGACATTCGTTTTGCTGGAGGTGTTTGGTTGGTTTTGCAAGGATTCTAAGGTCCATGTGGACGTGGTGGAGTTGAAACGGAATTTTATCCAATCTAATTATGTGGATGGGGATACGATGTTACAGTTCACTAGGAAAACAGGCCCGTGCTATCGCACGGGACATATATATTTACAGTTGTTTTTTAATTGTTGTAATTTGTTTTTTCACTACTCATAAAAGGTTATAAATGAATATTTAAATATTATAAACGTTGGAGCTCCAATTTGATTTTTTAAATTGAAAATTCCAACAACGATTTAAAAGCATAAAAAAATTGACTATTATTTTATTAAATTGATGTGTGAGGGAAAATGGGACAATTTTGGTCATATCTATATAATTTACCTTTACAAAATGAAATTCTACTCACATTTATTATAAAATTTATTACTTTCTAGTTTCTACCTAAGTACTAATAATTTCTAATTATTGAAATAAGAAAGAAGTTGTGATGACCCTCATTTTTCGTAGGAACTTCCTATAGTTGAGTTTAAGCTAGTTTCGGGGACGAAACTATTTTTAAGGGGGTACTATTGTAATATCCCTCATTTTTTATAAAGGGTAAAAATGTAATTTTACATTTTCCTTTAATATAATAAAATATTTCCATAATCTATTTCTTAAAGTTATAATGTTATAACATTTTACATGTTATAAGGTTGGTTTGTAAGTTTAAGACCATATTAAAGGTTACAAAAATTATTGTCTCGTATTATAAATATTAATTATGAACCATAAGAATTATGGTTTTATGATTATTATAATATGATAAAATGTAACTATTAATAATATGTGTCTTATTTATTAGGTAAAATTATAAAAGAATAATTATGAGTAACAAAACATAAGAAGTGTTGTAATAATATTTCTAAAACTTATATAAATATTTTAAAGATAAAGCTTAAGCGAATAATAATATAGATTAATGTTTATATGATGTTATTTGAAGTACAAAGGTTAAGATGAAAGGGTATTTTTATCACTTTTATAAAACTAGAGGGTTGTTTATGTAATTAAAACAAAAGGAATTAAACCCGTCATACTTCATCTTCAACTTTTGGTTCAAAACTTCAAATGGCCATAACTTCTTCATTTCTTAACGGATTTTCGATCTGAAAGATGTTCCGCAAAGCCCATGACATGCTCTATCAAAACCCTCAATCAATTGTTCGAAACAATACGATTTTGGGGGGTCGAAATTCTGTTCTTGAATGTGACCTAAAATGGCTAAGTGGATCGTTATTGCTTTAATTCAATCAATTGAGATGTATCTGACGTTAATAGGTAGTGTATAAGTCGTGGAAGGATAAGAGCATGATTATTACGCAATTAGTTGGATTTATTCCGTCATTAATCTTGGGAAATTGAAGGGATTGGATAAGAACATCATAAAGAACACCATTGATGTGGAGGTGATCTTTGGGCTGATTCCGGATGCGTTTTAGATCGATTCGAGCCCTATAAAAACCGAAATTGTAGTTCTTATCGTCATCTACAGTTTTCCTTCACAAACTATCTCTTACAAACACCGTTTGAAACCCCAAATTTCGATTGAAACTCGGGTAGTCTAGTTCGAAACAAAACAGAGCAATCCTCGGTTTTTGGGATCTGTCTCCTTCCACACTCAACGAAAAATAAATCCGAAACTAGATCCATATTCTACACAAAATTCCCTACAAAAACCTATATTTAGAGGTCCAAATTACTCCTATAATGTGTTCAAAAACTCGATCAAACACTCGAGTTATGCCCAGAAAATCTGAATGACATACCCTCAGTAAAATGTGAATATCTCCTTCATTTCTCCACCTTTTTACGATCCGTTTAAACCAATGTAAACTAGACTTCTAGGCGGTTCTAGGGATACCAACCATGCCTCAATCAGTTGCCGAACCATCGAGAACGAGTTGATTGAAGTTGCCTCTGTTTTTGGGATGCTGCTGCGCGTGAAGGGCATATGATGGTCGCGACCCGCGGGCCCGACCCGGCCCGTCCGACCCTCCCTTGGTCTATTGGGTATTTTATGGTATTTTGGATATTTTTTATTTAATAAATTATGGTTAAATTTTATAAAAAAATATTTTTAGTTAATTTGTATAGTGGTTCAAGTGAATTTCAAAAATTTAAAAATATTAACCTTTATAGTAAAAATGATTTGTAGTTGTAAAGTTTATATCAAATATAAACTTAGTCATGTCCGTCGTTCCTAAATCAACGTCGTTGGGTTACAAAATAAATTGACGGTAATTTATTTTGTGGTTGATTGAAACAGGAACAAGTATGAGTAGTAACCTCGAGTGATCCTTTCAGTAACCAATTATCGTCAAAATCAAGGCAAGTGGATTGGGTTCGATTTTCATGAAACGTCCTTATGCATCACTTGTTTTATCAAAGCATGTCTCATATCGTGTTATATGTTTTCATATGCTATAAAAATATTTTATGACTATGTTGGGAACTCTTGTATGAAATAAAATGAATCTAGGATTTATATTGTTCTAGATTTAATGACGTTATTTCTAGTCGTACTTAGGTTACGCTAGATGGATTGTAGGGTCGTTGCCTTGTGATATGTGTGCCTAGATGAGTAGGCTTGTATGTGCGTACTTTATGTTAATACGCGTTGATTCATTCGACTTTAATCTTGAACCGATGCTCTACTTGTAAGACCATGGTCAATACCCGCTCGCTCGATGAGGGGTGATGGCACGTAGCTCGTGTTAGTCTGGGCTTGCAACCCAACCATTGAGTATTTCCGTGGGGCCGTAACCCACATTCTATCTTTTGAGTATTTTCGTGGGGCCGTAACCCACATTTTGTCTTACTTAAAAAGTATGCTTAATTCCAAGTGGAACGATATTGTGATCCTTAAAATTAGTAGAGATTAAATAGGCGCCCGTTGGCGACAATTAAAACGATAGGAAGGCTAGTACAAAATGGAATGCCATCCTTTCTCTCGGATTCCGTAATTCTCTAGCTCCATTCTGAATTCGCACAACACGTATGCGGTGAGGTTGGTAGAGGGAAACGTGGATCAACGAGGGGTTTAATCACCCACCTGACTAAATGTGTGAAACCCAAGTTCCCAACATAAGTAAATCTTTCTCTCTAAACCGAGACTCACCCTTGGGTGACGTTCTCACTCTTTTCTTCAAATCATAGTTTTCATAGGAGGTCCGAGGTCCGAGGATGGGACTGGCTTTCATTCGGTGCCCGATATCCCAACTCGTCCCTTCCTAAAATCCGAACCACCTTCTATAACCCCATTTGCTTAGTCTGTCACAAGACTAACCGACCGTTTATTTTCCTTGCATGGTTGGCTGGTGTCCATCGCATTTCTCGTCGCGACATATCAAGGGTGGAGTTCTACATCGAGGACCAAGAGAAACAAGCCTGAAAAGGAAGAACAAGTTTTAGGAGCAACTGGATCGAAGGTGGTTAGCTTTGATATAAGTTTAGAATAAATTTTAATGCTCGAGGTTCCAACTTGTGGGACCCTTCCCATTTCAACTTTGTATCCATTCAAGTTATTCAACTTTATTATTTAACTTCCTCATCTTTTATATACATATGTCATCCGCATTCAAAATTTTTGGTTAAGTTCTGTAATTACTGTAAGCCTTGGGTGACTTTGAGAGTTTAATCTCGGGGTCACTGGCGGTAATATCCCTATATAAAAAGGGGGTGTTACAAATGGTATCAGAGCCGACTCCGGGTTACGAGTGGGCTTGGCCCAATGGGCGGTCACTCGACCCGGAGGGCGGTCCTTGGGCCTTGACGAGGACGTCAAGTGTTTAAGTGGGGGAGATTGTAACACCGCGATAATGTATAAGAGATTGATGTGCTCCCCATGTCAACAAGAGCTCTTCCTTTTCTAAGTTCGAGTAAGGACAAAGAACTTAGAAGTTAAGCGTGCAAGGGCGAGAGTAGTACCAGGATGGGTGACCTCCTGGGAAGTCCTCGGGTTGGCATGAGATAGCGCTTCTAAAGCTTCGGGCTTTACAGAAGTTTTGACATAAACTAAAATATATACAATATAAGTATATTATTTTTCACTCATTTAATTTATGAAATAGAAGCTTTGTTTACCTAATTTTTTTTACCAACAAGATTAATGTTGAAAGAGGGTATGAGTATTATCCATTTCAAGTTGGCTTGAATTGTAGTGGCAAAACTATCAATCTCACGATTTATTCCTTGTCATTTCTTGAGCTTTTGGAATAAACCACCAAATGACCTTTCTTTTCCATTGAAGATCAATAATCACGTAGACGCTTGTTTTAGCTCTCTACATAGACATTTAAAGAAAATAAAGAATAATAATAATAATAAAGATTGTAAGTGAAAAATCCTTTATGTTTCACTATATATGAGTTAAGAAAGAAGTTTTGATAATTTTATGAATTTAATATATGTAACAAATGCTTCGTATAATCAACTTCTTACCAATAAAATCAATGTTGAAAGATGTTGGAGGTAGTGACGAAATTATTCGTTTCAAGCTTGCTTGGATTGTAGTGGCAAAAGCATCCATCTCACATTTTTTCGGCTTGTCATTTTTTGAGTTTTAGGATTAAGCCTTCAAAATGACTTATTTTTTCTATTGAAGATCAATAAACACATAGTTGTTTGCTTTAGCTCTCTACATCTACATCTACATCTACATCTACATCTACATCTACATATATTTAAAATATAAAATTTTGACCAAAATTAATGACCAAAATATGTAATATAATACAAAGAGTCAAAAGTTTATCTATCCATCTATACAAAATATAAATGGTTTTAGGATGGTTGATCGTCACCGTGGTGGTCGTGAACTGCTAGAGATCTTCCCTTGTGATTGAGACATCGGAAATGTTTAGAGACTGGATTCTGCCAAAAGTCATGAACACAAACCAATCACATCTTGATCGTTTCCTCCCAAAAAAACACAAATACACGAATCAAAAATTCAAATAAAATATCAATAAACATTCAAATACACGAATCACAAATTTGACAACTGCTTGCATACCAAAATAAATCAAAGTGTAATTTAATTGAAAGAGGGAAGAGATCGAAACGAATTCGAGCGTTGAGAAATCAGAAGGAGAAAATTACAGGGACGGATTCGGAGACGTTGGACATCATCTTTACTTCTTCTTTGTTGTCATCTTCTTCTTCAGATACAAGAGAATTTCATACGAGTCTAGCTTCTTCCTTCTCGTGTATTTAAAGAGATCGAAGTAAGTAGATATGAATGGGTGTTATGGCTGATAAAAACGTAGCCAATTTAAAGTCTATAATTGCTAAACTTAATCACAAGCATTTCAAATTTGGTCAAATCTACTTTAATGTGAATACTAAATGTGAGAGTCAATTGGAAGAGCAAACCAATGGACATAACATTTGACCAAAAAAAAATTCAATGGACATAACATATATAATATTAAATGCATATAATTAAGGTCAATTCATAAATTGATAATCCCTCAAAATTACAATAAAATTGGAACAATACCTTAACTTGTTGTTATAAAAAAACCTTCACTTTTTTGGTCGAAAAAAAAACCTTTACTTGTAATAGTAAGATTGATTGTCTAATGATCCATTACTTTTAAAATTAGATTATTTTGTTTGGATTTTTTAGGAAAAATCTCTAAAACGGAAGTACAAATCAAATAAGTAAATCCTAAAAAATTAATTAAAAAGAAGATAAAAATAAGTTGTTACTAATAGAGGTATTTGAGCATTTAAATTTATGAAAAAGTTACCATAGCGATGGTTAATATAATTGTTGCATAGTATATTTTGATTGTTTCCAATTTGCAATAAAATAAAAAAAAGAAGAAAAAGAACATGCATCTAAAGTGTTTTTTTTTGTTCGGAATGAATTGACTATGATATCTTTCATAAGAAACATGTTAATACATACGTACTATCAATTAATCTAATTATTTTTTCTAAAAAAATTTATAATCATTAAGATTATGGTTTTAATGATATATATTTTTTTTACTATAGAATTAATATATATCTTTCAACTTCATGGTTCAAAACTATAATCTTTGTGTTTATAATCTTAATCAAAACAATAATAAAAGCATAATTTGAATCAACATTGCAATATATGTTTAACAATAATAATTGAATTCATTATAAAATCAAACTTATGAGATTTTGAAATTTAAATAACAATCGATTAACTACATTATTAATCAATGGGGGATTTGAAAACGTTAGTAAGAATTGAATTCACTATAAATTCATTATTTAGGAGATTATCAAATTGTAATAACAATAGATTAATTACACTAATGATAATGGGGTCTTTAAAATGTTAGTAATAATGGATAGATTTTGCCATTTTGACATTAGTAATAATAGATTTAAAAAAAACCAAAAATAAGTAGAATGAGATCCGAACCTTAGACCTCCAATACACATGACATGAGCTTAACCATTGAGATAAGGAGTTTATCTTGATGTATAACACAATTAGATTAATATGAGTAAGATGTATGATATGTGCAATAAATGCACTTCGTACACAACTTTTTATTGTTACTAGTGGGACAGGCCCGTGCATATGCACGTGGCATATTTTTTCCATGTGTTTATTTTTTAGTAACACTCTTTTCATCAATGATTATTAATATTACTCTTTATAAAATTTCATTGCACATGAATAGTAGTTCCTTGCACTTTGCATAAAGTATATTTTGGTTAGTAACCGGGTAGAGCAATCTTCTTTAATCCCTTGATTGTTATGTAGTATAAGAAGGCTAGTTGTGGATTACATTAAGCCATTCAATTCCCATATCTTCTTCAATCAATACTAACACCGCAAAAAATATATGCATAATTAATATTAACGTTAGTCAAATTAAATCATCTTATTTTTCAAACAAAAGTTTGCACTCAACAAAGAGAGCACCAAGTATATCAATTTATTGAATTCAATCTTTTAATTTCTTTGAAATAAATTCCACATCAACCATGAACAAATTAAGTTATTAAAAAATATAACACATGAAAATATTGGAAATCAACAAAGTTCTTTGGATATATTGTACTTTCTTGATGATTCTTCGATTCATAAAAATTAAATAAGATTATGAATAAAAATAGGTTTTCCACGAGCAACCTACATAGAAGAAGTCAATCCACAAACACGATTATCTTTTAAGTGTGCATAATATGATTATCTTTTATATTGAACATATAATTTTTTTAAATAATATGCATATTTTATTTTTAATAAAAACTATCTCATTTGGACGGGTCATTAATTGAGGTATGGGTATATCATTCATGTTGTAATTGAAATATGTATGACTTCAACAACTGATCCTTATATTAGCCTTTTTCCTTCTTTTTGATATGTAGTAGTCATATAGGAGAATATAAATGGACAAAAGAATTACGAATTCGAATCAACTATCTCATTTTTCCTTCTTTTCAATTTATTAATAGATTAACTTATCTAGCATAAATGACAAAAAAAATATTGTCGGTTATCCATGACAATTCGAACAATATTTTACATAATGGTATATGTGTTAATATTCTTAAAATTAATTATATAAGCTAACAATATATCCTAAAATTAGTGAAAAACTAAGATAAATGAATATAAAATCATCATAATTCAAAAAAGATATAAAAAATGTATACTTAAGATAAACAAACTTAAAATAGCATATTGTAGAGCATAAAAAATATGAAATGATCACATAGTATAGGTCCTTATATCATGAATTGCCACTACTTATTAGAAAAATTTGAAAGAAAATGCAATCTTGTATTTTTGTATAACTTCATGAGAGTTGTTTTACTTGAGGTTGTAATATCCGCGATATTCCAAGAATTTTAAATCGAATTATAATATAATATTTATTATAATAAATTATTTTCTTTTCTCTAATTAAAAAGGAGAATTTCTAAATATCAAATTAACTTCTATTATCTCTTTTAAAAGAGATTATCAAGAAAATTAAAATAAATAAAATATAATAAATTGTATGAAGAGCTTGAATTAATAAAGAGGGAATTAAAAATAATGTCTTTTAGAGATTAATTTTATTTTATAAAGTAAATTACATAAAAGCCTAAAAATCTAGTTACAAGCTTGGTAAAAAGAATGCAAGAGCCGGTATTTGAACCCGAGACCTCTTGCACTCTACCCCCCACACGCCCCTCTCCAATTTCCACTAGACCAATTGCAATTTCTTGTTCACTTAACCCAACCTTTTCCTCTTATATCAAATAGCTTCCTTCTAGACTAATGTCTGATTGATTTACGTTGATTTGAAAAGTGGTCATTGCATGCCTCCTCCACCTCCCTTTGCTTGTTGAACCTCCATTCTTACCTCACCCTCTCATCACCATGGAAGAAGCACACAAAGGACCAATGGTTGAGCACTCCCTTCACCACCATTGGTGAATCCTCCATGGAATGGATCCATGGCTCCTCCCAAGTTGCCTATAAAAAGGGCTCCTATTCACGCTCTTCCATCACACATTCAACTCTTTTCTTTCTCTCCTAGCAAGAGCTTTCTAAATTCCCAAAAAATCAGCCCAACTCCAAGGCAATTCCTCCATTAAAACACCACAAAAACACCATCCAAACTCCCTCTTGCTCCTCCTTGCTTGCTCGCCGGACCGCCCAGCCCCATCGGGAGAGCCACCAGCCGATCGCCGCGCCACCTGCACGCCGTCGAGCCTCGCCGGAGCCCCTGGCCGCGCCGCCCCTGTCCGCCGGTCCCCTCCCCTGCTCTTCTCCAGTGTTTTGTAAACAACATAATACCCAAAAGTATAAATCCTAATCCTCATATTTTTTATTTCAATTTAAGTATTTATAATTTAGTGAATTTATTTTATGAAAGGCTAGAAACCAAAAAGGAATAAAAATATTAAGTAAAAAGACTTTGTTAGTTGGGTACTAGAAACAAATTTGATTTACCATGGTAACTTAAGATTATAAACAAATAGATAAATTTTTATTGTATTTATTAGAAGCATGCTTATTACATAATATAAGTAGTGATATAAAATAAATTATAGCATGCCAAATCAATAGGTTAATAGAATCACCTTCATAAGGAAAGAAAATGAGAATTTTAGAAAATATGAATTTGTGCATGTCTTAGATTTTGATGCTATCTTATTATGTAATGTTAATAATGAAGATAAGTTATTAAATAAATTCATTACTCAATAAAACATAAAATAGTTACCTCTAAGTATAAAGCTACTACAAATAAGATTTTTTATTAATAATTTAAATATGACTATAAAGTAAATTAGGTTGAAGCATGAAATTAGAACATGGTGATGTTAGTATTTTATGACATTCTATAGAAATAAAATGTAGAGAAACTTTATAAAAGAATTATTGTTCAAAACTTGTAGTAATAGGCTATAGTTTGATCTTGGATATTGTTTTAGGAAGATATAATATTAATTAATGAATATTTTACTAAAGGCATATATGAGAAAAATATTAGTTTAATAACCTCTAAGTGTAGAGATTTGTCACAAGACATAAGTTTTAGGTTAAATATATAAAGTAGGATATTACAAATATTCTAGGATATTATTATAGCATAAAGTGACTTGTATGGAAAGAAATCCCTTAGATATAAGGAAGATATTTTTTTATAAACTAAAATATTATAATAATAGATATAATTATGAAGTGGGATATCTATAAGTCATGATTATATTTTTACAAGACATGAGGATATTAAAGTCTATGATCAAAGATATTTTATAAGCATTATAATATAAAAGGATTATAGGAATAATATAAACAAGGATAATGTGATATATAGTAATTTTAGTAAGTTACTTTATAAAGAAAGTAGAAATTTCTAATTATGGAAACTTCCATGTAGAGGGACTATAAGCATGACAACTTTATTTAATGAGAATTATGTAAGTAAATACAATTCTATTAAGAAAATATTATTAATAAAGTATTCTAGATAAGGGAGACAATATTCTAAGGTTCACCCAAGAATAATCGGAAATTTAAAAGTAATAGTTTAACTAACATAAATAAGTAAAAAAGATTATTTTAATAATTATTTTAATAAAGGTTTTACGGAATAATAAGGATATTACAAAACCAAAATAATAATAAAGAAATATTATTATTTTAAGGAAAATAAATTTCTAAATTATTATTGTAATAATTTAGAATCTCAAACCCTCTTATAAAATATTATAAGAGGTAATCCGAACTTTAGAAGGAAAACCATGATTTAAGCCTTTTCGTAAATTTTTGTATCGATAGGTCGGAATCCTCACTCGTAGTCGGGAATCGCATAAGTTTCGTCAAAGCTCGTTTGTTAGAACTCACTACGCTAAGGCAAGTGGAATTTCCCCTTGTGGCCTTTTACATTCGTCTACATGATAATTCTCGATGTTGGGAACGACTTGTATGCTTAAATAAAAATGAACCTAGGAAATATCGATTGCTAAAAATAACGACTATTGTTAGCATAGATCGCTTTATATATTTTTTGTTAGGATTATTTATGTTAGTGTGGTTATCATCTTGATTGTCTACGGTCTCGCTCAGAGATCAACATCGAACGAACTAGTGAGGGGCGCGGAGTAGCCGACGCCTCTACATAACCCCACTAAGTCGTAAGTGCCTACGCGTTTGAAGTACGACTTTCGGGATCATGACCCCATCCGCTCCGATTGCAAGGAGGGATGAGCACACTCTAGCTAAGTGCCGGGAAACTGAGTTTTTCCCTTGGGTGGCTCAGATTATCCGTGTCCCACCAGTTTCACTTATAAATCATAAATGAAATCGAACGTCTTTTTGTCACTAAATAAGATAAGTGCCCAATGCACAATTAACACACCAAAACCGGACCGGTCTCAAATGATCGATCCAGCTCTCGGTCTGCTCAGGGCACGAGAGGTTTTTGACTTGTATGAATTAATTAACGTTCCCAACATACTTTCTACTCCAAAGAAGTCTACAATCTAGTAGTTCTTCTCTTGCTTTTCGAACTATCCCCGCATGGGATATGTTCTCCTTCGTACCTTTAAGCTCCACATAAACGAGTCCATCGTAAACACAACCCTATTACCTCCTTCGCTAAGACTTGAATTTACTAAAATACCCTCGGGAAGTTCTATTCCCGCTTGCTTAGTCTCCTAGACTAATTCCTCTTTCCGCATGTTTGCTTGGCATTCTATCGCCCCTCGCGAATTATGTCAGATCCAGGGAACCATAACAAGGCGTAAAGTGAAGTGAAGTGAAGGAAGTTCAAGAACGTTCAAGATGTACTTATCTTTTCATTTTGGTTTAAGTTTCGCTTTATCTCAAGAACATTGTGGTTTGATATTCGATTTCAAGGAACTTTAAGTTTGAAGACAATGTAAGATATTTTGTACGAACCAAGTCTCCCTCGGGAGCACCCTTTTTCAATTATGAATAATGTTTTATTCCGCATTTTATGTTCTATATCATTCTAAAAGCCTTGGGTGACTTTGGACGGTAAAATCCGAGGTCACTGGCGGTAATACCCAATGTTGCAAAATAGGGGTGTTACAGAGGTTGTATATCTTCTTGAGAGTTGTTTGCTTGAAGTGAACTTTGGTTTATATTGTATAGTAAACAATCGTAGTGACAATAGCTCTTCTTACCTGATAAAAAAATAACAAACAATCAGAAATAAAATATTAAAATTCAATGAGAGACGAACAAAATGAAATCAAGATCACTCTTCTCTTTCGACCAAAAAAAGATCACTGCTCTCTTTACATTTCTTCGATGCTCAGTTGCTCCATATAACATATTTCCCTCCTTCCTCATTCACCCTATATATAATGCTATTTTTAACAGTTAAAAATTAGGATGATTAATAATTAACTGAACGTTATAATTAGGGTTGTAAAATGTGATAAATATGAAATAATGACGGTTGTTATATACTTGAGAATTTAAGGGAGAAGAATAGAAGATGTACTGTCAAAAGTCAAGATACATTGACATCTTTTTATATGTATTTTAAAAGATAATTTTTTGCTTTTATTTTTTAAAAGGCTATAATAAAATTTCATTTAGGAACCTTTTTCGTTTCTAGGTGGACAAACTCCTGTGATGCACAAGTCAATTTCTCAAAATGTATTTATATATTATAAATTTGATTGCACGTATTATTTCGTGATATTCGTCTAATATATATGAAAATTATTACAGTTTTTTAATTCCCATTCATCTTATCATCACTAAAATCTTATAGTTAGAACATGCAATATTAAACAAGGGCTAACAACCTATTTTATATGATAAAATATTTAAATTATCACTATTAGTTAAGAAACTTGGTGGTTACTAAATAAAGATGAAAATGAATACACTAATTAAAATGTTAATTTATTCAACTCATATGGGTCTTCTTCATCATATTTCACAAAGACAGGCTCAAAATACAATTGAAGATTGTTTGAATTATTTATATTTTATAAGTATTTTTAATGGACAATAAATAGGATAAAAACTAATTTGAAATATTGAAGAACTAAACGATTAGCTAAATTTGGTATTGATAGAAGATTTTGAACCTTTTTCAATTGATGGGCAAACTCAAACCTATATACAAGAGGATAAGATACGATACTATCTTTACTTTATAATTAAATCAATTAATATTTGTCTTGGTATATAATGAGGTGTTCTATATATACCTTTTTGTCGAAGATAATTATCTGGTAAGAGATTTTTTTTGTTTAATTACCTATCATCACTTCTATTTTTGCTTAATTGCTTAGGGTGGTTGACGGGTTATCCTGATCTGTGAATTGCATGTGTCTTCATAAACTAAGAGGAAGATAGTGAAAAAAGAATATTGATCAACATGTACCTCTTAACATGATCCACCCATCCCACCCGTCGTGGTTTTGTACTCCACCAAATATAGTACAAAATCGTTTTGTACGCTAAACCGTAGAATACGTACAAAAACAATCTGAGTAGAGTATAAAATTTGCGACGGAGAGAAGAAACACCCGATGAGACATACAAATAAACGCTATTTTTAACTGCTATTTAAATTTGTAAGAGTTTAGAAAAAGTGGCCTATGGTAGGTCGATTTGGAGAGTTGATGTGAGTTTGAGGATATCCCATGTACTATTTATATAGAATTGCATGTGTCTTCATAAACTAAGAGGAAGATAGTGAAAAAAGAATATTGATCAACATGTACCTCTTAACATGATCCACCCATCCCACCCGTCGTGGTTTTGTACTCCACCAAATATAGTACAAAATCGTTTTGTACGCTAAACCGTAGAATACGTACAAAAACAATCTGAGTAGAGTATAAAATTTGCGACGGAGAGAAGAAACACCCGATGAGACATACAAATAAACGCTATTTTTAACTGCTATTTAAATTTGTAAGAGTTTAGAAAAAGTGGCCTATGGTAGGTCGATTTGGAGAGTTGATGTGAGTTTGAGGATATCCCATGTACTATTTATATAGAGTTGTTAGATGGATTTCTTTTTGAAATTTTGTTGTAGCAAATAACCGAGTGTTTTGGATCAAAAAAATAAATGACGGAGCGTTTACTCCTGCGGTCCTGCCTCACAAAAAAATTAACTTCATATTTAATTGGTTAAACATACGGTAATTTTGTGATAGGCGTTTTTAGGAGAGAAGAGACCGATGAGCGATGAATTTGTATTTACTATAGGCCAAATTTAATAGTATTAAATATAGTAATTAGTGGATCTGAGGGAGTTGGATTGGTATGATATTAAGCTAATTTCTTCTACGGTTTTACGGTTGAAGTGGACACTTGATTTTTGTTCAAAGATTGAATTACAATGAATAATTAAGTAATCTCCAGTTCAACCAAAAAAAAAGTAATGTGCAATAATATATATGCATGAACCTAGTTTTAAGTAGTTCTTACTTAATTAAAAAAATCAATCTCGGTTTATAGATTTGTGTATACTTATAATATATACTTTGGTCCAAATGCATTAAGCAAAAATCCATATAACGTACGTTTTGAGTATTTTATGTATGGTCATTCTCTAAATGTGAATCTCAAAATAAATTTTGAAACTTGTAAAGTGTGGGTTAAATTAATCTATAGACTTGTACGCATGAATTATACGAAGTATTTCATTTCGAATGCTTTTAATATGAAGCCTAAATTGAACCCAAATATAATTAGGCGCTGATAACGTTTCAAACAATTTAAAAGAGGAGACTGTTGTATGGCCATTGAAGAAAAGTCATCCCAAGAGGTAAATGAATCTGAATTCTTTTCTCTTCTTTCTAAAAAGTCTAGGAAACAATTAGTTGCTATCATTGAAAAGCTTGGAACTCAGGCTACTGAGTTAAGAGAAAAAGTGGACGAAAATGAAGAAACCATTTTCAACCTCTTCGATGATAATAAACTCTGGTCTAGCAAAGCTATTGAGCTTGAAAAAATTTCCTCTCCTAAGTCAACTACTTGTGAGTCATGCACTGATTTCAATTCTCAAGTCAATGACTTGCGAAAACAAGTCGATGACCTAGAAAAGCAAGTCATTGACTTAGAAGGGGAAAGACTTATGCTTAAGCTTGGAAATGCTAAGTTGTCCACTGAGTTAGAAAAGCTTAAAGTTGAGGATGAGACTAAAAGAAAGAAATGGTTGGATGTGTTTGTTGCTGAAAAGGCTCAAGAGGTTAGAATTGACAATAAAAAGAAGTTTGTGAAGGAGGTAGACAGATCTGGAATTGGCTTTGTTCATGCACCCAATACTCAGGGTACCAAGGCTGCTCCCCTTGTGTTTAAATGTAAAACCCCTATGTGTAGTGACAATGCAAGTTGTTCTACACATGTGGTGGCTAAGCCTGACAAAGGGAAGAAACAGTGGTATCCTGATCAAAAGGTGCACAACATATGGCAAAAACAAGTCCAGAACTCGGCTCTGTCACAAATTAATTTTCAATCTCACAGCAACAACAAACCCATCTATCCGGGCTATAACAACTATGTGGCCCTGAAGTCTCATAGAACATGTTGGTACTGCGGCAAGGCTGGTCATTACCAATATGATTGTCACAAAAAGGACAGGGATGAGAAAATGCCAAGTCACGGACTATAGATGATAGTCGTGACAAACCTGTTGTCGATGACTGTCCTCCAGGATCTGTTTGTGCTAGTTGCAATAAGTGTTGTCCTAGAAATTACTTTGTTGCCAAACCCAGTGGAGTTAGACAACTCTGGGTTCGTAAGAACTAATTTTTTCAATGCAGCTTGAAGTGGGTGACAAGGAGTCTTGGTTTATTGATAGTGCGTGCTCAACTCATATGTCGGGGAACCCCAGGGATTTCGTCTCACTTCAAAAATACAAAGGAGGTAAGATTACCTTCGGAAACAATAGTAAAGGTGATATTTTAGGTATTGGCCAGGTAAGATTTTCTGAAAAACTGACTATAGATAATGTGTACTTGGTTGAAAATCTTGGTTTCAAGTTATTAAGTGTTTCTCAGATGTGTGCTAATGGAAAAATTCAAGTTGTTTTTGATAAACAAGGTTGTCAGGTGATAGAAAGTCACTCGGGGAAAATCCTTCTGAAAGGGGTGTGTGAAAACAATCTCTATAAAGTGGACTCCTGTTTCTAACCCGAGGAAAAAGTGTGTCTTAGAACAGTTACTGATGTCGCCGACCTCTGGCACAAAAGATTTGGTCATGCGAGCTTTCAACTCCTTGACAAACTTCATAGACAAGAGCTGGTTAGAGGGCTACCCAAAATAGATCCAATCAAGCATGAAGTTTGTGAAACATGTGTAAGAGGTAAGCAAGTGAAGTCATCCTTTCAATCCAAGAAGGAGGTAAGTACCACTAAACCCTTAGAGCTTATTCATATTGATTTATGTGGTCCCATGCAAGTCCAAAGTCGTGGTGGAAATAGCTATATTTTTATCATTGTTGACGACTTTTCACGGTATACTTGGACAATTTTTCTATCTTCTAAATATCAGGTTTTTGAAGAATTTGAAGCATGGGTAAAGGTTGTTGAGAAAAAGCTTGGAGTTACTCTTGTGTCTGTCAGATCAGATCATGGAACGGAATTCGACAACTCTAAGTTTTTGGTTTTCTGCAAGAAGAATGGCATAAGTCACAACTTTTCAGCGCCAAGCACTCCTCAACAAAATGGCGTGGTTGAGAGGAAGAATCGTGCCTTGGAGACCATGTCGCGGACCATGCTTATCTCAAGTGGTCTTTCAAGAAATTTCTAGGGTGAAGCCATTAATGCATCTTGCTATGTGATGAATCGAGCCATGCTTCGTCCACTTCTTCGAAAAACTCCTTATGAGCTGCTTAGAGGAGTTAAGCCTAGTGTCGCCCACTTACGCACTTTTGGGTGCAAATGCTATGTTCATAATAATGGTAATGACAGTCTGGTAAAATTCGATCCAAGGAGTGATGTTGGCACTTTTGTAGGTTACTCCCCTCATAGCAAAGCCTACAAAGTATTCAACAAAAGGACGAGGAAGATTGAAGAAAGTGTTCATGTCGTATTTGATGAGAACACGATGGGAGGCTCGATGATTGAGGATCATGATGATGGTGATTAAGGATATTATCTGTTTCAAGATGATCCACTTCCAGTTGCTGCATCAGAAAAGAAAACAGTAGTCAGTGACAATGTTGATGTCGCCGACTCAGACAGAACAGGGGGAAGTGATCATGACAGTGACAATGCTGGTGTCACCGACTCAGACAGAACAGGGGGAAGTGACCATGATCAAAGAACAAGTGACGATGAGACAAATGATGATAAAACGCCTGAGAGTTGCTCAAGTTCAGAAGATTCTAATGAAGAGTTAGAGAGAACGCCACAGACTCAAGTCAGTGACTTGACAAATCTACAGGTTAGGAATTACCAACAGAAAAGTGCTCATCCAGTCACTAACATCATCACTGATTTCTCAAAGGGTGTGAAAACTAGATCTTCTCTGAACAATTTCTTTGCTTTTAATGCTTTCATCTCAATGTTAGAGCCTAAAAATGTTGAACAAGCATGAAAGATTCAGATTGGGTTAGTACCATGCAAGAGGAGCTTCATTAGTTTGAGAAAAATAAAGTTTGGCACTTGCTTCCAAGGCCAAAGGGAAGAGCTGTCATTGGAACACGCTGGGTGTTCAGGAATAAATTGGATGATGAAGAAAATATGGTCAGAAATAAAGCAAGGCTGGTAGTTAAGGGATATAATCAGCAGGAGGGCATTGACTATGATGAGACATTTGCTCTAGTGGCTCGTCTTGAAGCTATACGTTTGCTCATTGCCTATTCTGCGCATCATGGATTCAAGCTACAACAAATGGACGTCAAGACTGCATTCTTGAATGGATATCTGAAGGAGGAATTGTATGTTGAACAAACTCTGGGTTTTGAAGATGTCGCCCACCCGGATGATGTCTACAAATTGGACAAAGCTCTTTATGGATTGAAGCAAGCACCGCGTGCTTGGTATGATCATTTGTCACAATTCTTGATTCAACGTGGTTATGTTCGAGGAGAGGTTGACAAGACTCTGTTCTTGTTGAAAGAAGGAATCCATACGCTTGTTGTTCAGGTCTATGTCGATGACATTATCTTTGGTTCAACAGATGATAAGTTGGTGAAGAAGTTCGTTGACCTCATGTCTAGTGAGTTTGAAATGAGTATGGTCCGTGAGCTCAAGTTCTTTTTAGGACTTCAAGTTGTTCAAAGTGAGGATGGAACACGAGTTCATCAATAAAAGTATCTTAGAGAATGTGTTAAAAAGTTTGGTCTCAAAAACGCCAAACCTTTTGATACTCCTATGTCACAGACTACCTCACTTGGAAAAGATGAAAAGGATCCAGAAGTCAATGCTACTATGTATCGGGGTATGATTGGATCATTGCTCTATCTTACAGCAAGTAGACCTGATATTGTGTTTGGAGTTTGCCTATGTGCTAGATTTCAGGGTGATCCAAGAGAGTCTCACTTGAAAGCTGTTAAGAGAATCATTCAATATCTTAAGGGGACTGATAATCTCTGTTTATGGTATCTAAGAGGTTTTGATTTTGAGCTTGTTGGCTATACAGATGCTGATTTTGCTAGAAACCGGGTTGATAGAAAAAGCACTTCAGGGATGGCTCAATTTATTGGGCCTTGTATTGTCTCATGGGGATCTAGAAAGCAAAATTATGTGGCTCTATCAACGGCAGAAGCAGAGTATATTGCAGCTGCAGCGTGTTTTTCACAACTCTTATGGATCAAGCAACAAGTCAGTGACTATGGTGTGAAGTGTGGGTCAGTGCCCATACTATGTGACAACACTAGTGCAATCAACATCTCAAAGAATCCGGTGCAACATTCGAAGACAAAACACATTGAGATAAGGCACCACTTTCTTCGAGATTATGTAGAAAAAGGCATGGTCACTATGGAATTCTGTAGAACAAGTGATCAAAGAGCAGACATCTTCACAAAGGCCTTGAATCGTTAACCCTTTGAACAACTCCGCATGGAATTAGGTATGATCTCTCTTCAATGATCTATTTCCCTACATAAATTCCCTCGATAATTGGCTAGAATTGATTGCTTTGCATATGTTTTGAAGTCATGCTTTTATGGTATAATTCTTTACATTATTGATAGACATCATGTTTAGGAAACCCCATGCATTGGACTTGTCGATGACTTTTACTACATTCAGTATGTGTACAACCTTTTTGAGCTCTTTGCTTTTAGCCCAAAAGAATCAACCTGATGATCCTAACCCTCATTACAAGCCCAAATGATGGTTGATTCTAATGCTTGTCCCTGACCTATCATATTTTGAGAGTCTCTATGAGCCCGTTTTGAATTTCCTTATGAAATGGAGACTTATCATCATGATCGACAAATCCTCAAAAATAATGTTTCATACTTGGTTTGTTTTGGCACTCCCTGTTCAACCCCAATGCCAAGTAAGTTCTTTTTAGAGAAGGTCATGGAATGTGCAAATGTCATGGACAAATATGTTGAGATGAGAAAACAGGTTTGATGGTCGCTGATATGAGCAAGGTCAGCGACTGTGAAAATTGACGCATGAATCACATCAGAATATTAAGAAGATTGGTTGTTTGTTTTTGGAAAGAAATTTTTCTGATCGGAGCTTGATTCGATTGAAGTGATACTTTCCAATTAAGAGAGAACAAGTTCCTTTATTACCCTACCTCCATCCTCATGTAAAAGCTTCATGAACCTAAACACAAACCAAGAAACCCTAACTGTGTCACTTGAAACTAGAACGCTACGCCAAACGGCGCAACCGGTAAGCGTTTTCGGAATCGAGTGACACACCCAAAAAAGGACGAGGAGAGTGCTAAGGAGGATTTGGAGAAAGAGTTGGTTAAAACTCAAATTTTGGAGGCAAAGGAGTTGAAAAATCTAAGAAGACGGAAACAAGGGCTCTAGAACTAGAAGGAGACGAAAAAGAAGAAGGTGACCAAAGAGTAAACAAGGAAAAAGAAGAAGTCGGTGACTTGCGAAAAGTCACTAACAAAGATGACTCTGGTGATGTCCACAACAAAGTTCTGAAAGAGGTCACACCTTCTAAGCAACCTATAGTTCTATATGAAGAAGGTACTCAATTTGATCCTAATGTTAAAATTTATGGAGTTTGAAGAGAGGCTTGCTTGTCTCAGTTCTGAGTCACTGACTGTTGTATGTCCATGACCCTCTCTATCCCTCTCTTCTACCCTTACCACATTATCTCTCTAGGTTAAAAGATTTATCTTTAGTTCGATATGGTTGTACTGCATTTCTGAATTGTTTGTTTTTGCATCGTACATTATATCTTGCTTTGGTGGATGACTATCTATGACTGTTTTGATATTATGTTTTAAGTTTCCATATTTTGCCTCTGATTTCTTTTCTTGTTTAGCAATCTTTTTGATGATGCCAAAAGGGGGAAATAACCGGGGGAATAGATTTAAAGGGAGGGATCTAAAAATTGAAACCATGTGGATACTAAGCTTAGGGGGAACTTTTTATGATTTTTGTGTTTGCTCTTTATGCTATGATGTTTCTTGTGTGTTTTAAAGATCATATCAGGACAGGTTGTTTGTCACCATCAAAAAGGAGGAATTTGTTAGGAGATCTGTGTTTTGATGGTTCCAAGGAAGTCAGTGACTTCGAGTTTGCAACCCAAGTCGGCGACTTGGCAAAGTCACTGACCTGACCAGATGATAAAAAAAAACTATTTATGGAAGGAACGCACAAATCGTGTGCGATTGTTTGCAGGACAACTGGGGCATTAATTTATGGAGAATATCATCAAAAAAGAGTGCTAAAATCATAAGAGGATTATATGATTCCATTGAGATATTTTATGTGTATGTAAATGTTATATTAGGAAAGATCTTGTAAGATTGTGTGGGATATTATTTCCTTAACCGAATAGGAAATAGTATTACACGAAATCACAACTTATTCTAGCTTAAATACTGCATTTCTTTAGGTTAGAATTAAGGACTTTCGTGCATGATTGTATATCTTAAGAAAAAGAAAAGAGAGAGTTCTAGGTTGAAGAAGTCTCGAGTGTTCTTAGGCATAGCGTGAGGTTGAGAGTGTAGGTACAAAGGTAGAGCGTGGTTCAAGGTTGTGGGATTCAACTTGTACAGGGGAGAGCTTTGTAACACTCAAGAAGTCAATAGAGCAAGTCTAAGGACTCTTGAAATCTGACCAAGTGAGAAGCTTGGAAGGAAGTGGTTTTTCTCTAAGTAAACTAGTTGGTTTACGAAGAGTTTCCACTATACATCGCTTGTCATTTACAGTTTGGTAATATCTTTCCTGTTTGATTAATTATTCCGCTGCTTATTTCAAGGTCACTGCCTTTACCAAAGTCGGTCACTTCGACTGTTACTCAAAGTCGACGACTTCGTAGGAGTCGCCGACTCGTTTAAGTACTAACGATCCTACAAAGAGAAAAGAGTTAAGATTTATTTACCTCTTGGGATGACTTTTCTTCAATGGCCATACAACAGTCTCCTCTTGTTGGCGACACCTCATTGTCATCATCAGACATATCCCAAGTCGCCATCATTCCTTTGTCTGCTTCTCCAGTTCTTCTTCTAGGACATTGCTTAGCAAAATGTCCTTTAGCCTGAAATTTATACCAAGTCACTTCCTTCATGTCCTTTCCGTTCTTCCTATCTTTGAGGATTGAAGGCTTCCATAAGGAGTCACTGAGAACATTGTTGGTTAAAGACATTTTCCTGTAAGAAAAGTACTAAAAACACAATCTAGAGCCTTAGCTCTCATACCAATTGTAGGATCGTTAGTACTTAAATGAAACGGTGACTCCTGCAAAGTCATTGACTTTGAGTAACAATAGAAGTCACCGACTTTGGTAAAGTCAGTGACCTTGAAATAAGCAGCGGAATAATCAAACATGAAAGATATTACCAAACTGTAAATGACAAGCGATGTATAGTGGAAACTCTTCGTAAACCAACTAGTTTACTTAGAGAAAAACCACTCCCTTCCAAGCTTCTGACTTGATCGGATTTCAAGAGTCCTTAGACTCGCTCTATTGATTTCTTAAGTGTTACAAAGCTCTCCTGTGTACAAGGTGAATCCCACAATCTTGAACCACGCTCTACCTTTGTACCTACACTCTCAACATCACGCTATGCCTAAGAGCACTTGACTATACCACTTGTACAAATCTCACGCACAAGTCTTCTTCCCTACTCGTACGAATCCCACACACGAGTCTTCTTCAACCTAGAACTCTCTCTTTTTCTTTTTCTCAAGATATACAAATTATGCTCGAAAGTCCTTGCTTCTAACCTAAAACAACTCAGTATTTAAGCTAGAATAAGGTGTGATTTTGTGTAATATTATTTCCTATTCGGTTAAGGAAATAACATCACATGCAATCTTACAAGATCTTTCCTAATATAACATGGACACACATAAAATATCTCAATGGAATCATATCATCTTCTTTTGATTTTAGCACTCTTTTGTGATGATATTCTCCATTATAAAAAACGTCCAAGTTGTCTTGCAAACAATCGCACACGATCTATGCATTCCTTCAATAAATAGCTTTCGTCGCCAGCTGGTCATGTCAGTGACTTTGCCAAGTCGCCGACTTGGGTTGTAAACCTTTGCCTTCTTCATCAGCGTTGCCCAACTCAGCATCTACCATCTCATCAACAGAGACAACGTCCTTACCAACATCCCCTGGCATCCACTAGCTTGAAACCCATTTTTAGAATAATGTCATGGTTGAGGTTCTTGACGTGCTCAACTTCTTCCTCAGCTTCGTACACCTCATGATGCTTCAGAATCTTCTTAACGATAGAGAAAAAAGTAAGAGCATGTCATGAATTTTCTCTCACAGACTGCATGTGGAGGAGCAACAACCGAGCAAAGTTCACGGGTTCCTTCTTGAGAATCTTTTCCATGACTAAGACATCCTGAATCATGGTGATGCTACGTTTTTCCCCTTAGAATGAGGTTGCTTATGACCTAGGTGAAGAGAACCTTGCGTTGAGCACTCATTGAGTTTGTAACAAACGAACCACTGTCAACTTCTTCCACCTTAGTCACAAACCTCAGCAACTCATGTGAGTCTACCTCCTCAAGCCATGAACCCATGTGATAACTTCTCACCATTGATCGCATACGTTCCCATGGTTATTTTTTCCCTATCATCCACAGACAAAGACTTGTAAAACTCTTTGACTAACCCTGCATTGAACCTTCCTCTTCATAAAAAAATGTCCCCAACCTTGGGACTTTAGCAAATCAGAAACTCCTTGTAACCTTGTAGACTCGATGAACTCATCATCAACAATGAGTTCCTTCACAAAATCCCTTTCAACAACATTGATTCCCCCTTCAGCCTTGGTATCCACACTCGACTTTTTAGGTTCATACTCGCAGCAAGTCGTCCACTCACTCTAGTAGGATCCTTCCTACTCTTTTTCCCCTCATCATTTTCTTAGAAACAAGTGAGTCCCCATCCTCAAAACTAGCATGTATAGGAGATACTTCCCTTCCCCATTTTCTAGTCACCTTAGCCACATACCCTCTAGTCTTAGGTTTCCTAACCTCTTCAGTTTTCTTAACATCCTCATCATCAAATTTTCCAGAAGATTCCAAAAGATTCCTAGCAATATCTTTCTTTGATTTAACCCTAGAAGCAGAAGCAACAACCTTAAGATTAGACAAAGTAGGATCACTGGGTGTACTTTGTTCAAAATCATCATGACCTTCAATGTTCAGTGGTTGCAAAGGTGAGTCAAGAACTTGTACTGTGTCGATCACTTTGACTGTGTCAGTGACCTAAGGAAGGTTGTCAACCTGGGCATCCTTTTTACCAAAGCAACAATAGTCGTCTTCTGCACGAGGTCTGCTTCTTTCTCAATTTCTTGAGTGTCGATTGCTTCGATGGATTGTACCACATCTTGTATTGAATTGAAATCCCCTTGCATGTCTCTTGTTTCAGGATTTATGAGCCCTAAATCTTGTTCCATCTCAACCTACTCCTCCGGTTTCTCTTGTAAAATTTGTGGATTTGGGGAAGATTTTTGAGGCAAGATTTGCATATTTTCTAGTAAGGTTTGGTCTTGAGGGTTTTCTTGACAAACGACAAGATTTTCGGATGGGTTTTGAGAGGATTGGCCAATTTCTTGAGATTAAGAAGGATTTGCGGCTTTGATCAATAGTGGAGTTGGGTTTTGGTTTGCTTTGTTAATGGAGGCAAACAATAGGGCTAGGGTTTGTGGGTAAACCACTTTTCCAAGCAAGAGAGCCATGGAGCGTGGGGATTTATTGCCAAGAATAGGAGACGATGGGTTAGAGTTTGAGGCCATTGGAGCTTTTTGGAAAAGCTTGAAGCTTTTGGAGAATTTCAAAGAGAAGGAAACGAAGAGGAGCGAGAGACTAAACAGAATAATGCAAGAGAGAGAGGTGTACCTTTTCAATATTTATTTCCTCTTTATTTAAGAAAAGCCCTACTGTAGAATATTTGATGGTGAATCTTCATAAAGATCTCGTTGAAAGAATTTACAAAAAACCAACCTTTTTCAAAAAGATTTCCAATTTCAAAAAGATGTCGTTGAAGAAAGTCGGTTTTTGTCATTCACTGAAGTCAACGTTCAGGACCTGAACTAAGCCACCCACTTATACAAAATGTTTTACACAAACGAAGTTCCTCACTTGAGTCATACTCGCTAACCTTTCTCAAGTGGCCAACATCCATCAAAAAATAGAATACGCCTGGTTCTTTGGAGTGTTGCACGGGGTGACAATGAGAACCACGGGAAATTATATTTATATGAATTTGTCAACCATGTAGATAAGTCTCCGTTTAACATAAATAACACAAAATAGGCTCATAGAGACTTCCTAACATGACATGCTTGGGTAGGTTGTAGAATCAACCATAATTTGTGCTTGTAATGAAGGTTATGAACATTAGGTTTGATTCTTTTGGGCTCAAAGAGAGGTTTCAAGATGACTTTAAAAGCATAACTTAAGAAGAAAGGAATAAAGACATAATGATATGGATGGTTCATGAGTGTGTGACATGGAATCATTCAAGACTTAACATGTTAACATCATGAGACTATTGAATCATAAAGAGAGCATCTAATCTAGTTAATCATTGAGGAAACATGGATAGGAAATAGATTATTCAGAGAAATCATACCTAGCTCCATGCAAAATTGCTCAAAGGGTTCACGATTACGAGCCTTTGTGAATATATTTGCACACTGGTCACTTGATTAGTAGAATTCCATGTTCACCAACCCCTTTTCAACACAATCACGATGGAAATGACGATGAATCTCAATATGTTTGGTTCGTGAGTGTTGAACTGTATTTTTGGAGATGCTGATGGAGTTGGTATTGTCACAAAGTATTGGAACTACATCATACTTCAACCTGTAGTCATGAAGTTGTTTCTTGAGCATAAGAAGTTGGGTACAACCTGCAACAACGACAATGTACTCAAATTTCGTAGTTGAGAGAGCAATTGAATTCTGTTTCTTAGACCCCCATGATACAAGATGTGGTCCAAGAAATTGAGCCATCCTTAATGTGCTTTTACGATCTACATGGATAGGGTGCGATGCATAAGAACGAAGAAGATCAGGTGTTAGTGGATGACCAGAAAATCAAACAAAGGTGGAAAAGGTACTTTGCAAAACTTCTCACCGAGGGGTACAAGCCACCAAAGGGGCCCCTTTCCCTAGGATTCGGATGGAGCTCAATTTCGACTAGCGCGTCTCTTAGGAGGAAGTTTCAGAGTTAGTTTATAAAATGAAGAATAGGAGAGTTATAGGCCCAAATGAGATCCTGATGGAATTTGAAAGTGTCTCGAGGTCAAGGGTTTACAAAGGCTCACCTCTTTGTTTAATGTTATCCATGTGTCAGCTAAGATGCTTCGAGCGTGGAGGCTTACAAAATTGTTCCCATTGTACAAGAACAAAGGAGATGTGTAACTTGGTGACAACTATAAGGGTATCAAACTCCTTAGCCACACAATGTAGTTATGGGAGAGGGTTATGTGCTGATGAGGATGTTGGTTTGTATTTCAAATAACCAATTCGGCTTTATGTCAAGTAGGTTGTCCAATGAGGCAATTCACTTCATGAGACTTTTGATAGAGTCGTTTAGGGAAAGGAAGAAGAACATGCATATGGTCTTCATGGACCTAGAGAAAGCTTAAGACAAAGTGCCTAGAGAGTTTTAGTGAAGGTGTCTCAAGGAAACGAGGGCCTGAATTGTACATTAGAATAATAAAAGACATGTATGATGACTCGTAGTTTTTCCACCATGGATGGAGACACAGGGTAATTTCGGGTCTAGGTAAGTTTATACCAAGGGTCGAATTTAAGTTCGTTCCTTTTTGCAATAGTGATAGACGTGTTGACAGAAACACTTTAAGGTGAAGTCCCATGGTGTATTCTCTTTATTGATTGTATTGTGTTGGTGGATGAATCTTGAGTTAGGTTCAACAGTAAGCTCGAGTAGTAGAGAGGGATCCTTGAGTCAAGAGGATTCAAACAAATCAGAACTTAGGCGAAGTAAGTAGAGTTCGACTTTGGACGGGCTTAAAGGGAGGTGTTGATATGATACTAGGTAATGTTTGTATCCTAAAGAAGGATAGTTTTAAATATTTGGGATCTTTCATGCAAAGCAAGGAAGTATCGATGCAAATATCAAACACCAGATCTTAGTAGGTTGGTAAAAATGGAGAATAGCGTGTAGGATCTTGTGCGACAAGAAAGTAACTCCTAAAATAAATGGAAAGTTCTCCAAGGTAGTTGTTAGGAGAATGATGTTGTACGGAGCAAAGTGTTGCCTCCCGAAAGGCACAAAAGCAGAAGATGATGGTGGTGGAGTTGGAGATGTTAAGCTAGTTGTGTGGATATATGAGATTGGAGAAATTGGGGAACAAACTCGTTTCAAACAAGGTTGGTGTAGTCATCATTAAGTATAAGATGCATGAGACGAGACTCAAGTTGTTTGGACATGTGAAACAAAGAAAACCAACCCGACCTTTTGCAGAGGTCTGAGAGCCTGAGCCTTGGGAATTGTTAATATGGAAGAGGGTGCCCCAAGAAGAGTTGAAAGAAAACCATCAAACAATACTTGTCCTTCTTATACCTAATATAGGAAATGACCAAGATAGGGCCATGCCAAAAGAGAATATTCAAGTTTAAGAGGGGTAGGGCTATAGGCCGGTGGGTGGGTTTTAGTTCTTTTCCCTAGTGTGTAAGGGTAGAAGGTCGTCCTAGTTACAAATTGTAGAATTTGGAGTTGCCCATGTGCATTTGAAATGGACATATTTAATATCTTACTCAACACCCAACGACTTACAAATTATGGAATATCTAATATATTAGAAAGTGAAGCTTTGATTTTGATGGTTTCAAACCTAAGAAAGTCTATGACATAGATTCTTGTATGAAGTCATATACATGTGAGAAGTTGTAGACATGTGAACCAAACTAGAATGAAAGATATGTTAGAATGTGTGTTCAAAACTTTGATAGGTTCCAAAGACAAGTGAAGTGGGCATTTTCGTATTTGTGAAATAGGTCACCAACTTACGCTCTGTCCCCGACATGAAGCAAAGGAGAACTGAAAAGATCTTGAAAACGTGTGAAAGATTGTGCACGGGATCATGATATTTTTGTTATGGATAGAATTCTCTCAAGATAAGATAAGGTATTGGCTTGCCTAATAACCTAATGAGTATCTTTATTGTTATATTTTTTATTCTTAGGACGATTTTATGAATTAGAAAAATATTATCATTCAAAATAGAATTGGAGGTAATATATTCTCTAAACCATTGAATTCATTCTATAAAAACCTGGATATTAGGTTAGAATAGTACGAACTCAATTGTGCATTATTTTGAAGATAAAAACTAGAGTGTTTGAGAGTTTAAAAAGGAAAAAGAAAGACAAGGCTAGGTTTTGTTATTGAGAGTAGGGTCTTGCTCGTTTCAAACAAGTGTTAGCATACTAGAGAGAGTAGGCTTAACTCCGGGTTGTTCTTGTAAGCGTACTCAGGAGATCAATAAAGCAAGCTACGACTTTTAATTCGACTAACCAAGAACTTGAAAGGGATTGGTTTTTCACTTAGTTCACTAATTCTTTTAACTAAAACTGATCACCTGGAAGGGAGTGGTTCTTGTAAGCATACTCAAGAAATCATTAAAATTGATCAACAAAATAAAATTGAAGTTGTGAACACTTTTTAATTTTTCAAAAGATGGGGGTGGAAATACTGAGGAACAAGAAGTTGTGATTCTGAAAATTCAAGCGAAGAAGATACCGACAAAGATGGAGTTTTGTAGAATAGGTGACCAACATGTAGCCGTAGGTATATTCACAAAGGCTTTGAATCGTGAACCCTTCGAGCAATTCCTCATGGAGCAAGGTATGATTTCCCTTAACTAAATCTATTTTCCTATCCATGTTACCTCGATGATTGGCTAGATTAGATAATCTTTTTATGATTCAGTAGTTTCATGAGTTTATGGTGTTAAGTCGTGAATGATTCAATGTTACCAACTTAAGAACCATGCATATCTTTTTGTCTTTAATTCTTGCTACATGAGTATTGATCTTTGTGCATCATGAAACCTCTCTTTGAGACCAAAAGAATCAAACCCGATGTTCCTAACCCTCATTAAAAGCACAAATGACGGTTGATTCTACAACCAAACCAAGCATGTCATGTTAGAGACCCTCTATGAGCTTATTTTTGTATTTATTGATTAAACAGAGACTTATATGCATTATTGACAAATCCATAATAAATATATCTTCCCTGGTTCTCTTTGGCACCTCTGGGGCAACACCTCAAAGAAACAGGTGTATTATCTTTCTATGGATATTGACAACTTGGGAAAAGTTAAGAGCAATGAAACATTTGGGGAACTTTGTCTGTGTGGAGAACTTTGTGTAAGTAGGGAACTTTATGCATGTGGGGAAATTTGACTTCAGATGATGACAAGAACCGACTTTCTACAACTACTATGAGCTTATTTTCTTATTTGTTGATTAAATAGAGACTTATATGCATGATTGACAAATCCATAATAAATATATCTTCCTTGGTTCTCTTTGGCACCTCTGGGGCAACACCTGAAAGAACCAGGTGTATTATCTTTCCATGGATGTTGACAACTTGGCAAAAGTTAAGAGCAATAAAACATTTGGGGAACTTTATCTATGCGGAGAACTTTGTGTTAAGAAGGGAACTTTGTGCATGTGGGGAAATTTGACTTCAAATGATGACAAGAACGGACATTCTACAACTACATCTTTTTAAATTTGGAAATCTTTGGAAGAAAGCTCTACTACTCAAGTGCGTTGTCAAAAAAAAAACTTTGGATTGCCATGAGGTTTATCAAGATGAGGGGGAAGTTAAGGTTGTAAGGAATCTAAACCATGAAATTGAAAAAATATGTTGAAAAAAACAAGGAGAAGAAGAAGAAAAAGATGAGTTAAGTTGGATGGTAACCAATGGGTGTCAAAGGTTGCTAGAAAAGATGTTGCTTTTGATCGATGGTGTTGATGTGGACAACACAATGATGGAAGAGGGTGTTTCGCACTCTGGTTCAACTGCTAGGATTCTTAGTGAGCTCCATCGTTAAAACTAGAAGCTGCTAGAAAAAGTTGGGTAACTCTTGCAAGATGTAACTGCGCTCAAAGCTGACATTTGTGATCTTAGTGTTGCATTTGCTGATCTGTTTGAGTCTCTGACTTAAATCGAGCCGTCAACATCCAATTCCCTTCTACTTATTCTAGCACATCTCCCCTATCTCAAAGTTTTATCTTTTAAGGTTTTATTTGTGTTTGACTATCTCTTGCTTGCATGTTTAACACAATATTGTATTTTGTTGTGGTTTTATGGTTGGTAACTTTTGTTGACTTCTATGGTTTACCCTTTTATGACTACTCAATTGCTTGATTATTACAAATATTCTTTTTAATGGTGGCACAAGGGAGAATAGACTGAGGATAGATAAAAGGGAGAAGTTAATATTGAATGCCATGAAAAAGGGAGAAGTTAATATTATTGTTGAGTTTATAATATATATTGTTGACGTTTGGCCTTGAATGTTTTTAAACATGAGTCAAAGAGTTTGTCACCATCAAAAAAGGGGAATTTGTTAGAAAGCAAAGGTTTGATTTTGATGGTTCCAAACTTGAGAAAGTCAAAAACATGGATTGTTCTATGAAATCGTAGACATGTGAGAAGTTGGCAAACATGTGAACCAAATTGGAATGAAAGATCTGTTAGAACGTCAGTTCAATACTTTGATAGGTTCCAAACGCAAGTGAAGTGGCCACTACGAATCTATGAAATAGGTCACTGAATTTTGCTATGTCCCCGACATGAAGCAAAGCCAAATTGAGAAGATCTTCAAGACGCGTAAAAGGTTGCACACAAAATCATGATATTCTGGTTAAGGATAGAATCCTCTTAAGATAAGTTAAGGCATTGACTTGCCTTATGTCGTAAGGATATCTTTATCGTTATATTTGTTTATTCCTAGGATGATTTTGTATGGATTAAAAATATATTATCTTCAATAACATGATTGGAGGTAATATATTCTCCAAAACCATAGTTTCATTCTATAATTACTTAGAGATTATATTACAATAGTACGAACTCAATTGTGCATCATTTTGAAGAGAAAAACTAGAGTGTTCGTGAGTTCGAAATAGAAGAAGAGAGACTAGGCTAGGTTTTGTGATTGATAGTAGGGTCTTGCTCGGTTCAAATGAGTGTTAGCATACTAGAGAGAATAGGGTTAACTTTGGGTTGTTCTTGAAAGCATACTCAAGAGAGAAATAAAGCAAGCTATGGCTTTTGATCCGACCAAGCGAGAACTTGGAAGGGAGTGGTTTTTCACTTAGTTGACTAAGTTTGTTAACTAAGTATTTCCACTATAAAAATTTGTGTGTCAAATAACTCTTTCTTTTTTCGTATTTTTCCGCCGCATGTATATACAAGTCGACGAGTTTGGCTAAGTCGGTGACTTTAAAATACTAACGATCCTATGTCATGTGTATCAAGAGGACAATAGTGTGGCTGACAATATTGTAAGAACTGATAATAACCGAATACTCCCAACCTTGCACATGACACATATTTCTTGATCTTATTGGTAAGGATATCCTTAGATGGTATATATGCTGCTAGATAAAAAGCATCATAACCCTTTTCCGCATCAGACAACCCCTTTCCGCATCAGACAAAATTGGAAAAAAAACACGTAATGATGGAATGCATGAAGCATAGTTTAACTTATAAAATTTGTATATTTGTGTACCAAACAAGATCGTCCATTTCAAAAACAACACTTGGTCCATAACAATACAAATAATTGAGAGGAGACTTAAACAATAAAAAAAGGGCAAGATCAACAAGTCGATAGAGAGAACAAATACAAATACACTTGACATATCAACGATGATTAATAGAGCAATGAAATTCAACCCGCTAGTTCTTGAACACCACAGAGTTGCAATCCCGGAACATAGCAAAGGCCTTCTCAAACTGGCTCCACTTCTGCTCAAGAGTCCCGCAATACCCGATTGACATCCTAACGAGCCCCGGTGAAATCCTGGCAGTCGCCTTCTCCTCTTCGCTCAGCTCACTACTTGTGCTATTGCCGGAGCAAGACATTAGAGTCTCGTAGTAGCCGAGGCTAACGGCCATGAGCCCAAATCGAGTCGAGTTCTGAAGGTGGTTCATCAGACTATTGGCCTTCTCCTCCGTCTCCATGTCTAGGCAGAGGAGTCCGCCGTAGCCGTAGTCTGGGTTTGCAATGGATTTGAGCAGCTCGTGTTGGGGGTGGCCCCCAAGGCCCGGGTAGACCACGTTTAAGCCCATTTGCTTCATTCTCCTGGCGAACTCTAAGGCCCGTTTGGAGTGCTCCTTCATTCTAAGGCCTAAATGTGGCAGCCTTGTTGATAGTTCGAATGCCACCTTGGGGTCCATTGTGGGGCCTAATAACATCAAGGCCCCTTGGTGTAGATTCATCATTGAGTTTATCAAACTTGCTGGCCCGCAAACAGCTCCTGTTAAGATTAGTCAACATGTTATAATGTTATATACATATAAGAAACTTAGTATTCTCATTTTGTAAATCTTAACTTTCTTATTAAAATTAATGATTCATAAATAATAATAACTTATATATATAAGATTGGATGTTGCTATCATTTATTGTCTTTATTAATCATGATCACAATATTTTTTTATATAGTTGTGATATTTATAGAAAGAAAAATAAAGCATTGGCATGGGAGTAGTACGTATAGTGGTTAGAAAGTCTTATTGTTGTGTCATTGGTTGAAATCTTAGTATCCTCATTTTGTAAATTTTAATTTATTTTATTAAAATGATACATAAATAATAATAGTAAAATGAATTATAAGTATGTAACCCTTCAAATCTATCATGTTGCATTAATTCTATACAAACTAAAGGCCAAAAATGAGATGAACAAAAATAACTAATTATTACGTTCAAGGTTATCAGAATCGGGATTCTAGGTTGGATTGTTGAGAGTCTTTTGGATCGGATTGTAGGATCCGATCGTTGAATCGTAAGATCCTGCATTATAACTAAAAGTATGCAAGAATAACCTTATTGGATTGTATATTTTGTTATATATGATGTAATAAAACGATAAACATTATTAATTTGATTATTAAAAATGGTATAGGATGGACTAGTCAACTATTTTAATCGCTAACTGTGAAATTATTAATAATATATAGTTAAATTGTTATTTTATAGGATCGTTAGAATCGTTTGTAGAATCATTAGAATCGTTTATAGGATCGTTAAAATTGTATGTAAAATCGGGATCGGATCGAGATTGTATTCTAAATCATTTAAGATCCTACTGCAATAAGATCCTACTTGGGATCGTGAATTGTTTCACGTGTTATGAATCGTAGGATCGCTAAAATCGTAGGATCGCTAGAATCGTAAAATCGGATCGGGATTCTGATAACATTAGTTACATTATAAACTTTTATGGATTGAAAAAGGAAACAAACACCTAGATCAAAACGTTGCGTTGAAAATCACACACGTGATCTTGATATTAATTATATGGCTTGAGTTTTTTTTTTTTGGTATTAGTTATAGGAGTTTGGTTCAAATGAAACGAATGCACTTTTCCTAATTAGTAGTGTACTTTTCATAAAAAAGTGTATTGAAAAGTACAAAAAGTGCAATACGAAAAAATGCACTACAAAAAATATGAAAAGTGCACTACTGACTAGCAAAAGTGCATTCGTTTCAGGATAAGAGTTCGTTTCAGGATAAGAGCTCGTTTTATTTGAACCAAACTCTTAGTTATAGTATATGACAACATAAAAAATAATACTCATTGACAACAAGCTTTGTCTAATTATCAATAAACAAGATTTAATACTTTGTCGCAACATACATTAATAATTTTTAGAGCCACGGTTATGAAATAATTGTTCTTAATTATTTCTCAATATAAATATTTAATTTACCTCTAATATGCACAAAATTACACAATGCAAACCAATTTAGAATGAATTGCTCCTTAATGACCTTTAAGATAGACAATTCATCATTCTAAATCATTGACAATATTTTATCATAATATTTGTATAAGTCATGTACGCAAGAGAAAAAAGCTAAACTATTTTGGTTCCAAAGAAGTTAAACCATTTTGTTTAATGGGAATGATGTTGGGAGTCGATAATACTCACTTAATATTTTCCAAGAAGTTAAGTTTATTCAATAATTATCATATAAAATCTAAATAAATTTAATTATTAAAATTTATAACATTTGATATTTAGTTGCCTCATTTTTTCAACTTTATACTTGCAACGGTTAAAATTACATGATAGTCGATGACCACGTTTAAAACCGTTTTCCAAACGGTTGAGTAAACATGATTTTTTTCATAGTTTTGAAATTGTACATCGACTCATTGTTAGAATATTGGATTTTAAATATGCATAAAAATGTTATATTTCACAAATTTACATACAATAATATATTTATATGAAAATTTTAATCCACACGGGATATTAAGTATTAACACTAGTAATTAATTAATAGTCATCCTCGCCAACATAGTATTAGGGTTTGACGAAACGAGTTTCTTAAGGTATATATGTAGTGTTTTGGGAGGTTGTTATTTAGTGGAGTAATTTTATTTTTTTTGATGAGAATTTAGTGGAGTTATTTATTTTCATAAGCTACGTCTTTAATTATGTTACCTTTTTCAATAAATTTTCGTTATTAAGATGTTTTATAAATGAATTTTTCTAATAAATATATACAAAACCTCATCAAAAAGCTTCATCGGCTAACTTTCATCAACAACCGTTAAAAAAACTCCTCATAAAACTACTACTACTAATTAAAAAAAAAAGATTTTTCTAATGTGTACCCATGGACATACATTTAGAATTCTAATTTTGTTAAATCTGGATATTGTTTGTTAATTTTGATTTTTTAAAAAGGGTTTATTAATTCCAATTTAGGAAATAGTTTTAAAATAATTTTCCAAATTAACACTTTATTGTGTGCCCATGGGCACACATTAACCCAACCGAAAAAAGAAAGCTTATGTAGCCAAGCCTCATTGCTTATGTAGCTAAGCCTCATAACTTACGTAGCCAAGCCTCATTATATAGTATTTTTAACAAGACTCCAAAACCTGACAATCAGCTTCAAGCCCTTATTCATGCTAATTAATGGCCTTCTGAAACTCACGACTATTTATATATATATATATATACATATATATATATATATATATATATAACACATACTATTATAGATTAGGCCAAATCCTAAACATGATTAAGGGCTTGATTTTATCAGCTAAAATCAATAAGCTTTTTCTTTCATGTTTAGGATTAAGGCCAAATCCTAAGCATAAATCCTAAACAAACAAATAGTCTTGAGTTATGTATATATACGTATATAAATAATCCTAAACATAAACATGATTATTTACAAATCCTAAACACTCCAAAACCACATGTTTAGGATTTGTACAGGAAGCGTATTAATTATATATTGGTAAACAATCATGTTAATTGTGTTATTGGCTTGATTTTAGCTGCTATTATTTATGCTTCATGTCCATTATTTGAATTGTGTTTGACTATAAATAAATTGAGATGTTGATATTTATTGTTTTAACTATCTGTAAAGAGATTGGAATACTAGACCAATTCAATTTATTCAAATGTTAAATTGGTCAGATCAGTTGCACTTGTTGAATCGTGCTATAAAAATTAGGCCAAATAACCGAAAACCGCTCATATAATAAGTCATATTGCTACAAACCACCTGTTAAAATTAAAATTGTTGAAAACCACCCATATAAAGATTTCCGTTAGTAGAGAACCACCCACCTTAACAGTTCCGTTAGATATTGATTTTAAAAAATAGCAATTTATCTTTTTCCTATTATTATATCTAAAACTAATTTAAAAACAAGAAATGTTAAAAGAAATGAATGAAAAAGGATCAAATTAAAATCTTAATTCTTCTCCACCTGCAATCTTCAAACCCAAAAGAAAAGTTGCAAGGAAAAATTGGTTCAGAACTTCCACGATTTTTAACCTGATATCTAAAACAATTGCGTTCAAGTCGGCGATTGAAACCAAAATCCTAAACTAATTTGGGTATTTGTTAGTAAAAATCGGATCTACAAATATTATGGTTTTCTTAGATCTAAGAGAGATGGATAGATTTGGAGAGGTGATGGGGTAGGGGCTGTAGATCTGGGGAGATGAGGAGGATAGATATGAACAGGTGACGGAGGGGAGGTAGATTTAGGGTGGTAGTGATGCGACTAAGGCGACTGCACGAGGAGGCCAAGCAACGGACACAAAACCAGGCTCGTGGCGCTCGGTTTAAGCGGCGGAGGAGCAGAGCAAGGCAACCAACATCGGGGATCTGGGCTTATGGTGTTCGACGGCTCGACGACGGTGAAGAGGTGGTGGGATAACCATGGTGTCGGCGGTGAACATGTTGAAATATACAAACAGGAATAAAAGCAGAGTAGTTTAGAATTTTTATTTTTATTTATTTTTCTTTTAAAATATAGTAAAAATAAAGGAGTAATGTTGTAAATTCTTATATTTAACGGATAGTTAACGGAAGTTTGTGGGCAAGTGGTTGATTTGTAACAGAGAAGTAGATAAGGGTGGTTTTTAACAATTTTAATTTTAACGGGTGGTTTGTAACAATGTGTCTTATTATAAGGGTGGTTTTCGGTTATTTGACCTAAAAATTAATATACTCTTTATATTATTAATTGATTTCAGAATTGAACCCACATAACTTGTATATCGATCACGTTTGACCTAAAAACTCACACTATCAACAGCAATTAATAACTGAACAAGTTTCATGTTACACAAATCTATTTAACCTTGTTTTCCAATATTTTGATTGGTTTGATTATTTGTTTTATAATTTATTGATTAATTTAAAAAAAAAAGTTAATTTTGAAAAATAAAATATAAATGGGAATAGGTTCTTGTTTCTTTCAAAATATTTAAATTAGTTTTATTTATCTTGAAAAATCTAACAATAATAAAAATTATAAATATCTAAAGAATTTTAAAATATAAATTTTAGGTAGAAGTATAGATTGAAGTAGAAAGGAAACAAGTGATCGAACACAAACTTTAGCTTGCCTGAAATAATGTCAGCCCCACCACTGATGAACTTTGTCATACTGTGGACCACCACGTCGGCACCATGCCTCGCCGGCGAAAGCACCATAGGAGAGAAGGTATTGTCTACGACCACCACCACCCCCTTATCATGCGCGATCCTGGACAGCGCGGGCACGTCCGCCACCGTAAGCGTCGGGTTCGACACCGACTCGAAGTAGAGCACCCTCGTCCTCCCCTCCACCACCGCCGCCTCCACCGCCTCATGGTCGGTAATATCCACAAAGGTCGTCTCCACGCCGCACGTGCGCGGCAGGAAGTGCGCGAGCAGCGCGTGGGTCCCACCGTAGAGCGTCCCCGACGCCACGACATGGCCGCCGGCGTCGGCGAGCTGGAGGAGGACGGACGAGACGGCGGACATGCCGCTGGCGGTGCAGTAGGCGGCCTCGGTGCCCTCGAGGGCGGCCATCTGGCGGGCGAGGCCGAGCACCGTGGGGTTGAAGTGGCGGCTGTAGATGAAGAAGTTGAGCTCCGGGCCGAGCTCGCCCGTGAACATCCGCCGCATGGTCTCCGGTTCCATGACGGTGAAGGTGGCGGAGGCCTCGATCGACATGTTGATGCCGCCGTGCTCGCCGAACTCGTGGCGGGCCCTGGCGAGGGCATCTGTGGGGTCCACAGGGGTGTCGGTTGAGAGGGCGCGCTTTTTGGCGGCGGCAATGAGGAGGGATTGGGTCTCGGTTGCCATGGATACGGGATTAATATAACAAGAAAGGGATTACGTACGTACAAGTAAATTGATCTGGTTGTGTAGGAGGGAAATGTGAAATTATAAGGATGAAGAATCCAACCCTTCTTGTTAGCTTTATTTATAGAAAGAGGCATCTACTATGGAGCTAATTTATTTATTTTTAAACAAACAAAAATGGCAAGGCAAACAAAAACTGGATAGGTTTTGCTTACGTAGTACTAGTACGTAGGTATTCTATTCGTGTTTCATGAAATTTATTAAAAATGCTACAAATAAAATTTTAAAATTCTATAGTAAACTGGTGATATTAAGTAAAATAATTAAAAAGTAATAAATTTATGTAAAAACAGAAAAATCCAATCTTAATTGTTGATTTTTTATTTAGTTGTGGTTTGTGGTTCGTGCATCGACTATGGAGCCATCTTGGGCATCGCCAGTTCGATTATAATCTTCACTCATGGTGATTTGTTAGAGGTGGAAGCAAAGGTTTAATGATCTAATGTGTTTATGCTGTTACTAGACCTGTCAATCGGGTCTAGTCGAGTCGGGCGGGTTTGGATTCGGTCATTTCGAGTTCGGTTAAAATCGGGTTCCGGTTCGTTATGGGTCACGGATCAATCGGGTCGGGTTGTAGCGGGTTTTCGGTCGGGTCAGGTTGACCAGAGGGTCTAAAATTTCTTTTTTTCTTATGATTTTTAAAATCAATTTTTAATTAAATAATAATATTTAATTATAATATATTATTTTTATTTATTTTAATAATAAAATATATTATAAGTTTCAAAATAAATTAAAAAATTCAATAAATATACTAAATTGGTCAACCCACCAGGTTTCGGGTTTCAACCCAACGGGTTCGGGTTCTATCAAATTCGTTTTATTTCGAGTTTTGGGTTCAAATTTTCGGATCTTAACCCTAAAATTATCGAACGGGTTAGATTAAATTAGCGGGTTAGGTCAGTTTTTTACAGGTCTAGCTGTTACCATATACCCATAGAAGAGTTTTTGATCTTGTAAATCTCTCTTGAATGATTTCATACATCTCACAACGATTAAATACAATTATGTTTCTAGGGTACTTCACTCTATTAATATATTTTTTTGTCAATTCTATGAAACTAAATCGGTATTCCAGATTTAAAAAAATCGAAGTTAAAAACATGTTGGAGAAGCGTGTTGGAGAGGTCGTGGATATTTCGGATACTAATTTTACCTGTCGTACCATATACGACTACGATTCGATATTTTATAGATACTAGTTTTACCCGTCGTACCATGTACGACTACGATTCGATATTTTATACACATTATAAATATGATATTAATAAATAAAAATATAATATAGCTTTTAATATAAGTAATTTATTACTTGCAGAATATATAATTTTTTTATCAAATATTATATTCTTCACATTTTACTACTTTTTATTTACGTAAATTTAGGGATTATCAAATATTTTAATACATCTATTAAATATTTTATTGTCTATTTTTATAAATTTTAAAATTATAAATATTAATCGTTAATTTTTTATAAAAGAAAATCACTATATATATCTATAAATAAATTCGTCAAAAGATATATGCTAAAAGATTTATATTTATTCTAAAATATTTTATCTTTAATCTTAAATACTTGTATAAGGAAGTTTTCAAAAGATATAGTTATACTAAATAGATATTTATTTGATGTTAAAGATAGATTTAAATAGTTAAAGAAGAAATTTAATAGAAAAAGTTAAAATATTAAGAATAAAAATTATTTTTATAATTATAAGGTGGAGTCAGAATCATTCTGGTGGATCGAAAAGGAACAGCTTTAATATATAGTTATAGATTAAGCCTTAAACTAAAACTAGTGTTATTCCCGTACCTTGTACGGGTATATTTCAAAATAATTTTATTTCTAACTTATTATTTAAATATTTATTCGGAATACATTTTCACGATTGATATTATTTTCTTAAGCAATAAAAATTATAAAATTTTAATTTGTTTAGAAGAAAAGAGTGGATGGAAGGCAGTTTTTGAGATAGTGGGGAAGTGGTTAAGGTAAAAGTGGATTAAAAATGAAAAATGAAAAATTAAAAAAATTTTAAAATTTGCCATGTGGCTCAAAGTTTTACAAAGATTTGGTTTTTGCTTTATATTTGTACTAGGGTAGATGAAAGTTTGAATCCGGTACATAAAAAACTATATTTCAATTCAAATTGAATGTACTAATTTAGTTATTGTTGGGCCAAGAACGACGAGTCCATTTCCGCTCCTGCCCATCAGGAAGAACTCAACTCATAAGGCCCGATCCAACTCGAATATCCTCAAAAAGGGCGAGCGGTTGATGAAGGAAAGGAAAACCGATGGAAGAGTGGTGTTGGACGTGGGGGAAGACCAGGACGAACGTGGGTAGCTGCGATGGAGGCCCGCCCATCAATGGTATAATAGGGTGGAATCAATGTAAGGGACATGGAAAAACAGTTGTAATCAGTCTCCTGAAATCAAATACACAGTTTGCAATCAGACTTTCGTTTTTCGTGTTTACATCTTGATCGGATTATAGTTTATTAGTTCGAAAGGTCATATGCTTAATATCAATCATCAGCAATCTTCTTTGGTCGAAATTTGACTAAAACAATTTAGCGCCCACCGTGGGGCCCTAGCCGGTTTCGTTTCTTTTTGATCAGAATCCAAGTCACACACCAAAGATGTCGAATCCGCCTGCACCACCACTTCCCGCCGAAGGAGAGGTCGACGGAGATCGCAACGCTAATGCGGCAAGTGGTTCTGGGGGAGACGGCGTTGAATAAGTTCAGAACCTCCATAGCGTTCTAGATGAGTTCGCGACCAAGATCACGACCCTCCAACAGGATATGTCCAACCTAAAAGATCGCACCCAGTCCCACCTGGACCACATCGCTCAGCAGACCTCAGAAAACGCCCACCTGCGCGAACAGTTGCAGTCAGCGTCTGTCTCGCAAAACAATCTGCGCCCCGTCGACGCCCTTAGGGAGGTAACCGCTCCCCTCAATATGGGGGAAGCACCCAACCCTCTCTCCATGGCAAGGGTCCAGCCCTCGACGTCCGGGAATAGGACCGCGGGCAATGGAGTCTCCATCTTGTTTACGGCGAAAGAGCCGAAAATGAGGTACCCCCTCCGGACACCTTTATGGAAGAGTTGTTTAACAAGTACATGAAAGACTGACTCAAAGGGATCGAGGACAAAATCTCTCAAATCCCCGGGGTGCCCCCTCCGATCGAGAGGGAGGCCCCGGACGGTTATGACGAGTCCCCCTTCACGGCTCCAATCGCCAGTGTGGATATCCCCAAAAGATTCACCGTCCCGATGGTACCCACCTACGACGGGACAAGAGATCCTGATGAGCACGTCGCCACCTTCAAGTAGAAGATGATGACAAGCTCTGTCCCGCGAGAATCCAGGGAAGCAATCATGTGCAAAGGGTTCGGGACCGCATTGACCGACGCCACCCGAACCTGGTTTATAAACCTCTCGCGAGGAGCAATAAGGTCTTTCGTCAGTCTGGTGGACGCCTTCAGAGTACAGTTTGCTAGCAGCAGGAAACTGATGAAACAGTCCAACGACCTGTACCGGGTCGCCCAGAGGCAATGGGAGACTCTATGGGCATTCTTAAACCGATTCAACTGAGAGAAGGTGGCGATCCCGCTCTGCGATATACCCACCTACATAGAAGCCTTCCGGAGAGGCATACTCCCAGACAGAGAGCTCTACCGAGAGCTCACGAAGTATCCCTGCCACAGCTTCGAGGACGTCGAGGTGAAAGCTCTGGCGCACATGAGGCTGGAGGAGGACGAGGCTCCTGCGAGGGCTTCTTCGGTTTTCGACCGGGTGGAGAGGAAGGTCTCTACTGACAATCGAAGGGAGCACCTTGGATAGCCATACCCGAAAACCCGGCCAAAAGCACCCGAGGTACATGCCGCCGGCGTTAAACAACCAAATGGGAAGAAGGATGCCGCCCAATGACTGAAAGTCCATGAGTACAACCTTGGTCTAGGGAATGTAGAGATAGTGAAAGGCCTCGAGAAGTTCGAGGACAGGATTAGGTGGCCCAAGAAGGAGGAAAATCCCAATCCAAAGAGAGACAAAACAAAGTGTTGTGATTTCCACGAAGACTAAGGGCATGAGACGGATGAATGCTTCGCACTCAAGAAAGAGCTGGCCTACCTCCACTCAAGAGGTTTGCTGTCTGAGATCACGCCAAATGCCGGGATACTAGCCAGCCAGAATATGTCAGAACCTATGAACATCCCATCATCCCCCGAGTATGCCAAGATCGTCAACGTCATTTACGCAACGTCAGATATTTGCGGCGTCAACTACTCGGCAATGAAACGCCACATGCGGGTGCACCCAGATGGACTGTTGATGGCAAGCATCCGCAACCACGAGGGATACCCCAGAGACGCCATTACCATCAGTGACTCGGATTCGGCTGGTCTGGTGGGCCGTCACCATGATGATTTGGTCATTTCGCTATCGATAGGAAACGTGTTGATGAGGAGGGTTCTCATTGACACGGGAAGCTCAACCAACATCATGAAACTTGATGCCCTCAAGGAGATGGGGATAAAAGAAGAGAATGTCCTCAAGAAATCCGTAGCGTTGGTCGGTTTCAGCGGAGAAATTGCGCACACCCTCAGAGAGATAACCCGCCCGACTTATGCCAAGGAGGTCCATTTAAAAGTAAGATTCTTCGTGCTGGACTGTACTTCCTCCTATAACATTATCATGGGTCGACCTTGGATCCACGACTTGAAGGTAGTCCAGTCGTGCTACCATCAAACCATCAAGTTCCCTACTCCCTGGGGAATCCGGGAAATCAAAGGTGACCAACGGCTGTCCGAAGAATACTACAAGTCTGCTATCAAGGCAACCGTCGCACAGACAACATAGCAACTAAAGGAGGCCAAGGGGTCACACCACCATGGGACCCCGAGGCCGAAAGGATCGAGGAAGTTTTCCTCGACACCTTGAAACCGCTGCAGACAGTAAGGATCGGGCAGGATCTCGCCACTAAAAGAAAAAACCGAGTTGACCAGTTTTCTGAAGAAACACATCAGCAACTTCGCATGGACCCACGAGGACATGGTGGGGATCTATCCTACCGTTATCACCCACCGTTTGAACGTGGATCCCCGCCATCCAGCAGTGAAGCAAAAGAGGCGGAAGTTTGCGTCAGAGAGAAATTTTTATTATTGATGGGGAGGTTCAGAATTTGCTCAGAATGGGAAAAATCAAGGAAGTGAAATACCCGGAGTGGCTAGCAAACGTCGTGGTAGTGAGCAAGAAAAACAGTAAGTGGAGGATTTGAATCGACTTCACAGACCTCAACAAGGCCTGTCCGAAGGATTCTTTCCCATTACCACACCTAGACACCATGGTGGACGCTACTGTTGGCCACGAGATGTTGACCTTCATGGATGCTTTCAGCGGGTACAACCAAATCTAGATGCATCCAGAGGATCGGGAAAAAGCTTCGAACATCACCAATTGTTGAAAGGGTTTCTTGACAACAAATAATTTTATAATCAAGACCCCGCTGAGTACAGAGAGGTCAGGTTCTTCCACGGGAATTAGAAGTATCTAAGTCTAGCTATTAATCCTAAAAAAAACAAAAAAAAACAAAGCACATGCAGCAAGTGCTTGGCACCGACCCCGACTGGGTCGGTAACGACCTAAACCTGGACAACGACGCTGAGAGAAAATCGGAAAATATGGGAGCTCGGTACCGACCTCAAGGGTGATCGGCGACGACCTATTCGGGTAGTGATAAAATTCGAAAAATCAACGTGAATGAAATCTAGAGCAAAGGATCCACCACAAACAAGCTATGCATGTAAACATGAATCAAAGATCGACCAACAATAATCTCATGAATGACTTTCACCATGAACAAACAAGCAAAATATCTCAACTTTCATAAAGATATAAACTTGTAACCCTAATTGTTATCTAAAGGTCTTAACTTTCGTTTCAACCAAAATTTTATTCAAACTCACAATTTAATCTTTCAATTCAATCATGAAGATGAAGATGCCTTTAACTTTCATTCAAGGAATCAAGCACAAACAATAGGGATAAAGATAGAGATTAAAAGAGTAGTTTTAAATCAAAGATTCATGCTTTAACCATGCACAACTTGTCCGGTTTCACCCCAACCCTAGAAAGGTAGACTACTCACGATTCATTATGCAATTAACAATCAAAGATAAAAGAGAAGACATGAATCAAAATCAAACAAACTTCAATTGAAATAACAACTTAGAATCTCAAGACAAACTTCCAAAGCTCTCTTAAAATTGTCAAAGAGCTTGGAATAAGAGTTAACTCTAGAAAACCAACTTGCAAACTCGTTCCGTCTCTTCTCGTGCCTCCAAAAAACGTCCTCCCCTAGAAAAACAACATAGAAAGACCTTATATAGTGGTAGGAATGTTCTCATAAGGAAACTAAATCTTATCTTAAAAAGACCCATAAATAAAACATTTACTAAAACCTAACTTGAGGCACAAGTTTATTTCCGCAAGGCACGAAGGCGCTCGACACTGACCTAGAGTGGGTCGTCACTGACCATGGCCTGCTCTTAATTCCTTCATTTCTTTACTCGAAACTTGTCCCAAAGCTTGGTTCTTCTTCAATGCTTCTTCCTTAAACATCCTTGGTCTTCTTAGACTTCTTTACACTCCTTCTAAGACATTTTCATCTTGCAAACTTCATCTTGAAACTCATCAAATCTCCAAAGATCAACATCTCTCGCCCTTCTATCCACACCGCCACAAGACAACTCTAACGCTACCTCCTAGAAATCTTGAAAAACCGGGATATCTCCTCCTCAACGCTTCAAAAACCTACAAAAACAATAAAGAGAGGGTTGGAATTATATGCAAAAGAACACAATAGACCTAAAAAACGACTCAACCTAGCTATAAAACTACCCACAAAAACCAACTAAAAAGTGCAACATCACCAGTCAGGGTACTTACTGCATCGGGTCATGCCATTCGGGCTCAAGATTGTTGGGGCTACCTACCAGAGATCGGTGAACCGTATGTTCCAGCAATAAATAGCCAGGACGATGGAGGTCTACATTGACGATATGCTCATCAAGTCGCAACAAGCAGTTCACCACATCCAACACTTAGAAGAAGCATTCCAGATCCTTGACAACTACCATATAAAGCCGAACCCATGCAAGTGTGCATTTGGGGTGATTTCTGGCCACTTCCTAGGCTTTATGGTGACTCAACGCTGTATCGAGGCCAGCCCCGATCAAATACAAGCCATAGCCAACCTGCGGTCCCCCAGGTGCTTGAAAGACATATAGAAGTTGACAGTAAAAGTAAAAGCACTGAATCGCTTCATCTCCAAATCGTCTGACATGTGCTGGTTGTTCTATTATGTGTTACGAAAGAACAAAAAGTTTGAATGGGCACCCGCACATCAAGTAGCCTTCCAGTAGCTGAAGCGGTATTTTTCCAACCCAATGCCATTGTCCAAACCCGAGTAAGGCGAAAATCTGTTTCTATATTTGGCAGTAACTAAAGCAACGATTAGCGGGGTGCTTGTGCGCGAAGACGATGGAGATCAGATGCCGGTATACTACATTAGTCGAACCTTGCTCGCAGCCGAAACAAGGTACTCTCCCTTGGAGAAACTTGTTCTTGCACTAGTCATGGCTTCCAAAAAGCTAAGGCCCTACTTTGAATCCCATACAATCACCGTCCACACCAATTATCCAGTGAGGGCGATACTGACGATGCTGGAGATCACCGGTCGGATGGCCAAATGGGCCATCCACTTGAGTGGTTTCGACATCAGCTATGATCCGAGAACAGCTATCAAGTCCATGGCACTGGCAGATTTCATGGCCGATTTCAGCCCAACATGGGAAGATGATGTTAAGCTGCAGGAAACGTTCGTCACAGAAGTTAAAGGATTGGGAGTCTGGACCCTACACCCGGATGAGGCTTCCAATGGTCGTGGAGTCGGGATCGGCGTAGTGCTTAAATCGCCCAAGGGGAGAAGATAACACAAGTAGTACGGTGTTCTTTCGAAGCCACCAATAATGAATCTGAATATGAAGCGCTGATATTGGGGCTAACAGTCGCCCAGGACTTATCCATCAAAGAGCTGGAAGTGAGCTGCGACTCATTGTTGATCGTAGATCAGACCACAGGGACAGCTAGAGATGCCAGGATGGCCGCATACACATGGAAAGTCAAGGATATTATGCGTGAGTTCAAAACATTCACCATCCAGCAAGTTCCCAAAGAAGAGAATGCACAAGTCGATGCCTTAGCAAACCTAGCGTCCGCCCTAGATCCAAAAGAGTTCCCTTCAATCCCATTAGTGCATGTACTGTCCCCAGCAATTACCATGGGAACCGGTCCCTCGGAGCAAACAACGCAACTTGATCGAAAGCTCACTAGGACTGAGGAAGTGTGCAATCAACAAGAGATGCTTGACGATGAGAATCCGGAAGCAAGCACCTGCGATACATCTTCGGAAGAGGAATGTTGGACTCGACCGTACTTGCGATGGCTTGAACACAGACATCTGCCAGCAGACAAGTCTGAGGCTAGAGCACTCAGAATGAGAGCGGCTCACTACAGTGTGAAAAATGGAGTTTTGTTCAAGCAATCTGCCACAAGAACCTCGCTCCGATGCCTAGCGAAAAGAGAAGTACAAAAGATCCTCCAAGAATTACACGAGGGAAATTGCAGGAACTATTTTGGAGGTCGCAATCTCTCTAACAAGGCTCTTAGTTTCGGGTACTATTGACCGACCATTTTTTGCGACGCAATGGAATATTCCCAAAAGTGTGAGGCATGCCAGAAGCATGCTCCCACTCTCACCAACCACCAGAGTTGTTGCACCCAACACTGACCCCGTGGACCTTCATGAGATGGGGAATGGATATCGTGAGGAAGCTGTCGCCATCGTTTGGACAATGAGTGTTTTTCCTAGCAGTCAGCGACTATTTTTCTAAGTGGATCGAAGCGGAAGCATACAAGGAGATAAAGGAACAAGTGGTTATCGCGTTCATCAAGAAGCACATCATCTTCCGTTTTGGGATACCCTTAGAAATCTCTTGCGACAACGGGTCGCAGTTCATCGATAGGAAGACGCGAGACTATTTCCAACAAAGGAACATCGACTTGGTAACTTCCACTCCTCGCTATCCACAGGCCAACGGACATGCAGATTCAAGCAACAAGGTGATCATCAACAATCTCAAGAAGCGGGTGATCAAAGCTAAAGGGCGGTGGGCCAACAAGCTACTGTATGTTTTATGGGCAGATAGGACCACCCCAAAAGCCGCCACTAGACAATCACCATTCTCCCTAGTCTACGGGTACGAGGTAGTTATCCCGGCTGAAGTAGTCGTACCTACCTCCCGATATGGACTGATGACGCTTGACCAGAACGCCACCGAGCTGGCTGGCAATCTTGACGCTACAAAGGAGGTTAAAGAGAGAGCACGATTGCGTCTAGCCCGGCACCAACAGCAAGTGGTCCGCATCTACAACAAGAACTACGGATCATAGCCTTTTGCATCGACGACTGGGTTCTCTGAAAAGTGTTCTAGAACACCGCAGAACTCAAAGCTGGCAACCTCCCTCCTGCTTGGGAAGGCCCATACAAGAAAATCGGCATCACAAGCCAGGGCGCATACAAGCTAGAATCCCAAGATGGTAAATTAGTGTCGCGTAGATGGAACACTACTGTTGGGACGTTGTTGGGACCTCCAGTTCTAAGCAACGGATCAACGACTCACTTCTCTTTAAGTTTTGATAATGACAAACACCATAGGGAACTAATGTGGTTTGTTCAAGTATTTCTAAGGAACACAGGTACAGCCAAGAACTCCTATGAATGACAAAACCACTGCTAGCCACAATGAAGAGTTTCCATCAAGGGAACTCTGAAGAGGAAAGTTCCCATGAAGTGGGAACTCCCAGAAACAAACAAGAAAACACAAGCTTACAACGATGAAGAGTTTCCATCAAGGGAACTCTGAAGAAGTCAGTTCCCATGAAATGGGAACTCACATGTAAAGACAACGACCATTCAGCGCAGATCGCGGGATTCTGTCTCAGACAGCCAGAGGGAACAGTCTGAGGATCAGACTGTCACGCTTCATCCAACGGTCCGATTGATTCAAGAAGTTGACCTAGTTCAAACCAAAGTCACATGTGAAGAAAGTACAACTTGGGCATCAAGCAAAGGGCATTTTGGACACAAACGAAAGATGCGACTGCCCAAGACAAATGGACTATAAAGCCAAATGAATAGTACTCGGTCTGAGTACTTCTCCCAGAACTTACAAACACCCACATTAGAGAGAAGAAAGAAAAGGAAGAGAAGTCCCCGCCGGCGAGTGTGTGATCTCGACGACGGTGAAGCTGAAGTTCCCTGGAGCAAGGGAACTGAGAAGTCAGCGTAAGGTTTGAGTTACTTGTGTTTTGCTGTTGTGAGCTTAGGAACTCAGTTGAGAGGATTTACTAGTGTTGCTAGAGTTAGGAAGAACTTGTAGGAACAGAGAAGTGTAAATCCGGCTGTGTAACTAAGGAACAAAGCAATCAATATAAGTAAGTCATTCAAAATCCTCCAAGTGGAGGTAGAGGTTTACCCATACAACTAGTTGGTTGTAGTGGGGTTCCTCTATAAAGGAACTGTCCCTTTAACTGTTTTTATTACTTGCGATTATTTACTTCCGCTGCCTTGGGAACAGCTTAACTGCCAGTTCCCAAGCTCACTGCTAACCCATTACGATCCAACAATTGGTATCAAAGCAAGCGCTCTAGATTTGTGTTAGCATCGCAGGTGCCAAAATGGCTCAGGAACTTACTCAGGTGGGGAACAATACCAGCAAGCCGCCAAGGCTTATAACAGGAAGATTTGAAAGCTGGCAACGCGACATGAAAGATTAGATGCGTGGCCAAGACTACCAAGCCTGGTGCGTCATCGAAAGGGGGAACTTCGAAATCGATCCAGCTATTGTTAACGACCTCTCAAAGTGGGGTCCCAACGAGTACAAGTGCATGGAGGCAAACTACAAAGCCAAACAGTACCTAAAGAGGTCCATGTGCGTACAAGATTGTGACAGGGTTGCAAACCTTGACACAGCCAAGGAAATGTGGGAAGCCATCCAACAAATGCACGTTGGGAACTCAGATCTCAGAGAAGATCTTCAAATGAACGCAAAGAGGGAGCTCTACAACTTCCAAACGGAGATGGGAGAGTCCGTCGATAGCTACCAATCCCAGTTTGAAGGACTTTGCACTAAGATGGAAGGATTGAGGATCACAAAAGAAGAAATCACCCACAAAATGAAGGTCCAACAGCTCTTCAATGGATTGACTGGAGAATGGGCAAACGAGAGAACGATGTTCAAGGAAAACCCAAAAAATCGAACACTTATGCTTCATCAAGTGTTTGGAAAGCTAGTGGGACATGAGAAGAGGAAGATCGATGATAAGGAACAAACTCGAGCTCATCGAGGGATCGCACTCAAGATCGAAAAGATGCTCAAATCAACCCAAGAACAACATGAAGACTCTGAAGAAGAAGAGGATGAAGAGCTAGTTCTTGTAACAAAGGCTCTTCGAAATTTCTACAAAGGAAAGTCTCAACGGAACAGTGGGAACTGGGGAAAGGGACAGAGTTCCCAAAGAAAGCCCACAGAGAAGGATCTCTTAGAAGTAACTTGCTACAAATGCAACAGGAAAGGACATTTTGCGAAGGAATGTCCACAAGGAACTGAAGGCAGAAAGCAAGGAAAGAAGGCCTACATCGCTACTTGGAGCAATGATGAAGACGAAGATCCTGAAGCATGGTCACTCCCAGACATGTGTGGCATGGCCATAGGAGAAACCACTGGGGAACAACCCAGTGAGGTAACCACTGAAACTGTTCTTGATTCCTTGAGTAATTATGAAAAACCTGAATTGTTGAAAATTCTTTCAAGTCTTGTTAAAGATAACATAAAACTGCAAAACAAGTTGGAAAAACAGGAAAACATAAATTCTCAATTAGTTGGTCTTGAGCCTTGTCCCAACTGCATATCCCTTCTAGAAAAACTCAAGTCTCATGTGTCTCACATCGTAGATCTAGAAAGAGAAATCAAAACTTTAGAGAAAGATGAGAACACCCTCCTGCAAAACCTGAGTAAGACTCCCGAACATCCTGAAGCCTCTAGTTCCCAAATTAAGTTTGTCCCAGCCAGACATGACATAGGATACAAAGGTGAGTGCTCCAAGAACAGAAAGTCACCCCTGAGCGAACATGAGATTCATGAGTGTAGGGCCTTAGAACTCCAGTGCGAGAAACAGAAAAATGCTCATCTCGAGGAGAAAATCAAGGTCCTAGAGAGTGGAAACAATGGTGAGAAAGACTACTATACTGGGAACTCTGGACATAGAATCTATGTCAAAATTGCTAAGGGAAATGGGTCTCGAGTGTACAACAAAGAAACCATGGATAGGAACCGTATCCAAAGACCACACCCAAAATACTACCTGGGAGAATACTACAAGACATGTTGGCACTGTGGTGCTCATGGGCACTACAAGGATGCATGTCCCAAGAAGAGAGCCCAAATCCCTAGAAGCCATGAGTTCCCAAACAGACAAAAACGTCATGCTCATCACCAAAGGAACTCCAACTCTCAAAATTCCAAAGACATCAACATTTCTGACTATATCTTAAATGAAAATGTTTTCCCTTGCAAGGGACCTGGCAAGAGTCATCTTGCCTGGGTCTCAAAACACTAACTTTTCCTTGTAGGTGGCTGTGAGAGGGAACAGTACATGGTTCATAGATAGTGGATGCTCGAACCATATGACAGGGAACAAGGATATCCTCATCTCACTCCACACTCATGCCGAAGGAGGCCACGTCTCATTTGGCAACAAGAACAAGGGAGAAGTTATTGGAAAAGGAGAAGTGTTGCTAAATAGATCTATTAAAGTTAGCAACGTAAATCTGGTAAAGGATCTGGGATACAATCTGATGAGTGTCTCCCAGATGTGTGATCAAGGGAACAACATCGTCACTTTCGACTCAGATGAATGTCTCGTCATCAACAAGAAGACCAACAAAGTAATTCTAAGAGGAAGAAGATACAACAATGTGTATGTGGTGGACACCAACTTTGAACCACCAATGAAGCTGTGCCTTGCGAGTTCCCAAGATGACACGGAACTCTGGCATCGAAGACTGGGACATGCTGGTGTAAATCAAATCCTGAAGCTTTATCTACAGGATCTGGTCATTGGTCTTCCACGAATCAATCTCGAAGGAGTCAAAATATGTGAAGCATGTGTTCGAGGGAAACAGACCAGGACCTCCTTCAAACCGAAGAAGGTGGTAAGCACAACCAGGTCCCTGGAGTTAATTCACATGGATCTCTGTGGTCCCATGAGAACAGCTAGCTACGGTGGAAAAAGGTACATGTATGTTTTAATTGATGATTTTTCAAGATTCACCTGGGTTATTTTCTTGAAGGCAAAATCACAAGCGTTTGAAGAATTTGAGCCCTTCATCAAAAGAACAGAAGTAAGCTTGGGGATGAAACTGAAAGCAATCAGATCTGATCACGGAACTGAGTTTCAAAACTCGGAGTTCCTAAACTTCTGTGAGCAAAATGGGATCTCTCACAACTTTTCAGCTCCTCGCACTCCTCAGCAAAATGGAGTGGTCGAGAGAAAGAACAGAACTCTGGAGGACATGGCTAGAACCATGATGATCGAAAGTAGAGTTCCTGAGTACTTCTGGACTGAAGCAATCTCCATAGCTACATACATTCTAAATCGAGCCATGACAAGGCCCCTGATCAACAAGACTTCCTATGAGCTCATCAAAGGGAGAAAACCAAACATCTCACACTTGAGAACATTTGGTTGCACATGTTTTGTTCACAACAACGGCAAAGACAATCTTGGGAAATTCGACCCCAGAAGCGACGAAGGGATCTTCCTGGGATACTCATCACAAAGCAAGGCTTACAGGGTCTACAATAAAAGAACCAAGAAGATAGAGGAAAGCATTCATGTAGTCTTCAATGAAAAGTCTGTAAAGATGGGAACCGAGACCCAAGGGAAGGGAACTCTGTTCAAGCTAGTCAGACATGAAGACGATGATGATGACGAGGATGAGCCAAGGAAAAGGGATGAAGACTATCCAAGTGCAAGCCATATCCCACAACCAGGGAACAACGACAAAGGTCCAACCCTCACTGATCAAACCTCCCTTGAGGCTCCCTCCTCAGAAGAACTACAAGAAACCTCCAACTCTCTCGAGGTCCCCTCTTCAGGGAACAACTCTGCTGTCCCCCAAGACAATACACTGCCAGAATCAAGTATTCAAGGGAAACAAAGAGGGAACCTGCCAGAAATCTCTGAAGAAACATCAAATGAAGAAGCTGAAGATGAGAGTTCCCATGACAAAGAAACACCAACTGAGGATAATACACATGCAAAGGAACTCACTCATACAAGAACCTTTCAACAAAGGAAGGACCACCCTCTTGAGAACATCATCTCCCCTCTTGTTAAAGGTGTGCAGACTCGTTCCTCTCTCAATAATTTTTGTGCTTTTAACGCGTTTGTTTCAATGGTGGAACCCAAAAATATCAAAGAAGCATTAAAGGACCCAGATTGGATTCAAGCCATGCAAGAGGAACTCCACCAATTCGAGAGAAACAAAGTTTGGAAGCTAGTTCCTAGGCCCAAAAACAAGAACATCATAGGAACCCGATGGGTCTTTAGGAACAAGCTCGATGATACTGGAGCTGTAGCAAGGAACAAGGCTAGGTTAGTAGCACAAGGATACAGGCAAGAGGAAGGGATTGACTACGATGAGACCTTCGCACCAGTTGCCAGGATCGAGGCAATCAGACTCCTCATCGCCTATGCTGCTCACAAGGAATTCAAACTTTATCAAATGGATGTGAAAACAGCCTTCCTAAATGGACATCTCAAGGAAGAAGTGTATGTGGCCCAACCTCCAGGATTCGAAGATGAGAAAATGCCCAACCATGTCTATTTCCTGGAAAGGGCCCTTTACGGACTCAAACAAGCTCCCCGAGCTTGGTATGACAGGTTTGCTCAATTCCTCTTGTCCCATGGATACATTCGTGGTTCCATAGACAAGACTTTGTTTTTAAAGAAAGAATCTAAAGACATTTTGATTGTGCAAGTATATGTTGATGACATTGTGTTTGGAGCAACTAACGAAACTCTTGTAGAAAAGTTCAAGGACCTCATGAGCAATGAGTTTGAGATGAGTCTCATTGGGGAACTCACGTTCTTCTTGGGACTTCAAATATCCCAAACAAAGGAGGGAACAAAGATCCATCAACAGAAATACATCAAGGAAATGCTCGTGAAGTATGGGATGGAACATTCAAAGCCCATTGACACTCCCATACCACCAAATTCAAGGCTAAATGCAGATGAAACAGGTATCAGTGTGGATCAAAGGAACTATCGAGGTATGATCGGGTCCCTTCTCTACTTAACAGCTAGTAGACCTGATATCATGTTCTCCGTATGTCTTTGTGCTCGTTTTCAAGCTAACCCTAAGGAATCACACCTGAAAGAGGTGAAGAGAATTTTCAGGTATCTCAAAGGGAACAATAACTTGTGCCTTTGGTATCCAAGGAACAGTTCCCTTGAGCTCATTGCATACACAGATGCTGACTTTGCAGGGCACTTAGTTGACAGAAAGAGCACTTCAGGAATGGCCCAGTTCCTAGGGTCTTGCTTGGTTTCGTGGGGATCTAAAAAGCAAAACTCAGTGGCACTCTCCACAGCTGAAGCTGAATATGTGGCTGCCGCATCATGCTGTTCCCAGGTTCTATGGCTTAAGTCACAACTCCAGGATTACGGTATGTCTTTTGGCCCAGTTCCCATACTCTGTGATAACACTAGTGCCATAAACATTTCCAAAAATCCTGTGCATCATTCTAGAACTAAGCATATTGATATAAGGCATCACTTTCTACGTGACAATGTTGAGAATGGAAACATTTCGATGGAACACTGTATAACTGAAGAGCAAATTGCGGATATTCTTACCAAAGCTTTAGACAGACGTCCCTACCAGCGTTTTTGAATGCTTCTAGGGATGATAACTCTAAACTAAACAAGTCCCTGTTTGTCTCTCTCTCAATGCCTGACTAGTTTATATAAGATTGCATGATAGGGAACTTGGATTTATTGCTTTCACTATGTCATGATTACTACTCTAGAGAAAAATGTGTGCAAAGGAACTCTATTTCTTTTGGCCCAAAATGATCAACCAGAGTTCCCTTTATCCCTCATTACAAGCCACCATGACGGTTGATCATATGACCCACCCTAAGCTAGGGACCAGACAAATACTTCTCATGAGCCAAAACATCTCCTTTATCGAGTTGCAAATTGTCTGGTTCCCTTTAAGTTCCCTAGCCCCACAAAAGGATGAGTGTGAAGTTCCCTCAACCACTTCACTCTCCCTGACCTTGAAAAGATCATGGGAACTGCTGCATCTACAAAGGGAACACTGACTACTCTTCAAAGAAAAACCGTCACTTGGGAAGCGGACTTTCGTGTCAGAAGCTCTGAAGCGTTACAGGCCAAGTATTCAAAATTTGAAAAGGACTTCCCAAGAGATTGTGACGCGTGTCCAGAAGCGTGCTTGAGAAGTTGAAACGGCGCCCCACGTTCATTGGGCAACGGTTATCGAGGTTATTCCACTTCCCTTTCTACCCTTCACCTCCTCTCTCCTTTAAAACCCCTCTTTGCCATTTTTAGACCCTTTGCTCCAACTTACATCCCTGTCATTCGTCTTCCCCAAATCCCTTTCACTCTCTTTTCAAGAAACCTCCAAAACCTCCCAAATTCTTACAAAAATGGCCCCTCAACACACATTCGCACAAATCAAAGAGTGGGTACTTGCCAATCCTCGCACTCTCTTCATCACTCAACCGAACGAGATCGAGCAAGAACAAGACCCAATCATGAAGGATGTCCTCATTCAAGGGCTATACAATCAAGTAAGCCCCTTCCTGCCCCCTCCTCCTCCTCCGGTCGACGAAACCGTCTCCTGGACCTCTTCCTCCTCCGAATCTCTTCCTCTTCCACCTTCAACCACTAACACCTCCTCCGGAGTTGTCATCGTTGACAACTTCGGAGATGCTCGCCCCTCCATCAATGAAAAACCCCATAAATCCAAACATCGCCACTCATCCAAACATCGCCACTCATCAAAAGATCCCTCAAAATCCAAAAAATCCAAACACTCCCATGACCCCTCCAAATCCAAAAAGCGTAAACACTCTGAGGCCTCTGAATTCTCGGAGCCCAGAAAGAAGGCTTTCTTCCGGTTTGAGGACTACCTGAACTGCTCCAAGGAGAGTTCTTGTGCTCCCAAACCTCCCTACCCTTTTTCTTCCGACGATGGGAACTCCGAACCCCAGAGTCTACTTCCCTCTTCCTCCTCCATCCCTCCTCTTCAAATCGAGGGACCTCCTCCGCCACCTCCTCCAGTTCCCGCCACGATGGGAACTTCAACATCCCAACCTCCTTCACTTCCTCTCGTTCCCATCATTCCGGGATCTCCACCTCCACCTTCACCTCACAAAACGCCTTCTCCTTCCTCACCAAAACACATTTCCACCAATCCCCTCTCCGCTTCGGGGATCTCTCCTCCACAGGACCGCAGATCCCTTCCTCCTCCTTCCACTCAACTCACAACCCCTATTCCTTCTTCTCCTCTCCCCTATTCCATCACGTCTCCCACCACCACCAAACTCCCCTCTCCCTCACCATCCAAAAGTACCGTCGCCCTCTCCTTAGACGACGACGATCTTCCTCTTTCTGGGGTCATCGGCAAAATGACCAAGGACCCTCCTCCGATCATCATGGGAACTTTGGAGGAGGAAGCCCAGCTCAAGGACATCGAGGAAGAACTCAACAGGGGTCCCTCTGAGCACACAGTCTCCCAAGGGACAAAGTCCCCAGAAAAGGTTGCTCCTCAAGAGCCAACAGAGACAAGGGACCTCGCACCAGCTGGAGGTGCTGAGGCAACAACAAGTCATCCTGGAGATGACGCGGAGGGCTCGGGTTCGAGCTCCTCCGAGGAAGAAGGGACCTCCCATGATGAGGTCGAAGAAGAAGAAGAAGCTCCAGCTACAAAGGAGCCAGCACGCATCCCTACACTTGGACACCAAATGGTGGTGTCCGCGAGTTCCCCACCACCAAGGGACCGCGTGCTTATGATCGAAGCGGCTGCACCCCCTCAGCAGAAAGGACCTCGCACGGTCTCTAGGGGGAACAAATCCAAAAGCAAGTCAAAGAAGGGGAAGGGGACCACTAAGCATCATGTCACTAAGCGCCGAAAGCTTCTCCCTCACCTCATTGTTTCCAAAGAGGTGCTAACTGAAAATGGTCTGGAGGAACTGTGGGAACTGATCAGGCCCAGGGTTGGGAGAAACTCTGCCAAGAAACTGTGAGAGTAGATCCCTCACAAGTGCGTCAATTCTACAACAACTTCACTATCACCAACGACGGCACTCAGGGAACTCTCTCCCACGAAGGCGACGAGTTCATTTTTACAACGTCTACGATCCGCCTTCAACTCCAGGTCCCTGGTCAAGGGCTTAGCGAGGTGCCCAGCAAGCTCTGGGGCGATTTCAACAGCGCCGAGGTGTACAACACAATTTTTGAGGGTCGGGTTCCCTCTAAGGTCCTCTCGACGCATCATCTGTCCTTGGTCGCCAAGCTCGCTCACCAATTCATCATCAACGTGGTGATCCCACGCCAAGAAAAGCTCCTGGTCGTCAACATCCCCGATGCCATCATCCTCTACCACTTCCTCCTCAAGAAGCCCATAAATCTTCCCCGAATCATCCTTGGGCACATGGAAAAGTGCATGGCCTCCAAGTCCCACTCCCTTCCCTACTCCGAGCTGATCAAGAAGGTCCTACAAAAAGAGGGTCTCTACGATGCCTCTAAAGAAGAAATCGAGCTTGGAAGGGAACTGGACATTACAGTTGCCCAGAAGATGAGGCACTCGGAGCCTGTAGAGGAGGCGGCTCCCCTAGAGTCTGGTACACAAGAGGGGAACTCTTCAGTGTTGCTCCGCATCGCCAATACCCTCGATCAGATTGCTAGGGACCAGGCAGTGTTGGCCAGAGGACAAGAAAAGCTTACACAAGTCCTTACGCGCCTTTGTGACGCCTTGTTCCCTCAGAGCCCATGATCTCTCCCTTCTTGTTCCCTTAATCCAAATATGACCACAAATTGTACTTGGGTTCCCATTGTACATATTCTCTTAAGTAATGAAATGGTATTTATTTTGATTGCGTGTTCCATTCTTTCCTAATATTGCTTTGCTTATTTTTTCGATGATCTCAAAAGGGGGAAAGATAAAAAATGTGAGATGAGTTAAAAGTTTAAGTTATCACAGACCACGCATAAGCTAAGGGGGAACAATTGCATAAAAAGCCTAATAGGAACTATGTGTCTCACCAGAAGTGGCTCCCTAAATCTAAATGTCTCACTAAGAGTGACTTCCCAAAATCATACTTAGGAACTCATCAGCATATCATTCATTGAAATACTTGCATTTTTGTGATGGGTTTGTCATCATCAAAAAGGGGGAAATTGTTGGGACGTTGTTGGGACCTCCGGTTCTAAGCAACGGATCAACGACTCACTTCTCTTTAAGTTTTGATAATGACAAACACCATAGGGAACTAATGTGGTTTGTTCAAGTATTTCTAAGGAACACAGGTACAGCCAAGAACTCCTATGAATGACAAAACCACTGCTAGCCACAATGAAGAGTTTCCATCAAGGGAACCTTGAAGAGGAAAGTTCCCATGAAGTGGGAACTCCCAGAAACAAACAAGAAAACACAAGCTTACAACGATGAAGAGTTTCCATCAAGGGAACTCTGAAGAAGTCAGTTCCCATGAAATGGGAACTCACATGTAAAGACAACGACCGTTCAGCGCAGATCGCGGGATTCTGTCTCAGACAGCCAGAGGGAACAGTCTGAGGATTAGACTGTCACGCTTCATCCAACGGTCCGATTGATTCAAGAAGTTGACCTAGTTCAAACCAAAGTCACATGTGAAGAAAGTACAACTTGGGCATCAAGCAAAGGGCATTTTGGACACAAACGAAAGATGCGACTGCCCAAGACAAATGGACTATAAAGCCAAATGAATAGTACTCGGTCTGAGTACTTCTCCCAGAACTTACAAACACCCACATTAGAGAGAAGAAAGAAAAGGAAGAGAAGTCCCCGCCGGCGAGTGTGTGATCTCGACGACGGTGAAGCTGAAGTTCCCTGGAGCAAGGGAACTGAGAAGTCAGCGTAAGGTTTGAGTTACTTGTGTTTTGCTGTTGTGAGCTTAGGAACTCAGTTGAGAGGATTTACTAGTGTTGCTAGAGTTAGGAAGAACTTGTAGGAACAGAGAAGTGTAAATCCGGCTGTGTAACTAAGGAACAAAGCAATCAATATAAGTAAGTCATTCAAAATCCTCCAAGCGGAGGTAGAGGTTTACCCATACAACTAGTTGGTTGTAGTGGGGTTCCTCTATAAAGGAACTGTCCCTTTAACTGTTTTTATTACTTACGATTATTTACTTCCGCTGCCTTGGGAACAGCTTAACTGCCAGTTCCCAAGCTCACTGCTAACCCATTACGATCCAACAACTACACACCTAAAGAGGTACCATTTTTAAAGACAAGAAAGACGTCAGAAACGGTCAAAATAAACAAAAGTAAGGTGCAATCCGCAGTATGCGTTTTTATAAAGCCTAATTTGAGTACAAATAACACGTAAGTTAAACTGTTTTCATTGCAATTTCCTTAGAATAAAATTTCCAAAAGTTATCCCCGGCAGACATCTCCAGAAGAGGAGAACTCCTGGATACAATTAAAAAACGGTACGAACATCCAAAATTACAAAATTTAACACACAAAAGGTAAAACAATTCTGAGACGAAGGTTTTACAAACAATGACAAGGCAGAGGAAGATATCTCCTAGACGCGTGCTATCTGGCAGCACCGCCCGTACAAGTACAATCCAGAAGACATTCGCCAGAAGCTCGCCATCCGAAAGAGAGGATCCACCCCTTAGGTCGCCAAGACCTCCGGCAAGCGCCAGATCATCGACTTACAACGTCGAGGCACTGCAGAAAGTCGATGGGTAACGTCCGTTGCGCGCCTTCAAAGTAGGTAATCTCTTAAGCGGGCAGGGGCTTAGGGACACCCCTTGAGTCACCCGTAACGCAGACTAGAGTTTTCCTTACTCTCCGAGCCATAGCTATGCAAACTTCTTAACTAACAGATAACCTTCTGCAGGGGCTGCTCCTCCGACGACCGTCACCCAACAAAAACACCTGCAAAAGACACCAAAAGAAACAAAAGGCAAAACAACTAGGCAAGATGCAAGCAGCTAAAACAAACAAATAAAACCCCTACGCCGTGACGGGGGCAAAATAGAAACAGTATATGTGGCCTCGCCACCATCCAAAAGCCTAGGAACCGCCCGGTAAAACGGCACGACCCAAAGGTATTTCTTGTCCTCCAAAAATCAACCACAAAAGATAAAGATAATTTTTTACAAACGGCCAAAGCCGCTAGAATCCTCTGTCACTCAAAAAGAAATCATGCAAGGTCAGTTGGAGCTCCATCCTTTCCCACCTGCTCGCCATCCAGCCTTGTCACAGGATCATCTTAATCTTCGTACGCCCTCGGAGTCACGGGGAACCAACAACACCCATCAGAGCAGCCACTCGAGCCGGGGGACACCTCTAAGGAAGTTACTCAAGCACAATGCATTAAATTTGTCAGCATCCCCAATTGTAAGACCCCCGACCTCGAATTCCCTGATGGTCTGCAGTCGAGCCAGCATGTTGTAGTATGCCCTTATATCCTCCGCTTCCGCCTTTCCCACATAAATCGGCTCAACAACTTTCTCCTCAAGCTCCTGGACCTTCGCCTCCAAGGTAGAAACCTCCCGCTCCAACTCAGCAACCCGTGCACTAGCACCCTCTTCCTTCATGGCCAGCACCTTCGAGTGGGCAGTGGCCTGTTCACGGGCTTTAGCCACCTCTTTACGGTACTTAGCAATTTCCTGCTTCCCTCGTTCCTGCTCAGCTATATCCTCGCCCATCTCATCAATAATAAGACCAATCTCCTAAAAGAGCTGCATCCAGTCGACCAGTTAGGCACCTGAGAATACCCTTAAAAGCAAAAGAAGAAAGAAACAGCAGAATTCAGAAAGACTAGTCGAAAAAGACTTTACCTTCCAAGCTCTACAACCCACCTTGGCAGCCATGGAACGGGCAGAAGAGGAAGTGTGACACTTCTTGAAATTAAGGTCATGGTACCGCTGAAGAGACTACCAATCGGAGGAAGCATCATCTCGGAGCTCAAGAGGGTCATTGTCACATTACGCTTGACGCTTGCGAGAGGTCTTGGGAGCGTCGGTCGTTTCTTTCTCGAACACGGGAGAAATAGGGGGCTTTGAATCACTGGACCTCCTTTTCTTGAGAATCAAGTCTAAGGCCGAGAAATTTGTGCCAGACTTGCGAGCACAATTTTCTGGATATGTGAAAACAAGCAGGTCAGAAAAAGAAAAAGAAAACAAGGTTTTCAAAAGAGATTCCACCAGACCAGAACTTACCGATGGAAGGGCCCGATACAGCGGTTGATGCTGGAACTGATGACATCTTGATAAGCGTGAGGTTGTCTTTTCCGCTCGATTCTCCAGAATCTATAGAGGTTGTGCTGTCTTCGCCTTTTGAGAGCTCTTTTGAAGGGTCAACAAAAGAGGCTCCAAATGTTCTTTGCACCAAAGTGAGTTTGAAAAGCTTTGACATGACCTCTTCCGATTGGCTTCGCGGTTCGATAGTGTCCGGGATACCTACAAACAAAGAGAGACGAAGATGAATAAACGTTAAATTATCCTGGAAGCCAGATCAGAAGAAAAGTCAGGTTCTTACTAGTCTCATTTTACTTGTCACAAAGGAACAAACGACATTCAGGGTTCAAAGAGGCGATTTCAACAAAGAAAAACTGACTGGCCCAGTTCTTCTCGTTAACCTTCGAGTTCAGAACAAGCGGCCGTCGTGTTGTCCGGGACTGCAGGATAAATCGTCCCTACCTTACTGTCATCAGAGAATAGGCCTAGAGCAAGTCCAAAACAGTGAAATCCGCACCGGCGGCCTCAGCCATCTGACTCACCCAAAATAAGATCTTCCAAGTGGAAGGGAGTAATTGCGTAAGAGAGAGTTTGAAACAAGCCAGGAATTCTTGAACTAGTGCAGGAAAAGAGAGATTACAAGAGATTGAGAAGGGAAATTCAAAAAACCAGGCCCAACTGGAGTGAACCTAGTACGAACACTCTTCTTCACGGCACAACACCACGAACCCCCCAGGAAAACTACCCTCAATGAGAACCTAGTCCGAACGATCTATTCACTGTTGAGCTTCCACAAGGTTTGTGGAAGCTCAACAGTGAATAGATCTCAGAAATTTTAAAAATTTACGCGATTTTTTGGGGCTATTGTTGGGCCCAAGAACGACGAGTCCATTTCCGCTCCAGCCCATCAAGAAGAACTCATCTCCTAAGACCCAGTTCAGCTCGAATATCCTCAGAAAGGGAAAGCGGTTGATGAAGGCAAGGAAAACCGACGGAAGAGTGGTGCTGGATGTGGGGGAAGACCAGGACGATCGTGGGTAGCTGCGATGGAGGCCCGCCCATCAACGGTATAATAGGGGGGAATAAAATGTAAGAGACATGGAAAAACAATTGTAATCAATCTCCTGATATCAAATATACAGTTTGCAATCAGACTTTCGTTTTTCGTGTTTACGTCTTGATCGGATTGTAGTTTATCGGTTAGAAAGGCCTTACGCTTAACATCAATCATCAGCAATCTTCTTTGGTCGAAATTTGACCAAAACAATTATATACGTATTATCTTAATTCAATATGAAATTTAGTTTATTAAAATTTAGGTTTTGTCATGCTGTCGTCAATGAGTTTAAATTTATACGAATCTAGACATCACATTTTTTAAGCATGTGAATAATATGGATGGAAATAAACTAGGGTATTTGTGTTCTACATAAAAGTTAAGTTTATATTTTTTTTAATAATGTAAGAACTCGGAATACCAAACAGGCTTGGTAATTCGAGAGACCGTAATAAAATGGCAGCCGAGAAACAACTAAGAGAATAAAAACAAGAAGGAAAAGCTATGAAAGGTGCAAAACTCCAAAAAATAAGAACTAAGACGAGTTTGAGATCGGGGTGAGTAAAGCACTATAAGAATAGCACCGCAGGCAACAGGTCGACCCCTCTTGGGCTTGTGAAATGGACTACTGACATTACCTCACCGAGATGAAGGATCTGTAGAAGACTCAAAGCACCAAGCGACCTGACCTAATACAACTCGGTCCAATGCCAAACTCATCTCTAACTCCTCGGAAGAAAAGTATATTAATTAACCCTCGAGCTAACCTACAAGAAAAGAAGTCCTCACAAGTAAAACAAAAAAGTTTTACTTGTAAGGCAAGTAGACATGAAACCTGATCCGCAAGAAAAAGCTTGCCACGCAAGTAAGAGGAGAAACTTGTCGCACAGGTAAATAAAAATTGTCACGCAAGGAAGAAGCCAAAACTTATCACACAAGAAACTCACGAACTTGCCGTGGAGGACAAGTACTTGAAAATAAATAGATTTTTCTCCATTATTTTTAAACCCACACACGTGTTAGCTAGAATTTCCCTTCTTTTTTCAACCTTGGGGTCCAAATATATTTTCTTTCTTTTCTTTTTCTTTTTCTTTCAATTTCCCACATTTTTCCATTTCTTATTTTCCTAATGTGTAAGCTTGACAAACAATGACCGATCTAGCCAACGGTGTAAAGTCAACGATGGTCAATCAACCCAACGGTGTAGGAGGGCGGGCAAACATGCCGACGCCCGACGGTGGAAACTTGACGCTTCAACAAAGGGTCGGAAAAGACCGAAGAAGACGTCGATGAAAATATCATATCTGATTATAAGCTTGCTTGAACATGGGGAGTCCGAAGGAGAAGAACGGAAGGCTAAAAATTCGAGTCTAGGCGAGATTTTGGGAACTTGATCGATTTTGGGATATAAATTTCTGAAATCAAGTTTCCATCAAGTTTGAATTCAAGTCAGACCAATCAAGATCCAAAACTCGATCAAGTTTGAGATACAAAATCGCTTTCATGCGAGAAACCAGATCGATTTTGGGATTCGTAATGAGGTCAAGATCGATTTTCCATGCCTTCAAATTTCAAATTGATGGAAAACTCACTAGTTTCGGGATAAATCGAGATCATTAAGTTGGTAAAGAAGCCAGGTTTACTCAGCCAAAGATTGCAAATTCAATGACTTTTGACTCAGCTAAAGTCGTTGTACCGAGATCAAAAATAAATTAACCCTATTCTACTAACTAGTATAGTAAGCAAACAAGGGGTCGAACCCAAGAGAATCAATGTTTCCAAAAAATCAGCAAAGATAGTGGTTTTGGGTTTAAGCAAGCAAACATATTCAAGTTTCAAATCAATTAAAATAAAGTAGAGTTCATTCAATCAATTCCACCTTTTTAATCCTTCGATCATTGATTCATCCACTTTTCTATGTTTCCCATGTTAATTCCAATCCTTATTAGGGTTTCCGCTTGTCCACGGTTCAAGTGAAACAATGATCTGAACAAGGACGCTTAATTCAAATCATGCAATGCAATTAAGGATAATAGGAAATCGAATCATGCAATCAAACAACGAGTCTCACGCATAAAACAACCATCAAACACTCTTTCTCAATTCTAGTCCACAGTCCTAGAAAAGAGTTGTTTCAAGGATAAATAAGATTGCACAGACAACAATCAAACCTAATCCAAACAATAGATCTAAGTCAATCAAACAAGGTGATCGGGCTCATAAAATCAAACATAGATCATGGAATTAAAACAAAGAGTTTTGATATTAATCCTAAGGATAGAAAAGTTACCAGAATCTCACGAATTCAACAAAAGGCTTCCTTGATTGAACAAACTCCAAGGAAGATTAGTTCTCCATAAAAACTTAATAAAAACTAGGTTAAACTAAAGTATGCTCTCCTCAAAAGTTTACGAACTAAGTCTATAAATACTAAAACATCCGAATAAAACTAGATATAAAAATATAATAAAAACATAAAATAAGGATAAAAGGAAGGCGGTGCGGAAATAGGCAACCACGAGCGCGGGTGCGGCTCTTGCGTCTTCACATCCCCGCGGATATGGCCTTCACCGCGGGCACGGTATAAATACGCGGTCGCATGTCTTCTTCTGACAGCTTTTTGATGTTACCTTCGGAGGTTGTTTTGACCCACTTAGAGTTGGAATTTAAACTCGCAGTAAAAACATGAATTGTAGCTCTTCGAGTTACCTTTCCAAAGATACCAATTTCAGCTTCATCCGATCACCGTAGCTCCTGAACGATGTGTCACAAGAAAGTGGCGTCAAAACTACTCAAAGTCAACACTTGTCTTCAAAACTCATGCAATTCTTCAAATCGTGTCTTCAGCCTTCATATTACAATTATGCTCAAAACTAACCTAAACACACTCAAATCATGCCTAAAATACAAGAGATCACCATACTAATCTAGAGCGTATCAACTTTCTCAGCCTAAAAACTTCCAATCAATGGCTTTCTCAGCCTAAAATTTTTCAAAAATGTCTTCTTCAGCCTAAGTTTGAGATTCTGTTCATAATATCCAAAAGAATATGGATATGTTATTCTTTAGTAAAAAGTAACATCAAATTGAATGAAATTGGGTTCCATCGAGGATAGAACAAATTCAAAAGAGGCTCTCAGCCTATTGCTTCTGATTTGGGGGGATTATGTTGAAAGGGGGTAGGGGTTGGTCGCCAGGGAGGAAGAGAGTTCTGGTTCTCTGTTGGGGAGCAATTTCTTATGTTTTAAAAGTTAAGTTTATATAATCACGACAGTTTTAGGGCCTGTTGATCAACTTTTTTAAATAACTATTGAAACGCAATTAAATTTTAATCAAATTCGACCAAATAAAAAAGTAAATATTGATCAAAACACTAAAGCAACGACATTATCCTCAAAATATAGTCAATGTTGAAAAATTAATTATTCTCTTAGATATTGATGATAGAAAAACGTACGCCAACAACTAGGCGAAAGGGAGGCATTTTCTAAAGTAAGCGTTGGATTCAAAGCTTAAATTTATACAGCTTCCGTTTCTTGAAATATGTGCTTTTAAGTCTTTACACGAGTATTAAGAAATAGTTTTTTACCCACTATTAGATGAACAACTCTATTAATATTAAAAGGAAAATCATGAAAAAGAGCAGATAATTATTAGGGTTATAATTAGAAAAAGTGGAAAAAAATATTAAAAAGTAATGTTTTATGAAAAATGAGCTAAAAGAACATATTTCAAGAATCGGAGGGAGTATTAATTTTGCATTGGAGGAATTTCAGGTGTTTAACATGAGGAGAAGAATGCGTGGAAGAATCGTCAAAGCTCAAACGAACAGAGAAAACCAAGATAAGAGCAAGTTTTGTGATGTGACGTGCATGGCCAGCTCAAACGAATAGAGAAAACCAAGATAAGAGCAAGTTTTGTTGATTTTTTATTCAGTCATCAAGATTGTTCATTATCAATTGTTTTTTATCTCTCACAAACTACAACCAGATCGGATCACCAGTCAATTGAAAAACCATCTATTCTCTACAATAAAGAGAGAAACAAACAAATATTTTGAAGAAAAACTCTTCACAATCAAGGGATGATCCCCCTAGCAATCTCTTGGGTAATCATCCCCATAAACAAACAAATCAAACATCAAACCAATGATCTCTTACAAATTCCTAACAAAACAAACTTTCAAATGAGTCACTTTTTAACCCAATCTGAGCCCCGACCGCTGGACCTCCACTGTCTGTTGTGCCTACTCCCAATACTTCAATTGAGACACCACCCACTTCCATCTCCCTTTTCCACCCATGCCTCAACTGTCGAGTCTTCGCTGTGAAACCTTTCGTACTCGGTTGATCATCGAAGCACCGCTACTAACACTACAACACCAACAACCCTATTCAGGCCAGATCTGACTTTGCAATAGCCTCGATAACAATTCATGTGTCTCCCACCAATTCCTAGGAATCACAACCTCTTTCTATTTCAAAATCAACATGCTCGTCGAAAGCCGAAAAACGACCCAAATTTTCGTTAAAAGCCAAACCCCTTGGATCAGATCAGATCAGATCTAAAATCCATGTTCCGTCTTGCTTGATACCAATGTCAAGAAAAGGGACATTTTTCTAAACAATGCCCTAAAAGAAAGGTTAGATATACTAGTAAAGTCATGATGGCCACTTGGAACATGTTAATGTGATGATGACGTTTCGGCGACAAAGGAAGTGTGTCTCATGGCAGATGAAGACAAATCATCTCAAGAGGTAAATGAATCTGATCTTTATTCAGTTCTTGCTAAAAATACTATAGAGTTGTTGGTTGCAATTATTGAAAAATTGAGTACTCAAGTCATTAAGTTAACAGAAAAATTGGAAGATAACAAGATACTATAACAAACATGCTTGATTACAACATGCAAAGTCTGGTCTAGCAAAGCTATTGAACTTGAAAAGATTTCTTCGATCTCCTAATTCGGTTGTTTGTGAGACTTGCACTAATTTAATTTCTCAGGTCACTGACTTCCAAAAATAAGTCGATGACCTAGAAAAGAAGGTCACTGACTTGCAAACATAATTCGATGGCCTAGAAAAGCAAGTCATTGACTTCAACAATTTGATTTGATACTTCAACTCGCACGTCCAAAATGAATCCAACAAACATATTCAACTTGTTACTTGTTCTTCAAGAATGATCGATCTACATACCTTGTTGCCTTGCAATTCAAGGAAGTGATTGAATTCTACAATATTGAAGTTTTTTTCAATCAAATTAAAGAATTTGCGAGTAGAAGAAGAGTAATTGCTTGACAAGATCGGGCCTAGAAAACAAACGAAAGTGAAGTGCGCGAGACAATCAATTCCATATCAGCCTTATCCTACTAATGTACGTTCTTTTCTTGGCCATGCAAGTTTTATCGCATGTTTATTAAGGATTTTTCAAAGACCTCATTCCCTTTATGTGAGCTTTTGAAGAAAGAGGTGCTCTATGATTTTGATCAGAAGTACAAGAAGGTGTTTGATGAGTTGAAGACTCGCCTCACTAATGCACCAATAATTCAAGCCCCTAATTGGTCTCACCCCCGTTAAAATCATGTGTGATAGAAGTGACTACGCGGTTGAGGCCTTTCTTCGTCAAAAGGAAGCAGAAGCCTCTCATGTGATCCATTATGCTTCCATGACCTTGAATGGAGCTCAAAGGAATTACTCCACAATCTAGAAGGAAATGCTCGTAGTGTTATTTGCCTTGGAGAAGTTTAGGCAATACTTGTTGGGGACGAAGGTGATAGTGTACACGGACCATGCATCCCTTCATTACTTGATGACGAAGAGAAGCCAAGCCAAGATTGATAAGATTGATTCTTCTACTAAGTGAGTTTGATATAGAGATTAGAAAAAAGAATAGTGATGAGAACCTTGTGGCTGACCATCTAAGTACATTGGTACATAAACAAGACAAGTCGGGAAGCCAAGAGCAAATTCAAGGCAAATTCCCGAATGACACTCTATTCGGAGTGGATTTTATGCAAGAACCGCGACCGCGGCCAATAAACTGCAACTATGGTTACTTAACTATGAGTTCGAATGTTTCTGATGGAGATCCTCGATTGTGGAATTTGGCAAGCGAGAATGCGATTGGCGAACCGCGATTGTGAAATATGTCTTTAACCTTTATTTATATACCAAAACAAAAATAAAACACAATGAATTTTCAAATTTCTGTTTATTTTCTCTCATTTAGACATTTGTATACATATATTCAAAAAATCCTTATATTATATGTTTTATATTAGTTTCAAGTCAACCTAAAAATCCAAAAATCCTAATATTATATATGAATTGTTGAAGTTAGGAATTCTTAAATTAAATAGGTTGAGCTGGTAAATTAAATAGAAAATATTAAATTTAAAAATATTTTTTTAGAATTCTATTTATTGATTTTTAATCCCAATAATTTTCAAATGAAAAAAAATATTTTAACATGTATATAATTTTATATGTATACCGATAACCACTCGATTATCAAATAGACAACATGTTTCGTGAGTTTGGTTCAAATGAAAAAAACTCTTGTCGTGAAAAATGAAAAGAAATGCACTTTTCGTAGTTCGCAGTGCACTTTTCCTACATCGGAGTGCATTTTTTTGCATTTGCACTTTTCGTACTTTGTAGTGCACTTTTCGTATTTTTGTAGTACAATTTTCGGATTGCACTTTTTGTATTTTGTAATATACTTTTCGTACTTTATAGTACACTTTTTATTTTTCATGAATAAGAGTTTTTTGTAGACCTGTCAAATGGGTCGGGCGGGTCGGGTTCGGGTCAAAACGGGTATCGGGTCGTCGGGTTCTTAAATTTACGGGTAAATATGGACCGGGTTGTTACAGGTTTGTACTGGTTCGGGTTGATCCAACGGGTCAAGATCGTCAATTTTATTAACATTTATTTTTATATTTATTAAAATAATTAATATTACATTATATTAAATATTATTTAATAATAATATAATAAATAAATTTGTACAAATTTATAATAAAAATATTTAATTTTTAATTGAAATAGTATTTTATCGGTTTGGTCGGGTCAACCCAACGGGTTGGTGACCCAACCCAGTTTTTTTTTGTGTCGACCGGGTTCGGGTTAATCTTGATCCATTAATTTTCGGGTCGAGTTTCAACCCAAAAAACTCCGGACAGGTCAGGTCGATTTTTCGGATAGGATTACGTTTTAACAGGTCTAATATTTTTCGTTTGAACCAAACTCTATGTTTCATATGTACACACAAATGTGCCTATTTTGGACGATGTTAATGTTGAATGATTTCTCAAGTCCGAATCTTGTCGAGCGGTACTCATCCAACTAATGGCTTCACAGGTTATATATTTTTAAAAAGGTGTTAATAACTATGAAAAAAGAGGTGTTAGAATTGAATTGTAACAAAAAAAAATTAAACTTTTTTTTTTATAATACAAGGCAAATATTAGATTTCTCATACATTATAGGGCCTAAATCATTATTGTGGATGATCGTGAGGAATTCCGAAACAAAAGGAAGTTGATTAACATTACAAACTGACAAATCTTGCGCTACAAGCATCATATGTTGAAGAAGAGGTATGGAGACGAATCTTCTTGCTATGAAATCGGATGCATTATTAATAATCTATATCTATATACACTTACTAAACTCGAATCTCTCTATCTTATTTGTCACCCATCTAACTATGCCACATAAGCATCTTAATTTTTAAATTCATTTTCTTACCCTTTTTTTAGTATTTACCATCCTTAAAAATATATAATATAATAATATTACTATTCCTATTAACATAAAATGATCTACTACTTTCTTTTATGGACAATTTAAATGATCATTTATCTCTTTGTCCTCAATATTTTTTAGAATTTACACTCCCTATATATTATAATAATATGGGCATGGTTCCGGTGAGGACCACCCTTGTGGTAAGACCCATTGCTTAAAATGAGGATTAATCTCAACCATTGGATTTACCCCTCTAATATGTATTCAATGGTCAAGATTTTTTCAATTTTTTTCATTTTTCAAATTTTATTTATTTTATTTATTTTATTTATTATTTTTAATTTTGCGAAAATCGAATTATTTTAAAAATGAACTTAAAGCACATAAAAATTGAACTTAGCATAGATAAAAAATGAACTCGTAGAATATAAAAATTGAACTCATACAATATTGAAAATTGAACTCCTAATATAAAAAATTGAACTTCTAGTGTATAAAAATGAACTCATAGTATATAAAAATTGAACTTTCATATTTAACGTTTTTAAAGCTTTTTTTCAATTTTTTAATTTTTTTAATTTTTTATTTTAATTTTTTTTTTTATTTTTTATTTTAGTTTTTAGTTTTGCAAAAATCGAATTATTTTAAAAATGAACTCAAAGCACATAAAAATTGAACTTATCATAGATTAAAAATGAACTCGTAGAATATAAAAATTGAACTCATACAATATTGAAAATTGAACTCCTAACATAAAAAAATTGAACTTCTAGTGTATAAAATTGAACTCGTAGTATATAAAAATTGAACCGTCATATTTAACGTTTTTAAAGCTTTTTTTCAAATTATTTCATTTTTCATTTTTTTAAAATTTTTCATTTTTTTTTTTTTTATTTTTTTTCTATTTTTTATTTTTGCGAAAATCGAATTATTTTAAAAATGAACTCAAAACACATAAAAATTGAACTTATCATAGATAAAAAATGAACTTTTAGAATATAAAAATTGAACTCATACAATATTGAAAATTGAACTCTTAACATAAAAAAATTGAACTTCTAGTGTATAAAAATGAACCCGTAGTATATAAAAATTGAACTGTCATATTTAACGTTTTTAAAGCTTTTTTTAACAAAGAACATAATATGAAAAATATGAAAATAATTCCGAAAAAAAATAAAAAAAATAAAAAAAAATAAAAAAAATAAAAAAATAAAAAAAAATCTTGACCATCTAATATATAATGATGATGTAAATCTAATGGTTGAGATTAGTCCTCACTTTAAGCCAAAGGTCTCACCACAAGAGTGGGTCTCACTTTAACCAAAACCATAATAATATTATCTCATTTATCATTACTACTTACCATATTCAATTAAAATTCAATTAGCTATGTTATTAAGAAGCATCCTTTACATATTGAAATAATATTACCTCATTCATTACTATTACTTACCATATTTAACTAATAAGTATGAAATACTTACCATATTCAATTAATGAGTATGTGAATATTATTCAGTTTTAGTATTTAGAGTCCGGTTCAGGTGAGAATGGGCGCCCAAGTGCGAAATAAGAAAGAACAAGAGCCGTTTGATCAAGAAAAATTAAAGGCGTTGATCATTTCACTTAAAAGGGGAAAAAAACGGCACGGGCGAATTATTGGCGAATTATTCGCGTATTTTTGAAAAAAAAACGGACCAGATTTGTTCATCAACACTATGGATTTGTTCATCAGTATTGTGGCTTTGTTCATCAACAATGTGGATTTGTTCATCAACATTGTGGATTTGTTCATTCGTTTTGACATATTTGTTCATTGGTTTTTGGCATTTTTGTTCATCAGTTTTGTGCATATTTGTTCATTTGTAACATCAATTTGTTCATTAATTTATGCATATTTGTTCATTGATATATGCATATTTGTTCATTGTTATATTCATATTTGTTCATTGGTTTTGACATATTTATACATCGGTTTGTGCATATTTGTTTATTAGTAACATCAATTTGTTCATAAACAGTGTGGATTTGTTCATCAACATTGTGGATTTGTTCATTGCTATATACATATTTGTTCATTGGTTTTGGCATATTTGTTCATCAATATTGTGGATTTGTTCATCAGTATTGTGGATTTGTTCATCAACAATGTGGATTTGTTCATCAGTATTGTGGATTTGTTCATCAACAATGTGGATTTGTTCATCAACAATGTGGATTTGTTCATCAACATTGTGGATTTGTTCATCAACATTGTGGATTTGTTCATTGTCATATTCATATTTGTTCATTGCTTTCTTATGCACAAATGCTAGTTTCTGATGAACAAATGTTAGTTTCTTATGCACAAAATGCTAGTTTCTGATGAACAAATGTTAGTTTCTTATTCACAAAATGCTATTTTGTGATGAACAAATGCTAGTTTCTGATGAACAAATGCTAGTTTCTGATGAACAAATGTTATTTTGTGATGAACAAATGCTAGTTTCTGATGAACAAATGCTATTTTGTGATGAACAAATGCTAGTTTCTTATGCACAAATGCTAGTTTCTGATGAACAAATGCTAGTTTCTGATGAACAAATGTTATTTTGTGATGAACAAATGCTAGTTTCTGATGAACAAATGCTATTTTGTGATGAACAAATGCTAGTTTCTTATGCACAAATGCTAGTTTCTGATGAACAAATGCTAGTTTCTTATGCAAATAAATGCTATTTTGTGATGAACAAATGCTAGTTTTTGATGAACAAATGTTACTTTGTGATGAACAAATCGCTATTTCTGATGAACAAACTGGGCGCGTCTCATAAAAACGTATTTTTCGAAAAATTCGTGAATAATTCGGGAAAAATTCGTCCGTGTCGTATTTTATTGAAAAATACGCGAATAATACGGGAAAAATTCGCCCGTGCCGTTTTTTATTTTTTTAAGTGAATGTTTAATCAGGGACATTGATTTTTTTGAATGGACGATCGAGATTTATTCTTATTTCGCACCTAGGCGCCCATTCGCACGTGACTCTTTTTCCAAAAATTAAATCACATATCCTATTATAAGTAAAGAAATATTTTCTTACATTCTCTAAGTATTATAATAATTCTTGTTTGAAAGTTTTATTGAGGAAATTATTTTATTTTTTCAAATAAGTTTATGTAAAATTCAATCGACAAGTACGGTTCCTACATAATTTTTTTTCAAATCATCGTCATGCATGTCACGACCGGGTCTTGCTACTACATTATAAAGCAGAAACCGTGTCTATTGAAAAGGTTGCGCCACGTGGCATTTCTTAAATAAAATAATGTTATATTTTTTTAGTAATATTGTAATTACTTGTATCATTCTTTCTATGTATATAATTTTTATAATATAATACCTTGATCTATATGTTGATATTTTTATGCATATTTTTTAAAATCTAGTAACAAGATTTGTGATCCAAGTATATAATTTTTTTATCTATTTGTTAATAATAACTTGATCTAATATTTTTATATTGATTTTATGCATAATATTTTTTTTATATTTCAACAAGACTCGGGCTTCAAGTATATAATTTTTTTTTTATCTATATGTTGATAAAATATGGGGCACAATCTTAAAGATTTTTTTTATAAATTACATAACTTTATTATGATATTATATACAAGTGTTTTAATTTTTATATTAATATGATAATATTGTATAATCACTAGTAAATTATCTCGTGTGTATTAATCACGGGGATTCAAATAGTTCCTTATAATAATGAAAAACTTGAATAAAATAGAATCAAAGAATTAATATCTTAGACTAAAGAATTGTTGGTGTACAAAATCTCGCCTTCAATTCGTATTAAATACACCAATTAAGAACTCCTCCTCTTCCGCTCCTCTTCGATCTCTTGACCTAGAAAAACCTGCAAAACAATGGACACAGGGGGCGGGGACCCCCTAATACACCTCCGATGCCTAAGTCATAAGAGCAATTGTCGTTTGAGCGTCGAGGTACAACAAGAGAGCGATGAAACCCTAAACAGTCGAGCTAAGCGAATATTAGCCTGCCTAGGATTTCTGAATATGCTATGCACATGTGTCTCTCCCTACACGCCTGGGGCGTGTATTTATAATGGAAGAGGGAGAGAAGGGGGCCGAAAATTATATCTATCAGGCCAAAAATATTATCCTTCTAGGGCTGGCCAACTGCCTTGAAGCCCAAGTAAGGAATATTTCACCCTTTCTCCAACTTTAATTCTATCTTTAATGAAAGATAAAATCTTCCATTAAGTTGCATAACCGCCATATAATTTTATATAGGAAATAACGAAAATAACTGCGCAGTAATTTTAATAAATACCTTTATAGCGAAAATAATTATGGTAATTATGTTTGGTTTACCCGCTCACAAATGCCCCACCTACACCGCCCTTACACGACTCACCGTGTTAGGCGACGTAAGGTACAGAGGGTTTCTAATCGAAGTGGCCATGCAGATTGGTCGATTGGTCCCCTAGCGCTTTCGTATATTCGTATATTCGTATATTCGTATATTCGTATATTCGTATATTCGTATATTCGTACATCCATGAGCGATTATCATTGGGCGAGTGCTATCTTTTCGAGTCGTATCTTCTGCCGAGGTTTAAGATGGAATCTCTAGAACGAACAAAATCAGACTGGGGAGAATAAAACGTTTATATTGAAAAAAGTGCTTGGCCAAGCCTTCTAATTTTAAGAAAACAAAAAGAAAATATATAAAGTCGTTCATCCTAGCGATCCCAGCCTAAACTCAACATCCACGCAAGAAGCGACTACCGGCGAACCGACGCTCACGGTTTACGAGTCGCGGCCGCTGTCGACTTATTTCGTGGTAGTCTTCGACGATCTAGCGTTTACGGTTTTCCTTTTTAAGGGAAAACCTCTTCAAACGAGCGAGATTTACAAGTCCGGGGGACATCTCCTCCGTCGAGACTATTCTCACTCATACGCTCTCCGTCCTTGTGCTGTAGTCACTTAATATTATCCCTTACAACTCGGGCCGAATCACGCCATATGTGTGTGTTTTTCCATGACCTTTTGATGTATAGGCCTCCACGCATTACGCTACGGCCGCCCGTTGGTAGGATGCGTTTCGTGTAGTGACAATGTCCCGATAATCCTCGGTGTACATCTCATGTAGGCGTTTATCGATCTTGTTTCAATTGTAGGCTCAACCCTGCTTGGGGGTATGCTTCTCAAGTTTGGCCCGGAAAAAGAACGATAATTTAGTGTCTTCTCCGGCGATTGCTAAAACCTATGATCCCTTAAGAGAACTTCCCGTGCCCCGGTGATATCCCGTTGCCTCGACACGCATCGAGGTCTTTAAGTGATTCTTCGGGTGGCTAACGTTGTCAATGCTTCAACAAACTTGTTTTTGATCGCTTGATCATTGTCCAATCTTGAATAACTCGGACTCTTCTATCATATTCGACCATTGTTGACTTTTCGGTTTTACAATGCCCCAACATTTATTTTCGAGTCCTTGATTCCGACACATGTTGTACGCTTTCAAGGATTGATCTTCAATTTGAAGTTCTCGGGGGCGAACTGCGGTGGCACTTTAGGGACCCGCGGGCGGTGCTCATAAAACGAGACAACGAGCCCTTTTGGAGGCTGGCCGCGACCGCGGCCTCTGGGCACCGCGATCGCGGAATCCTGGCCGCGGTCGCGACCTCGTTGTCCGTGATCGCGGTCTTCGTCGTTCGCAAGGTTCCGCGATTGCGGTAATTTTCCCTCGTACTTGGCTTCTATACTTCTTCGATCTTTTCATCAGCATTTTACCGGCTTGGGACCGCGGCGGTTATCGGCGAATTCGATAACACTAATGAGCCGTCGATTGGTCCATTCGATCGCCGATTCATTGATGAGGCGCTTCTCTTGGATCTCTACAACGAAAGCTTTTAGCCTAGCGATTTCTCCAAGGCTTGATGGCAATAAAGCTTGATCCGATTATGCTTGTCTTGAATCCGCTGGTTCTCTCTTAAAGTGGAAGCTAGAGTGCGTATTGAGTACAATCTCGTTTTCCTTCTTGATGATGGCTGATGCCCCACTATCTTGATTGCTTTCGGGTTCAGCGACTCGCATCGTTGAGAACTGTGTAGCGCCAAGACCCTTGATTCCGTCGCTTGATCCGAACCTTGCTTGGCTTGCATGAAGAGCAACCATGCTTTGATGGTGAGGTCGGGTCATAGATTTGATCATCTTTAAGCAAGTTGTTCTCCTTGGAACTTTTCTAGGGTTTGATTATCCGAGCGGATATCGAAGTTTCGCTTGATCACCCTGCGAGTCTTGATTCTTTTTCGAGCGAAGATCGGATTTTTCCCCCAGTGCTTTTAGGGTTTTCGGGTTTCGAAAAAACCACACGGCGATTGCTATCGCATGGGCCGCGGTCGCGGAGGAACGGACCGCGGTCGCGGTTCCTGAGGCGGCTGTCACGGCCGATGGTGCCGCGATCACGCTGGCGCTAGAGCTCGCTCGTGATTTAGGGTTGGCGTGTTCGTTGTTTCCTTAGGGCTAAGAAAGGTTGTTTCTTGTTTATCAGAGATCGATTCCAGCCTCACGATTGCATGGATTGATCGCTTTTTGACATCTTCTTGAGAACTTCTCTTGTGGCTTGACTTGGAATCCATTGATTGGTTGATCTTGGAAAGCAAGGAGAACTCTTCAGTTGCGCTCTACTACGATTGGTAACGTCCGCTCAAACTCTCCAAATCTCTTGAATAGCGTTGATCTATCTTCATCCCTTAGCGATTAAGGCTTCTTATTGCTAGATAGGATCGCTTTGCTTGCTTTTTCGATCGGCTTTACGTTTTAAGAGGACGTTCAACCTATGGCAAGTAAGATCCAATTCGATTTCAAGCAAATTGTACGGGTCCTATGCGGAGAGGTCACGATTACCCCGCATTAGGTTTACGTTTGTCGAAATCCTGTCGGGTTTGGCTTGCGAATAGAGAGAATGCTCCGAAATACGCAGCCCACGGTCGCGGTTTCTGAACCGTGGGCGCGGCTTGACAGGCCGCGGTCACGGTTCGGTTCGGCGATCGCGATCTCTCGGATCGACCCGCCTTGCTCTTGAACCATTTGATTATTCTCGTTTTTGGTAACACGCATTGCCGTTTCCCAAGCTTGATCAATTTCAATTGATTCAGGCCTTGAAGTGCCATGACTGATGATTCCGTCGCTCGACTCGGACCCCGAATGGTTTTTACGATGAACAACCGTATCAGCAAGAGGGGCCGGGTCACGGTTCAAGTCGTTTCCGGGCACAAAGGTCTGACCTTCCGAGCGAATATCGGAATCAGATTGATCAATTTCCACTACGGTTTGATTTTCCGAGCGATTTTCGAAAATCCCGACTTCGATCGCTAATCCGCGATCGCGGTCTACAGTGTCGCGGTCGCGGTTTTACTCGTTGGGCGTGCCTCGCACGATACGCTTTGCGACGGTGCCTTAGGGTTTCCAAAAAACGACTTCATAATCTTCACGGATCGATTCCAACACCACAATTGCGTAGATCGAATACTCTTTTTCCAAAATTGCTTTCCGTCGCTTTGATTGTTGTTGGATGTTTGATTCACAATTAAGTTTTCAACTTTGGGCTACCAGGCACGCACCCGGAGCCTAATCCGTCAGTTGATGGTCGATTACCAACCTTAGGCGGGATTGGATTCGACAAGGGTCCGACAAGGTTGATCTTGCCCCTAGTGTCGTCGATTTCACAGCACGCACTGCGATCGACACTGGTTGTGGTGATTCGATCATGCTTTTACTTAGGGTTCAAACATATCCCAAAGCGGATCTCCTTTTTTGATTTTTGGGGACGCTCTTAGGCTAGAAAAATCCAAAAAACACGAATTTCCGTAGTCACATATTTCCGGAGGGGCACTCCGGTCGAAAATCCGGAGTCGCAAATTTCCGGAGGCGCACTCCGGTCGAAAATCCGGAGTGAGCGAATTTCCGGAGGCGCACTCCGGTAAACCGCGCCCGTGGATCGGGTTCCGCGCCCGCGGATCGGACCTGCGGATCAGGTTCCGCGCCCGCAGATCGGACCCGCGAATCGGGTTCCGCGCCCGCGGATCGGACCCGCGCCCGATCGCTATCGCCATAGGTTTCGAAAATTAACTTCTTTTTATTCTAGGAACGATTACTCATGGATTTAATCCTCGTTACCACAGACGGCTCCAATTGTTGGTGTACAAAATCTCGCCTTCAATTCGTATTAAATACACCAATTAAGAACTCCTCCTCTTCCGCTCCTCTTCGATCTCTTGACCTAGAAAAACCTGCAAAACAATGGACACAGGGGCGGGGACCCCCTAATCCACCTCCGATGCCTAAGTCAGAAGAGCAATTGTCGTTTGAGCGTCGAGGTACAACAAGAGAGCGATGAAACCCTAAACAGTCGAGCTAAGCGAATATTAGCCTGCCTAGGATTTCTGAATATGCTATGCACATGTGTCTCTCCCTACACGCCTGGGGCGTGTATTTATAATGGAAGAGGGAGAGAAGGGGGGCCGAAAATTATATCTATCAGGCCAAAAATATTATCCTTCTAAGGCTGGCCAACTGTCTTGAAGCCCAAGTAAGGAATATTCCACCCTTTCTCCAACTTTAATTCTATCTTTAATGAAAGATAAAATCTTCCATTAAGTTGCATAACCGCCATATAATTTTATATAGAAAATAACGAAAATAACTGCGCAGTAATTTTAATATATACCTTTATAGCGAAAATAACTATGGTAATTATGTTTGGTTTACCCGCTCACAAGAATGATTTCCCACAGAATTTTTGAGACACTTTTAATCGAACTAATAATAGAAAGATTATCTCCCTTAATAATGACATGAGAGTTAATATTTTACAGTAGTAGAGACCTTAATCATTAAAATTCGCAGCTAGCAAAGACTATTCATTTAGCTAGTTTTGATGACCCGGGCCTTTCCCGGGGGCTTTTAAAAAAATTATAATATATTGATTTACATATGATATACGTATTATAATTTACATAGTGAAAAATAATAATTCAAATAATGAAACTAATAATTGCATATATAAAATTTATTTTAATTATTATAATATATTTTTTAAAAATATATTAAATATTATTTACTTGTAATATCATTTTCATAATCATAAAAAATTTACTGATCTAATCAGCCCGTAAATTTTAACCCGAAAGAAAACCGCAAATAAATGATCTAATCAACCCGTAAATTAACAACAAGAATCTGTACTCGATAACCGGAAATAACCGAACCAAAACTTGAATGAACCAATCTGGTTAATTAATTTAACATTTAGGGATCATTATTTTTTTTATTTAGGGATCTGTAATCTAAAAAATCAACATACATATATATAAAATTTTTTGAAAAGTTGTCATACTTTTAAATAGAAAATTAATATTAAAAATATAAAAATTAATTTAAAAATATGGTTCATATTAATTGAAACGTTGACATATTTATGGATGGAAAATATTATTCGCATATCTATATGCACAAGAATCACATTAATCAAAATCTTAAAAAGTAGTTAAAAAATAAACCTAAAATTGGCAATATTTTATGTATAAAATGAAATTAAGACATCGATTGTTAAATTAGGATGTAAAAGAAATTTATGTATCTTAAATTAATATGAACTGATTACATGATCAAATAATCAAGTATAATATTTCATAAAGAAATTAATTAATATGTTTAATCATTCACATGATATGATATGATATGATATATAAAGTCCAAACATTTAAGAAAATAACAAACACATGATATAAATTATGTCTCGTCTAACGAACGGATTAGTCCTCTAGTATATATTGATGATTCAACAAAAAAAAAGAAGACATACATTTAACACTTGCACATTATCCACGTCGGATACAAATATCACGTGTTTCATAGATTAACGAGAGAGAATACAGATCGTGATTGTTGCTTGTGTACGCATTCTTTATCCACAGCTCATCATGGCTAGTTGCAATGCAAATTAAGTATTTAATTTGTAAGATTCATTATAATTTTGCGAACATGAAATAGACATAGTATTGGAATATTCTAAGAATATTGTATTTTCTCATATTCTGAATATTGAGTATGTATTGTATTTAACATTGAACTTTTAAGAATTGAGCTAGAATTTAGTATCACGAAAGTAGGTTTAATTTTCTAGAGGTTATTTATAATTGTCTATGCGTTAATACAGTTAATCTAGGATTAATTATCACAAAAGTAGGAATTAAGCTAGATTAAAGTACTTTTTCTTTGCCTTGAAAAAGAATTGGAGATATTTTGGGACAATTGACCATGGTAGCTAGACCACTGCTTACAAACTTTAGAGAGATTTTTGCTTTACATTAATTGTATAGTTCTATTGTGGTGAACCCGATCCTAACCTCCAATCATTCAAACAACCTAACCTCTTTTCTAGTCTTTCATAGTCTTAGAATTTTTTTTGTGTTTGTTTTAATTATAAAAAATTCCAAATCCCAATCAATTATTTTTGGTCTATTACTAGTTTGTGTAAATTTTGTGATCTACGAGTGCTCCCTTGGATTCGATATCTTTTATATTACTCTGATAGTATCATGCACTTGCGGACCTATCATGTTTTTGGTGTCGTTTTCGGGGAGCACGATTGACATTGATTGATTATCAATTAGTGAGACTAGATATTTTATTGCTTTTTAAAAAAAACTATAATTACTCTCTTGTTCTTGTTTTTCTTATGGTGTTTTCCTCTTTGCATGCCCGTGACTCGAAGTCTTAGGGAACATCTTCAAGAAGGGGTCCCTGAGATTGAAAAGACCTTTCGTTCAAGAAGGAAGCTACAAAGGAAGCAAAGAAACCAAAAGAGTTCTCACTCTTCTTCAACAATGGATGATGATCAAAGAACCATTGAGGATTACGTTGCAGCAAACAAATATGTCATTCATTCGGGAATTTTAAGGCCAAATGTGGATGCAAACAACTTTGAGTTGAAACTGGCTCTTCTCACCATGGTTCAACAACATCAATTCTCAGGATTGTCTTTCGATGATCCAAATCTTCACCTCTCGGTTTTCTTAGAGATTTGTGACACGGTGAAATACAATGGAGTTGCACAAGATGTCATTCGAATAAGGCTTTTCCCATTCTCTCTAAGAGATCAAGCGAGGGCTTGGCTCTACTCTATCCCGGAGAATTCAATCACAAATTGGGAGTAACTCTCCACCGCTTTCATGGCCGAGTACTTGCCACCAAGCAAGACCACCACTCTAAGGAATGAGATTACCTCTTTCTACCAAAAAGAAGAGGAATCTTTCTATGAAGCTTGGAAACGATTCAAGGAGCTCTTGACGAAGTGCCCACGGCTTTAAGAAGTGGTTTCTAGTTCAAGGATTCTACAATGGGCCAACCCATTCATCAAAGATGGGCATTGTAGTGTAGCGGAGGAGCTCTCATGAGAAAAAAGATCCCTAAAGCATAGGCATTAATTGAAGAAATGGCCATGAACCTCCAAAAGTAGTCCAATCCAAGGCTTGAGCCCAAGAAATCTCCAGGAAGGTATGACATCGACTCCTTTGATCTTTTAGCGGCTAAAAATGATGCATTGTCGCCTTGTCGGGTAAGAATGTCCAAGAGGCTCAAGAAGCCCAAAAGGCCAAAACACTTGAAATTCCCAATATCCTCTTCAAGATGATGAAGGTATGGCGAAGTTTGAGAAATAGTTGAAATCTAATCTCAAGAAAGTCATCATTCGTCCCACCTGATACGTGACTGCCTCGGAATTCTCCTTGGAAATCTCGTTTACAACCCACACGATCGCGATGTTGCCAGTAAACGACTTCAATCCTACAATAGCTTTCAAAATCAGATTGATTATGGCACAAGAAACAACAAAACTGAAACGAATGATTGATGAGAGACACGAGTTTGATAAATTGAGAGAGTCAATTTTAATAGTTCAATCAGATTGGCACTAACGCTAAATCTGATTGATTAACTAGAATGATCTTTAACAATCAATTCTAGAACAATCTCTATTGAATAAGTCAATGAATCAAATTAAACAAACAAGAGAAGAGAGATCGAGAATTGAATGAGATCGCAGATTGATGCTCGAACAAGGATGATGTTGATCGATCAAGCAATTGCACAATAAAGCTCACACGTGTTTTATTTGGCCCAAGAGATAGATTAAACCGATTTCTCTAAAGCTGAATTTTTATTAATGAAATGCAAAAGTATTTATAGTAGAATACAAAGCTATTCCTTGGAGAGCAAGGCATCTAAGTGGCCGACCCTAATAGATAGATTAGGCCCCTTGTCTTGCTTTCCAAGATATAATAAAATATCTAAAAGCTAACTAACTAGATTCCCCTTAAATAAAATAAATCATAGCTGATTTATTTATCTAAGGAAGATATCCTAACAAACTCAAAATATCTATAATAACCAGGAGAGAGAAGATTCAACCAACTAACATCAGCCTATTGATTGAATTCTTACATTATTCAAAATAAGAAACACGCCTATAATAAATAAAATAAAAATGATATTTTCTCTACTTAGATTGGTCAAGTCAAAGAGTTGACCTTGACCCATCTACCAACTTATCTCACCCGGTCACTTACTAAATTCAGCCCTAAAGTGAGACAAGCTAATACATGTTTCTAAATAAAGAAATAGTGTGAATTTCGGCCCCTATAATCAATCCATGAAATCCGGGCTCTATTGATGTCGAATGCACGAGACCCACTTCGTCTTGCTTGGCTCTTCTATAACAGTTGCCAATCGAACCAAGATTGATGTTGTGCCTTGAGCAATCTTCTTAGCTCGACTCCTTATGATTGGTCCGTCAGAAGGCACTCGAATCAACTCATCGACGTCGGTAGGAAACATGGCTGGCTTCACTGCATCATTCTCCTCCACTTGAGCTCGAATCGTCTCTGATTCGACGTCGGAATCAAAATCTGGCACATAAAGCGATAGATCAGACACATTAAATGTTGGATGGACATTATACTTACCAGGCATGCCAACTTGATATACATTTGGGACGATTCTCCTAATGACTCTAAACGGTCCTTCTCCACGCTGATCTAGCTTATTCTTCCTTTGATATGGGAACCTCTCCTTCCTAAGATGCACCCAAACAAGATCACCTTCTTCAAAGATAACCTATTTTCGCCCCTTATCAGCATGGGCCTTATACTTCATTGACTTCCTCTCTAAGTGCATCTTGGTTCTCTCATGCAGCTTCTTCACAAACTCAGCCCTCTTGTCAGCTTTAAAGCTCTCTTTTCCCTTGTATGGCTGAGGCGTCAAATCCACTGGAGTCCTCGGATTCAGCCCATAAACAACCTCAAAAGGGGTCATTTTTGTAGCTGAATAGATTGACATTTATAAGCAAACTCCACAAAAGGAAAAACATCTTCCCAACGTTTGAGGTTAGCTTTAAGCATAGTTCTAGTAAAACCCCTAACGTTCTATTAGTAACTTCAGTTTGCCCATCAGTTTGTGGGTGACATGAGGTAGAAAACAACAATTTAGTTCCCAACTTAGACCAAAAACTTTTCCAAAAATAACTCAGAATTTTAGCATCACGATCTGAAATAATAGAACAAGGAATGCCATGCAATCTAACAACTTCTCTAAAGAATAAATCAGCAATATGCACAACATCATCAGTTGTATGACATGGAATAAAGTGAGCCATCTTGGAAAAACGGTCTACCACTACAAAGATAGAATCTCTACCTTTCCTAGTTCTAGGCAATCCAACAATGAAGTCCATAGAAATGTCCTCTCAAGGTGAACTAGGAATACGTAAGGGCTGGTACAAGCCATGAGGGTTAAGTCTAGATTTAGCTTTAGCACATACAACACCACTTTTGACAAACCTAAGCACATAATTACTCATCTTAGGCCAATAGTAGTGTTCTTTTAAACCTTCTAAAGTCTTTTCTAGACCTCTATGTCCTCTTCATTCATGAACCTCTTTAGTTAGAAGCCTACGTATACTAGATGAAGGTATGCATAATTTTCCAGCTTTGAATAAATAACCATCATCAATAAAGTAGGAATCTATTTCTCCCCTAGAGATGCAATTCTTATAAATTTCATCAAAGTGAGGATCACTAGCATATAACTCTTTAATCATTGCAAATCCAAGGATTTTAACATCACATTGGTTCAAGAGAACATACCTGCGATAAAGGGCGTCAGCTAGCACATTCTCTTTGCATTTATTATGCTTTACAACATAAGGAAAGGTCTCCATAAATTCAACCCATCTTGCATGTCGCCTATTGAGTCTGGATTGGCCTTTCAAATACTTCAAGGCCTCATGATCAGAATGAATAACGAACTCCTTAGGCCACAAATAATGAGACCAAGTCTTCAAAACCCTAATTAAAGCATACAATTCTTTATCATAAGTAAGGTAATTCAACTCAGCCCCACTAAGCTTTTCACAAAAATAAGCAATGGGTTTCTTGTCTTGCAAAAGCACGCCTCCTATGCCATGGCCTGATGCATCCACCTCAATCTCAAATGCCTTGGAGAAATCACGGAGCTGGAGCACCGGGGCGTTGCACAACCTGTCCTTCAATGTGTTGAAGGCGTTCTCTTGTTGCTCTCTCCATTTAAATGTTGTATCCTTCTTTGTAAGCTCATGGAGAGGGGCTGCAATTGTGCTAAAATCATGCACAAACATTCTATAGAAGCCAGCCAAGCCGAGAAAAGAGCGTACCATAGTTGGGGTAGTCGGTTGTGGCCACTCCTTGATTGCTTTGATTTTGTCTTCATCTACCTTCAATCCACCTTTAGACACAACAAAACCAAGAAAAACAATAGATTCTGAGCAAAAAGAACACTTCTTTTAATTAACATAAAGCTTCTCTAATCTTAAAGTGTCCAAAACAACCCTAAGATGATCTACATGTTCATGCAAAGTTTCGCTATAGACTAAGATATCATCAAAGTAGACTACACCAAACTTTCCTAAGTATCTTCTTAAAACATGGTTCATAAGCCTCATGAAAGTACTAGGTGCATTAGTTAATACAAAAGGCATTACTAACCATTCATATAATCCATACTTAGTCTTAAAAGCAGTTTTCCATTCATCCCCTTTCCTCATTCTAATTTGATGGTACCCACTTCTTAAATCAATCTTTGAAAAGAAATTAGCACCATGCAATTCATCAAGCATATCATCTAATCTAGGAATGGGATGACGGTACTTAACTGTTATTTGGTTGATCGCCCTGCAGTCAACACACATTCTCCACGTGCCATCCTTCTTTGGCACCAATATCACCGGAACTGCGCATGGGCTGAGGGATTCACGCACATAGCCTTTGTCCATGAGGTCTTGTACTTGTCTTTGAAGCTCATTGGTTTCCTCTGGACTTGCTTTATAGGCTGCACGGTTTGGTAAAGAAGCACCGGGCACCAAATCGATTTGATGCTCAATGCCTCTAATTGGTGGAAGGCCTTGTGGCAACTCTTCAGGCATCACATCTTCAAATTCCTGTAATAAATCCTGAATACACTTTGGAAGATGTGAAATGTCTTGATTAAGAATTAGTATCTCTTTCCTCATAAGAAGTAAAGAAAAAGAAGTAGGGAAAGAAACACTAGACTGTGCTACTAGAGAGTGCTTTTCTACACTGCCTTTTAAGCCGATTTTTGGCTCCTTTTGCAAGCGTTCTTCTTTCTGATTTGTATCTCTCTGAGTCTCTAAATTGCTCCCTAAATTTGAGCCAAAACGCTTGAGTGGTTTGGGAGATAGCCCCGTTTTCGCCTCAGCTGCACTGTTTGAAGTATCACTCGACACTTTGGACAATTTCTGAGGCTTTTCTCGGCATTATTTGTCCCATTCAATAGATCCACTCGTGCTTGATGTTGTCCAAAAATTTGAGCCAGAACGCCCGGGTGGAGACTGGGAAACGCCGGTATTGCTTATGGATGCAACGGGCGCCGATCGGTGCGGTGCTGCCTTGGCCGCAGCTTCGGCCTCTTCCATTTCTTCCTTGTCACACCTAAGTGCCCTAGCTTGGTCCCTTCGTACCTGGTCCTGTAAAACTTTTTGGGGCGACAATGGTAGAAGAGACACTCTCCTCCCGTCATATTTAAACGAATAGGTATTAAGCATGCCATCATAAATAACTCTCCTATCGAATAACCATGGTCTACCTAACAAGATATCAGTGCATTCCATGTTTACCACATCACACATGATATCATCAACATAATTGCCTATGGAAACACGGACTAAACACTGATGAGTAACTAAGTCAGAACCATCTGAATCATTAATGCCATTGAGACCATAACTAGTAGCCCTAGGTTGAGTTTTTAATTGTATGTGATCAACTAACTTAGCATTTATAATGTTACAGCAGCTACTACTATCAATTATCATGCATAAATTCTTCACAATACACCTAGTATGAAAAATCTTTTCCCTTTGATCTAGCCTAGGTGTTTCTTGTAAAGTAAGAGTACGCATGGTTACCAAGTTTAAAGGTTGTTCGGTGCAGTCCGGTTCAATGGCCTCCACGTCCTCTTCTTCTTGTCCATTGCTCTCCACTTATTTCATCTTGTATTCTTATACACTTTTTCTTATGAGTTTGTCATCATTTAAAAAGGGAAATTTTTTGAAAAAATAATTGTTTCATTAGGTTTTAATGATGAAAAACTCTGGGTTTTATAGTTTGCATTTGGAGGAATTTCAGGTGTAAAACAAATGAGAAAAATTTATAGAAGTATCGCTGAGCCCAATAGAACAGAAGTAAACAAGAATAGAGCAACATTGTGTTCATTATTATCATGGAATTATCAATGGTACCATGAGAACAACACAAAAGCACGAAATTCTATTTTTGGAAGACAACAACTAGGAAGCGCAACTGCGGTTTCCGAGTTGCACTGACGGTTGCCTAGCTTGTCTTTGTGTCCAAGAAAACTTGTTTACAAAGAAAGATTTTATTTAAATAGATTTTATCATTAAATATATTTTTGGTAAATATTCACTTATTTTATATTTATGGATAGAATTATGATATCTATGAGTATATAAGGACAATATGTCTAGGTTAATTCTTACGCTTCATAGAGAGAACTTTGATACTAGTATGGGCCCTCTCAACCCAAGGTCAGATGCGGTAAACATCATTAACTAGGACGAAATAGTGGATGAGTACCTTAGAGAGGATAATTCGTGGAACATTGAGAAATTGAGCGGGATCATTAATACAGACGACCTTGAAATCATATCTAAAATCATAAGCCCTATTAACAAAATCCCAAACATACTATACTGGCAACCTAGCAAAAATGGTTGGGACTCAACACATTCAACCATGCAACGGATCAAACAATCTAAAGGCGAACCAAAAATTAACCTATCTTGGATCAACAAACTTAACATCCCTCCAAAAGTGAAAAACTTCATTTGCGGAAAGTAGCCAAAAATCGTTTGCCAACTAAGATGAGGCTCGTTGCTAACCATATCACGGTTCCGCCGGGTTGCGAGGCCTATAACAACATGGAGGAAGACACTGACCATGTGTTACTCTCGTCCCCATTAACCGTGGAAACCATCAAATCTGTAAATCCCAAACTCTATCGAATCCTCAACCAAATTTTCCCTGGGGTTAAAAATCACACGTTGTCCTGGATGAGATAAGGATGAGATTAACAAAGGAGGAAATGGAACTCCTGGCTAACTCCTGGTGGTGCCTACGGTTCTCTAGGAATAAAAGAGCGTTTGACAACAACAACAATAACTTGAATAACATCGCAAACATTTGTGACTATATTCATAACCGAATTAAAAATTAGAAAAACGCGGAATTCACGGCCTCGGATAACCCACTTTCTGCAACGGCTAGAAGTGTGCCTAAGAGAAAACCCACAAAATGGGCAAAACCTAGAAGGGATTTCACTAAATCGAATTTTGATGGTACAATGAATGCGGATGGCGTGGCTTCTTACAAGTTCATTCTCAGGGACGACTCCCCCATCCATTTCGATGGAGGATTGATTGGTCATCAATCTGTGATGACTTTCGACACCATCGCCTTATGCCAGGGACTACTCGAAGGCATTCATCGTGGCATTCCCCGAATCCAGATTGAATGCTATAATTTGCAGCTGGTAATGTCGTTCTTGGTGATTGGCGCTGCCCGTGAGAGATTAAGTTGCTTCGTTCGGACATAGTCTAAGGAACAGACTGGGACGAGTGATCCAACGTTCCGATTGTCATTTGAAGTAGAACAGTTTCAAATCAAGTCACATGTGAAGATTGGCAAACTTGGTGTGCAAGAGAAAGGGCATTTTGAACAACATTGAAAATGAAGATATCGGCCCATGTCCAAACGACTATATAAGCCAATGAATAGTGCTTGAAATAAGCACTTCTCCAAGAACTCAAAGCCTCATACAAAGAAGCAAGAAAGACATTGAGATAAGAAAAGAAGTCCCCAACGACGAGTGTTCGATCTCGACGATGGCGAATCCAAGTTCCCAGGAGTAAGGGAACTGTGACAGTGAGCTCAAGGTGTAAGCTTCAATTTATTTGTGTTTAGTTGGGTTGTTCTCTTAGGAACTAGGTTGAGAAGGCTTGCTAGTGCTGCTAGAGTTAGGAGAACTGCTAGGAACAGAGAAGTGTGAGTCTTGCCTATTGTAACTAAGAAACAATCGTTGGATTATATAGTCGTTTGGACTTGGGCTGATATCTTCATTTTCAATGAAGATAGAGGTTTAAAATCCTCCAAGCGGAGGTAGAGGTTTACCCATACAACTAGTTGGTTGTCGTGGGGTTCCTCTATAAAGGAACTGTGCCTCTTACTTCTTATATTACTTGCGACTGTTTACTTCCGCTGCCTTGGAACAGCCTAACTGCCCGTTCCTAAGCTCTTACTAATGCACATCGGTTCAACAATGGTGATCACAACGAGTTAGTACGAGTCGAGATTATGTGGTGAAGTTAAAACAAGTTGATATGCTCGAGGCTGAAAGACGATGGTTAATTATGTTATGATAATGTGGTGATAATATTATTAAGAGGAGAAGTCTCCAATATATAGATATTACATGAGTAAACCCTAGTAGGATATCTTAAGCTATAAGATATATTCTAGATAGAAAGATATAATACTAAGAAGATATTCTTCCTATAATACAAGAGATAATATATGGAAACATGTAAACTAATTATCTCTAACAAATTAGTCACTTGCAAGTTCTGCACTTCTAGAAACCTAATTATCTCTAACATGCCCCCCAAGTTGGACACCGGGAGTGTGAATCCACGCTTGGAAGACAATAACTGGAAACGAGATCGCAACAGCGGCTTCGTTAATATATCAACAAGTTGATCCTCAATAGACACGTGTGAGACTCGAAGAGAACCCTGTTGAACAAGTTGGAGAATGAAATGGAATGCAATTGCAACATGTTTCATCCTAGAATGGAACACTGGATTAGCACTTAAGTGTGTTGTCCCCATATTGTCACAATACAACACAGGTTGTTGAACCAAGTGGATCCCTAACTCAGACAACAATAACATGACCCACAACAATTTAGCACATGAGTCAGCCAAGGCTCTATATTCAGCCTCCATCGACGAGCAAGCAACTGTTTTCTGTTTCCGAGAACCCCATGAAATTGGTGTACTTTCGATGTAGATTAAGTAACTCGTAGTGGAGGTAAAATCATCCTTATTGCCCGCCCAATCAGTGTCGGAAAAATCGTGAAGAGATATCGGGGAAAAAGCATGAATCAGAATGCCTTGTTGGAACAACCCATTGCGATAGCGAAGGAGTCTTTTAAGAGCACTCCAGTGAGCAGACATCGGGGAATGCATAAATTGAGAAAGTTTGTTGATTGCAAGAAGAGAGCCAGACGCCCATTGTAAATTTTGCGAGGCACACATAGGCGTAGATATGGAATTGGAATCAACCATGTTTACCTTGCTAAGCAAATCTTGAATGTATTTGTGTTGGCTGAGAAAGAGGCCTTTTGGATGGGGCTGAACTTCGACGCCAGGGAAGTATGACAGTGAGCCTAAATCTTTGAGAGAGAACCGCTGTGAAAGAGAAGTAAGAATATGCTCGAGTACAACAGAATTGTTCTCGGTGAGAATGATGTCGTCTACGTACACCAATAGATACACAACAACATTGGAGTGACAATATATAAAGAGCAAAGAGTCAGATATAGAGTTCACGAATCGAAGCTGAAGAAGAAAAGAATGCAATTCATTGTACCACGCCCGCGGGGCTTTCTTAAGACCATAAATTGCCTTTCGGAGTTTACACACACGAGTGGCTACACGGTGCGGTGGAGAGGGAGGCGTAGGTGTTGAGGTAGACGAGCTGGAGGAGGGTTGGCTAGGGTTTGGTGAAGAGGCAGCGGAATTGTGGAAAGAGGTGGGGTGGGTCAGTAGCAGTGACGTGGAAGAATTAGGGTTAGAAGAATTTGATGATAGAATAGGCGAGTCTTGGGAAGGAAGTAAATTCAAATTAGGGTTAGGGTTTGTAGGCGTGGAGGGAGCGGAGACTAGATTAGATGGTAGGGGGGAGGTGGGCCGGGGGGAATAAGTGCGGGAAAATTAGGGTTTGGTGGATGAGCAAGTGGGACCGACAAGGTAGTCCATTCAGTTGAAGGTGATGGATTAGGGTTTGAGATGGCTCCACTTGTTGTGGCTTTGGAAAGAAAAATATATTCGGTCTCTACAAAGGTTACATGGAGGGATGTGTAGACTTTGTAAGTTTTGGGATCAAGGCAAAAATATGCACTTTGGGTTAGGGAGTACCTAACGAACACACAAGGGATTGATTTGGTTTCCATTTTGTTGGTGGTATAGGGTTTCAACCACGGGAAGCACAAACAACCAAAGCACCTTAAATTTTGATAATTAGGAATTGTTTGAAAAAGTATATGAAAGGGTGACATGTTTTGAAGAGTTGATGTGGGCATGCGATTAATAAGATAGACAGCAGTTTTGAACGCAAATGACCCAAGAGATTGAGGAAGACCCGAGAAAGACATGAGAGATAGACCAACTTCAACTATATGAGGATGCCTACGCTCATAAAAGCCATTGTGTTGAGGTGTATGAGGAGGGGACGTGAAATGTGAAACACCATTGGACGCTAGGAACGATGTGAAGGCAAGGTATACACCACCATTATCCGAAAAAAGGATTTTGATTTTGGATTTGAAATAGTTCTCAACTAGGGCTTTGAATTGAATAAATGCTTCTTTGGTGTCAGATTTTCATTTTAATGGGAAAAGCCAAATGTATTTGTTAAAATGATCCACAAATATGAGATAACACTTGTAGCCATCATGAGAAAGTTGATATTCGCATTTTTAGTATAGTTTTTAATAGATTTTCTTTGCTTATTAGGTTTAATTTTGTTTAGTTTAGGTTTTGTTTTGAGTATTTTTAGATAGTTTTGCATATTTCTGTGAAAAGAGTGGAATCTACGCTATTTTGTGAATTTTGTAGGTTTTAGCTAGGAAAGGAGCTGAATGGAGTTGAATTTGGAGCATTACAGCGAGAGACGGAGGAGTGCAAGATTTAAGAAGTCGAAGCTCGAGAGCACAAGAGGAAGTGTGGAAGAAAACGAAGCCCAGGCTCGTTAACGAGGTTGTGAGGGCTCGTTAACGAGGCTACGAGGAAGAAGATATGGAGTATTTATTTTATAATTCACCGATCCTGAGCAGGAATTTATTTCCGTGTCGGTTGGGTATCTTTTTAGAATCTTTTGGGGTTGTTAGAATATGTATTTTAGGTCTTAATATCTTTTTAGATTTTATTTCTATCTTTTAGGGATTGTTTCTATCTTTTTAGGAAAGTTTATATCTTTTAACCTTTTTAGTTTTTAGCTTTTTAGTATAAATACCCTTCTATCTAGCATAGAAAAGGGGGGCTTAATTTGAATAGAGCTTTTTAGAGAGAAAATTTAGGAGGAGATTTTTGAAGGGCCGAGAGAGAGAGAGAGAGAGAGAAGTCGGATCGGAAGAGGACCGTCGAGGCTCGGTAGACGATAGTCACCGGGGGTCGTTGGTCGTGATTATGGTTCGGTGTTTTTATGTTTTTCGGTTTCTTCTGAATCACTGTAAGACAATATATTTTTCTTATTAATTCAAGTTTGAGTTTTGTTTCAATGTTTCTTTTGATTGAATTTATTAGTTTCTTAGTTATGATTAGTGAGTAGTTTCTTTTTCTAGGATCGGGGTTAAGCCCGACATAGTTGAGCATGTTTGATGAGTAAGATTGAGTTGTGAATGCCTTTTATCTTTAATTGAGAATTGTTTGTTGTGCTTATACCGAGACGAAAGTGGAGGTAATTTGAGTTTTTTACTGAATTGAAAGAGGAAGTTAGTAACTTGAAGGTTGATATTGTTTGAAAACGAAAGTTTTAAGCTTTAGATCTAAAACAAACAATTAAGTGAATTAGGATGCGAAAGTAGATTAATTTACTTGCTAAGTCAACGAAAGTTGATGACTCTATCTGTTTCAAAGGCATGATCTCTTCTTCTTACAAATTCTTATGCTTGGATATGTTGTGGTGTCCCTAGTCCTAGATTTTTGTTTTATTTGAATTATTTCTGGTGAATCTTCGTTGCTGAGTACTTGCCTCGGTACCGAATTTTAATTAGATTTTAATTAGGTCGTTAGTTTTAGTATTTTGTGTTCGGTGGTTCGTTAACGACCCTAACAACGTCGTTAACGAGGCTGCTCGTGAGTGTTTTATATGTTTTTCTTTGCTTTTTGTTAGATTGATAGACGAACAACCTTGCTTCCTGTGGAACGATACTGACTTCGCTATACTCAGCGGGGTCTTGACTTACAAATTTATTTGTTGGCCGAGAAACCCTATCAACAAATTGGCGCCGTTGCCGGGGAAGCAACGAGTTGTTAGTTTATCTTCGGGATCGAGAATAGCCCGACCCCGTTTTTGTTTTTAATTTTTGTTTTCTTTGTTTTTTTTCTTAGTGTATGCCGGTAGGACGAAGAAGGCTTCAGTTTGATAACACAGGTTATTACTCAGAACCAGAACGTTCCCTGCACCGTCGACTCCGAGAAAACCGAACCATGGCCACAACAGAAGAGATGGCTCGAGAGTTAGAGATCCTCCGGACCTAGATGGAGGCACTGAAAGCCGAGAAGGACGGCGCAGACGTAGAAGCTGAGCGTCAACGAGCTGACAAGGCTCGACTACAAGAAGAGCTAGACGCCTATCCAAGGAATGCCAAGCAATACATGCATCCAGAACTGAGGGTACCAGAATCTCCTATTGTGCTTCCAGCGATAGAGAAACCTTTTGCGATCAAGTCTCAATTTATATCCTTAATCAAACGGGCTCAGTTTGAAGGGAAACCTGCTCAGTGCCCTATGGCGCATATTAGAAATTTTCTTGATTTATGTGACACCATAGCTGTTGAAGGTGTCTCGTTAGAATATGTTCTATTAAAAGCTTTTAGATGGTCTCTTACTAGAAAGGCCCTGAACTGGTTAGAGAGCCTACCTTCTAAGTCTATCAGGACTTGTAAAGCTTTGTATGATCAATTTCTTACAAAGTTTTTCCCTCCTGCTAAGACAACGGAGTTAAGGAAACGCATCACCTCTTATCACCAGTTGCCTAATGAAACATTTGTTGAAACATGGGAAAGATTCAAGGAGATGCTTAGACAATGCCCTACTCATGGGCAACCTTTATATGTTTTGCAAGAAATCTTTTTCCAGGGTATCAACGCAAAGACCAAGAACCGCATCAACACGCATACTGCGTGCGGTTTTATAGAGATGAACCCGACAGAGGCGTGGGAACTATTGTATAAGTTGGCAAATTACGATGCTATGTATGGAACCCAGCAGACTCCACAAACTCAAAAACGTCTCTATGTACCCAACCGAGATGAAGTTGACCCCGATGTTAAAAATCAATTCTTACAAGATGAGGTTAACCGTATAAGGAAACAGGTAAGTTTTCTGAAATCCTCTCAATCATGTCAAGAATGTGGTTCTTCTGCACATAGTACTTCTGCTTTCACTAACATTGAGCAGGTTAGAACCGCTGAGACAATAACTGAGATGAATTACATGAGAGGACCCTACAGGAACCAGCCTAATTATAATGACAGGTCGAACAACTATCAACCATGGGGCAATCAGAATACAAGTCAAAACTACGCAGGGCCCCCACCAGATAGACGACCTGCACCATATCGACCTCCAGGCCATCAGGAGACGCCATCATGGGTTCAGGAGATAAAAGAAAGCATCAGCGGAGTGAACAACAAGGTTGATGACGTTCAAGCCAAGCTGAACCGACAAGATAAAAGATGGGGAGAGTTCGATATTTGGAAGAGGAGCATTGATTCCCAACAAGGGGACCTAGCTGCACGGATTCCAAGACCACAAGGACAACTCCCGGGCCGCCCCGAGGAGAACCCTAGAGGCCAAATAGCAGCGGTACACCTCAGAAGCGGGAAGACATTGCCGGAGAGAATTCAAGCTGAAGAGAAGGAGGAACAGGACCTCGCCAACCAGCTCGTAAACGAGCCAGCGAGAGCACATACCGAGCCAACAAAGCAGAATGACGAGGCTCCGAGGGTATCTAACGACCCTAACATAGGTAAGTCTACTAATCCGAGCCTTCCTCTCAATCCTAGGGTAGTTAACGACCCCATCAGGGTCGGTAACGACCCGCCGAGGACATCAATCGACCCCAATGTCGACCCGGTAATCTCACCTCTGGAGCCTAACTTGGTTACGAGAACGGTGAAATCTCTTCCATTTCCAACTAAGAAATCTATGGACTCTACTGAGAGTAAGTTCAAGCGTTTCGTTAAGATTCTTCAGGGCATTAATATTTCCAACCCATTCGCCGAGGCCCTAAGCGAAATGCCGGCTTACGCAAAATTTTTGAAAGATATTCTTAGCAGGAAAAGGTCTATTACAGAGTTGCAGGATGAAGTCAGATCGATAGCTCTACCAGAAAAGCTAGGAGATCCCGGGAGGTTTGCAATCACAATCGGCATAGGCAACCACAAGTTCAAAGCTTTATGCGATCTTGGTGCCAGTGCTAGTCTTGTTCCGCTCTCAATCTGGTCTAAAGCCAATATGGGACCACTGGAGCCCATCAACATGCGGCTTTATATGGCAGACGGATCTTGCATCAAACCAACAGGACTGATAGAAGTGGGCAATTTCTTTGTTCCTAACGACTTCATCGTTATGACAATGCCCGAAGATCCGGTTGTGCCTATTATTTTGGGAAGACCATTCCTTGCTACAGCAGGAGCCATAATCAATGTTAGGAGAGGACTCCTAACTTTCGAAATTGGGGATGAGGTGACAGAATTCCGATTCAAACAATCCAGGGAGTCCAAAAAAGCTGAAGTCAAGATGCTCTACACCCACAAGGAGATCATTGAATGTGGAGACCCTATAGGAAGATCAGCATATAATGATGAAATTTCAGGGCAAAGATGGGCGGAAATAACCACTGCAGTTTCAGTAACGAGTCCTCCAGCATCGTTACCGATTCTCCTGGCAGAAGACGCAGGCTCGTTAACAATCCCTTCAGGTTCGTTAACGACCTTAGCCGAAGACAGCGAGATCTCAGCTTTTGAATGCTTTGAGGAAGTGTTGAAGACGGAACCAGAAGAGCCGATTCTAATCCCTGCCGAACCGTCCCCAACACTTAAACCTTTGCCAAATTCCCTTAGGTATGAATTCCTCGGTCCTAATTCTACTCTACCTGTCATCATCAATGCTGGATTAAAAGATGAGGAAGTAGGAAAACTCCTGAATGTGCTTAGGATGCATAGAAAAGCTATAGGCTATTCCCTAGATGATATAACTGGCATATCCCCTTCTCTTTGCATGCATAGGATTTACATGGAGGACAATCATAAACCCACCATAGAGCATCAACGTAGATTAAATCCTAATATGAAGGATGTAGTTAAAAAGGAAATTATTAAATTACTTGATGTTGGGATCATATTTCCTATCTCAGACAGCCAATGGGTGAGTCCGGTCCATGTAGTCCCAAAGAAAGGGGGGATGACTGTGATAGAAAATGAAAAGGGAGAGCTTATTCCGACTAGAACCACCACTAGTTGGAGGATGTGCATTGGTTATAGGAAGCTTAATAGTGCTACTAAAGTTCATTTTCCGCTTCCTTTCATAGATCAGGTGTTAGAACGCTTAGCCCAGCATGATTACTTCTGTTATTTAGATAGCTATAGCGGCTTTTGGCAGATTCCCATTCATCCTGATGACCAAGAGAAAACAACCTTTACATGTCCCTATGGAACCTTTGCTTATAAAAGAATGCCATTTGGGCTTTGTAATGCCCCTACTACCTTTCAAAGATGTATGATGGCCATTTTTTCAGATATGATAGAGGATATTGTAGAGGTTTTCATGGATGACTTTTCTGTTTATGGTTCTTCGTTTGATTCTTGTCTTGCTAACCTTGCACGAGTGCTTAAAAGATGTGAAGAAACCAATCTTGTGCTTAATTGGGAAAAGTGTCATTTTATGGTTCAAGAGGGGATAGTACTAGGACACCTTGTCTCTAAAAGAGGGATAGAAGTAGATAAAGCAAAAATTGAGCTTATTGAAAAACTACCTCCTCCTTCTTCTGTAAGAGACATTAGGAGTTTTTTAGGGCATGCAGACTTTTATAGACGATTTATTCAGGATTTTTCTAAGATAGCTAAACCTTTGACTAACCTACTAATGAAAGATGTAGTGTTTGAGCTGTCTCCAGAATGTCTTGAAGCATTTTACAGGTTAAGAGCTGCCCTCGTGTCTGCCCCCATCATGCAGTCCCCAGACTGGACACTACCCTTTGAGATCATGTGCGATGCCAGTGACTATGCAGTTGGCGCAGTCTTAGGGCAACGGAAGGACAGAAAACTCCACGCCATCTATTACGCCAGTAAGACGCTGGATGAGGCGCATAGTAAGTATACCACAACAGAGAAGGAATTCCTTGTTGTGGTATTTGCCTTTGAAAAATTCTGGTCCTATCTTGTTGGATCCAAAGTGATTGTTTATACTGACCATGAAGCTGTTAGATACTTAATGGCTAAAAAAGATGCCAAACCTAGATTGCTTCGTTGGGTGCTCTTACTGCAGGAATTTGACCATGAAATAAGAGACAAAAAGGGAGCAGAAAATCTAGTGGCAGATCACTTGTCTAGGTTGCCAGTGGAGCATATCACCGAGTCCAACAATGAAGTGCCGATAAATGATTCCAGACCCGACGAACACCTCCTGTTGAACGAAGTCGAACACCACAAGACCCTCGTCACCGACCCCTTTAGGGTCGTTAACGAGGTGCCGAGGCTGGAAGACACAAATAACAAAGGAAAATGTTCAGATTGGGTCGAAATCCAAGTCAATGAGGTCGTTACTGAGCCACGGGAGGTCGGTACCGAGGTCAAAACATTAAATCCTAGCTCGTTAACGACCCATCCAGGTAAGATTTTTGAAACTGAGTCTTCTCGATTAAAATTCACCCCCTCTCCTTCTTCAATTTCTTCTTCCTCAATATCAATCCATGCTATTAGAGGGCCAAAAGCCCCTTGGTTTGCGGATTTCGCTAACTATCTTGTAGAAGGCGTGATTCCCGAGGGCCTTACCCCACAAAAGAAGAAGAAATTTCTCCATGATGTAAAACAATACTATTGGGATGATCCCTACTTGTTTAAACAAGGAAGCGACCACCTCTTTAGGCGTTGTATTCCAGAGGAGGAGATTGAAAACGTGATCCGTCAATGTCACACACTTCCAACTGGAGGTCATGCAAAAGGATTCAAGACTACTGCGAAGATTCTTCAAAGTGGTCTCTATTGGCCAACCATGTTCAAAGATGTGCAAGCTTATGTGACAGCATGTGATGGATGTCAACGCTCAGGCAACATAACTTGGAGACATGAAAATCCCCTAATTGGGATATTAGAAGTTGAGCTATTTGATGTATGGGCCATTGACTTCATGGGACCGTTTCCCGCCTCAGGACCCTACAAGTACATCCTAGTTGCGGTTGACTATGTTTCTAAGTGGGTGGAAGCTGTTTCTACAAGGACTAATGACGCCAAGACTGTGGCTAAATTCATCAAGACCAATATTTTCCCCAGGTTCGACGTTCCAAGAGTCCTTATCAGTGATGGTGGTTCCCATTTCATTGAGCGGGGTTTTGAAGCCCTTTTGGCGAAGTATGGGGTATCTCATCGGGTGGCAACACCCTATCACCCCCAAACAAGTGGCCAGGTTGAAGTTTCAAACAGGCAAATAAAGAGCATATTGGAGAAGACAGTTTCCCGTTCTAGGAAGGATTGGTTCTCCAAGTTGGATGACACTCTGTGGGCATATAGGACAGCATACAAGACGCCTCTCCGCACCACCCCCTATAATCTAGTGTATGGCAAGGCATGTCATTTACCGGTCGAGATGGAGCATAAGGCATTATGGGCTCTGAAGGAGCTCAACATGAACCTCGACATGGCTGGAGCAAAACGATTCATGGACTTGCAAGCATTAGAAGAATTGAGGCTGAAGGCGTATGAAAATGCTGAAATCTACAAGGAGCGCACCAAAAGGTGGCATGATCGGAAATTGGTGCCCAAAACTTACCAAGTCGGTGATAAGGTACTTCTCTTCAATTCTAGACTCCGATTATTCCCAGGAAAACTCAGGACACGATGGAGTGGGTCATTTGTGGTTCATCACATTTATCCTCACGGAGTAGTAGAGTTGACCGATAACCGAGGCATCATCTTCAAGGTTAATGGACACAGGATGAAAAAATTCTATGAGCAGACTGACTTGGCTGAAGAGATAAGAGTCAACATGGTTCTCATATCATCAGACTAGCAAGCGAGCTCGTGGAGCTAACGACGTTAAACATAGCGCTTACGGGAGGCAACCCTCTTTTTTGAATAGGTTTAGTTTATTTTCTTTTCTTTTCTTTTCTTTTCTTTTTCTTTTTAGATTATTTCTTAGCTTTCTTTTGTTTTTCTTCTTAGTTTTAATTTGGATAGAAATTAGAATTTTTTAAGCTAACAAGATTTCAGGAGAAAGGGATTGAAAAATCACTCAAGAAGGCCACGACGGCTCGTTAACGACCCACCCAGGGTCGTTAACGACCCGGTTCGGAAAACCCGACTCGTCACGATACGGGACAGGTAAGTATTCTAACCTAATCTATCTATTTTTACCCTAGCCGCCGCCCCCTTCTACCCTCATCCCTCCTATATAAACCCTTCTACCCCCCTTCCAAAATTCTACCACAACCCTCTCAAAATTCACACCCTCTCAAACCCAAAACACTCTCAATCCCTCTCCCTTCTCTCCCACCGAGTCGGAATCCCTCACGCTACTGACCACCGAGAGGCCGTCGTTACCGGAGCTCGGAAACCGTTCACCGACGAGGCCAAGCTCGTTAACCACCCCAATTCCGACCCTTGTCCTTCAATTTCTTGATTCTCCGGTATGATTTCTAAACCCTTGCTTGAAATTGCATGATTGGTTATCTATAGGGTCGAAATTTCATATCTTGAATCATGTTCTTAGAAAGGTCGATGAGCATGCTTGATTTTTGTTCATAAAAAAATTCTTGATTGTGCTTAGTTGTTCATATTTTAGGAAAGATTATTCATGTTAGACTATCTATTGCAATCCTTTAGTTAGGAAAGCATGAATTTTTCTTGTTCTAGATCAAAAGTTCAATCTTTGCATATCAAAATTCCGGGTAATTTTTAGCATGTTCGGGATGGGTAATTGAGTAAGTATGGGGTGCTTATACCCGATGAGGGATATGTGGAAAATTATAGAAGATTGCATGCTTGATTTGTGCTGAATTTAAGGCAGATTAAATTTTGGAAAATTCTGGTTTTGCTCTCGGCGGGTCGTTAACGACCCACCCAAGCTCGTTAACGACCCTGCATTTCTTCATCGATCAATACGAGCCCAGATTCGTGAACGACCCAATTGGGTAGTTTACGAATAATTCCGAGGTTAATTTTGAGACCAAGTATGGGGTCTCGTACCTATTTATTTTTGAGTGGATCTTATCTTGGAAAAATCTCGATTATTTTGTAGGATCCATGGCTAGTTCAAGCAGGCCCGCTACCAGAGCCCAGAAGAAGAGGAGGAACCATAGGTATCCATCTCCACCTCGAGTGGATGATGTGATTTTGAGCAGTCAGAGCCAAGTACGGCGCTACCGAGATTTTCTGGAGAAGGACCATTACACCCGATGGTTCTCGAAGTTTAGCGCTGTCACCACGGGCATCTACACGGATGTCTAGGACGCCTTCATCATCCTTGGGGCCGCCCAGCTGTTGAAGCAAGAGAGCTTACCACACTATCCGCCCCTCACATCCGAGTTCTTGGCCACTTTGGAGACCAACTTCTCGTCAAAGATCTCGGCGGGACAAATTCGGTTCCGGCTCGGTAACGAGGAACGTGACTTCACTATGGAGGAGTTCAATGCAATCTTGGATCTCCCAAACCCGTCGAGAGATTATAGCTTGAAGGACTACCGAGTGACCCGCACTTGGAGCTACATCACCGGGGAGGTTCAATCCTCTACCGCGGCGCTATCCGGGGCAAACATCGTCAACCCCATCTTCCGGATTATTTTGAGAGTCCTCGCCGCAACATTTTGGCCGAAGAAAGAGTTGAACCGGCCTACAAGGACGGAGGTTGCTTGCTTCCGCACCATCCTCTTTGAGGAGCCTGGCCCCTTGAACTTGGGGTACGAATGGCTCTACTATATCGAGAAATCCACCAAGTCCAAGGAGGTGTGCTGTGGTAATTTGGTTAGCCTCTTTGCTAAGAATCTCGGAGTAGATCTCACCCGCTACACACCGTCTCACGCCCAACTCCTCAACAAAAATTATTGGTATAGTTCCGGGATTTTCGTGCAAGCCGAGGGAGGCTAAGAATCTCGGAGTCATACCTTCCCTCGACATGTACGAGCTACTCTACGTACCAAATTGGTACGAGGCGTGGACGGGACATCCCTACCCATTGGAGCCAAAACCGAAGGACGAGCTCTCGCTTAGGCCATGTGAAACCCGGTTTGAGCGGGACAACGTGGACGAATATGAAGAAGAAGATGAAGAAGAGGACACCGAGGTAGTAGGCAATGACATCGAAGAAGCCGACACCGCGGGCGGTACTGAGTAGCTCAATTTTGAAGAAGAAGACATCGACACGGAGGTGTTAGGAGATAACATCTTCGTTGACGAGCCCACCAGGGTCGTTAACGACCACTTCCAACCCCATCCCAACCCTGTTAACGAGGCACCCAACTTCGTTAACGAGGTGCCGAGAGCCCCTGTCGACCCACCACCAGCTCCTGTCGACCCTCATACTTATGGCCTCATGACTTACAACCCGGTGATGTATCAAGACCATTTCCAGCCTCACTACCCACCACCTCCTCAGCCCGAGTACGCAGGATCGAGTATACCACCACCATGGGCCGAGGATCTTTCTGCACGGATGCAACAACTTCATCTCCAGACGGATCACATTCATAGGAGGATGGATAGATGGGAAACCGTCTATTCCTCTCGCATGTCGATGGAGGATGAGAGGCAGCGTCAGAGAGAGGCGAAGGATGCTGAGCGTTGGAGGACGATGTACGACTTCATGGGGAACTTTGAGCACTATTTTCCTCCACCGAACTGTTGATTCAGCTCAAGATGAAGTTTCTTTTCCTTGTTTCCACTTTGTAAGTTTTTATGTCTTTTTTTTCTTTTTTCTTTTTTGTTTTGTTTTGGTTTCTATTTCTTTTCCCTCTTCTTCTTATTTTCCTTACAGTGGGGACACTGTAATTTTAAGTATGGGGTGGGGAGAAAGTAGAAAACTTATGTCCTAGGTGTTTATATGTTCTATGTAGTTTTTATTTCTTTAAGTTGTAAACCGAAAAAATCGAAAAAATTGAAAAATTTCGAAAAATCCAAAAAGAGTTTTAGAATTGATAGATATCCCTTCTTAAGTTCTATGATAGCAATCACTAGCTTAATCATATAACTCCTTGCAAAGCATGTCTTTAAAAGTATAGTCGGATTCTCAACTTGAAATTATTGTTTTAGAAGAGAATAGCATTTGATGAAATTGAGCACATATACTTTATAGAATAGATGATGCAATCCAACAAAATTTACCTTGTGAGTATTTTTAGCCTTATAGGGAGAACATTCATAAATCCCTCTTCTTTTCTTGTGTGATTTACTCTCTTTATGCATATTATCTCTTGGAATTGTGATGGTTATCTATTTCTTGAGACCCTTATAAGATTTTTAGTTCATTACTTGTGAAGATCATATGATGGAGAATTTATTTTCATAAGCCCTATTATTCCCTATCTACCTTTACATTATTCCTTCTTTTTGATAACCAATTCTATCCTTAAAGCCTTTTATTTTTAGCTCCACAAAAATTATTCCCTAGCCGAGATAAGCTTGACCCTATCCGGGAATTAGGACTTAGATTGGAGAGGTAAGTTTTGTGTTTTGTTAAAATAGAAGAGTTTTATATTTGCTTAAATTGAAGGGTATTTGGGAAGGGTAGATTGGAAGTCTCTTGTTATTACATGTAAAAAAGGTCTCTTGATAGAAAATAATGCACACAATAAAGTTTTTGATGAATGTAGTGAAAAGAGAAAGAGGAATGTATACGGTGGATCGTTAACGACCCTGATGTGGGCTCGTTAACGAGGCAACGGAAAAGAAAAAAGGGAGAAAAAAACGAGAAAAAAAGAGAGGAAGAGAATGAGAAAAAAAAAATGAAGAGTTGAAGTGCATTTGTGTTTAAAGATAATATCAGAGATTCTTTTATTTTTTTATGAGACTTTCTAGGATGATAAAGGGTGAGTGAAAATGAGTGTGCATAATGAAGAGTGAGTTTGGTATGTTTTTGAGAGTCTTTTGATTCCGGGATATTATTAGCACCACATAACCAAAATATTTCCATGCCCTATTGTTATTACCAAGCCCCATTACAACCCGGCCGAATGGAAACTTCTATGAAGTTTTTCATTGAGCCCCCTAAGTTCTCTTGATGATTCTTTGCTTGTTTTGACAAATCTTGGGTGGAGAGTATTGGTGATATAAGTTCCAATTTCTATGAGTATTTGTATATAAGATGAGTTGAGAGATTGAATTTATAAGCCTAAACACTTGAGAGTTGAGTGAAACACATTATATCCCTTGAGAGGTTGGATTGTATTATTTTATGTCTATTTAAGTGCATATATGTGTGAGGATGTTAATAGTCTTTTTTTTATATTTCTCTTATGTGTAGATGTTGCTTTTTAGAAGATGGCTATGTCTTGATGAGCATGATTTGTTTTGGTTTCCGTTAGTGTCTTGTTTATTGCTTGAGGACAAGCAAGTCTAAGTATGGGGTATTTTGATATTCGCATTTTTAGTATAGTTTTTAATAGGTTTTCTTTGCTTATTAGGTTTAATTTTGTTTAGTTTAGGTTTTGTTTTGAGTATTTTTAGATAGTTTTGCATATTTCTGTGAAAAGAGTGGAATCTACGCTATTTTGTGAATTTTGTAGGTTTTAGCTAGGAAAGAAGCTGAATGGAGTTGAATTTGGAGCATTACAGCGAGAGACGGAGGAGTGCAAGATTTAAGAAGTCGAAGCTCGAGAGCACAAGAGGAAGTGTGGAAGAAAACGAAGCCCAGGCTCGTTAACGAGGCTGTGAGGGCTCGTTAACGAGGCTACGAGGAAGAAGATATGGAGTATTTGTTTTATAATTCACCGATCCTGAGCGGGAATTTATTTCCGTGTCGGTTGGGTATCTTTTTAGAATGTATTGGGGTTGTTAGAATATGTATTTTAGGTCTTAATATCTTTTTAGATTTTATTTCTATCTTTTAGGGATTGTTTCTATCTTTTTAGGAAAGTTTATATCTTTTAACCTTTTTAGTTTTTAGCTTTTTAGTATAAATACCCTTCTATCTAGCATAGAAAAGGGGGGCTTAATTTGAATATAGCTTTTTAGAGAGAATTTTTAGGAGGAGATTTTTGAAGGGCCGAGAGAGAGGGAGAGAGAGAAGTCGGATCGGAAGAGGACCGCCGAGGCTCGGTAGACGACAGTCACCGGGGGTTGTTGCTCGTGATTGTGGTTCGGTGTTTTTATGTTTTTCGGTTTCTTCTGAATCTCTTTAAGACAATATATTTTTCTTATTAATTCAAGTTTGAGTTTTGTTTCAATGTTTCTTTTGATTGAAGTTATTAGTTTCTTAGTTATGATTAGTGAGTAGTTTCTTTTTCTAGGATCGGGGTTAAGCCCGACATAGTTGCGCATGTTTGATGAGTAAGATTGACTTGTGAATGCCTTTTATCTTTAATTGAGAATTGTTTGTTGTGCTTATACCGAGACGAAAGTGGAGGTAATTTGAGTTTTTAACTGAATTGAAAGAGGAAGTTAGTAACTTGAAGGTTGATATTGTTTGAAAACGAAAGTTTCAAGCTTTAGATCTAAAACAAGCAATTAAGTGAATTAGGATGCGAAAGTAGATTAATTTACTTGCTAAGTCAACGAAAGTTGATGACTCTATCTGTTTAAAGGCATGATCACTTCTTCTTACGAATTCTTATGCTTGGCTATGTTGTGGTGTCCCTAGTCCTAGTTTTTTGTTTTATTTGAATTATTTCTGGTGAATCTTCGTTGCTGAGTATTTGCCTCGGTATCGAATTTTAATTAGATTTTAATTAGGTTGTTAGTTTTAGTATTTTGTGTTCGGTGGTTCGTTAACGAACCTGACAACGTCGTTAACGAGGCTTCTCGTGAGTGTTTTATTTGTTTTTGTTTGCTTTTTGTTAGATTGATAGACGAACAACCTTGCTTCCTGTGGAACGATCCTGACTTCTCTATACTCATCGGGGTCTTGACTTACAAATTCATTTGTTGGCCGAGAAACCCTATAAACAAAAGTATAGGTGAAGTCCACACATCGGAGAAAATAACTTCAAGTGGAGACATAGAGGTTATAGAGGATTCATGAAAGGGAAGTTTATGACTTTTATTAATGGAGCTTGAATTACAAAAATCAGACTTAGAAGAAAACATGCCTAGGTGAAAACTATTCTGCGTAAAATGAAGAACTGGGGGATGGATGACCAAGTTTATGATGCCAAGAAGAACCAACGAACTGAGCAACTAGGGCTTGAGGTGACACAGAGAGCGGCCAAGAGTACGCTCCATCGATGCAAGGACCACTAAGAACGACCATTCCCGTTTAAGGATCACTCACAAGAAAACAAGTGGGTAAGAATTCTATGGAAAGATTATTTTGTGCGGTAAGTTGAGAAAGTGACACAATATGTTTTTGAGAGGCTAGGAACACAAAGAACATTATCAAATTTAAGAGTGTGGTTGTTTGCAACTAAAGAAAAATTCCCAGTATGAGTAATTGAAAGGCCCGAAACATTACCAACAACAAGTGTGTCCGAACCTTCATAGGGTTAGTGATAAGAAAGATTTTGTAGATCATAGGTGGCATGGTGAGAGGCTCCACTGTCTAGGAGCCACAATTGAGTGAAAGAGGTGGCAGCAGTGTGAGCTTGTGGTGGACGAGGGGGACGAGTTTGAGACGGGGGTCGAAGA